>CM054821.1:6732710-7339930 GCA_028984105.1 Lavandula angustifolia | reverse complement strand
ACATCTGTGAGTTAGCTTCGCGTTGCAATCAGAACGGGGTCTAGAAGATGAGTAATGAGGGAGATATGACCAAAATCGGGAAATCGCGCAAGTTGGGCCCGAAAACCTTACGCCTTCCCTGAGGCGCCCCGCTTAAGCACCATATCTCCCTCATTTCTCATCCATTTCAACCCATTTTACCGTCGTTACGGCTATCTCGAGAGGGCTAGTGACTACATGCTGGCTTTGTCCGTCGGATTACACGTTTACCCTTTCGAAAAAGCACAAACTAAAAGTGTTATGTTTCATCGCGCTAGAGAGCCTAGCGTTCCTCGTCAAATCTACCTCACCAAAAGCTTGATTTCCCCGAGTTTCAACAATAGAAGTTCTTACATCTTCGAGTTAGCTTCGCGTTGCTATCAGAACGGTGTCTAGAAGATGAGAACGAGGGAGATATGACCAAAATTGGGAAATCGCGCAAGTTGGGAGCAAAAACCTTACGCCTTCCCGGTAGGCGTCTACTTTTAGCACCAAATCTCCCTCGTTTCTCATCCATTTCACCCCGCTTTTCCCGTCTTCGCGAACCTAACTCCGAGGGCTACGACTACATGCTGGCTTTGTCCGTTGAACTGCACCTTTACTCCTTTCGAAACAAAGACACGGAAAGTGCTATGATTTGTCTGGTAGACGCCTCTTGCGTCTCATCAAACCAAAGAAAAAACTACCTCACCAAAAGCTCAATTTCCCGAGTTTCACCGATCGAAGTTGTTATATCTGTGAGTTAGCTTCGCGCTGCAATCAGAATGGGGTCTAGAAGATGAGGAACGAGGGAGATATGACCAAAATTGGGAAATTGCGCAAGTTGGGCCCAAAAACCTTACGCCTTCCCCGGTAGGTGTATGCTTTTAGCACCTTATCTCCCTTGTTTCTCATCCATTTCACCCCGTTTTGCTGTCATTACGAAGCTAACTCAGAGGGCTACGACTAAATGCTGGCTTTGTCCATCGGATTGCACTTTTACCCTTTCAAAAAAGCACAGCTAAAAGCGCTATGATTCATCGCGCAGATGCCTTGCGTTCCTTGCCGAATCTACCTCACCAAAAGCATGATTTCCTGAGTTTCACCAATAGAAGTTGTTACATCTACGAGTTAGCTTCTCGCTGTAATTAGAATGGGGTCTAGAAGATGAGTAACGAGGAGATATGACCAAAATCGGAAACCGCGCAAGTTGGGCCCAAAAAAACCTTACGCCTTCCCCGGTAGGGGTCCCCGCTAGCACCATATCTCAATCGTTTCTCATCCATTTCACCTCGTTTTGCTGTCGTTACTAAGCTAACTCAGAGGGCTATGACTACATTCCCGCTTTGTCCGTCGGATTACATGTTTACCCTTTGGAAAAAGCACACCTAAAAGCGCTATGATTCATCACGCAGATGCCTCGCGTTCCTCATCAAATCTACCTCACCAAAAGCTTGATTTCCTGAGTTTCACTGATAGAAGTTGTTACATCTGTGAGTTAACTTCACGCTGCAATCGAACGGGGTCAAGAAGATGAGTAACGAGGGAGATATGACCAAAATCGGGAAATCGCGCAAGTTGGGCCCGAAAACCTTACGCCTTCCCGGTAGGGCGTCGCTTTCGCACCATATCTCCCTCGTTTCTCATCCATTTCACCCCATTTTGCTGTCATTACGAAGCTAACTCAGAGGGCTATGACTACATACCGGCTTTGTCCGTCGAATTTCACGTTTACCCTTTCGAAAAGCACAATCTTAAAGTGCTATGATTCATCGTGTAGATGCCTCGCGTTCCTTTATCAAATCCGCCTCACCGTAATCTCGATTTCTAGAGTTTCACCGATAGAAGTTGTTACATCTCGTGAGTTAGCTTCGCAGCTGCAATTAGAACGGGGTCTAGAAGATGAGTAACGAGGGAGATATGACCAAAATTAGGAAATCATGCAAGTTGGGCCCGAAAACCTTACGCCTTCCCGGTAGGCGTCTTCTTTTAGCACCATATCTCCCTCGTTTCTCATCCATTTCAACCCATTTTGCTGTTGTTAGCTTCGCGCTGCATTCAGAATGGGGTCTAGAAGATGAGTGACGAGGGAGATATGACCATAATCGGGAAATCGCGCAAGTTGGGCCCGAAAACCTTACGCCTTCCCGGTAGGCGTTTGCTTTTAGCACCATAACTCCCTCGTTTCTCATCCATTTCACCACGTTTTCCTGTCTTTCCGAACCTAACTCAGAGGGCTACGACTACATGCTGGCCTTGACCATTAGATTGCACTTTTACCCTTTCGAAAAAACACAGCTAAAAGCGCTATGATTCATCGCACAGATGCCTCGCGTTCCTCGTCGAATCTACCTCACCAAAAGCTCAATTTCTTGAGTTTCACCAATAGAAGTTGTTAAATCTGCAAGTTAGCTTCGCCAAAGAATCGAACGGGGTCTAGAAGATGAGTAACGAGGAGATTTGACAAAAAATTAGGAAACCGCGCAAGTTGGGCCCGAAAACCTTACGCCTTCCCGGTAGGCGTCTGCTTTTAGCACCATATCTCCCTCATTCTTCATCCATTTCTCCCCGTTTTGATATTGTTACGAAGCTAACTCGAGAGGGCTACAACTACATGTTGGCTTTGTCCGTCGGATTGCACTTTCCCCTTTTTGAAACAAAGACAACTAAAAGTGCTATGATTCGTCGCGAGACGCCTCACGTTCCTCATCGAAACTACCTCACCAAAAGCTCAATTTCCTGAGTTTCACCGATAGATGTTGTTACATCTACAAGTTAGCTTCGCGCTGCAATCGGAATGGGGTCAAGAAGATGAGTAACGAGGGAGATATGACCAAAATTGGGAAACCGCGCAAGTTGGGCCCGAAAACCTTACGCCTTCCCTGTGAGGCGTCCCGCTTAGCACCATATCTCCCTCATTCCTCATCCATATCACCTTGTTTTTCCGTCATTGCGAATCTAACTCATAGGGCTACGATAACATGCTTTGGCTTTGTCCGTCGGATTGCAATTTTACCCTTTCGAAACAAAGACAGCCTAAAAGTGCTATGATTCGTCGCGCAGACGCCTCACGTTCCTCGTCAAATATACCTTACCAAAAGCTCAATTTCCTGAGTTTCACCGATAGAAGTTGTTACATCTGCGAGTTAGCTTCGAACCGCAATCGAACGGGGTCTAGAAGATGAGTAACGAGGGAGATATGACCAAAATTGGGAAACCAGCGCAAGTCGGGCCCGAAAACCTTACGCCTTTCCGGTAGGCGTCCCGCTTTTAGCACCATATCTCCATCTTTTCTCATCCATCTCACCCCATTTTACTATCGTTGCGAAGCTAACTCAGAGGGCTATGACTACATGCTGGCTTTGTCCATCGGATTACACGTTTACCCTTTCGAAAAGCACAGCCTAAAAGCGCTATGATTCATCGCGCAGATACCTCACGTTCCTCATCAAATCTACCTAACCAAAAGCTCGATTTCCTGAGTTTCAACGATAAAAGTTGTTACATCTCGGAAGTTAGCTTCGCACTGCAATCAGAACGGGGTGTAGAAGATGAGTAACGAGGGAGATATGACAAAAATCGGGAAACCGCGCAAGTTGGGCCCGAAAACCTTACGCCTTCCCGGTAGGCGTCTGCTTTTAGCACCATATATCCCTCGTTTCTCATCCATTTCGCCCCGTTTTCCTATCTTTGCAAACATAACTCAGAGGGCTACGACAACATACTGGCTTTGTTCGTCGGATTACAATTTTACCCCTTTCAAAACAAAGACAACCTAAAGGTGCTATGATTCGTCAAGCAAATACCTCGCGTTCCGCGTTGAATGTACCTTACCAAAAGCTCAATTTCCTGAGTTTCACCAATAGAAGTTGTTACATCTGTGAGTTAGCTTCGCGCCGCAATCCGAACGGGGTCTACAAGATGAGTAACGAGGGAGATATGACAAAAATTGGGAAACCGCGCAAGTTGGGCCCGAAAACCTTACGCCTTCCCGTAGGGCGTCCGCTTTTAGCACCATTTCTCCTTCATTCCTCATCCATTTCTCCCCGTTTTGCGGTCGTTGCGAAGCTCACTCGT
Source organism: Lavandula angustifolia (assembly GCA_028984105.1). NCBI lineage: Eukaryota > Viridiplantae > Streptophyta > Magnoliopsida > Lamiales > Lamiaceae > Lavandula > Lavandula angustifolia. The sequence goes on along the minus strand of CM054821.1, from coordinate 7,335,856 downwards.
AGGGCTACAACTACATGTGGGCTTTGTCCGCCGGATTGCACTTTCACCCTTTCGAAATAGCATAGCTAAAAGTGCTATGATTCGTCGCGCAGATGCCTCACGTTCCTCATCAAATCTACCTCACCAAAAGCTCAATTTCCTGAGTTTCACCGATAGAAGTTGTTACATCTGCAAGTTAGGTTCGCGCTGCAATTAGAATGGGGTCTAGAAGATGAGTAACGAGGGAGATATGACCAAAATTGGGAAACCGCGCAAGTTGGGCCCGAAAACCTTACGCCTTCCCGGTAGGGCGTCGCGCTTTTTAGCACCATATCTCCATCGTTTCTCATCCATCTCACCCCATTTTACCGTCGTTGCGAAGCTAACTTAGAGGGCTATGACTACATGCTGGCTTTGTCCATCGGATTACACGTTTACCCTTTCGAAAAAGCACAGCCTAAAAGCACTATGATTCATCGCGTAGCACACTCACGTTCCTCATCAAATCTACCTCACCAAAATCTCGATTTCCTAAGTTTCACCGATAGAAGTTGTTACATCCGGAAGTTAGCTTCAAGGCTGCAATCGAACGGGGTGTAGAAGATGAGTAACGAGGAGATATGACAAAAATCGGAAAAACCGCGCAAGTTGGGCCCGAAAACCTTACGCCTTCCCCGGTAGGCGTCCGCTTTAGCACCATATCTCCCTCGCTTCTCATCCATTTCGCCCCGTTTTCCTATCTTTGCGAACCTAACTCGTGGGGCTACGACTACATGCTAGCTTTGTCTATCGGATTGCACTTTTACCCTTTCGAAAAAGCACAGCCTAAAAGCGCTATGATTCATCACGCTAGATGCCTCGCGTACTTCGTCGCATCTACCTCACCAAAAGCTCGATTTCCCGAGTTTCACCAATAGAAGTGGTTACAACTGGGAGTTAGCTTCGCGCTACAATCAGAACGGGGTCTAGAAGATGAGTAACGAGGGAGATATGACAAAAATCGGGAAAACCGCGCAAGTTGGGCCCGAAAACCTTACGCCTTCCCTGTGAGGCGTCTCGCTTTTAGCACGATATCTCCCTCGTTTCTCATCCATTTCACCCCGTTTTCTTGTCTTTACGAACCTAACTCGAGGGCTACGACTACATACCGGCTTTGTCCATCGGATTGCACTTTTACCCTTTCGAAAAAGCACAAACTTAAAAGCGCTATGATTCATCATGCGGACGCCTCGCGTTCCTCGTCGAATCTACCTCACCAAAAACTCGATTTCCCGAGTTTCACCAATAGAAGTTGTTACAACCGCGAGTTAGCTTCAGCGCTGCAATAAAAATGGAGTCTAGAAGATGAGTAACGAGGGAGATATGACAAAAATCGGGAAACCGCACAAGTTGGGCCCGAAAACCTTATGCCTTCCCTGTAGGCGCTCGCTTTTAGCACCATATCTCCCTCGTTTCTCATCCATTTCACCCCGTTTTGCTGTCGTTGCGAAGCTAACTCGGAGGACTACGACTACATGCTAGCTTTATCTATCGGATTACACTTTTACCCTTTCTAAAAAAGCACAGCTAAAAGCGCTTTATTCGTCGTGCGAATACCTCACATTCATCATCGAATCTACCTCACCAAAAGCTCGATTTCATGCGTTTCACGATAGAAGTTGTTACATCTGCAAGTTAGCTTCGCTCAATCGGAATGCGGTCTAGAAGATGAGTAACGAGGGAGATATGACAAAAATCGGGAAACCGCGCAAGTTGGGCCCGAAACCTTACGGCTTCCCGTAGGCGTCTCGCTTTTAGCACCATATCTCCTCATTCCTCATCCATTTCACCCCATTTTGCTGTCGTTGCAAAGCTAACTCGGAGGGCTACATGCCGGCTTTGTCCTCAAACTGCACTTTTACCCTTTCGAAATAGCACAGCCTGAAAAGTGCTATGATTCGTCGCGCTAGACGCCTCGCGTTCCTCGTCGAATATACATCACCAAAAGCTCGATTTCCTAAGTTTCACAATCACCAATAGAAGTTTTTACATCCGCAAGTTAGCTTCTCGCCGCAATCGAAACAAGGTCTAGAAGATGAGTAACGAGGGAGATATGACAAAAATCGGGTAACCGCGCAAGTTGGGCTTGAAAACCTTACGCCTTCCCGGTAAGGCGTCTCCGTTTAGCACCATATCTCCCTCGTTTCTCATCCATTTCACCCCGTTACCCCGTCTTTGCGAACCTAACTCAAAGGGCTACGACTACATGTTGGCTTTGTCCATCGGATTACACTTTTACCCTTTCGAAAAGTACAAACTAAAAGCGCTATGATTCATCATGCAGACGCCTCGCGTTCTCGTCGAATCTACCTCACCAAAACTCAATTTCCCGAGTTTCACCAATAGAAGTTGTTACAACTGCGAGTTAGCTTCGCGCTGCAATAAAAATGGGGTCTAGAAGATGAGTAACGAGGGAGATATGACAAAAATCGGGAAACCGCACAAGTTGGGCCCGAAAAACCTTACGCCTTCTCGTGAGGGCGTCCGCTTTTAGCACCATATCTCCCTCGTTTCTCATCCATTTCACCCCATTTTCCTGTCTTTGCGAACCTAACTCGAGGGATACGACTACATGCCTGGCTTTGTCCATCGGATTGCACTTTTACCCTTTCGAAAAGCACAAACTTATAAGCGTTATGATTCATCACGCAGATGCCTCGCGTTCCTCATCGAATCTATATTACCAAAAGCTCGATTTCCCGAGTTTCACCAATATAAGTTGTTACATCTGCAAGTTAGCTTCGCATGGCGCAATCGAACGGGGTCTAGAAGATGAGTAACGAGGGAGATATGACAAAAATTGGGAAACCGTGCAAGTTGGGCCCGAGAACCTTACGCCTTCCCGGTAGGCGTCCGCTTTTCGCACCATATCTCCCCTCGTTTCTCATCCATTTTACCCTATTTTGCTGTCGTTGCGAGGGCTAACTCGTGACGGCTACAACTACATGCTGGCTTTTTCCGTCGGATTACACTTTTACCCTTTCGAAACAAGACACAGCTAAAGGCGCCATGATTCGTAGCCCGTATACCTCGCGTTCCTTGTCAAATCTACCTCACCAAAAGATCAATTTCCTGAGTTTCACCGATAGCGCTTGTTACATCCGCAAGTTAGCTTCGCACCGCAATCGAACGGGGTCTAGAAGATGAGTAACGAGGGAGATATGACCAAAATCGGGGAAACCGCGCAAGTCGGGCCCGAGAACCTTATGCCTACCCGGTAGGTGTTTGCTTTTAGCACCATATCTCCCTCGTTTCTCATCCATTTCACCCTATTTTGATATCGTTGCGAAGCTAACTCAGACGGCTACGACTACATGCTGGCTTTTTCCGCCGGATTGCACTTTTACCCTTTCGAAACAAAGCACGCCTAAAGGCGCTATGATTCGTAGCCCGCATACCTCGCGTTCCTCGTCGAACCTACCTCACCAAAAGCTCAATTTCCTGAGTTTCACCGATAGAAGTTGTTACATCTGCAAGTTAGCTTCGCACCGCAATCACAACGGGGTCTAGAAGATGAGTAACGAGGAGATATGACCAAAATCGAGAAACCGCGCAAGTCGGGCCCGAGAACCTTATGCCTTCCCGGTAGGCGCTTGCTTTTAGCACCATATCTCCCTCGTTTCTCATCCATTTCACCCTATTTTCATATCGCTGCGAAGCTAACTCGACGGGCTACGACTACATGCCGGCTTTTTTCGCCGGATCGCACTTTTACCCTTTCGAAACAAAGACAACTAAAAGCGCCATGATTCATCGCCCGGATACCTCGCGTTCCTCGTCGAATCTACCTCACCAAAAGCTCAATTTCCCGAGTTTCACTGATAGAAGTTGTTACATCTGCAAGTTATGTTCGCGCTGCAATCGAATGGGGTCTAGAAGATGAGTAACGAGGGAGATATGACAAAAATTGAGAAACCGCGCAAGTTGGGCCCGAAAACCTTACGCCTTCCCGATAGGCGTCGCCCTTAGCACCATATCTCCCTCATTCCTCATCCATTTCACCCCGCTCGCTGTCGTTGCGAGGCTAAGTCGAGGGCTACGACTACATGCTGGCTTTGTCCGTCGGATTGCACTTTTACCCTTTCGAAACAGCACAACTAAAAGCGCTTTGATTCGTCGCGCGCAGATACCTCGCATTCATCATCGAATCTACCACACCAAAAGCTCGATTTCTTGAGTTTCACTGATAGAAGTTGTTACATCTGCAAGTTAGGTTCGCGCTGCAATTAGAATGGGGTCTAGAAGATGAGTAACGAGGGAGATATGACAAAAATCGAGAAACCGCGCAAGTTGGGCCCGAAAACCTTAAGCCTTCCCGTAGGGCGTCCGCTTTTAGCACCATATCTCCCTCATTCCTCATCCATTTCACCCCGTTTTGCTGTCGTTACGAAGCTAACTCAGAGGACTATGACTACATGCTGGCTTTGTCCGTCGGATTGCACTTTTACCCTTTCGAAGCACCATAGCTAAAAGCGCTATGATTCATCGCCCAGATACCTCGCGTTCCTCGTCGAATATACCTCACCCAAAGCTCAATTTCCTGAGTTTCACCAATAGAAGTTGTTACATCTGCAAGTTAGCTTCGTGCTGCAATCAGAATGGGGTCTAGAAGATGAGTAACGAGGGAGATATGACCAAAATCGGGAAACCGCGCAAGTTGGGCCCGAGAACCTTACGCCTTCCCAGTAGGCGTCTGCTTTTAGCACCATATCTCCCTCGTTTCTCATCTATTTCACCCTATTTTGCTGGCGTTGCGAAGCTAACTCAGACGGCTACGACTACATGCTGGATTTTTCCGTCGGATTGCACTTTTACTCTTTCAAACAAAGACAGCCTAAAAGCGCTTTGATTCATCGCGCAGATACCTCGCATTCATCATCGAATCTACCTCACCAAAAGCTCGATTTCTTGAGTTTCACTGATAGAAGTTGTTACTTCTGCAAGTTAGGTTCGCGCTGTAATCAGAATGGGGTCTAGAAGATGAGTAACGAGGGAGATATGACAAAAATCGAGAAACCGCGCAAGTTGGGCCCGAAAACCTTACGCCTTCCCGGTAGGCATCTGTTTTTAGCACCATATCTCCCTCATTCCTCATCCATTTCACCCCGTTTTGCTGTCGTTGCGAAGCTAAGTCAGAGGGCTATGACTACATGCTGGCTTTGTCCGTCGGATTGCACTTTTACCCTTTCGAAACAAGATAACTAAAAGCGCTTTGATTCATCGCGCAGATACCTAGCATTCATCATCGAATCTACCACACCAAAAGCTCGATTTCTTGAGTTTCACTGATAGAAGTTGTTACATCTGCAAGTTAGGTTTGCGCTGTAATCAGAATGGGGTCTAGAAGATGAGTAACGAGGGAGATATGACAAAAATCGAGAAACCGCGCAAGTTGGGCCCGAAAACCTTAAGCCTTCCCGGTAGGCGTCTGCTTTTAGCACCATATCTCCCTCGTTTCTCATCTATTTCACCCCATTTTCCTGTCTTTGCGAACCTAACTCAGAGGGCTACGACTAAATGCTGGCTTTGTCCATCGGATTGCACTTTTACCCTTTCGAAAAAGCACGCCTAAGAGCGCTATGATTCATCGCGCGTACGCCTCGCGCTCCTCATCGAATCTACCTCACCAAAAGCTCGATTTCCTGAGTTTCACCAATAGAAGTTGTTACATCTGTGAGTTAGCTTCGCGCTGTAATAAGAACGGGGTATAGAAGATGAGTAACGAGGGAGATATGACCAAAATCGTCAAACCGCGCAAGTTGGGCCCGAAAACCTTACGCCTTCCCGGTAGGCGTCTCGCTTTAAGCACCATATCTCCCTCGTTTCTCATCCATTTCACCCCATTTTGCTGTTGTTGCGAAGATAACTCAGAGGGCTATGACTACATGCTGGCTTTGTCAGTCGGATTACACGTTTAACCTTTCGAAAAAGCACGCTTAAAAGCGCTATGATTCATCGAGCGGACGCCTCGCGTTCCACATCAAATATACCTCACCAAAAGCTTGATTTACTAAGTTTCACCGTTAGAAGTTGTTACATCTGTGAGTTAGCTTCGCGCCTGCATTCGTAACGGGGTCTAGAAGATGAGTAACGAGGGAGATATGATAATAATCGGGAAACCGCGCAAGTTGGGCCCAAAACCTTACGCCTTCCCGGTAGGCGTTTGCTTTTAAGCACCATATCTCCCTCGCTTCTCATCCATTTCACCCTCGTTTTGCTGTCGTTGCGAACCTAACTCGGAGGGCTATGACTACATGCCGGCGTTGTCCATCGCATTACAATTTTACCCTTTCGAAATAGCACACTAAAAGTGCTATGATTCATCGTATGAGATACCTCGCGTTCCTCATCAAATCTACCTCACCAAAAGCTTGATTTCCCCGAGTTTAACCGATAGAATATGTTACATCTACGAGTTAGCTTTGCGTTGCAATCGAACAGGGTCCAAGATGAGTAACGAGGGAGATATGACAAAAAAAGGGAAACCGCGCAAGTCGGGCCCGAAAACCTTACGCCTTCCCGGTAGGCGCCCGCTTTTAGCACCATATCTCCCTCGTTTCTCATCCATTTCACCCCATTTTCCCTGTCTTTGCGAACCTAACTCGGAGGGCTACGACTACATGCTAGCTTTGTCCATCGGATTGGACTTTTACCCTTTCGAAAAGGCACAACTATGAGCGCTATGATTCATCGCGCAGATACCTCGCGCTCCTCGTCAAATCTACCTCACCAAAAGCTTGATTTCCTGAGTTTCACCAATAGAAGTTATTACATCTGCGAAGTTAGCTTCGCGTTGCAATCGAACGAGGTATAGAAGATGAGTAACAAGGGAGATATGACCAAAATCGGCAAACCGCGCAAGTCGGGCCCAAAAAACCTTACGACTTCCCGGTAGGCGCCCGCTTTTAGCACCATATCTCCATCGTTTCTCATCCATTTCACCCCGCTTTGCTGTCGCTGCGAAGCTAACTCGAGAGGGCTATGACTACATGCTGGCTTTGTCGATCGGATTACACGCTTACCCTTTTGAAAAAGCACAGGTAAAAGCACTATGATTCATCGAACGGACGCCTCGCGTTCCTCATCAAATATACCTCACCAAAAGCTTGATTTCCTAAGTTTCACTGATAGAAGTTGTTGCATCTGTGAGTTAGCTTCGCGCTGCAATCAGAACGGGGTCTAGAAGATGAGTAACGAGGGAGATATGACCAAAATCGAGAAACCGCGCAAGTTGGGCCCAAAACCTTACGCCTTCCCGGTAGGCGCCCGCTTTAGCACCATATCTCTCTCGTTTCTCATCCATTTCACCCCGTTTTCCCCGTCTTTGCGAACCTAACTCGAGGGCTACGACTACATGCTAGCTTTGTCCATCGGATTGCACTTTTACCCTTTCAAAAAAGCACAACTAAGAGCGCTATGATTCATCGTGCAGATGCCTCACGTTCCTCATCGAATCTACCTAACCAAAAGCTCAATTTCCTGAGTTTCACCAATAGAAGTTATTACATCTGCGAGTTAGCTTCGCGCCGCAATCGGAACGGGTATAGAAGATGAGTAACAAAGGAGATATGACCAAAATCGGGAAACCGCGCAAGTTGGGCCCGAAAACCTTATGTCTTCCCGGTAGGTGTCTACTTTTAGCACCATATCTCCATTGATTCTCATCCATTTCACCCCGTTTTGCTGTCGTTGCGAAGCTAACTCAGAGGGCTATGACTACATGCTGGCTTTGTCAGTCGGATTACACGTTTACCCTTTCGAAAAAGCACAGCTAAAAGCGCTATGAGTCATCGCGCAGATGCCTCACGTTCCTCATCGAATATACCTCACCAAAAGCTTGATTTCCTGAGTTTCACCGACAGAAGTTGTTGCATCTGTGAGTTAGCTTCGCGCCGCAATCGAACGGGGTCTAGAAGATGAGTAACGAGGGAGATATGACCAAAATCGGGAAACCGCGCAAGTTGGGCCCAAAACCTTACGCCTTCCCGGTAAGGCGTCCCGCTTTAGCACCATATCTCCCTTGTTTCTCATCCATTTCACCCTATTTTGCTGTCGTTGTGAACCTAACTCAGAGGGCTATGACTACATGCTGGCTTTGTCAGTCGGATTACACGTTTACCCTTTCGAAATAGCATAGCTAAAAGTGCTATGATTCATCACGCAGATGCCTCGCGTTCCTCATCAAATCTACCTCACCAAAAGCTTGATTTCCTGAGTTTAACCGATAGAAGATGTTACATCTACGAGTTAGCTTCGCGTTGCAATCAGAACGGGGTCTAGAAGATGAGTAACGAGGAGATATGACAAAAATCGGGAAACCGCACAAGTTGGGCCCGAAAACCTTACGCCTTCCCGGTAGGCGCCCGCTTTTAGCACCATATCTCCCTCGTTTCTCATCCATTTCACCCCATTTTCCTGTCTTTGCGAACCTAACTCAGAGGGCTACGACTACATGCTGGCTTTGTCCATCGGATTGCACTTTTACCCTTTCAAAAAATCACAGCTAAGAGCGCTATGATTCATCGCGCAGATGCCTCGCGTTCCTCATCGAATCTACCTAACCAAAAGCTTAATTTCCTGAGTTTCACCAATAGAAGATGTTACATCTGCGAGTTAGCTTCGCGCTGCAATCAGAACGGGGTATAGAAGATGTGTAACGAAGGAGATATGACCAAAATTGGGAAACCGCGCAAGTTGGGCCCGAAAACCTTACGTCTTCCCGGTAGGCGTCTGCTTTTAGCACCATATCTCCATCGCTTCTCATCCATTTCACCAAATTTTACCGTCGCTGCGAGGGCTAACTCAAAGGGCTATGACTACATGCTGGCTTTGTCCGTCGGATGACACGTTTACCCTTTCGAAAAGCACAAACTAAAAGTGCTATGATTCATCGCGCAGACGCCTCGTTCCTCATAGAATATACCTCACCAAAAGCTCGATTTCCTGAATTCACCGATAGAAGTTGTTACATCTGCGAGTTAGCTTCGCGCTGCAATAAGAACGGGGTCTAGATGATGAGTAACGAGGGAGATATGACAAAAATCCGGAAACCGCGCAAATCGGGCCCGAAAAACCTTACGCCTTCCCGGTGAGGGCGTCTCGCATTTAGCACCATATCTCTCTCGTTTCTCATCTATTTTACCCTCGTTTTGCTTTCGTTATGAAGCTAACTCGAGGGCTACGACTACATGCCGCCTTCGTCCGTCGGATTAAACTTTTACCCTTTTGAAAAAGCACAGCCTAAAAGTGTTATGATTCATCGCACGTATACCTCGCGTTCCTCGTCGAATCTACCACACCAAAAGCTCAATTTCTTGAGTTTCACCAATAGAAGTTGTTAGATCTACGAGTTAGCTTCATGTTGCAATCAGAACTGGGTCTAGAAGATGAGTAACGAGGGAGATATGATAAAAATTGGGAAACCGCGCAAGTTGGGCCCGAAAACCTTACGCCTTCCCGTAGGGCGTCTCGCTTTAGCACCATATCTCCCTCGTTTCTCATCCATTTCACCCTGTTTTGCTGTTGTTGCGAAGCTAACTCGGAGTGCTACGACTAGATGATGGCTTTGTCCGCCGGATTACACTCTTACCCTTTCGAAAAGCACAACTTAAAAGCGCTATGATTCATCACGTTAGATGCCTCGCGTTCCTCATCAAATCTACCTCACCAAAAGCTCGACTTGATGAGTTTCACCGATAGAAGTTGTTACATCTGCGAAGTTATCTTCGCGCCGCAATCGAACGGGGTCTAGAAAATGAGTAACGAGGGAGATATGACAAAAATCGGGAAACCGCGCAAGTCGGGCCCTAAAAACCTTACGCCTTCCCGGTAGGCGTCCCGCTTTTAGCACCATATCTCTTTCATTTCTCATCCATTTCACCCCATTTTGCTAGCAATGTGAAGCTAACTTAGAGGGCTACGACTACATGCCGGCTTTGTCCGGCGAATTGCACTTTTACCCTTTCGAAAAACATAGCTAAAAGTGCTATGATTGATCGCGTTGCAGACGCCTCGCGTTCCTTGTCGAATCTACCTCACCAAAAGCTCGATTTCTTGAGTTTCACCGATAGAAGTTGTTACATCTGCAAGTTAGCTTCGCGCTGCAATCGAACAGTGGTCTAGAAGATGAGTAACGAGCGAGATATGACAAAAATTGGGAAACCGCGCAAGTTGGGCCCGAAAACCTTACGCCTCCCCGGTAGGCGTCCGCTTTTAGCACCATATCTCCCTCGTTTCTCATCCATTTCACCTCGTTTTCCCCGGCAATGTGAACCTAACTCGAGGGCTACAACTACATACCGGCTTTGTCCGGCGGATTGCACTTTTACCCTTTCGAAAAAGCATAGCTAAAAGCGCTATGATTCATCGCGCAGACGCCTCGCGTTCCTTGTAGAATCTACCTCACCAAAAGCTTGATTTCCTAAGTTTCACCGATAGAAGGTGTTACATCTGCGAAGTTAGCTTTGCGCTGCAATAAGAACGGGGTCTAGATGATGAGTAACGAGGGAGATATGACCAAAATTGGGAAACCGCGCAAGTTGGGCCCGAAAACCTTACGCCTTCCCTGGTAGGCGTCGCTTTAAGCACCATATCTCCCTCGTTTCTCATCCATTTAACCTCGTTTTGCTGGCAATATGAAGCTAACTCAGAGGGCTACGACTACATGTTGGCTTTGTCCGGTGGATTGCACTTTTACCCTTTCGAAAAAGCATAGCTAAAAGTGCTATGATTCATCGCGCAGATGCCTCGCGTTCCTTGTCGAATCTACCTCACCAAAAGCTCGATTTCTTGAGTTTCACCGATAGAAGTTGTTAGATCTGCGAGTTAGCTTCATGTTGCAATCAGAACGGGGTCTAGAAGATGAGTAACGAGGGAGATATGACAAAAATGGGAAACCGCGCAAGTTGGGCCCGAAAACCTTACGCCTTCCCGGTAGGCGTCTTCTTTTAGCACCATATCTCCCTCGTTTCTCATCCATTTCACCCCGTTTTGCTGTTGTTGCGAAGCTAACTCAGAGGGCTACGACTAGATGATGGCTTTGTCTGCCGGATTACACTTTTACCCTTTCGAAAAAGCACAGCTAAAAGTGCTATGATTCATCACGCAGATACCTCGCGTTCCTCATCAAATCTACCTCACCAAAAGCTCGATTTCCTGAGTTTCACTGATAGAAGTTGTTACATCTGTGAGTTATCTTCGCGCTGCAATCAGAACGGGGTCTAGAAGATGAGTAACGAGGGAGATATGACAAAAATCGGGAAACCGCGCAAGTTGGGCCCGAAAACCTTACGCCTTCCCGGTAGGCGTCTGCTTTTAGCACCATATCTCCTTCGTTTCTCATCCATTTCACCCCATTTTGCTGGCAATGTGAAGCTAACTCAGAGGGCTACGACTACATGCTTACTTTGTCCATCAGATTGCACTTTTACCCTTTCGAAAAAGCATAGCTAAAAGCGCTATGATTCATCGCGAGACGCCTCGTTCCTTGTCAAATCTACCTCACTAAAAGATCGATTTCTTGAGCTTCACTGATAGAAGTTGTTAAATCTGTGAGTTAGCTTCGCGCTGCAATCCGAACGGGGTCTAGAAGATGAGTAATGAGGGAGATATGACAAAAATCGGGAAACCGCGCAAGTTGGGCCCCGAAAACCTTACGCCTTCCCGTAGGGCGTCCCGCTTTTAGCACCATATCTCCCTCGTTTCTCATCCATTTCACCTCATTTTGCTGGCAATGTGAAGCTAACTCAGAGGGCTACGACTACATACTGGCTTTGTCCGGCGGATTGCACTTTTACCCTTTCGAAAAGCATAGCTAAAAGCGCTATGATTCATCGCGTAGACGCCTCGCGTGCCTCGTCGAATCTACCTCACCAAAAGCTTGATTTCCTCAGTCCCACCGATAGAAGCTGTTATATCTACGAGTTAGCTTTGCGCCGCAATAAGAACGGGGTCTAGAGGATGAGTAACGAGGGAGATATGACCAAAATTGGGAAACCGCGCAAGTTGGGCCCGAAAACCTTACGCCCTCCCCGTAGGCGCGTCCGCTTTTAAGCACCATATCTCCCTCGCTTCTCATCCATTTCACCTCGTTTTTCTGGTAATATGATGCTAACTCGAGGGCTATGACTACATGCCGGCTTTGTCCGGCGGATCGCACTTTTACCCTTTCGAAAAGCATAGCTAAAAGCGCTATGATTCATCGCGCAGATGCCTCGCGTTCCTTGTCAAATCTACCTCACTAAAAGATCGATTTCTTGAGTTTCACCGATAGAAGTTGTTAAATCTGTGAGTTAGCTTCGCGCTGCAATCCGAACGGGGTCTAGAAGATGAGTAATGAGGGAGATATGACAAAAATCGGGAAACCGCGCAAGTTGGGCCCGAAAACCTTACGCCTTCTCGGTAGGCGTCTGCTTTTAGCACCATATCTCCCTCGTTTCTCATCCATTTCACCTCGTTTTGCTGGCAATGTGAAGCTAACTCAGAGGGCTACGACTACATACTGGCTTTTTCCGGCGGATTGCACTTTTACCCTTTCGAAAAAGCATAGCTAAAAGCGCTATGATTCATCGCGTAGATGCCTCGCGTTCCTCGTCGAATCTACCTCACCAAAATCTTGATTTCCTAAGTTTCACCGATAGAAGCTGTTACATCTACGAGTTAGCTTTGCGCCGCAATAAGAACGGGGTCTAGATGATGAGTAACGAGGGAGATATGACCAAAATTGGGAAAACCGCGCAGTTGGGCCCGAAAACCTTAAGCCTTCCCGGTGAGGGCGTCTCGCTTTTAGCACCATATCTCCCTCGTTTCTCATCCATTTCACCTCGTTTTTCTGGTAATATGATGCTAACTCGAGGGCTATGACTAAATGCTCGGCTTTGTCCGGCGGATCGCACTTTTACCCTTTCGAAAAAGCATAGCTAAAAGCGCTATGATTTATCGCGCAGATGCCTCGCGTTCCTCGTCGAATCTACCTCACCAAAAGCTCGATTTCTTGAGTTTCACCGATAGAAGTTGTTACATCTTCAAGTTAGCTTCCCGCTGCAATCAGAACGCGGTCTAGATGATGAGTAACGAGGGAGATATGAAAAAAATCGGGAAACCGCGCATGTTGGGCCCGAAAACCTTACGCCATCCCGGTAGGCGTCTGCTTTTAGAACCATATCTCCCTCGTTTCTTATCCATTTCAGCCTATTATGCTGTCGTTGAAAAGCTAACTCAGAGGGCTGCGACTAGATGCTGGTTTTGTCCGTCGGATTACACTTTTACCCTTTCGAAAAAGCACAGCTAAAAGTGCTATGATTCATCACACAGATACCTCGCGTTCCTCATCGAATCTACCTCACCAAAAGCTCGATTTCCCGAGTTTCACTGATAGAAGTTGTTACATCTGTGAGTTATCTTCGCGCTGCAATCAGAACGGGGTCTAGAAGATGAGTAACCAGGGAGATATGATAAAAATCCAGAAACCGCGCAAATTGGGCCCAAAAACCTTACGCCTTCCCGGTAGGCGTCCCGCTTTAGCACCATATCTCCCTCGTTTCTCATCTATTTCACCCCGTTTTGCTTTCGTTACGAAGCTAACTCAAAGGGTTACGACTACATGCCGCCTTCGTCCGTCGGATTAAACTTTTACCCTTTTGAAAAAGCACAGACTAAAAGTTCTATGATTCATCGCACGTATACCTCGCGCTCCTCATCGAATCTACCTCACCAAAAGCTCAATTTCTTGAGTTTCACCAATAGAAGTTGTTAGATCTGCAAGTTAGCTTCATGTTGCAATCAGAACGGGGTCTAGAAGATGAGTAACGAGGGAGATATGACAAAAAATGGGAAACCGCGCAAGTTGGGCCCGAAAACCTTACGCCTTCCCGGTAGGCGTCTGCTTTTAGCACCATATCTCCCTCGTTTCTCATCCATTTCACCCCGTTTTGCTGTTGTTACGAAGCTAACTCAGAGGGCTACGACTAGATGATGGCTTTGTCTACCGGATTACACTTTTACCCTTTCGAAAAAGCACAGATAAAAGCGCTATGATTCATCACGCAGATACCTCCCGTTCCTCATCAAATCTACCTCACCAAAAGCTCGATTTCCTGAGTTTCACTGATAGAAGTTGTTACATCTGCAAGTTATCTTCGCGCTGCAATCAGAACAGGGTCTAGAAGATGAGTAACGAGGGAGATATGACAAAAATCGGAAAACCGCGCAAGTTGGGCCCGAAAACCTTACACCTTCCCGGTAGGCGTCTGCTTTTAGCACCATATCTCCTTCGTTTCTCATCCATTTCTCCCCGTTTTGCTGGTAATGTGAAGCTAACTCAGAGGGCTACGACTGCATGCTGGCTTTATCCGGCGAATTGTACTTTTACCCTTTCGAAAAAGCATAGCTAAAAGCGCTATGATTCATCGCGCAAATGCCTTGCGTTCCTTGTCGAATCTACCTTACCAAAAGCTCGATTTCTTGAGTTTCACAGATAGAAGTTGTTACATCTCGAGTTAGCTTCGCGCTGCAGTCAGAACGGGGTCTAGAAGATGAGTAACGAGGGAGATATGACAAAAATCGGGAAACCGCGCAAGTTGGGCCCGAAAACCTTACACCTTCCCGGTAGGCGTCTGCTTTTAGCACCATATCTCCCTCGTTTCTCATCCATTTCACCTCGTTTTGCTGGCAATATGAAGCTAACTCAGAGGGCTACGACTACATGCTGGCTTTGTCGGGCGGATTGCACTTTTACCCTTTCGAAAAAGCATAGCTAAAAGCGCTATGATTCATCGCACAGATGCCTCGCGTTCCTCATCAAATCTACCTCACCAAAAGCTCGATTTCTTGGGTTTCACCGATAGAAGTTGTTACATCTTCAAGTTAGCTTCGCGCTGCAATTAGAACGGGGTCTAGATGATGAGTAACGAGGGAGATATGACAAAAATCGGGAAACCGCGCATGTTGGGCCCGAAAACCTTACGCCATGCCGGTAGGCGTCTGCTTTTAGCACCATATCTCCCTCGTTTCTCATCCATTTCAGCCTATTTTGCTGTCGTTGCAAAGCTAACTCAGAGGGTTACGACTATATGCTGGTTTTGTCCGTCGGATTACACTTTTACCCTTTAGAAAAAGCACAGCTAAAAGTGCTATGATTTATCGCACAGATATCTCGCGTTCCTCATTGAATCTACCTCACCAAAAGCTCGATTTCCCGAGTTTCACTGATAGAAGTTGTTACATCTGCGAGTTATCTTCGCGCTGCAATCAGAACGGGGTCTAGAAGATGAGTAACCAGGGAGATATGACAAAAATCCGGAAACCGAGCAAATTGGGCCCAAAAACCTTACGCCTTCCCCGTAGGCGTCTGCTTTTAGCACCATATCTCCCTCGTTTCTCATCTATTTCACCCCGTTTTGCTTTCGTTACGAAGCTAACTCAGAGGGATACGACTACATGCTGCCTTCGTCCGTCGGATTAAACTTTTACCCTTTTGAAAAAGCACAGCTAAAAGTGTTATGATTCATCGCACAGATACCTCGCGTTCCTCATCGAATCTACCTCACCAAAAGCTCAATTTCTTGAGTTTCACCAATAGAAGTTGTTAGATCTTCAAGTTAGCTTCATGTTGCAATCAGAACAGGGTCTAGAAGATGAGTAACGAGGGAGATATGACAAAAAATGGGAAACCGCGCAAGTTGGGCCCGAAAACCTTACGCCTTCCCGGTAGGCGTCTGCTTTTAGCACCATATCTCCTTCGTTTCTCATCCATTTCACCCCGTTTTGCTGGCAATGTGAAGCTAACTCAGAGGGCTACGACTACATGCTGGCTTTATCCGGCGAATTGCACTTTTACCCTTTCGAAAAAGCATAGCTAAAAGCGCTATGATTCATCGCGCAGATGCCTTGCGTTCCTTGTCGAATCTACCTTACCAAAAGCTCGATTTCTTTAGTTTCACTGATAGAAGTCGTTACATATGTGAGTTAGCTTCGTGCTGCAATTAGAATGGGGTCTAGAAGATGAGTAACGAGGGAGATATGACAAAAATCGGGAAACCGCGCAAGATGGGCCCGAAAACCTTACGCCTTCCCGGTAGGCGTCTGCTTTTAGCACCATATCTCCCTCGTTTCTCATCCATTTCACCTCGTTTTGCTGGCAATGTTAAGCTAACTCAGAGGGCTACGACTACATGCTGGCTTTGTCCGGCGGATTGCACTTTTACCCCTTCGAAAAAGCATAGCTAAAAGTGTTATGATTCATCGCGCAGATGCCTCGCGTTCCTCATCGAATCTACCTCACCAAAAGCTCAATTTCTTGAGCTTCACCGATAGAAGTTGTTACATCTGCGAGTTAGCTTCGCGCTGCAATCAGAACGGGGTCTAGAAGATGAGTAACGAGGGAGATATGACAAAAATCGGGAAACCGCGCAAGTTGGGCCCGAAAACCTTACGCCTTCCCTGTAGGCGTCTGCTTTTAGCACCATATCTCCCTCGTTTCTCATCCATTTCGGCCTATTTTGCTGTCGTTGCAAAGCTAACTCAGAGGGCTACGACTATATGCTGGTTTTGTCCGTCGGATTACACTTTTACCCTTTCGAAAAAGCACAGCTAAAAGCGCTATGATTCATTGCACAGATACCTCGCGTTCCTCATCCAATCTACCTCACCAAAAGCTCGATTTCCCGAGTTTCACTGATAGAAGTTGTTACATCTGCGAGTTATCTTCACGCTGCAATCAGAACGGGGTCTAGAAGATGAGTAACCAGGGAGATATGACAAAAATTCGAAAACCGCGCAAATTGGGCCCGAAAACCTTTCGCCTTCCCAGTATGCGTCTGCTTTTAGCACCATATCTCCCTCGTTTCTCATCTATTTCACCCCGTTTTGCTGTCGTTGCGAAGCTAACTCAGAGGGCTACAACTACATGCTGGCTTTGTCCGTCGGATTGCACTTTTACCCTTTCGAAACAGCACAGCTAAAAGTGCTATGATTCATCGCTCAGATACCTCACGTTCCTCGTCGAATCTACCTCTCCAAAACTCGATTTCCTAAGTTTCACCGATAGAAGTTGTTACATCTGCGAGTTAGTTTCGCGCTGCAATCAGAACAGGGTTTAGAAGATGAGTAACGAGGGAGATATGACAAAAATCCGTAAACCGCGCAAGTTGGGCCCGAAAACCTTACGCCTTCCCGGTAGGCGTCTGCTTTTAGCACCATATCTCCCTCGTTTCTCTTCCATTTCACCTCGTTTAGCTGGCAATGTGAAGCTAACTCAGAGGGCTACGACTACATGCTGGCTTTGTCCAGCGGATTACACTTTTACCCTTTCGAAAAAGCATAGCTAAAAGCGCTATGATTCATCGCGCAGATGCCTCGCGTTCCTCATCAAATCTACCTCACCAAAAGCTCGATTTCTTGAGTTTCACCGATAGAAGTTGTTACATCTGCAAGTTAGCTTCGCGCTGCAATCAGAACGGGGTCTAGTAGATGAGTAACGAGGGAGATATGACAAAAATTGGGAAACCGCGCAAGTTGGGCCCTAAAACCTTACGCCTTCCCGGTAGGCGTCTGCTTTTAGCACCATATCTCCCTCGTTTCTCATCCATTTCACCCTATTTTGCTGTCGTTCCAAAGCTAACTCAGAGGGCTACGACTATATGCTGGCTTTTTTTGTCGGATTACACTTTTACCCTTTCGAAAAAGCACAGCTAAAAGCGCTATGATTCATCGCACAGATACCTCGCGTTCCTCGTCGAATCTACCTCACCAAAAGCTCGATTTCCTGAGTTTCACTGATAGAAGTTGTTACATCTGCGAGTTATCTTCGCGCTGCAATCAGAATAGGGTCTAGAAGATGAGTAACCAGGGAGATATGACAAAAATCCGGAAACCGCGCAAATTGGACCCGAAAACCTTACGCCTTCCCGATAGGCGTCTGCTTTTAGCACCATATCTCCCTCGTTTCTCATCTATTTTACCCCGTTTTGCTTTCGTTACGAAGCTAACTCAGAGGGCTACGACTACATGCTGGCTTCGTCCGTCGGATTACACTTTTACCCTTTCGAAATAGCACAGCTAAAAGTGCTTTGATTTGTCGCGCAGATGCCTCGCGTTCCTCATCGAATCTACATTACCAAAAGCTCGATTTCCTAGGTTTCACCGATAGAAGTTGTTACATCTACGAGTTAGCTTCGTGTTGCAATCAGAACGTGGTCTAGAAGATGAGTAACGAGGGAGATATGACAAAAATTGGGAAACCGCGCAAGTTGGGCCCAAAAACCTTACGCCTTCCCGGTAGGCGTCTGCTTTTAGCACCATATCTCCCTCGTTTCTCATCCATTTCACCCTGTTTTGCTGTCGTTGCGAAGCTAACTCAGAGAACTACGACTAGATGCTGGCTTTGTCCGCCGGATTACACTTTTACCCTTTCGAAAAAGCACAGCTAAAAGCGCTATGATTCATCACGCAGATGCCTCGAATTCCTCATCGAATCTACCTCACCAAAAGCGCGATTTCCTGAGTTTCGTGGATAGAAGTTGTTACATCTGCGAGTTATCTTCGCGTTGCAATCGAACGGGTTCTAGAAGATGAGTAACGAGGGAGATATGACAAAAATCCGGAAACCGCGCAAATTGGGCCCGAAAACCTTACGCCTTCCCATAAGCGTCTGCTTTTAGCACCATATCTCCCTCGTTTCTCATCTATTTCACCCCATTTTGTTGTCGTTGTGAAGCAAACTCAGAGGGCTACGACTACATGCTGACTTTGTCCGTCGAATTGCACTTTTACCCTTTCAAAACAGCACGGCTAAAAGCGCTATGATTCATCACGCAGATGCCTCACGTTCCTCATCGAATCTACCTCTCCAAAACTTGATTTCCTAAGTTTCACCGATAGAAGTTGTTACATCTGTGAGTTAGTTTCGCGCTGCAATCAGAACATGGTCTAGAAGATGAGTAACGAGGGAGATATGACAAAAATCCGGAAACCGCGCAAGTTGGGCCCGAAAACCTTACGCCTTCCCGGTAGGCGTCTGCTTTTAGCACCATATCTCCCTCGTTTCTCATCCATTTCACCTCGTTTAGCTGGCAATGTGAAGCTAACTCAGAGGGCTACGACTACATGCTGGCTTTGTCCGGTGGATTGCACTTTTACCCTTTCGAAAAAGCATAGATAAAAGCGCTATGATTCATCGCGCAGATGCCTCGCGTTCCTCGTCAAATCTACCTCACCAAAAGCTCGATTTCTTGAGTTTCACCGATAGAAGTTGTTACATCTGCAAGTTAGCTTCGCGCTGCAATTAGAACGGGGTCTAGTAGATGAGTAACGAGGGAGATATGACAAAAATTGGGAAACCGCGCAAGTTGGGCCTGAAAACCTTACGCCTTCCCGGTAGGCGTCTGCTTTTAGCACCATATCTCCCTCGTTTCTCATCCATTTCACTCTATTTTGCTGTCGTTACAAAGCTAACTGAGAGGGCTATGACTATATGCTGGCTTTGTCCGTCGGATTACACTTTTACCCTTTCGAAAAAGCACAGCTAAAAGCACTATGATTCATCGCACAGATACCTCGCGTTCCTCATCGAATCTACCTCACCAAAAGCTCGATTTCCTGAGTTTCACTGATAGAAGTTGTTACATCTGCGAGTTATCTTCGTGCTGCAATCAGAACGGGGTCTAGAAGATGAGTAAATAGGGAGATATGACAAAAATCCGGAAACCGCGCAAATTGGGCCCGAAAACCTTAAGCCTTCCCGGTAGGCGTCTGCTTTTAGCACCATATCTCCCTCGTTTCTCATCTATTTTACCCCGTTTTGCTCTCGTAACAAAGCTAACTCAGAGGGCTACGACTACATGCTAGCTTCGTCCATCGGATTACACTTTTACCCTTTCGAAACAGCACAGCTAAAAGTGCTTTGATTTGTCACGCAGATGCCTCGCGTTCCTCATCGAATCTACATTTCCAAAAGCTCGATTTCCTGTGTTTCACCGATAGAAGTTGTTACATCTGCGAGTTAGCTTCGTGTTGCAATCAGAACGGGGTCTAGAAGATGAGTAACGAGGAGATATGACAAAAATTGGGAAACCGCGCAAGTTGGGCCCGAAAACCTTACGCCTTCCCGGCAGGCATCTGCTTTTAGCACCATATCTCCCTCGTTTCTCATCCATTTCACCCTGTTTTGCTGTCATTGCGAAGCTAACTCAGAAGGCTACGACTAGATGCTGGCTTTGTCTGCCGGATTACACTTTTACCCTTTCGAAAAAGCACAGCTAAAAGCGCTATGATTCATCACGCAGATGCCTCGCATTCCTCATCGAATCTACCTCACCAAAAGCGCGATTTCCTGAGTTTCACTGATAGAAGTTGTTACATCTACGAGTTATCTTCACGCTGCAATCAGAACGGGTTCTAGAAGATGAGTAACGAGGGAGATATGACAAAAATCCGGAAACCGCACAAATTGGGACCGAAAACCTTACGCCTTCCCGGTAGGCATCTGCTTTTAGCACCATATCTCCCTCGTTTCTCATCTATTTCACCCTGTTTTACTGTCGTTGCGAAGCTAACTCAAAGGGCTACGACTACATGCTGGCTTTGTCCGTCGAATTGCACTTTTACCCTTTAGAAACAGCACGGCTAAAAGCGCTATGATTCATCGCGCAGATGCCTCACGTTCCTCGTCGAATCTACCTCTCCAAAACTCGATTTCCTAAGTTTCACCTATAGAAGTTGTTACATCTGCGAGTTAGTTTCGCGCTGCAATCAGAACAGGGTCTAGAAGATGAGTAACGAGGGAGATATGACAAAAATCGGGAAACCGCGCAAGTTGGGCCCGAAAACCTTACGCCTTCCCGGTAGGCGTCTGCTTTTAGCACCGTATCTCCCTCGTTTCCCATCCATTTCACCCTACTTTGGTGTCGTTGTGAAGCTAACTCAGAGGGCTACGACTACATGCTGGCTTTGTCCGTTGGATTACACTTTTACCCTTTCGATAAAGCACAGCTAAAAGTGTTATGATTCATCGCACAGATGCCTCGCGTTCCTCATCGAATCTACCTCACCAAAAGCTTGATTTCATGAGTTTCACCAATAGAAGTTGTTACATCTGCGAGTTAGCTTTGCGCTGCAATAAGAACGGGGTCTAGATGATGACTAACGAGGGAGAAATGACAAAAATCCGGAAACCGCGCAAGTTGGGCCCGAAAACCTTACGACTTCCCGGTAGGCGTCTGCTTTTAGCACCATATCTCCCTCGTTTCTCATCCGTTTCACCCCGTTTTGCTTGGAATGTGAAGCTAACTCAGAGGGCTATGACTACATGCTGGCTTTGTCCGGCGGATTGCACTTTTACCCTTTCGAAAAAGCATAGCTAAAAGCGCTATGATTCATCGCGCACATGCCTCGCATTCCTCGTCGAATCTACCTCACCAAAAGCTCGATTTCTTGAGTTTCACCGATAGAAGTTGTTACATCTGCGAGTTAGCTTCGCGCTACAATCAAAACCGGGTGTAGAAGATGAGTAACGAGGGAGATATGATAAAAATTGGGAAACCGCGCAAGTTGGGCCCAAAAACCTTACGCCTTCCCGGTAGGCGTCTGCTTTTAGCACCATATCTCCCTCGTTTCTCATCGATTTCACCTCGTTTAGCTGGAAATGTGAAGCTAACTCAGAGGGCCACGACTACATGCTGGCTTTGTCCGGCGGATTGCACTTTTACCCTTTTGAAAAAGCATAGCTAAAAGTGCTACGATTCATCGCGTAGATGCCTCGTGTTCCTCGTCGAATCTACCTCACCAAAAGCTCGATTTCTTGAGTTTCACCGATAGAAGTTGTTACACCTGCGAGTTAGCTTCGCGCTGCAATCAGAACGGGGTCTAGAAGATGAGTAACGAGGGAGATATGACAAAAATCGGGAAACCGCGCAAGTTGGGCCCGAAAACCTTACGCCTTCCCGGTAGGCGTCTGCTTTTAGCACCATATCTCCCTCGTTTCTCATCCATTTCACCCTATTTTGCTGTCGTTGCAAAGTAACTCAGAGGGCTACGACTGTATGCTGGCTTTGTCCGTCGGATTATACTTTTACCCTTTCAAAAAACCACAACCTAAAAGCGCTATGATTCATCGCACGATATACCTCGCGTCCCTCATAAAATCTACCTCACCAAAAGCTCTATTTCCCGAGTTTCACTGATAGAAGTTGTTACATCGGCGAGTTATCTTCGCGCTGCAATCAGAATGGGGTCTAGAAGATGAGTAACCAGGGAGATATGACAAAAAACCGGAAACCGCGCAAATTGGGCCCGAAAACCTTACGCTTTCCCGGTAGGAGTCTGCTTTTAGCACCATATCTCCCTCGTTTCTCATCTATTTCACCCCATTTTGTTTTCGTTACGAAGCTAACTCAGAGGGCTACGACTACATGCTGGCTTCGTCCGTCGGATTACACTTTTACCCTTTCGAAATAGCACAGCTAAAATTGCTTTGATTTGTCGCGCAAGATCCTCGCGTTCCTCATCGAATCTACATTACCAAAAGCTCGATTTCATGTGTTTCACCGATAGAAGTTGTTAAATCTGCGAGTTAGCTTCGTGTTGCAATCAGAACGTGGATTAGAAGATGAGTAACGAGGGAGATATGACAAAAATTGGGAAACCGCGCAAGTTAGGCCCGAAAACCTTACGCCTTCCCAAGGGCGCCCCGCTTTTAGCACCATATCTCCCTCATTTCTCATCCATTTCACCCTGTTTTGCTGTCGTTGCGAAGCTAACTCAGAGGGCTATGACAAGATGCTGGCTTTGTCCGCCGGATTACAATTTTCCCTTTCGAAAAAGCATAGCTAAAAGCGCTATGATTCATCACGCAGATGCCTCGCGTTCCTCATCGAATCTACCTCACCAAAAGCTCGATTTCCTGAGTTTCACTGATAGAAGTTGTTACATATGCGAGTTTTCTTCGTGCTGCAATTAGAACGGGGTCTAGAAGATGAGTAACGAGGGAGATATGACAAAAATCCGGAAACCGCGCAAGTTGGGCCCGAAAACCTTACGCCTTCCCGGTAGGGCGTCGCCGTTAGCACCATATCTCCCTCGCTTCTCATCTATTTCACCCCGTTTTGCTGTCGTTGCGAAGCTAACTCAGAGGACTATGACTACATGCTGGCTTTGTCCGTCGAATTGCACTTTTACCCTTTCAAAACAGCACGGCTAAAAGCGCTATGATTCATCGCGCAGATGCCTCACGTTCCTCATCGAATCTACCTCTCCAAAACTTGATTTCCTAAGTTTAACCGATAGAAGTTGTTACATCTGCGAGTTAGTTTTGCGCTACAATCGAACAGGGTCTTGAGTAACGAGGGAGATATGACAAAAATCGGGAAACCGCGCCGACTAGGGGCCCAAAAACCTTACGCCTTCCCGGTAGGCGTCTGCTTTTAGCACCATATCTCCCTCGTTTCTCATCCATTTCAACCTATTTTGCTGTCGTTGCAAAGCTAACTCAGAGGGCTATGACTATATGCTGGCTTTGTCCGTCGGATTACACTTTTACCATTTCAATAAAGCACAAAAAAGCGCTATGATTCATCGCACAGATGCCTCACGTTCCTCATCGAATCTACCTCACCAAAAGCTCGATTTCTTGAGTTTCACCAATAGAAGTTGTTACATCTGTGAGTTAGCTTTGCGCAGCAATAAGAACAGGGTCTAGATGAGGAGTAACGAGGGAGATATGACAAAAATCCGGAAACCGCGCAAGTTGGGCCCGAAAAACCTTACGCCTTCCCCGGTAGGCGCCCCGCTTTAGCACCATATCTCCCTCGTTTCTCATCTATTTCACACCGTTTTGCTTTCGTTACGAAGCTAACTCAGAGGGCTACGACTACATGCTGGCTTTGTCCATCGGATTACACTTTTACCCTTTCGATAAAGCACAGCTAAAAGCGCTATGATTCATCGCACAGATGCCTCGCGTTCCTCATCGAATCTACCTCACCAAAAGATCGATTTCCTAAGTTTCACCAATAGAAGTTGTTACATCTGTGAGTTATCTTTGCGCTGCAATAAGAACGGGGTCTAGATGATGAGTAACGAGGGAGATATGACAAAAATCCAGAAACCGCGCAAGTTGGGCCCGAAAACATTACGCCTTCCCGGTAGGCGTCTGCTTTTAGCACCATATCTCCCTCGTTTCTCATCCATTTCACCCCGTTTTGCTGGCAATGTGAAGCTACCTCAGAGGGCTACGACTACATGCTGGCTTCGTCTGTCGGATTACACTTTTACCCTTTCGAAAAAGCACAGCTAAAAGTGCTATGATTCATCGCGCAGATGCCTCGCGTTCCTCGTCAAATCTACCTCACCAAAAGCTCAATTTCTTGAGTTTCACCGATAGAAGTTGTTACATCTGCGAGTTAGTTTCGCGCTGGAATCAGAACAGGGTCTAGAAGATGAGTAACGAGGGAGATATGACAAAAATCGGGAAACCGCGCAAGTTGGGCCCGAAAACCTTACGCCTTCCCGGTAGGCGTCTGCTTTTAGCACCATATCTCCCTCGTTTGTCATCGATTTCACCTCGTTTAGCTGCAATGTGAAGCTAACTCTGAGGGCTACGACTACATGCAGGCTTTGTCCGGCGGATTGCACTTTTACCCTTTCGAAAAAGCATAGCTAAAAGTGCTATGATTCATCACGCAGATGCCTCGCGTTCCTCATCGAATCTACCTCACCAAAAGCTTGATTTATTGAGTTTCACCGATAGAAGTTGTTACATCTGCGAGTTAGCTTCGCGTTGCAATCAAAACGGGGTCTAGAAGATGAGTAACGAGGGAGATATGACAAAAATCGGGAAACCGCGCAAGTTGGGCCCGAAAACCTTACGCCTTCCCGGTAGGCGTCTGCTTTTAGCACCATATCTCCCTCGTTTCTCATCCATTTCACTCTATTTTGCTGTCGTTACAAAGCTAACTCAGAGGGCTATGACTATATGCTGGCTTTGTCCGTTGGATTACACTTTTACCCTTTCAAAAAAGCACAGCTAAAAGCGCTATGATTCATCGCACAGATACCTCGCGTTCCTCATCGAATCTACCTCACCAAAAGCTCTATTTCCCAAGTTTCACTGATAGAAGTTGTTACATCCGCAAGTTATCTTCGCGCTGCAATCAGAATGGGGTCTAGAAGATGAGTAACCAGGGAGATATGACAAAAATCGGGAAACCGCGCAAGTTGGGCCCGAAAACCTTACGCCTTCCCGGTAGGCGTCTGCTTTTAGCACCATATCTCCCTCTTTTCTCATCTATTTCACCCCGTTTTGCTTTCGTTACGAAGCTAACTCAGAGGGCTACGACTACATGCTAGCTTCGTCCGTCGGATTACACTTTTACCCTTTCGAAATAGCACAGCTAAAAGTGCTTTGATTTGTCGCGCAGATGCCTTGCGTTCCTCATCGAATCTACTTTACCAAAAGCTTGATTTCCTGTGTTTCACCGATAGAAGTTGTTACATCTGCAAGTTAGCTTCGTGTTGCAATCAGAACGGGGTCTAGAAGATGAGTAACGAGGGAGATATGACAAAAATTGGGAAACCGCGCAAGTTGGGCCTGAAAACCTTACGCCTTCCCGGTAGGCGTCTGCTTTTAGCACCATATCTCCCTCGTTTCTCATCCATTTCACTCGATTTTGCTGTCGTTACAAAGCTAACTGAGAGGGCTATGACTATATGCTGGCTTTGTCCGTCGGATTACACTTTTACCCTTTCGAAAAAGCACAGCTAAAAGCGCTATGATTCATCGCACAGATACCTCGCGTTCCTCATCGAATCTACCTCACCAAAAGCTCTATTTCCCGAGTTTCACTGATAGAAGTTGTTACATCTGCGAGTTATCTTCGCGCTGCAATTAGAATGGGGTCTAGAAGATGAGTAACCAGGGAGATATGACAAAAATCGGGAAACCGTGCAAGTTGGGCCCGAAAACCTTACGCCTTCCCGGTAGGCGTCTGCTTTTAGCACCATATCTCCCTCTTTTCTCATCTATTTCACCCCGTTTTGCTTTCGTTACGAAGCTAACTCAGAGGGCTACGACTACATGCTGGCTTCGTCCGTCGGATTACACTTTTACCCTTTCGAAATAGCACAGCTAAAAGTGCTTTGATTTGTCGCGCAGATGCCTTACGTTCCTCATCGAATCTACTTTACCAAAAGCTTGATTTCCTGTGTTTCACCGATAGAAGTTGTTACATCTGCAAGTTAGCTTCGTGTTGCAATCAGAACGGGGTCTAGAAGATGAGTAACGAGGGAGATATGACAAAAATTGGGAAACCGCGCAAGTTGGGCCTGAAAACCTTACGCCTTCCCGGTAGGCGTCTGCTTTTAGCACCATATCTCCCTCGTTTCTCATCCATTTCACCCCGTTTTGCTGTCGTTGCAAAGCTAACTCAGAGGGCTACGACTAGATTCTGGCTTTGTCCACTGGATTGCACTTTTACCCTTTCAAAAAAGGCACAGCTAAAAGCGCTATGATTCATCACGCAGATGCCTCGCGTTCCTCGTCGAATCTACCTTACCAAAAGTTCGATTTCCTGAGTTTCAATGATAGAAGTTGTTACATCTGCGAGTTATCTTCATGCTGCAATCAGAATGGGGTCTAGAAGATGAGTAACGAGGGAGATATGACAAAAATCGGGAAACCGCGCAAGTTGGGCCCGAAAACCTTACGCCTTCCCGGTAGGCGTCTGCTTTTGCACCATATCTCCCTCGTTTCTCATCCATTTCACCTCGTTTTTCTGGCAATGTGAAGCTAACTCAGAGGACTACGACTACATACTGGCTTTGTCTGGCGGATTGCACTTTTACCATTTCGAAAAACCATAGCTAAAATTGCTATGATTCATCACGCAGATGCCTCGCGTTCCTCATCAAATCTACTTCACCAAAAGCTCGATTTCTTGAGTTTCACCGATAGAAGTTGTTATATCTACGTGTTATCTCCGCACTGCAATCAGAACGGGGTCTAGAAGATGAGTAACGAAGGAGATATGATAAAAATCGCGAAACTGCGCAAGTTGGGCCTGAAAACCTTACGCCTTCCCAGTAGGCGTCTGCTTTTAGCACCATATCTCCCTCGTTTCACATCCATTTCACCCTGTTTTACTGTTGTTGCGAAGCTAACTCAGAGGGCTACGACTACATGGTGGCTTTGTCCGTCGGATTGCACTTTTACCCTTTCGAAACAGCACAGCTAAAAGTGCTTTGATTTGTCGCGCAGATACCTCGCGTTCCTCATCAAATCTACATTACCAAAAGCTCGATTTCCTGTGTTTCACCGATAGAAGTTGTTACATCTGCGAGTTAGCTTCGTGTAACAATCAGAACGGGGTCTAGAAGATGAGTAACGAGGGAGATATGACAAAAATCGGGAAACCGCGCAAGTTGGGCCCGAAAACCTTACGCCTTCCCGGTAGGCGTCTGCTTTTAGACACCATATCTCCCTCGTTTCTCATCCATTTCACCCTATTTTGCTATCGTTACAAAGCTAACTCAGAGGGCTATGACTATATGCTGGCTTTGTCCGTCGGATTACACTTTTACCCTTTCGAAAAGCACAGCTAAAAGCGCTATGATTCATCGTACAGATACCTCGCGTTCCTCATCGAATCTACCTCACCAAAAGCTTGATTTCTTGAGTTTCACCGATAGAAGTTGTTACACCTGCGAGTTAGCTTCGCGCTGCAATCAGAACGGGGTCTAGAAGATGAGTAACGAGGGAGATATGACAAAAATCGGGAAACCGCGCAAGTTGGGCCCGAAAACCTTACGCCTTCCCGGTAGGCGTCTGCTTTTAGCACCATATCTCCCTCGTTTCTCATCCATTTCACCCCATTTTGCTATGGTTGCGAAGTTAACTCAGGGGGCCAGGACTACATGTTGTCTTTGTCCGTCGAATTACACTTTTACCCTTTCGAAAAAGCACAGCTAAAAGCGCTATGATTCATCGCACAGATACCTCGCGTTCCTTATCGAATCTACCTCACCAAAAGCTCGATTTCCCGAGTTTCACTGATAGAAGTTGTTACATCTGCGAGTTATCTTCGCGCTGCAATCAGAACGGGGTCTAGAAGATGAGTAACCAGGGAGATATGACAAAAATCCGGAAACCGCACAAATTGGGCCCGAAAACCTTACGCCTTCCCGGTAGGTGTCTGCTTTTGGCACCATATCTCCCTCGTTTCTCATCTATTTCACCCCATTTTACTTTCGTTACGAAGCAAACTCAGAGGGCTATGACTACATGCTGGCTTTGTCCGGCGGATTGCACTTTTACCCTTTCGAAAAAGCATAGCTAAAAGCGCTATGATTCATCACACAGATGCCTCGCGTTCCTCGTCGAATCTACCTCACCAAAAGCTCAATTTCTTGAGTTTCACGGATAGAAGTTGTTACATCTGTGAGTTTGCTTCGCGCTGCAATCAGAACGGGGTCTAGAAGATGAGTAACGAGGGAGATATGACAAAAATCGGGAAACCGCACAAGTTGGGCCCGAAAACCTTAGGCCTTCCCGGTAGGCGTCTGCTTTTAGCACCATATCTCCCTCGTTTCTCATCCATTTCACCTCATTTTTCTGGCAATGTGAAGCTAACTCAGAGGGCTACGACTACGTGCTAGCTTTGTCCGGCGGATTACACTTTTACCCTTTCGAAAAAGCATAGCTAAAAGTGCTATGATTCATCGCGCAGATACCTCGCGTTCCTCGTCAAATCTACCTCACCAAAATCTCGATTTCTTGAGTTTCACCGATAGAAGTTGTTACATCTACGAGTTAGCTCCGCACTGCAATCAGAACGGGGTCTAGAAGACGAGTAACGAAGGAGATATGACAAAAATCGGGAAACCGCGCAAGTTGGGCCCGAAAACCTTACGCCTTCCAGTAGGCGTCTGCTTTTAGCACCATATCTCCCTCGTTTCACATCCATTTCACCCCATTTTACTGTTGTTGCGAAGCTAACTCAGAGGGCTATGGCTACATGGTGGCTTTGTCCGTCGGATTGCACTTTTACCCTTTCGAAACAGCACAGCTATAAGTGCTTTGATTTGTCGCGCAGATGCCTCGCGTTCCTCATCGAATCTACATTACCAAAAGCTCGATTTCCTATGTTTCACCGATAGAAGTTGTTACATCTGCGAGTTAGCTTCGTGTAACAATCAGAACGGGGTCTAGAAGATGAGTAACGAGGGAGATATGACAAAAATCGGGAAACCGCGCAAGTTGGGCCCGAAAACCTTTCGCCTTCCCGGTAGGGCGTCCCGTCTTTACCACCATATCTCCCTCGTTTCGCATCCATTTCACCCTATTTTGCTTTCGTTGCAAAGCTAACTCAGAGGGCTACGACTATATGCTGGCTTTGTTCGTCGGATTACACTTTTACCCTTTCGAAAAAGCACAGCTAAAAGCGTTATGATTCATCGCACAGATACCTTGCGTTCCTCATCGAATCTACCTCACCAAAAGCTCGATTTCCCAAGTTTTTCTGATAGAAGTTCTTACATCTGCGAGTTATCTGCGCTGCAATCAGAACGGGGTTTAGAAGATGAGTAACCAGGGAGAAAAGACAAAAATCCGGAAACCGCGCAAATTGGGCCCAAAAACCTTACGCCTTCCCGGTAGGCGTCTGCTTATAGTACCATATCTCCCTCGTTTCTCATCTATTTCACCCCGTTTTGCTTTCGTTACGAAGCTAACTCAGAGGGCTACGACTACATGCTGGCTTCGTCCATCGGATTACACTTTTACCCTTTCAAAAAGCACAGCTAAAAGTGCACTGATTTGTCGCACAGATGCCTCACGTTCGTCATCGAATCTACTTCACCAAAAGCTCAATTTCTTGAGTTTCACCAATAGAAGTTGTTAGATCTACGAGTTAGCTTCGTGTTGCAATCAGAACGGGGTCTAGAAGATGAGTAACGAGGGAGATATGACAAAAATTGGGAAACCGCGCAAGTTGGGCCCGAAAACCTTACGCCTTCCCGGTAGGCGTCTGCTTTTAGCACCATATCTCCCTCGTTTCTCATCCATTTCACCCCGTTTTGCTGTCATTGCGAAGCTAACTCAGAGGGCTACGACTAAATGCTGGCTTTGTCCACCGGATTACACTTTTACCCTTTCGAAAAAGCACAGCTAAAAGCTCTATGATTCATCACGCAGATGCCTCGCGTTCCTCATCGAATCTACCTCACCAAAACCTTGATTTCCTGAGTTTCACTGATAGAAGTTGTTACATCTGCGAGTTATCTTCATGCTGCAATCAGAATGGGGTCTAGAGGATGAATAACGAGGGAGATATGACAAAAATTCGGAAACCGCGCAAGTTGGGCCCGAAAACCTTACGCCTTCCCGGTAGGCGTCTGCTTTTAGCACCATATCTCCCTCGTTTCTCACCCATTTCACTCCGTTTTGCTGGCAATGTGAAGCTAACTCAGAGGGCTACGACTACATGCTGGCTTTTTCCGGCGGATTGCACTTTTATCCTTTCGAAAAAGCATAGCTAAAAGCGCTATGATTCATCGCGCAGATGCCTCGCGTTCCTCATCGAATCTACCTCACCAAAAACTCGATTTCTTGAGTTTCATCGATAGAAGTTGTTACATCTGTGAGTTAGCTTCGCGCTTCAATTAGAACGGGGTCTAGAAGATGAGTAACGAGGGAGATATGACAAAAATCGGGAAACCGCGCAAGTTGGGCCCGAAAACCTTACGCCTTCCCGGTAGGCGTCTGCTTTTAGCACCATATCTCCCTCGTTTCTCATTCATTTCACCTCGTTTTGCTGGCAATGTGAAGCTAACTCAGAGGGCTACGACTACATGCTGGCTTTGTCCATCAGATTGCACTTTTGCCCTTTCGAAACAGTACAGCTAAAAGCGCTATGATTTATCGTGCAGATGCCTCGCGTTCCTCGTCGAATCTACCTCACCAAAAGCTCGATTTCCTGAGTTTCACTGATAGAAGTTGTTACATCTGCGAGTTAGCTTCGCGTTGAAATCAGAACGGGGTCTAGAAGATGAGTAACGAGGGAGATATGACTAAAATCGGGAAACCGCGCAAGTTGGGCCCAAAAACCTTACGCCTTCTGGTAGGTTTCTGCTTTTAGCACTATATCTCCCTCGTTTCTCATCCATTTCACCCCATTTTGCTGTCATTGCAAAGCTAACTCAGAGGGCTACAACTACATGCTGGCTTTGTCCATCAGATTGCACTTTTGCCCTTTCGAAACAGCACAACTAAAAACACTAAGATTTGTCGTGCAGATGCCTCGCGTTCCTCATCGAATCTACCTCACCAAAAGCTCGATTTCCTGAGTTTCACCGATAGAAGTTGTTACATCTGTGAGTTAGCTTCGCGTTGAAATCAGAACGGGGTCTAGAAGATGAGTAACGAGGGAGATAAGACCAAAATTGGGAAACCGCGCAAGTTGGGCCCGAAAACCTTACGCATTCCCGGTAGGCGTCTGCTTTTAGCACCATATCTCCCTCGTTTCTCATCCATTTCACCCTGTTTTGCTTTCGTTGTGAAGCTAACTCAGAGGGCTAGTACTACATACTGGCTTTGTCTGTCGGATTACACTTTTACCTTTTCGAAAAAGCACAGCTAAAATCATTTTGATTCATTGCGTAGATACCTCGCGTTCCTCGTCGAATCTACCTCACGAAAAGCTCAATTTCCTGAGTTTCACTGATAGAAGTTGTTACATCTGCGAGTTAGCTTCACGCTACAATCAGAACGGGGACTAGAAGATGAGTAACGAGGGAGATATGACAAAAATCGGGAAACTGCGCAAGTCGGGCCCGAAAAACTTACGCCTTCCCGATTCAAGCGCCTACTTTTAGCGCCATATCTCCCTTGTTTCTCATTCATATCACCCCGTTTTGCTTTCATTACGAAGCTAACTCAGAGGGCTATGACTACATACTGGCTTTGTCCATCGGATTGCACTTTTACCTTTCGAAAAAGCACAGCTAAAAGCGCTATGATTTGTCGCGCAGATGCCTCATGTTCCTCATCGAATCTACCTCACCAAAAGCTCTATTTCCTAAGTTTCACCGATAGAAGTTGTTAGATCTGCAAGTTAGCTTCATGTTGCAATCAGAACGGGGTCTAGAAGATGAGTAACGAGGGAGATATGACAAAAAATAGGAAACCGCGCAAGTTGGGCCCGAAAACCTTACGCCTTCCCGGTAGGCGTCTCCTTTCAGCACCATATCTCCCACGTTTCTCATTCATTTCAACCCGTTTTGCTGTCGTTACGAAGCTAACTCAGAGGGCTACGACTACATGTTGGCTTTGTCTGTCGGATTGCACTTTTACCCTTTCGAAAAAGCATAGCTAAAAACACTATGATTTGTCGCGCAGATGCCTCGCGTTCCTCATCGAATCTTCCTCACCAAAACCTCTATTTCCTGAGTTTCACCAATAGAAGTTATTACGTCTGCGAGTTAGCTTCGCGCTGCAATCAGAACGGGGTTTAGAAGATGAGTAACGAGGGAGATATGACCAAAATCGGGAAACCGCGCATGTTGGGCCCGAAAACCTTACGCCTTCCCTGTAGGCGTCTGCTTTTAGCACCATATCTCCCTCGTTTCTCATCCATTTCACCCCGTTTTGCTGTCGTTGCGAAGTTAACTCAGAGGGCTAGGACTACATGCTGGTTTTGTCCGTCGGATTACACTTTTACCATTTCGAAAAAGCACAGATAAAAGTGCTATGATTCATCGCGTAGATACCTCACGTTCCTCATCGAATCTACCTCACCAAAAGCTCAATTTCCTGAGTTTCACCGATAGAAGTTGTTACATCTGTGAGTTAGCTTCGCGCTGCAATCAGAACGGGGTCTAGAAGATGAGTAACGAGGGAGATATGACCAAAATCGGGAAACCGCGCAAGTTGGGCCCAAAAACGTTACGCCTTCCGGTAGGCTTCTGCTTTTAGCACTATATCTCCCTCGTTTCTCATCCATTTCACCCCGTTTTGCTATCGTTGCAAAGCTAACTCAGAGGGCTACGACTACATGCTTGCTTTGTCCATCAGATTGCACTTTTGCCCTTTCGAAACAGCACAGCTAAAAGCATTATGATTTGTCGTGCAGTTGCCTCATGTTCCTCATCGAATCTACCTTACCAAAAGCTCGATTTCCTGAGTTTCACCGATAGAAGTTGTTAGATCTGCGAGTTAGCTTCGCGTTGAAATCAGAACGGGGTCTAGAAGATGAGTAACGAGGGAGATATGACCAAAATCAGGAAACCGCGCAAGTTGGGCCCGAAAACCTTACGCATTCCCAGTAGGCGTCTGCTTTTAGCACCATATCTCCCTCGTTTCTCATCCATTTCACCCTGTTTTGCTGTTGTTGTGAAGTTAACTTAGAGGGCTAGGACTACCTTCTGGCTTTGTCCGTCGGATTACAGTTTTACCCTTTCGAAAAAGCACAACTAAAAGCGCTATGATTCATCGCGCAAATGCCTCGCGTTCCTCGTCGAATCTACCTTACCAAAAGCTCGATTTCCTGAGTTTCACCAATAGAAGTTGTTACATCTTCGAGTTAGCTTCACGCTGTAATCAGAACGGGGTCTAGAAGATGAGTAACCAGGGAGATATGACCAAAATCGGGAAACCGCGCAAGTTGGGCCCAAAAACCTTACGCCTTCCGGTAGGCTTCTGCTTTTTGCACTATATCTCCCTCGTTTCTCATCCATTTCACCCTGTTTTACTGTCATTACAAAGCTAACTCAGAGTGCTACGACTACATGCTGGCTTTGTCTATCAGATTGCACTTTTGCCCTTTCGAAACAGTACAGCTAAAAGCGCTATGATTTGTCGTGCAGATGCCTCATGTTCCTCGTTGAATCTACCTCACCAAAAGCTCGATTTCCTGAGTTTCACTGATAGAAGTTGTTACATCTGCGAGTTAGCTTCGCGTTGAAATCAGAACGGGGTCTAGAAGATGAGTAACGAGGGAGATATGACTAAAATCGGGAAACCGCACAAGTTGGGCCCAAAAACCTTACGCCTTCCGGTGGGTTTCATCTTATAGCACTATATCTCCCTCGTTTCTCATCCATTTCACCCCATTTTGCTGTCATTACAAAGCTAACTCGAGGGCTACGACTACATGCCGGCTTTGTCCATCGGATTGCACTTTTGCCCTTTCGAAACAAAGACAACTAAAAACACTATGATTTATCGTGCAGACGCCTCGCGTTCCTCGTCGAATCTACCTCACCAAAAGCTCGATTTCTTGAGTTTCACCGATAGAAGTTGTTACATCTCGTGAGTTAGCTTCGCGTTGAAATCGAACATGGTCTAGAAGATGAGTAACGAGGGAGATATGACCAAAATTGGGAAACCGCGCAAGTTGGGCCCGAAAACCTTACGCATTCCCCGGTAGGCGTCCCGCTTTTAGCACCATATCTCCCTCGTTTCTCATCCATTTCACCCCGTTTTGCTTTCGTTGTGAAGCTAACTCGGAGGGCTAGTACTACATGCCGGCTTTGTCTGCCGGATTACACTTTTACCTTTTCGAAAAAGCACAAACTTAAAATCATTTTGATTCGTCGCATAGATACCTCGTGTTCCTCGTCGAATCTACCTCACGAAAAGCTCAATTTCCCGAGTTTCACCGATAGAAGTTGTTACATCTCGCGAGTTAGCTTCACGCTACAATCGAACGGGGACTAGAAGATGAGTAACGAGGGAGATATGACAAAAATCGGGAAACTGCGCAAGTCGGGCCCGAAAAACTTACGCCTTCCCGATAGGCGTCTGCTTTTAGCACCATATCTCCCTCGTTTCTCATTCATATCACCCCGTTTTGCTTTCTCATTCTTATATGTGCAGTCAGGACAGTTTCATGAGTAGCTAAACTTTTAGTGGTCCGGCAGGATGTAAAACGCACACGTGAACAGTACATGTGGCTTAGGTTCTAATAATTAATTGAAGGGTTTCGGGTTAATTCTGGTTTATTTAATCTGACTAGTAATTTAGGATTGGCCACCCTAAGTTGCGTAGTTTGTAGCTAACTTAGTACTTCCATCGTTTCTCGTGGAACAAGGCTAGGTAAGTAGCAAAGTTATTCATTAGAATAATTGGATTAAACCGGTAGGAGACTATTAGATGCCCAACATACGAGTAGGCTCCTATACTAGGCTCCCTTAGTTCGATAAAGTTGTTTAGCTATTAAATCTATTGATTGCCCAACAATGTAGCTTGTGGCTAAATTAGGGAAGTAGCCGTTTCGATGCCCAATATGGCGGTTACCGACTAAGTAAGTGGGAGTGAGGATTACGCAGTTTAAGTTACGGTAATCTATAACTAGTTGATTCTTAAGATTAATTCGTTTTATGTGCCGATGATTGGAATTACGTGTGTGTGAATATTCTGCTGGACCCATCTCTTAACTGCCTAGTTAAAACAGTTTTATTCAGTTTTCAGTTTTTACTTTCTTTCAGTTTTTACAAGTTCTTAGTTTAGATAAAAACTCAAAACTTGCGTGGTTGCTAACCAAACTCAAGATAAGTATAAAATTAATGTGTCTAGTCCTCCGTTCCCTGTGTTCGATACCCTGTGAACTATACTGATATAATTCTCAAGTTTTGCAGGATTATTTGGTGCAATACAACGATCACCAACAACCAAGAACACATTAAATAAAAAGCTACAGAAATATGCCACCAAAATATCGAAATCTGACAAATGAAGAGCGGAACAGCATGGTCCAATTCATTCTGCAGAACAGCCGTATGGGTAAGCCATTGAGGGGCACAGTCCCTTTTTTGGCTACGAAATACATGGTCGATCGACGCACCGTCAATCAAAGAATGGGCCGCAAAGAAAGAAACAACAAGAAAGCGGACAAGTAATATATTTATGTGGGAACAAAGTCAATGTTCCAAGGAAGAAAAGAGTGCATATCAACATCGAGTTAATTGAGAGCTTGGAATTACGCAAAAGAGCAACAATAAGGAAGCTTGCTACTAGAATTAATTGCAGCAGGAGCACGGTTGGGCGTTGGGTAAGTAAAGGCATGATCAAATCTCACACTAGTGCAATACGACCTAGCCTAACTGCTCCTAACAAATTATTAAGACTACGGTTTTCTATAGAAGCACTAGAATTTGACAGAGTTCTAAACATGATTAAGTTTAAAAGCATGCATAATACCATACACATCGATGAGAAGTGGTTTATATCACTAGAGCCTCCCATCGATTCTATCTAACACCCGGAGAAGCAGAGCCTCATCGGACATGTAGAAACAAAAAATTCATCACCAAGGTGATGTTTATGTGCGCTGTTTGCAGACCATTATTTAACCATGATGGTAGTGTGCTCTTTGATGGAAAGATTGGGATTTTTCCCTTCACACAACAAGTGGCAAAGACTCGTAAAAAGCAAAAACAGTACCTAAAGGAACCTTAGAGATGAAGCCTATCGAATCAATCACAAAGGAGGTTATAAAGGAATGCTTAATCACCCAGGTCTGTAGATGCACTCAAATATTTATGCAATGTAATAATGCTAATGTGTATGCAATTCAGTTTTTATATGCAATTCAGTAGGTGTAATTAATATTTTAGAGTACAGAACATAAATACAGAACATAAATATTTTAGAGTGCAGAACATAATTTCAGTTTTTATATGCAATTCTGTGTATGTGCTGTGTTTAATTTCTGTGTATTTCTGATGCTCAATCAGATTATACCACCATAAAATCTAAGTGGCCAAGACAAGCCAAGCAAACATATCTTCATACAACAAGATAATGCGAGACCTCATATAAGAGACAGTGATGAGGATTTCAGGACATCAGCAAGCACAGACGGGTTTGATATTAGATTAGTCAATCAACCACCCAACTCCCCAGACACGAATGTCAATGATTTGGGGTGGTTTAGAGCTATTCAAAGCATTCAAGTGGAAAATCATTGTTTAAATGTTGAGCAATTAGTCAATGATGTGAGATCATCTTTTGAGGAACTATCTCCTACAACCTTGAATAAAGTGTTTCTTAGTCTCCAAGGTTGCATGATGGAGATAATACGAGTTAGAGGTCAAAATTGTTATAGAATCCCTCACATGAAGAAGGACTCTTTAATAAGACAAGATGCACTTCCAGTGGATTTGGTGAGAGAGAGTTTGAATTACATGGGTGAAAATGGAAGTATTGCAGAGATAGAGATTATTGAGAACAGACTTGGACTGATCATCCAAGACTGGACACAAGACTATTGATAGAGAGAAGAGTATTTTGATGGTTGTATTGTCATGGACAGAAGAGTATTTTGATGGTTAGTATTGACATGTTATAGTATATGTAGATGCATAGTCCTAAGTTTTATTTTGTATATGTAGATGTATGAATTTTCTTTTGTATGAATCAGAGATATAGTATATGTAGATGCATACTATAAACTTATTTATTCTAGCAAACACACATCAATTGGTCACCTAACTCACATCAAAGCAAACGCATCATTTTGAAGAACTCACATAATTCAACAACAACCATCAAATACATATCTCATTGAAGCAATCAGATCATTGATATGTTTTCTAGTGCGAGTAAGATATTATCATTTTAGTGGCCCAACCGTAAACCGTAGCCACAAAGGCATGCTCCAACCACATACAAGAAACACAAAAAAAGGGGGAGAAATGGAAAGGTTTAGATATAACCCAATGTGGATTACATAATATCCGCAACATCATGTATGTAGTTGAATCTAATGGCACCCTAAGCCCCATCGCTGCCTCATCGCCCCCAAGATCTGGCCCCTCGCTGTCGGCAGCTCCATCACAACACGAATCGGTGGCTGAATAAGCCGATTGCAACGTCTCAAGGACGCGAGAGATTTCAAGGACTCGAATAGGCGGATAACAATGTCTCAGGGACGCGAGAAGGGGTTTCATAGCTCAGACACATGACTTTTTCCTCCATTATCGGTGACCATTCGACGATTTTCGAGATCGAAGGGTCGAAAGGCATCGAGTCGGCGCCCAGATCTACTGCCTCACTCTCGGTGAGGAGTGTTTGCTCCTCGATTTCACTACTGTAGTCGATTGTTTCGGAGTTGGAAGAGGTGTAAGGCAGAGAGAGTCGCCGACTCCATCTGCCCCATCACAACAAAACTCTTCAACTTCGTCGACCCAGTCTCCAATATCGGAATCAAAATATGGATAATCGAGGGGATGATAGGGGCCAAACGGAGGTAAACGACCACTGAAGACCAAGAATTTCATCACAGCGACGAGATCTTGGGAGGGAGAAAGAGAGAGAGGCGGCGAAAGGTAGGGCTTCAAGGGAGAGAGAGAGAAGGCAGAAGAAAAGCGAGAGTGAATGAAGGGAGAGAGGGTAGGGTAAGATAGATTAAGGGTGTTTAGTGATAATTAAGTTTTAGTTAGAAGAGTAATTATTTTCCAAAAAGGAAATGGGACACTTGTAATGGGACGTCCATTTCGGGAAAACGGGACACTACTAATGGGACGGAGGGAGTATTATTTTAGCATTCGAATTGCAAATATTTTAAAGGGGTTTAAGTATTCTAAAGACGTTGCACATTTTTTCTAACTTCAAAAAAAATATTATTTTTGCATTCGATTTGCTAATTTTTTAAATGGGTTAACCATTAAAAAATTGGACATTTTGCTCAAAGTTTTATACATGAAAAAATAATTATTTTAGCGTCCGAAATGAAAATAATTTAAAGGGGTTAACCTTTAAAAATTCTAGAGACTTTACAATGTTTTTCTAACTTCAAAAAAAATTATTATTTTTGCATTCGATTTGATAATTTTTTTCAAAGGGTTAACCTATAAAAATTTGGAGATTTTGCTCAATTTTTCATAAATGAAAAAAATTATTATTTTAGCAATTTAATTGCAAATATTTTAAAGGGGTTAACCTTTAAAAATTCTAGAGACTTTACAAAAAAAATTCTAACTTCAAAGAAAATTATTATTTTTGCATTGGATTTGATAATTTTTTAAAGGGGTTAACCTTTAAAAATTTGGAGATTTTACTCAATTTTTCATATATGAAAAAAATTATTTTTTTAGCATTCAAATTGGAAATATTTTAAAGGGGTTAACCTTTAAGTATTCTAAAGACGTTGCACAATTTTTTCTGACTTCAAAAACAATTATTATTATTGCATTCAATTTGCTAATTTTTTTTAAAGGGGACACCTATAAAAATTTGGAGATTTTGCTCAATTTTTCATAAATGAAAAAAATTATTATTTAGTATTTGAATTGCAAATATTTTAAAGGGGTTAACCTTTAAAAATTCTAGAGACCTTACAAAAAATTTTCTAACTTCAAAAAAAAATTATTATTCTTGCATTCGATTTGATTATTTTTTAAAGGGGTTAACCTATAAAATTTTGGAGATTTTGCTCAATTTTTCATAAATGAAAAAAATTATTATTTTAGAAATCGAATTGAAAATATTATAAAGGGGTTAACCTTTAAAAATTCTAGAGACTTTACATTCTAACATCAAAAAAAATTATTATTTTCGCATTCGATTTGATAATTTATTAAAGGGGTTAACCTTTAAAAATTTAGAGATTTTGCTCAATTTTATAAATTTGAAAACAAAAATTATTTTAGAATTCGAGTTGCAAATATTTTAAAGGCTTTAACCTTTAAAAATTCTAGAGACTTTACACATTTTTTCTAACTTCAAAAAAAATTATTATTTTTGCATTTGATTTGCTAATTTTTTAAAGGGGTGTTAACCTTAAAAAATTTGGACATTTTGCTTAATTTTTTATACATGAAAAAACTTATTATTTTAGCGTTCGAATTGCAAATATTTTAAATAAGTTAACCTTTAAAAATTCTTGAGACTATAAATATTTTCTAACTTCAAAAAAATTATTATTTTTGCATTCCATTTGATAATTTTATAAAGGGGTTAATCTTTAAAAATTTGGAGATTTTTCCCAATTTTTCATATATGAAAAAAACTATTATTTTTGCATTCGAGTTGGAAATATTTTAAAGGGGTTAACCTTTAAAAATTCTAGACTTTACACATTTTTTCTAACTCCAAAAAAAATTAATTTTTTTTTCATTCGATTTGCTAATTTTTTTTTAAAGGGGTTAACTGTTAAAAATAATACGATTTTGATCAATTTTTCATATATAAAAAAAATTATTATTATAGCATTCGAATTGCAAATATTTTAAAGGGGTTAACCTTTAAAAATTCTAGAGACTTTACACATTTTTTCTAACTTCAAAAAAAATATTATTTTTGCATTCGATTTGATAATTTTTCAAAGGGGTTAACCTTTAAAATTTTGGAGATTTTGCTCAATTTTTCATATATGAAAAAAATTATTATTTTAGCATTCAAATTGCAAATATTTTAAAGGGGTTAAGTATTCTAAAGACGTTGCACATTTTTTTAACTTCAAAAAAAATTATTATTTTTGCATTCGATTTGATAATTTTTTAAAGGAGTTCCTTTAAAATTTTGGAGATTTTGCTCAATTTTTCATATATGAAAAAAATTATTATTTTAGCATTCGAATTGCAAATATTTTAAAGGGGATAAGTATTCTAAAGACATTGCACATTTTTTCTAACTTTAAAAAAAATTATTATTTTTGCATTCGATTTGATAATTTTTTAAATGGGTTGTTAACCTTTAAAAATTTTGAGATTTTGCTCAATTTTTCATAAATGAAAAAATTTATTATTTTAGCGTTCGAATTGCAAATATTTTAAAGGAGTTTACCTTTAAAAATTCTTCAGACTATAAATTTTTTCTAACTTCAAAAAAAATTATTATTTTTGCATTCAATTTTATAATTTTATAAAGGGGTTAACCTTTAAAAATTTCGAGATTTTGCTCAATTTTTCATAAATGAAAAAACCTATTATTTTTGCAAATGTTTTAAAGGGGTTAACCTTTAAAAATTCAAGAGACTTTACAATTTTTTTCTAACTTCAAAAAAAATTACTATTTTTTCATTCGATTTGATAATTTTTTAAAGGGGTTAACCTATAAAAATTTGAACATTTTGCTCAATTTTTTATTTATAAAAAAATTATTATTTTAGCATTCAAATTGGAAAATTTTAAAGGTAACACCTTTAAAAATTCTAGAGACTTTACACAATTTTTCTAACTTCAAAAAAAATATTATATTTTCATTCGATTTGATAATTTTTCAAAGGGGTTAACCTTTAAAATTTTGGAGATTTTGCTCAATTTTTCATATATGAAAAAAATTATTATTTTAGCATTCGAATTGCAAATATTTTAAAGGGGTTAAGTATTCTAAAGACGTTTGCACTTTTTTTCTAACTTCAAGAAAAATTATTATTTTTGCATTCGATTTGATAATTTTTTAAAGGAGTTAACCTCTAAAAATTTTGAAATTTTGTTCAATTTTTCATAAATGAAAAAAATTATTATTTTAGCATTTGAATTGCAAAAATTTAAAAGGGGTTAACCTTTAAGTATTCTAAAGACATTGCATATTTTTCTTACTTCAAAAAAATATTGTTTTCGCATTCGATTTCTAAATTTTTAAAGGGATTAACCTTTAAAAATTTTGTCATTTTGCACAATTTTTTATACATGAAAAAAAATATTAATTTATCTTTCGAATTGCAAATATTTTAAAGGGGTTGTTAACCTTTAAAAATTCTAGAGACTTTACACATTTTTTCTAACTTCAAAAAAAAATTATTTTTGCATTCGATTTGCTATTTTTTAAAAGGTGTTAACCTTTAAAAATTCTGAGATTTTGATCGATTTTTCATATATAAAAAATATTATTATTTTAGCATTGGAATTGCAAATATTTTAAAGGGCTTAACCTTTAAGTATTCTATAGACGTTACACCTTTAAAAATTTGGAGATTTTGCTCAATTTTCATAAATGAATAAAATTATTATTTTCGCATTTGAATTGCAAAAATTTAAAAGGGGTTAACCTTTAAGTATTCTAAAGACGTTGCACATTTTTCTTACTTCAAAAAAAATATTATTTTTGCATTCGATTTGCTAATTTTTTAAAGGGGACACCTTTAAAAATTTGGACATTTTGCTCAATTTTTTATACATGAAAAAAATTATTATTTTAGCTTTCGAATTGCAAATATTTTAAAGGAGTTAACCTTTAAAAATTCTTGAGACTTATATATTTTTTCAAATTCAAAAAAAAAATTTATTTTTGCATTCCATTTGATAATTTTATGAAGGGGTTAACCTTTAAATATTTGGAGATTTTGCTCAATTTTTCATATATGAAAAAATTATTATTTTTGCATTCGAATTGGAAATATTTTAAAGGGGTTAACTTTTAAAAATTCTAGAGACTTTACTCATTTTTTTCTAAATTCAAAAAAAAATTATTTTTTTTGCTTTTGATTTGCTAATTTTTTTAAAAAGGGTTGACATTTAAAAATTTTGAGATTTTGATCGATTTTTCATGTATAAAAAAATTATTATTTTAGCATTCGAATTGCAAATATTTTAAAGGGGTTAACTTTTAAGTATTCTAAAGATGTTGCACATTTTTCTAACTTTAAAAAAAATTATTATAGCATTCGATTGAAATTTTTTTAAAGGGATTAACTTTTAAAAATTTTGACATTTTGCTCAATTTTTTATACATGAAAAAAATTACTATTTTATCTTTCGAATTGCAAATATTTTAAAGGGGTTGTTAACGTTTAAAAATTCTAGAGACTTTACACATTTTTTCTAACTTCAAAAAAAATTATTATTTTTGCATTTGATTTGCTAATTTTTTTAAAGGGGCACCTTTAAGTATTCTTGAGATTATATATATTTTTTCTAAATTCATAAAATATTATTATTTTTTGCATTCTATTTGATAATTTTATAAAGGGGTTTAACCTTTAAAAATTTGGAAATTTTGCTCAATTTTTTATATATGAAAAAATTATTATTTTAGCATTCGAATTGCAAATATTTTAAAGGGTTTAACTTTGAAGTATTCTAAAGACGTTGCACATTTTTTCTAACTTCAAAAAAAATTATTATTTTTGAATTTGATTTGCTAATTTTTTAAAGGGTTAACCTTTAAAAATTTGGACATTTTGCTCAATTTTTTACACATGAAAAAATTAATTAATGGCAAATATTTTAAAGGGTTTAACTTTTAAGTATTCTAAAGACATTGTATAAAAAATTGAGCAAAATGTCCAAATTTTTAAAGGTTAACCACCTTTAAAAATTTGGACATTTTGCTCAATTTTTCATACATGAAAAAAATTATTATTTTAGAGTTCGAGTTGCAAATATTTTAATGGGTTTAACCTTTAAGTATTCTAAATACGATGCAAATTTTTTGTAACTTCAAAAAAAGTATTGTTTTTGCATTTGATTTGCTAATTTTTTAAAGGGGTTAACCTTTAAAAATTAGGCGATTTTGCTCAATTTTTTATATATTAAATAATTATTATTTTA
This sequence comes from Lavandula angustifolia, assembly GCA_028984105.1. NCBI lineage: Eukaryota > Viridiplantae > Streptophyta > Magnoliopsida > Lamiales > Lamiaceae > Lavandula > Lavandula angustifolia. The sequence goes on along the minus strand of CM054821.1, from coordinate 7,292,362 downwards.
GTGTTCGAATTGCAAATATTTTTAAGGGGTTAACCTTTAACTATTCTAGAGACTTTACAAATTATTTCTAAATTAAAAATAAAATTATTATTTTTGCTTTCGATTTGATCATTTTTTAAAGGGGTTATTAACCTTTAAAAATTTTGAGATTTTGCTGAATTTTTCATATAAGAAAAAAATTATTATTTTAGCATTCGAATTGCAAATATTATTCTAAAGACGTTGCTCATATTTCCTAACTTCAAAAATTTAATATTTTTGCATTCGATTTGATAATTTTATAAAGGGATTAGTTAACCTTTAAATATTTGGAGATTTTACTCGATTCTTTATATATTAAAAAAATTATTATTTTGGTCTTCGAATTGTAAATATTTTAAAGAGGTTAACCTTTAAAAATTCTAGAGACTTTACACATTTTTTCTAACTTCAAAAAAAAATTGCATTCGATTTGATAATTTTTAAAGGAGTTAAATTTTAAAAATTTAGAGATTTTGCTCAATTTTTTATATACGAAAAAAATTATTATTTTAACATTCGAATTGAAAATATTTTCAAGGGGTTTAACCTTAAAAAATTCTAGAAACTTTGCACATTTTTTCTAACTTTAAAAAAATATTATTTTTGCATTCGATTTGATAGTTTTTTTAAAGAGGTCAGTTAACCTTTAAAAATTTGAAGATTTTGCTCAATTTTTCAAAAATGAAAAATATTATTACTTTATCATTCGAATTGCAAATATTTTCAAGGGGTTTAACTTTAAAAATTCTATAGACTTTGCACAATTTTTCTAACTTCAAAAACTAAATTATTATTTTTGCATTCGATTTGATGATTTTTTAAAGGGTAACACCTTTAAAAATTAGGAAATTTTGCTCAATTTTTTATATACTAAATTTTTTTTATTTTAGCATTCGGATTGCAAATATTTAAAGGGGTTAACCTTTAACAATTCTAGAGACTTTACACATTTTTTCTAACTTCAAAAAAAATTATTATTTTTGCATTCGATTTGATAATTTTATAAAGGAGTTAACCTTTTAAAATTTGGAGATTTTGCTCAATTTTTTATATATTAAATAATTATTAGTTTAGTGTTCGAATTGCAAATATTTTAAAGGGGTTAACCTTTAACAATTCTTGAGACTTTACAAATTATTTCTAACTTAGAAAAAATTATTATTTTTGCATTCGATTTGCTCAATTTTTAATAAATAAAAAAATTATTATTTTAGCATTCGAATTGCAAATATTTTAAAGGGTTAACCTTTAAGTATTCTAAAGACGTTGCTCATATTTTCTAACTTAAAGAAAAATTAATTTTTTTCCATTCGATTTTATAATTTTATAAAGGGATTAGTTAACCTTTAAATATTTGGAGATTTTACGCGATTTTTTATATATTAAAAAATAACTATTTTAGTCTTCGAATTGTAAATATGTTAAAGGGGTTAACCTTTAAAAATTCTAGAAACTTTAAACATTTTTTCTAACTTCAAAAAAAAAAATTTGCATTCGATTTGATAATTTTTAAAGGAGTAACTTTTAAAAATTTAGAGATTTTGCTCAATTTATATATATATATATATATATATATATATATATAATTATTATTATAGCATTCGAATTGTAAATATTTTAAAGGGGTTAACCTTTAAGTATTCTAAGGACTTTGCACATTTTTTGAACTTCAAAAAAAATTGTTTTTGCATTCGATTTGCTAATATTTTAAAGAGGTTAACCTTTAAAAATTTGGACATTTTGCTCAATTTTTTATACATGAAAAAAATTATTATTTTAGGGTTCGATTTGCAAATATTTTAAAGGGGTTAGGTTAACCTTTAGAAATTCTAGATACATTACACATTTTTTCAAACATAAAAAAAAATATTATTTTTGCTTTCGGTTTGATAATTTTTTAAAGGGGTTAACCTTTAAAAATTTGGAGATTTTGCTCAATTTTTTATATTTGAAAAAAATTATTATTTTAGCGTTCGAATTGAAAATATTTTAATGGGGTTAGCCTTTAAGTATTCTAAAGACGTTGCACATTTTTTTCTAACTTCAAAAAAATATCGTTATTTTTGCATTTGATTTAATAATTTTTTAAAGGGGTTAAATTTTTTAAAGGGGGTTAAACTATAAAAATTTGGAGATTTTGCTCAATTTTTCATAAATGAAAAAATTAGTATTTTAGCAATCAAATTGCAAATATTTTTAAAGGGGTTAACCTTTAAAAATTCTATAAACGTTGCACATTTTTTTCTAACTTCAAAAAAAATATTATTTTTGAATTTGATTTGCTAACCTTTAAAAATTTGGACATTTTGCTCAATTTTTTATACATGAAAAAATTAATTAATGGCAAATATTTTAAAGGGTTTAACCTTTAAGTATTCTAAAAGACATTGTACAATTTTTCTAACTTCAAAAAAAATTATTATTTTTGTATTTGATTTGATATATTTTAAAAGGGGTTAACCTTTAAAAATTTTGACATTTTGCTCAATTTTTTATACATGAAAAAAATTATTATTTTAGAGTTCGAGTTGCAAATATTTTAAAGGGTTTAACCTTTAAGTATTCTAAATATGATGCAAATTTTTTGTAACTTAAAAAAAAGTATTGTTTTTGCATTTGATTTGCTAATTTTTTTTAAAGGGGGTTAACCTTTAAAAATTAGAAAATTTTGCTTAATTTTTTATATATTAAATAATTATTATTTTAGTGATCGAATTGCAAATATTTTAAAGGGGTTAACCTTTAACAATTCTAGAGACTTTACAAATTATTTCTAACTTAAAAAAAATTATTATTTTTGCATTCGATTTGATCATTTTTTAAAGGGGGGGTTAACCTTTAAAAATTTTGAGATTTTGCTCAATTTTTCATAAATGAAAAAAATTATTTTTTTAGCATTCGAATTGCAAATATTTTAAAGGGTTAACCTTTAAGTATTCTAAAGACGTTGCTCCTATTTTCTAACTTCAAAATTTTAATATTTTTCATTCGATTTGATAATTTATAAAGAAGTTAACTTTTAAAAATTTGGAGATTTTGTTCAATTTTTCATATGCGAAAAAAAATATTATTTTAGCATTCGAATTGGAAATATTTTAAAGGGGTTAACCTTTAAGTATTCTAAAGACTTTGCACATTTTTTCTAACTTCAAAAAAAAAATTTATTATTTTTGTATTCGATTTTCTTATTTTTTAAAGGGTAACACCTTTAAAAATTTGGAGATTTTGTTCAATTTTTTAAATATGAAAAAATTGTTATTTTAGGGTTCGAATTGCATATATTTTTAAGGGGGTTAACCTTTATAAATTCTAGAGACTTTACAAATTTTTTCTACCTTCAAAAAAAAATATTATTTTTGCATTCGATTTGATAATTTTTTAAAGCGGTTAACCTTTAAAAATTTGGAAATTTTGCTCAATTTTTTATATAGTTAAAAAATATAATTTTAGCATTCGAATTGCAAATATTTTAAAGGGGTTGCACAATTTATAACTTCAAAAAAAAAATATTAGTTTTTGCATTCGATTTACTAATTTTTTAAAGGGACCTTTAAAATTTTTTGTCATTTTGCTCAATTTTTCATATATGAAAAAAATCATTATTTTACCATTTGAATTGTAAATATTTTAAAGGGGTTAACCTTTAAGTATTCTAAAAACGTTGCACATTTTTTCTAACTTCAAAAAAATATTATTATTTTTTAATTCGATTTGCTAATTTTTTAAAGGGGTTACCTTTAAAAATTTGGAGATATTGTTCAATTTTTTATATATGAAAAATATTATTATTTTAGCGTTCGAATTGCATATATTTTAAAGGAGTTAACCTTTAAGAATTCTAGAGACTTTACAAATTTTTTCTAACTTCAAAAAAAATTATTATTTTTTCATTCGATTTGATAATTTTTTAAAGGGACCTTTAAAAATTTGGAGATCTTGCTCAATTTTTCATAAATGAAAAAAATTATTATTTTAGCATTCGAACTGCAAATATTTTAAAGGGATTTACCTTTAAAATTCTAGAGACTTTACACATTTTTTCTGACTTCAATAAAAATTATTATTATTGCATTTGATTTGATAATTTTTTAAAAGGGTTAACCTTTAAAAATTTGGAGATTTTGCTCAATTTTTCATATTTGAAAAAAAAATATTATTTTAGCATTCAAATTGCAAATATTTTAAAGGGGTTAACCTTTCAATAATCTAAAGACGCTGCACATTTTTTCTAACTTCAAATAAAATTATTATTTTTGCAATTGATTTGATAATTTTATAAAGGGGTTAGTTAACTTTTAACTATTTGGAGATTTTACTCGATTTTTTATATATTAAAAATATTATAATTTTAGCGTTCGAATTGCAAATATTTTAAAGGGGTTAACCTTTAACAATTCTAGAGACTTTACAATTTTTTCTAACTTCAAAAAAAAAATCTTATTTTTGCATTATATTTGATAATTTTTCAAAGGGGGTTAACCTTTAAAAATTTTGAGTTTTTACTCAATTCTTCATAAATGAAAAAAATTATTATTTTAGCATTCGAATTGCAAATATTTTAAAGAGGGTAACCTTTAAGTATTCTAAACACGTAGCACATTTTTTCTAACTTCAAAAAAAAAAATTATTATTTTAGCATTCGATTTGCTAATTTTTTAAAGGGACTGCATTTAAAAATTTAGAGATTTTGTTCAATTTTTTATGTATAAAAAAAATTATTATTTTAGCGTTCGAATTGCAAATATTTTAAAGGGGTAACCTTTAACAATTCTAGAGACTTTACACATTTTTTTCTACCTTAAAAAAAATTAAATTTTTACATTCGATTTGATAATTTTATAAAGGGTTTAACCTTTAAAATTTTTGAGATTTTCTTCAATTTTTTATATATTAAAAGAATTATTATTTTAGTGTTCGAATTGCAAATATTTTAAAGGGGGTTAACCTTTAACAATTCTAGAGACTTTAATATTTTTTCTAACTTCAAAAAAATTATTTTTTTTGCATTCGATTTGATAATTTTTTAAAAGGGGGTTATAACCTTTAAAAATTTGGAGATTTTGCTCAATTTTTCATAAATGAAAAAAAAAAATTTAGCATTCGAGTTGCAAATATTTTAAAAGGGGGTAACCTTTAAGTATTCTAAAGACGTTGCACATTATTTATAACTTCAAAAAAACATTATTATTTTTGTATTCGATTTGGTAATTTTTGCTAGGGGTTAACCTTTAAAAATTTGGAGATTTTGCTCAATTTTTATATATGAAAAAATTATTATTTTAGTGTTCGAATTGCAAATATTTTAATGGGATTAACCTTTAAGAATTCTAGAGACTTTACACATTTTTTCTAACTTCTAAAAAAATCAATATTTTTGCATTCGATTTGATAATTTTTTACATGGGTTAACCTTTAAAAATTTGGAGATTTTCCTCAATTTTTCATATTTGAAAATAATTATTATTTTAGCATTCTAATTGCAAAAATTTTCAAGGGGTTTAACCTTTAAAAATTCTAGAGACTTTGCACACTTTTTCTAACTTCAAAAAATAATTATTATTTTTGCATTCGATTTGATGATTTTTTAAAGGGGTTAACCTTTAAAAATTTGGAGATTTTGCTCAATTTTTTATATAGTAAAAATTTGTTATTTTAGCATTTGGATTGCAAATATTTTAAAAGGGGGTTAACATTTAACAATTTTAGAGACTTTACACATTTTTTCTAACTTCTAAAAAAATTAATATTTTTTCATTCGATTTGATAATTTTATAAAGGGAAAACCTTTAAAATTTTGGAGATTTTGCTCAATTTTTCATATAAGAAAAAAATTATTATTTTAGCATTCAAATTGCAAATATTTTAAAGGGGTTAACCTTTAACAATTCTAAAGACTTTACACTTTTTTTCTAACTTCAAAAAAAATTTTAATATTTTTGCATTCGATTTGATAATTTTTTAAAGGGCTTAACCTTTAAAAATTTGGAGATTTTGCTCAATTTTTCATATAAGAAAAAATTATTATTTTAGCATTCGAATTGCAAATATTTTAAAGAGGTTAACCTTTAAGTATTCTAAAGACGTTGCACATTTTTCTAACTTCAAAAAAACATTATTATTTTCATATTCGATTTGATAATTTTTTTAAATGGGTTAATATTTAGACATTTTGATCAAAAATTTAGACATTTTGATCAATTTTCTTTAAAGTAAAAAATTGTTATTTTAGCATTCGGATTGCAAATAATTTAAAGGGGTTAACCTTTAACCATTATAGAGACTTTAAACATTTTTTCTAACTTCAAAAAAAATAATATTTTTGCATTTGATTTGATAATTTTATAAAGGGGTTAACCTTTAAAATTTTGGAGATTTTGCTTAATTTTTTATATATTAAAAAAAATATTTGAGTGTTCGAATTGCAAATATTTTAAAGGGGTTAACCTTTAACAATTCTAGAGACTTTACACATTTTTTCTAACTTCAAAAAAAAATTAACATTTTTGCATTCGATTTGATAATTTTTTAAAGGGGTTAAACCTTTAAAAATTTGGTGATTATGCACAATTTTTCATGTATAAAATAAATTATTATTTTAACATTCGAATCGCAAATATTTTAAAGAGGGTTAACCTTTAAGTATTCTTGAGACGCTGCACATTTTTTCTAACTTGAAAAAAAAAATATTATTTATGTATTCGATTTTTCTAATTTTTAAAGGGGATAATCTTTAAAAATTTGGATATTTTGCTAAATTCTTCAAATATGAAAAAAATATTATTTTAGCATTTGAATTAAAGGGGTTAACCTTTAAGTATTTTAGAGACGTTGCACATTTTTTTCACTTGAAAGAAAATATACTGTTTTTGCATTCGATTTGATAATTTTTTAAAGGGGGGTTTAACCTTTAAGAATTTTTAGATTTTGCTCAATTTCTCATATATGAAAAAAAAAATATTATTTTAGCATTCGAATTGCAAATATTTTAAAGGGGTTAACCTTTAAGTATTTTAGAGACGTTGCACATTTTTTCTAACTTCAAAAAAAATATATTATTTTTGCATTCGATTTGCTAATTTTTTTAAAGGGTAACACCTTTAAAAATCTAGTTTTTTTGCTCAATTTTTAAAGGGGGTTAACCTTTAAGTATTCTAGAGACGTTGCACATTTTTTCTAACTCGAAAAAAATATATTATTTTTGCATTCGATTTGCTAATTTTTTAAAGGGATTAACCTTTAAAAATTTGGAGATTTTGCTCAATTTTTTATAAATATAATAAAAAATTATTATTTTAGCATTCGAATTGCAAAAATAATATATTTAAAGTTAGAAAATTCTAGAGACTTTGCACATTTTTTCTAACTTCCAAAAAAAATTATTATTTTTGCACATTTCCGGTGGCGTTTACATTTCGTACCATATCTCCCTCGTTTCTCATCAATTTGAACCTATTTTTCTATCGTTGCGAAGCTAACTCAAAGGGCTACGATTACAGGCTACCTGCGCCTGTCGGATTGTACGTTTACGGGTTCGAAACAACACGGCAAGAAGCACTATAATGCGTCCCGCAGATGTCTCGCGTTCCTCATCGAATCTACCACACCAAAAGTCCGATCTCCTCAATTTTACTGAAAGAAGTTGTTACGTCTGCAAGTTAGCTTTGCGACACCATTCGAACGGGGTCAATCCGATGACTAACGAGGGAGATATGACCAAAATCGGGAAACCGCGCAAGTTGGGCCCGAAAACCTTACGCTTTTCCGGTAGGCGTCTGCATTTTGCACCATATCTCCCTCGTTTCTCATCCATTTGAACCCATTTTTACGTCTTTCCGAAGCTAACTCAGAGGGCTACGACTACAGGTTAGATGTGTTCATCAAATTACGCGTTTACCAATTCAAAATAGAATAGATAGAAGCACTATAATGCGTCGTGCAGATACCTCGTATTCCTTGCTGAATCTACCTCACCAAAAGCCTCATTATCCGCAGTTTTACCGATAGAAGTTGTTACTTCTGTGAGTTAGCTTAGCGACGCATCGAGAACGGGGTCCATCCGATGACTAACGAGGGATATATGACAAAAATCGGGAAACCCCGCAAGTTGGGTCCGACGTCCTTACGCATTCTGGTAGGCGTCTGCATTTTGCACCATATCACCCTCGTTTCTTATCCATTTGACCCCGTTTTTATGTGTTCGAGAAGCTAACTAAGAGGGGTACGACAACAGGTTGGTTGTGTGCATCGGATTGTGCATTTACAACTTCGAAAAAGCACGCTAGAAGCGCTGTAACTCGTCCCGTAGATGCCTCGCATTCCTCACCAAATGTACCTTACCAAAAGCGCGATCTCCTCAGTTTTACTAACATAAGTTTTTACTTATATGAGTTAGCTTCGCGATGCATCGAGAACGAGATCCCTCTGATGACTAACGAGGGAGATATGACCAAAATTGGGAAACCGCAGAAGTTGGGCCCGACGTCCTTATGCCTTTCCGGTAGGCGTCTGCATTTTGCACCATATCTCCCTCGTTTCTAATCTATTTGACCCCATTTTTACATCTTCGTGAAGCTAACTCAGAGGGCTACGACAACATGTTGGTTGTGTCCATCCGATTACGCGTTTACCAGTTCGAAATAGCACAGTTAGAATCATTATAACGTGTCCCGCAGATACCTCGTATTCCTCACCAAATCTACCTCACAAAAATCTTAATCTCTTTAGTTTTACTGATAGAAGTTGTTACTTCTGCTAGTTAGCTTCGCGACGCATCAAGAACGGGGTCCATCCGATGACTAACGAAGGAGATATGACCAAAATCAGGCAACCGCGAAAGTTGGGCCCGACGTCCTTACGCCTTTCCGTTAGGCGTCTGCATTTTGCACCATATCTCCCTCGTTTCTCATCCATTTGACCCCATTTTTGCATCTTTGCAAAGCTAACTTAGAGGGCTACGACTAAAGTTTGGTTGTGCCCATCAGATTGCTCATATACCAGTTCGAAACAGCACAGATAAAAGCGCTATAATGCATCCCACATATACCTCATATTCCTTTGCTGAATCTACCTCACCAAAAACATGATCTCCTCAGTTTTAGTGATAGAAATTGTTACTTCTGCGAGTTAGCATCGCGACGCTTTGAGAACGGAGTCCATCCGATGTCTAACGAGGGATATATGACCAAAATCGGGAAACTGCTCAAGTTGGGTCCGACGTCCTTACGCCTTTCTTGTAGGCGTATGCATTTTGCACCATATCTCCCTCATTTCTCAACCATTTGACCTCGTCTTTGTTGGGTCCGACGTATGCATCCGATGTTGGTTGTGTCCATCAGATTGCATTTTTGCCAGTTCGAAACAGCACAGATAGAAACGTTATTATGCATCCCGCAGATACCTCGTATTCTTTGTTGAATCTACCTAACCTAAAGCCCAATCTCCTCGCATATCGGCGGAAGTTATTACTTTTACGAGGTAGCTTCGCGACGCATTGAGGACGGGGTCCATCCGATAACTAACGAGGGAAAATGACAAAAATTGGGAAACCGCGCAAGTTGGGCCCGACGTCCTTACGCCTTTCCAGTAGGCGTCTGCATTTTGCACCATATCTCCCTTATTTCTCATCCATTTGACCCCATTTTTACATTTTTGGAAAGCTAACTCAGAGGGCTATGACCACAGAGTTGGTTGTGTAAATCGGGATTACGCGTTTACCGGTTTGAAACAACACAAATAGAAGAATTATTATGCATCCCATAGATACCTCATATTCCTTGATGAATCTACCTCACAAAAAGCCTGATCTCCTAAGTTTTAACGACATAAGTTGTTACTTTTGCGAGTTAGCTTTGCGGCGCATTGAGAACGGGGTCCATCCGATGACTAACGAGGGATATATGACAAAAATCGAGAAACCGCGCAAGTTGGACCTGACGTCCTTATGCCTTTCAGGTAGGCGTCTGCATTTTGCACCATATCTCCCTCGTTTCTCATCCATTTGACCCCGTTTTTACATCTTCTCGAAGCTAACTTAGAGGGCTACTATGTTGGCTGTGTCCATTCGATTGCGTGTTTACCAGTTCGAAATAGCACAGTTAGAAGCGCTATAACGCATCCCGCAGATGCCTCGTATTCCTCACCAAATCTACCTCACCAAAAGCCCGATCTTGTCATTTTCATCGAAAGAGGTTGTTACGTCTGCGAGTTAGCTTCGCGACGTCGTGAGAATGGGGTCCATCCTATGACTAACGAGGGAGATATGACCAAAATTGGGAAAACACGCAAGTTGGACCCGACGACCTTACGCGTTTCCGGTAGGCGTCTGCATTTTGCGCCATATCTCCCTTGCTTCTTATCCATTTGACCCCATTTTTACGTCTTTGTGAAGTTAACTTAGAGGGCTACGACTACAGGTTGGTTGTGTCCATCAGATTGGGCATTTACCAGTTTGAAACAACATAGATAGAAGCATTATTATGCATCCCGCAGATACCTCGTATTCCTTGCTGAATCTACCTCCCCAAAAGCGCGATCTCCTCAGTTTTACCGAGAGAAGTTGTTACTTCTGCGAGTTAGCTTCACGACGAATCGAGAATGGGGTCCATCCGATGACTAACGAGGGATATATGACAAAAATCGAGAAACCGCGCAAGCTGGACCCGACGTCCTTACGCCTTTCCGGCAGGCATCTGCATTTTGCACCATATCTCCCTCGTTTCTCATCCATTTGACCCCATTTTTGCATCTTTGTGAATCTAGCTCAGAGGGCTACGACAACATGTTGGTTTTGTCCACCAGTTCAAAATAGCATAGTGAAAAGCATTACGCGTCCCGCAAATGCCACGTATTCCTCACCAAATTTACCTCACCAAAAGCCTAATCACTTCGGTTTTACTAATAGAAGTTGTTATTTATGTGAGTTACCTTCACGACGCACTGAGAACATGGTTCATCCGATGACTAACGAGGGATATATAACCAAAATCAGGAAACCGCGCAAGTTGGGTCTGACGTCCTTACGCCTTTCCGATAGGCGTCTGCATTTTTCAGTATATCTCCCTCATTTCTCATCCATTTGACCCCATTTTTGCATCCTCGTGAAGTTAACTCAGAGAGCTACAACTACATGCTGGTTGTGACCGTCGGATTACGTGTTTACCAGTTCAAAATAGCACAGTTAGAAGCGCTATAACGCGTAGCGCAGATGCCTCGTATTCCTCACCAAATCTACCTAACCAAAAGCCCGATCTTGTCATTTTTATTTATAGACGTTGTTACGTCTGCGAATTAGCTTCGCGATGTCGTGAGAACGGGGTCCATCCGATGACTAACGATGGAGATATGACCAAAATTGGGAAACCACGCAAGTTGGGCCCAATGACCTTACGTCTTTCCGGTAGGCGTCTGCATTTTGCACCATATCTCCCTCGTTCATTATCCATTTGACCCCGTTTTTACGTCTTTGCGAAGCTAACTCGAGAGGGCTACGACTACAATTTGGTTGTGTCTATCAGATTAGGTGTTTACTAGTTCAAAACAACAGAGATAGAAGCGCTATTATGCATCCCGCAGATACCTCATATTTCTTGCTGAATCTACCTCCCCAAAACCTCGATCTCCTCAGTTTTACCGATAGAAGTTGTTACTTCTGCGAGTTAGCTTCACGACGTATTGAGAACGGGGTCCATCCGATGACCAACGAGGGATATATGACAAAAATCGAGAAACCGCGCAAGTTGGACCCGACGTCCTTACGCCTTTTCGGTAGGCGTCTGCATTTTGCACCATATCTCCCTCGTTTCTCATCCATTTAACCCCGTTTTTGCATCTTCGTGAATCTAGCTCAAAGGGCTACGACAACATGTTGGTTGTGTCCATCTGATTGCGCGTTTACCAGTTCGAAATAGCAAGTGAGAAGCGCTATTACGCGTCCCGCAAATACCTCGTATTCCTCACCAAAAGCCTAATCACTTCTGTTTTACCATTAGAAGATGTTATTTATGTGAGTTGGCTTCACGACGTATCGAGTACGGGGTCCATTCGATGACTAACGAAGGATATATGACCAAAATCAGGAAACCGCGCAAGTTGGGCCCGATGTCCTTATGCCTTTCCGATAGGCGTCCACATTTTTCACCATATCTCCCTCGTTTTTCATCTATTTGACCCCATTGTTGCATCGTCGTGAAGCTAACTTAGATGGCTACGACTACAGGCTGGCTGTGACCGTCAGATTGCACGTTTGCCAGTTCGAAACGGCATAGCAAGAAGCGCTATAAGGCATCCCGCAGATGCCACGCTTTCCTCATCAGATCTACATCACCAAAAGCTCGATATCATCGGTTTCACCGATAGAAGTTGTTACATCTGCGAGTTAGCTTTGCGTTGCCATCGAACGAGGGTCAATTCGATCTTTAACGAGGGAGATATGACCAAAATCGGGCAACCGTGCAAGTTGTGCCCGACGTCCTTACGCCTTTCCGGTAGGCGTCTGCATTTTGCACCATATCTCCCTCGTTTCTCATCCATTTGACCCTATTTTTGCATCCTCGCGAAGCTAACTCAGAGGGCTACGACTAAAGGTTGGTTGTGTCCATCAGATTACGAGTTTACCAGTTCGAAACAGCACATATAGAAGCGTTATAATGCATCCCGCACATACCTTGTATTCCTTGCTGAATCTACCTCTCCAAAGCCTGATCTCCTCATTCTTACCGATAGAAGTTGTTATTTCTGTGAGTTAGCTATGCGACGCATCGAGAACGGGGTCCATCCGATGACTAACGAGGGATATATGACCAAAATCGGGAAACTGCGCAAGTTGGGTACAACGTCCTTATCCCTTCCCAGTAGGCGTCTGCATTTTGCACCATATCTCCCTCATTTATCATCCATTTAACCCCATCTTTGCGTCTTTGCGAAGCTAACTCAGAGGGCTACGACTATAGGTTTGCTGCGTCCATCAAATTGCATTTTTACCAGTTCGAAACAACACAGATAGAAGCACTATTATATATCCCGCAGATACCTCGTATTCCTTGCTAAACCTACCTCACCTAAAGCCCAATCTCCTTTGTTTTACTAGCAGAAGTTGTTACTTCTGCGAGTTAGCTTCGCGACGCATTGAGAATGGGGTCCATCCGATGACTAACGAGGGATATATGACAAAAATTGGGAAACCGCACAAGTTGGGCTCGACGTCCTTGCACCTTTCCGGTAGGCGTCTGCATTTTGCCCCATATATCCCTCGTTTCTCATCCATTTGACCCCCCTTTTACGTATTTGTGAAGCTAGTTTAGAGGGCTACGACTACAAGTTTGTTGTGTCCATCAGATTGCGCTTTTCCCAGTTCGAAACAGCACAGATAGAAGCACTATAATGCATCCCACAGATACCTCGTATTCCTTGGTGAATCTACCTAACCAAAAGCCCAATCTCCTCTATTTTACAGATAGAAGTTGTTACTTCTGCGAGTTAGCTTCACGACGCATCGAGAATGGGGTCCATCCGATGACTAACGAAGGAGATATGACCAAAATCGTGAACCGCGTAAGTTGGGCCCAGCATCCTTACGCCTTTCCGGTAGGCGTCTGCACTTTGCACCATATATCCCTCGTTTCTCATCCATTTGACCCCATTTTTGCATCTTCGCAAAGCTAACTCAGAGGGCTACGATAACTTGTTGGTTGTGTCCATTTGATTGCGCGTTTACCAGTTCAAAATAGCACAGTTAGAAGCGCTATAATGCGTCCCATAGATGCCTCGTATTCCTCACCAAATCTACCTCACTAAAAGCCCGATCTCTTCGGTTTTGACCGATAGAAGTTGTTACTTCTGCGAGTTAGCTTCACAACGCATCCAGAACGGGGTCCATCTGATGACTAACAAAGGAGATATAACCAAAATAAGGAAACCGCGCAAGTTGGCCCCCAAGTCGTTACGCCTTTCCGATAGGCTTCTGTATTTTGCACCATATCTCGCTCGTTTCTCATCCATTTGACCCCGTTTTTCCATCCTCGCGAATCTAACTCAGAGGGCTACAACTACATGCTGGTTGTGACCGTCGGATTGCGCATTTACTAGTTCGAAATGGCACAGCAAGAAGCACTATAACGCATCCCGCAGATATCTCGCGTTCCTCATCGAATCTACCTCACCAAAAGCCCGATATCCTCATTTTCACCGATAGAAGTTGTTACATCTACGAGTTAGTTTCACTTTGCTATCAGAACAGGGTCAATCCGATGACTAACGAGGGAGATATGACCAAAATCGGGAAACCGCGCAAGTTGGGCCCGACGTCCTTATGCCTTTCCAGTAGGCGTCTGCATTTTGCATCATATCTCCCTCGTTTCTCATTCATTTGACCCCATTTTTGCATCCTCGCGAAGCTAACTCAGAGGGCTACGACTACAGGCTGGTTGTGACCGTCGGACTACATGTTTACCAGTTCGAAACGACACAGCAAGAAACGCTATAATGCGTCCAGCAGATGTCTTGCGTTCCTCGTCGTATCTACCTCATCAAAATCCCGATATCCTCGATTTCACCGATAGAAGTTGTTACATCTGCATTTTGCACCAAACTCCCTCATTTCTCATCCATTTGATCCCGTTTTTTAGTCTTTGAGAAGCTAACTCAGAGGGCTATGACAACAGATTGGTTGTATCCGTCGGACTGCGCGTTTACTACTTCGAAAAAGCACAGCTAGAAGCGCTATAACACATCACGCAGATGCCTCGCATTCCTCACCAAATCTACCTCACCAAAAGCCCGATCTCCTCAGTTTTACCGATAGAAGTTGTTAATTCTGCGAGTTAGCTTCGCGACGCATTGAGAACGGGATACATCCGATGACTAACGAGGGACTAATGACCAAAATCGGGAAACCGCGCAAGTTGGGCCAGACGTCCTCACGCCTTTCTGGTAGGCATCTGCATTTTGCACCATATCTCCCTTGTATCTCATCCATTTGACCCCATTTTTGCATCTTCGCGAAGCTAACTCAGAGGGCTATTACAACATGTTGGATGTGTCCATCCAATTGAACGTTTACCGGTTTGAAACAAAGATAGATAGAAGCACTATAACACATCCTGCAGATACCTTGTATTCCTTGCCGAATCAACCTCACCAAAAGCCCGATCTCCTCGATTTTACCGATAGAAGTTGTTACTTCTGCGAGTTAACTTTGCGACGCATCAAAAATAGGGGCTATCCGATAACTAACGAGAGAGATATGACAAAAATTGGGAAACCGCGCAAGTTGGGTCCGACGTCCTTGCGCCCTTCCTAGGTAAGCGTCTACATTTTGCACCATATCTCTCTCGTTTCTCATCCATTTGACCCCATTTTTACAACTTCACCAAGATAACTTAGAGGGCTACGACTACAGGGTTGATCGTGTCCTCGGATTGTGCATTTACAAGTTCAAAATTGTATAGCTAGAAATGTTATAATGCGTCCCGTTGATGCCTCTTGTTCCTCATCAAATCTACCTTACCAAAAGCCCGATCTTGCCAGTTGTATTGATAGAAGTTATTACATCTGCGAGTTAGCTTCATGACGCCGTGAGAACGGGGTCCATCTGATGACTAATGAGGGAGATATGACAAAAATTGGGAAACCGCACAAGTTGGGTCCGACGTCCTTACGCCTTTCCGATAGACGTCTGCATTTTGCACCATATCTCCCTCGTTTCTCATCCATTTGACCTCATGTTTGCGTCTTTGTGAAGCTAACTCAGAGCGCTACGACAAAAGGTTGGTTGTGTCTGTAAGATTGAGCGTTTACTACTTCGAAAAAGCACAGATAGAAGCTCTATAACGCATCCCGCAGATGCCTCGCATTCCTCATCGAATCTACCTCACCAAAAGCCCAATATCCTCAGTTTTACCAACAGAAGTTATTACTTCTGCGAGTTAGCTTCACGATGCATCGAGAACAGGGTCTATCCGAAGACTAACGAGGGAGATATGACAAAAATCGGGAAACCGCGCAAGTTGGGCATGACGTCCTTACGCCTTTCCGGTAGGCGTCTGCATTTTACACCATACCTCCCTCGTTTCTCATCCATTTGACCCCGTATTTGCGTCTTTGCGAAGCTAACTCATAGCATCACGAAAACAGTTTGCTGCGTCCATCAGATTGCGCGTTTACTACTTCGAAAAAGCATAGCTAGAAGCACTATAACATGTCCCGCGTATGCCTCGCATTCCTCACCAAATCTACCTCGCCAAAAGCCCAATTTTCTAGGTTTTACTGACAGAAGTTGTAATTCCAGTGAGTTAGCTTCGCGGCGCATCGAGAACAGGGTCCATCCGATGATTAACGAGGGAGATATGACAAAAATTGGGAAACCGCACAAGTTGGGCTCTAGTAAGCGTCTGCATTTTGCACCATATCTCAATCGTTTCTCATCCATTTGATCCCATTTTTACGTATTTACAAAGATAGCTCAGAGAGCTATGACTAAAGGTTCGTTGTGTCTTTCAGATTGCGCATTTACAAGTTCAAAACAGCATAAATAGAAGTGTTATAATGCGTCTCGCAGATACCTAGTATTCCTTGCCGAATCTACCTCACCAAAAGCCCGATCTCCTCAGTTTTACCAGCAGAAGTTGTTACATCTGCGAGTTAGCTTCACGACGAATCGAGAACGGGGTCCATCCGATGACTAACGAGGGAGATATGACTAAAATCGAGAAACCGAGCAACTTGGGCTCGACGTCCTTACGCCTTTCTGGTAGGCATCTGTATTTTGCACCATATCTCCCTTGTTTCTCATCCATTTTATCCCATTTTTATGTCTTTGTGAAGATAACTTAGAGGGCTACGACTACATGTTGGTTGTATCCATCAAATTGCACGTTTAGCAGTTTGAAACAGTACAGCTAATAGCGTTATAACGCATCCCACAGATACCTCATATTCCTCACCAAAAGCTCGATCTCCTCAGTTTTACCGATAGAAGTTGTTACTTCTGCAACTTAGCTTTGTGACGCATCAAGAACGGGGTCCATCCGATGACTAACGAGGGAGATATGACTAAAACCGGAAACCGCGCAAGTTGGGTCCGACATTCTTTCGCATTTCCCGGCTCGCATTTTACACCATATCAACCTTTTTCTCATCTATTTGACCCTGTTTTTACATCTTCGCAAAGCTAACTCAGAGGGCTTCGACTACAGGTTGACTGTGTCTGTCGGATTGTGCGTTTATAGGTTCGAAACTATATAGCTACGAGTGTTATAACGCATCCCGCCGATGCCTCTCGTTCCTCGCCGAATCTACCTAGCCAAAAGCTCGATCTTGTTAGTTGTATTGATAGAAGTTGTTACGTCTACGAATTAGCTTCACGACGCCGTGAGAATGGGGTCCATCTGATGACTAAGGAGGGAGGTATGACCAAAATCGGGAAACCGCGCAAGTTGGGCCCGACGTCCTTACGCCTTTACGGTATGCGTCTGCATGATGCACTAAATCTCCCTCGTTTCTCGTCCATTTGACCCCGTGTTTACGTCGTTGTATACTAACTCAGAGGGATACGACTACAAGTTGACTGTGTCCGTCAGATTGCACGTTTATCGATTCGAAACAACATTACAAGAAGCGATATAACGTATCTCGTCGATGCCTCTCGTTCCAGACCAAATCTACCTCACCAAACCTTGATCTAGTCAGTTTTGTCAATAGAAGTTATGTCTACTAGTTAGCTTCACGACAACGTGAGAACGGGGTTCATCCAATGACTAACGAGTGACATATGACCAAAATCAGGAAACCGCAAGTTGGGCCCGACGTCCTTATGCCTTTCCGGTAGGCGTCTGCATTTTACACCATATCTCCCTCGTTTCTTATCCAGTTGTCCCCATTTTTACATCGTTGCGAATCTAACTTAGAGAGTTACGTCTGCAGGGTTATTTGTGTCCCTCGGATTGCGCGTTTACTTATTTGAAATAGCACAGCTGGAAGCACTATAATGCGTCTCGCCAATGCCTCTCGTTCCTCACCGAATCTACCTCGCCAAAATCCTGATCTCGTCAGTTTTATCGATAGAGATTGTTACGTCTATGAGTTAGCTTCGTGACCCCATGAGAACAGGGTCCATCCGATGACTAACGAGGGAGATATGACCAAAATCGGAAAACCGCGCAAGTTGGGCCCGACGTCCTTACGCCTTTCTGGTAGGCGTCTGCATTTTGCACCATATCTCAATCGTTTCTCATCCATTTGACCCATTTTTACGTATTTACGAAGATAACTCAGAGAGCTACGACTAAATGTTCGTTGTGTCTTTCGGGATTGCGCATTTACAAGTTCAAAACAAAGATAAATAGAAGTGTTATAATGCGTCTCGCAGATACCTAGTATTCCTTGCCGAATCTACCTCACCAAAAGCCCTATCTCCTTAGTTTTACCAGCAGAAGTTGTTACATCTGCGAGTTAGCTTCACGACGAATCAAGAACAGGGTCCATCCGATGACTAACGAGGGAGATATGACCAAAATCGAGAAACCGAGCAACTTGGGCTCGACGTCCTTACGCCTTCTCGGTAGGCATCCGTATTTTTGCACCATATCTCCCTTGTTTCTCATCCATTTTATCCCGTTTTTACGTCTTTGTGAAGATAACTTAGAGGGCTACGACTACATGTTGGTTGTATCCATCAAATTGCACGTTTAGCGAGTTTGAAAGCAAGATGCCTAATAGCGTTATAACACATCCTACGGATACCTCGTATTCCTCACCAAAAGCCCCGTCTCCTCGGTTTATCGATAGAAGTTGTTACTTCGCAACTTAGCTTTGTGACGCATCAAGAACGGGGTCCATCCGATGACTAATGAGGGAGATATGACTAAAACCGGAAACCGCACAAGTTGAGTATGACATTCTTTCGCATTTCCGGTCTGCATTTTACACCATATCAACCTTTTTCTCATCTATTTGACCCCGTTTTTACATCTTCGTAAAGCTAACTCAGAGGGCTTCGACTACGGGTTGATCGCGTATCTCGTCGGATTGTGCGTTTACAGGTTCGAAACTATATAGCTACGAGTGTTATAATGCATCCCGCCGATGCCTCTCATTCCTCGCCGAATCTACCTGGCCAAAAGCCCGATCTTGCTAGTTGTATTGATAGAAGTTGTTACGTCTACGAATTAGCTTCACGACGCCGTGAGAATGGGGTCCATCTGATGACTACGGAGGGAGGTATGACCAAAATCAGGAAACCGCGCAAGTTGGGCCCGACGTCCTTATGCCTTTCTGGTATGCGTCTGCAGTATGCACTATATCTCCCTCGTTTCTCATCCATTTGACCCCGTGTTTACGTCGTTGTATACTAACTCAGAGGGATACGACTACAGGTTGACTGTGTCCATCAGATTGCACGTTTATCGGTTCGAAACAACATTACAAGAAGCGATATAATGTATCTCGTCGATGCCTCTCGTTCCAGACCAAATCTACCTCACCAAACCTCGATCTAGTCAGTTTTGTCAATAGAAGTTATGTCTACTAGTTAGCTTCACGACAACGTGAGAACGGGGTCCATCCAATGACTAACGAGTGACATATGACCAAAATCAGGAAACCGCAAGTTGGGCCCGACGTCCTTATGCCTTTCCGGTAGGCGTCTGCATTTTGCACCATATCTCCCTCGTTTCTTATCCAGTTGTCCCCATTTTTACATCGTTGCGAATCTAACTTAGAGAGTTACGTCCGCGAGTTGATTTGTGTGCCTCGGGTTGCGCATTTACTTATTTGAAATAGCACATTTGGAAGCACTATAATGCGTCTCGCCATGCCTCTCGTTCCTCACCGAATCTACCTCGCCAAAAGCCTCGATCTCGTCAGTTTTATCGATAGAGATTGTTACGTCTATGAGTTAGCTTCGTGACCCCATGAGAACAGGGTCCATCCGATGATTAACGAGGGAGATATGACCAAAATCGGAAAACCGCGCAAGTTGGGCCCGACGTCCTTACACCTTTCTGGTAGGCGTCTGCATTTTGCACCATATCTCAATCGTTTCTCATCCATTTGACCCCATTTTTACGTATTTACAAAGATAACTCAGAGAGCTACGACTAAAGGTTCGTTGTGTCTTTCAGATTGCGCATTTACAAGTTCAAAACAGCATAAATAGAAGTGTTATAATGCGTCTCGCAGATACCTAGTATTCCTTGCCGAATCTACCTCACCAAAAGCCCTATCTCCTCAGTTTTACCAGCAGAAGTTGTTACATCTGCGAATTAGCTTCACGACGAATCAAGAACGGGGTCCATCTGATGACTAACGAGGGAGATATGACCAAAATCGAGAAACCGAGCAACTTGGGCTCGACGTCCTTACGCCTTCTCGGTAGGCATCTATATTTTGCACCATATCTCCCTTGTTTCTCATCCATTTTATCCCGTTTTTACGTCTTTGTGAAGATAACTTAGAGGGCTACGACTACATGTTGGTTGTATCCATCAAATTGCACGTTTAGCAGTTTGAAACAGTACAGCTAATAGCGTTATAACGCATCCCACGTATACCTCGTATTCCTCACCAAAAGCCCGGTCTCCTCGGTTTACCGATAGAAGTTGTTACTTCGCAACTTAGCTTTGTGACGCATCAAGAACGGGGTCCATCCGATGACTAATGAGGGAGATATGACTAAAACCGGAAACCACGCAAGTTGGGTCCGACATTCTTTCACATTTCCGGTCGCATTTTACACCATATCAACCTTTTTCTCATCTATTTGACCCCGTTTTTACATCTTCGCAAAGCTAACTCGAGGGCTTCGACTACAGGGTTGACTATGTCTCGTCGGATTGTGCGTTTACGGGGTTCGAAACTATATAGCTACGAGTGTTATAACGCATCCCGCCGATGCCTCTCGTTCCTCGCCGAATCTACCGGCCAAAAGCTCGATCCTGTTAGTTGTATTGATAGAAGTTGTTACGTCTACGAATTAGCTTCACGACGCCGTGAGAATGGGGTCCATCTGATGACTAAGGAGGGAGGTATGACCAAAATCGGGAAACCGCGCAAGTTGGGCCCGACGTCCTTACGCCTTTCTGGTATGCGTCTGCAGTATGCACTAAATCTCCCTCGTTTCTCGT
Source organism: Lavandula angustifolia (assembly GCA_028984105.1). Classification (NCBI taxonomy): domain Eukaryota; kingdom Viridiplantae; phylum Streptophyta; class Magnoliopsida; order Lamiales; family Lamiaceae; genus Lavandula; species Lavandula angustifolia. The sequence continues at coordinate 7,271,225 of CM054821.1, read as the reverse complement.
CCATTTGACCCCGTGTTTACGTCGTTGTATACTAACTCGAGGGATACGACTACAAGTTGATTTGTGTCCGTCGGATTGCACGTTTATCGATTCGAAACAACATTACAAGAAGCGATATAACGTATCTCGTCGATGCCTCTCGTTCCAGACCAAATCTACCTCACCAAACCTTGATCTAGTCAGTTTTGTCAATAGAAGTTATGTCTACTAGTTAGCTTCACGACAACGTGAGAACGGGGTTCATCCAATGACTAACGAGTGACATATGACCAAAATCAGGAAACCGCAAGTTGGGCCCGACGTCCTTATGCCTTCCGGTGGCGTCCGCATTTTGCACCATATCTCCCTCGTTTCTTATCCAAGTTGTCCCCATTTTTACATCGTTGCGAATCTAACTTAGAGAGTTACGTCTCGCAGTTGATTTGTGTCCCTCGGATTGCGCGTTTACTTATTTGAAATAGCACAGTGGAAGCACTATAATGCGTCTCGCCAATGCCTCTCGTTCCTCACCGAATCTACCTCGCCAAAAGCCTCGATCTCGTCGGTTTATCGATAGAGATTGTTACGTCTATGAGTTAGCTTCGTGACCCCATGAGAACAGGGTCCATCCGATGACTAACGAGGGAGATATGACCAAAATCGGAAAACCGCGCAAGTTGGGCCCGACGTCCTTACGCCTTTCTGGTAGGCGTCTGCATTTTGCACCATATCTCAATCGTTTCTCATCCATTTGACCCATTTTTACGTATTTACGAAGATAACTCAGAGTGCTACGACTAAATGTTCGTTGTGTCTTTCAGATTGCGCATTTACAAGTTCAAAACAGCATAAATAGAAGTGTTATAATGCGTCTCGCAGATACCTAGTATTCCTTGCCGAATCTACCTCACCAAAAGCCCTATCTCCTTAGTTTTACCAGCAGAAGTTGTTACATCTGCGAGTTAGCTTCACGACGAATCAAGAACGGGGTCCATCCGATGACTAACGAGGGAGATATGACCAAAATCGAGAAACCGAGCAACTTGGGCTCGACGTCCTTACGCCTTTCTGGTAGGCATCTGTATTTTGCACCATATCTCCCTTGTTTCTCATCCATTTTATCCCGTTTTTACGTCTTTGTGAAGATAACTTAGAGGGCTACGACTACATGTTGGTTGTATCCATCAAATTGCACGTTTAGCAGTTTGAAACAGTACAGCTAATAGCGTTATAACGCATCCTACAGATACCTCGTATTCCTCACCAAAAGCCCCGTCTCCTCAGTTTTATCGATAGAAGTTGTTACTTCTGCAACTTAGCTTTGTGACGCATCAAGAACGGGGTCCATCCGATGACTAATAAGGGAGATATGACTAAAACCGGAAACCGCACAAGTTGAGTATGACATTCTTTCGCATTTCCGGTCTGCATTTTACACCATATCAACCTTTTTCTCATCTATTTGACCCCGTTTTTACATCTTCGTAAAGCTAACTCAGAGGGCTTCGACTACGGGTTGACTGTGTCTGTCGGATTGTGCGTTTACAGGTTCGAAACTATATAGCTACGAGTGTTATAATGCATCCCGCCGATGCCTCTCATTCCTCGCCGAATCTACCTGGCCAAAAGCCCGATCTTGCTAGTTGTATTGATAGAAGTTGTTACGTCTACGAATTAGCTTCACGACGCCGTGAGAATGGGGTCCATCTGATGACTAAGGAGGGAGGTATGACCAAAATCGGGAAACCGCGCAAGTTGGGCCCGACGTCCTTATGCCTTTCTGGTATGCGTCTGCAGTATGCACTATATCTCCCTCGTTTCTCATCCATTTGACCCCGTGTTTACGTCGTTGTATACTAACTCAGAGGGATACGACTACAGGTTGACTGTGTCCATCAGATTGCACGTTTATCGGTTCAAAACAACATTACAAGAAGCGATATAATGTATCTCGTCGATGCCTCTCGTTCCAGACCAAATCTACCTCACCAAACCTCGATCTAGTCAGTTTTGTCAATAGAAGTTATGTCTACTAGTTAGCTTCACGACAACGTGAGAACGGGGTCCATCCAATGACTAACGAGTGACATATGACCAAAATCAGGAAACCGCAAGTTGGGCCCGACGTCCTTATGCCTTTCCGGTAGGCGTCTGCATTTTGCACCATATCTCCCTCGTTTCTTATCCAGTTGTCCCCATTTTTACATCGTTGCGAATCTAACTTAGAGAGTTACGTCTGCAGGTTGACTGTGTCCCTCAGATTGCGCATTTACTTATTTGAAATAGCACATTGGAAGCACTATAATGCGTCTCGCCAATGCCTCTCGTTCCTCACCGAATCTACCTCGCCAAAAGCCTGATCTCGTCAGTTTTATCGATAGAGATTGTTACGTCTATGAGTTAGCTTTGTGACCCCATGAGAACAGGGTCCATCCGATGATTAACGAGGGAGATATGACCAAAATCGGAAAACCGCGCAAGTTGGGCCCGACGTCCTTACGCCTTTCTGGTAGGCGTCTGCATTTTGCACCATATCTCAATCGTTTCTCATCCATTTGACCCCATTTTTACGTATTTACAAAGATAACTCAGAGAGCTACGACTAAAGGTTCGTTGTGTCTTTCAGATTGCGCATTTACAAGTTCAAAACAGCATAAATAGAAGTGTTATAATGCTTCTCGCAGATACCTAGTATTCCTTGCCGAATCTACCTCACCAAAAGCCCTATCTCCTCAGTTTTACCAGCAGAAGTTGTTACATCTGCGAATTAGCTTCACGACGAATCAAGAACGGGGTCCATCTGATGACTAACGAGGGAGATATGACCAAAATCGAGAAACCGAGCAACTTGGGCTCGACGTCCTTACGCCTTTCTGGTAGGCATCTATATTTTGCACCATATCTCCCTTGTTTCTCATCCATTTTATCCCGTTTTTACGTCTTTGTGAAGATAACTTAGAGGGCTACGACTACATGTTGGTTGTATCCATCAAATTGCACGTTTAGCAGTTTGAAACAGTACAGCTAATAGCGTTATAACGCATCCCACAGATACCTCGTATTCCTCACCAAAAGCCCGGTCTCCTCAGTTTTACCGATAGAAGTTGTTACTTCTGCAACTTAGCTTTGTGACGCATCAAGAACGGGGTCCATCCGATGACTAATGAGGGAGATATGACTAAAACCGGGAAACCACGCAAGTTGGGTCTGACATTCTTTCGCATTTCCGGTCTGCATTTTACACCATATCAACCTTTTTCTCATCTATTTGACCCCGTTTTTACATCTTCGCAAAGCTAACTCAGAGGGCTTCGACTACAGGTTGACTATATCCGTCGGATTGTGCGTTTACAGGTTCGAAACTATATAGCTACGAGTGTTATAACGCATCCCGCCGATGCCTCTCGTTCCTCGCCGAATCTACCTGGCCAAAAGCTCGATCTTGTTAGTTGTATTGATAGAAGTTGTTACGTCTACGAATTAGCTTCACGACGTCGTGAGAATGGGGTCCATCTGATGACTAAGGAGGGAGGTATGACCAAAATCGGGAAACCGCGCAAGTTGGGCCCGACGTCCTTACGCCTTTCTGGTATGCGTCTGCAGTATGCACTAAATCTCCCTCGTTTCTCGTCCATTTGACCCCGTGTTTACGTCGTTGTATACTAACTCAGAGGGATACGACTACAAGTTGACTGTGTCCGTCAGATTGCACGTTTATCGATTCGAAACAACATTACAAGAAGCGATATAACGTATCTCGTCGATGCCTCTCGTTCCAGACCAAATCTACCTCACCAAACCTTGATCTAGTCAGTTTTGTCAATAGAAGTTATGTCTACTAGTTAGCTTCACGACAACGTGAGAACGGGGTTCATCCAATGACTAACGAGTGACATATGACCAAAATCAGGAAACCGCAAGTTGGGCCCGACGTCCTTATGCCTTTCCGGTAGGCGTCTGCATTTTGCACCATATCTCCCTCGTTTCTTATCCAGTTGTCCCCATTTTTACATCGTTGCGAATCTAACTTAGAGAGTTATGTCTGCAGGTTGACTGTGTCCCTCGGATTGCGCGTTTACTTATTTGAAATAGCACAGCTGGAAGCACTATAATGCGTCTCGCCAATGCCTCTCGTTCCTCACCGAATCTACCTCGCCAAAAGCCTGATCTCGTCAGTTTTATCGATAGAGATTGTTACGTCTATGAGTTAGCTTCGTGACCCCATGAGAACAGGGTCCATCCGATGACTAACGAGGGAGATATGACCAAAATCGGAAAACCGCGCAAGTTGGGCCCGACGTCCTTACGCCTTTCTGGTAGGCGTCTGCATTTTGCACCATATCTCAATCGTTTCTCATCCATTTGACCCATTTTTACGTATTTACGAAGATAACTCAGAGAGCTACGACTAAATGTTCGTTGTGTCTTTCAGATTGCGCATTTACAAGTTCAAAACAGCATAAATAGAAGTGTTATAATGCGTCTCGCAGATACCTAGTATTCCTTGCCGAATCTACCTCACCAAAAGCCCTATCTCCTTAGTTTTACCAGCAGAAGTTGTTACATCTGCGAGTTAGCTTCACGACGAATCAAGAACGGGGTCCATCCGATGACTAACGAGGGAGATATGACCAAAATCGAGAAACCGAGCAACTTGGGCTCGACGTCCTTACGCCTTTCTGGTAGGCATCTGTATTTTGCACCATATCTCCCTTGTTTCTCATCCATTTTATCCCGTTTTTACGTCTTTGTGAAGATAACTTAGAGGGCTACGACTACATGTTGGTTGTATCCATCAAATTGCACGTTTAGCAGTTTGAAACAGTACAGCTAATAGCGTTATAACGCATCCTACAGATACCTCGTATTCCTCACCAAAAGCCCCGTCTCCTCAGTTTTATCTATAGAAGTTGTTACTTCTGCAACTTAGCTTTGTGACGCATCAAGAACGGGGTCCATCCGATGACTAATGAGGGAGATATGACTAAAACCGGGAAACCGCACAAGTTGAGTATGACATTCTTTCGCATTTCCGGTCTGCATTTTACACCATATCAACCTTTTTCTCATCTATTTGACCCCGTTTTTACATCTTCGTAAAGCTAACTCAGAGGGCTTCGACTACGGGTTGACTGTGTCTGTCGGATTGTGCGTTTACAGGTTCGAAACTATATAGCTACGAGTGTTATAATGCATCCCGCCGATGCCTCTCATTCCTCGCCGAATCTACCTGGCCAAAAGCCCGATCTTGCTAGTTGTATTGATAGAAGTTGTTACGTCTACGAATTAGCTTCACGACGCCGTGAGAATGGGGTCCATCTGATGACTAAGGAGGGAGGTATGACCAAAATCGGGAAACCGCGCAAGTTGGGCCCGACGTCCTTATGCCTTTCTGGTATGCGTCTGCAGTATGCACTATATCTCCCTCGTTTCTCATCCATTTGACCCCGTGTTTACGTCGTTGTATACTAACTCAGAGGGATACGACTACAGGTTGACTGTGTCCATCAGATTGCACGTTTATCGGTTCGAAACAACATTACAAGAAGCGATATAATGTATCTCGTCGATGCCTCTCGTTCCAGACCAAATCTACCTCACCAAACCTCGATCTAGTCAGTTTTGTCAATAGAAGTTATGTCTACTAGTTAGCTTCACGACAACGTGAGAACGGGGTCCATCCAATGACTAACGAGTGACATATGACCAAAATCAGGAAACCGCAAGTTGGGCCCGACGTCCTTATGCCTTTCCGGTAGGCGTCTGCATTTTGCACCATATCTCCCTCGTTTCTTATCCAGTTGTCCCCATTTTTACATCGTTGCGAATCTAACTTAGAGAGTTACGTCTGCAGGTTGACTGTGTCCCTCAGATTGCGCATTTACTTATTTGAAATAGCACAGCTGGAAGCACTATAATGCGTCTCGCCAATGCCTCTCGTTCCTCACCGAATCTACCTCGCCAAAAGCCTGATCTCGTCAGTTTTATCGATAGAGATTGTTACGTCTATGAGTTAGCTTCGTGACCCCATGAGAACAGGGTCCATCCGATGATTAACGAGGGAGATATGACCAAAATCGGAAAACCGCGCAAGTTGGGCCCGACGTCCTTACGCCTTTCTGGTAGGCGTCTGCATTTTGCACCATATCTCAATCGTTTCTCATCCATTTGACCCCATTTTTACGTATTTACAAAGATAACTCAGAGAGCTACGACTAAAGGTTCGTTGTGTCTTTCAGATTGCGCATTTACAAGTTCAAAACAGCATAAATAGAAGTGTTATAATGCGTCTCGCAGATACCTAGTATTCCTTGCCGAATCTACCTCACCAAAAGCCCTATCTCCTCAGTTTTACCAGCAGAAGTTGTTACATCTGCGAATTAGCTTCACGACGAATCAAGAACGGGGTCCATCTGATGACTAACGAGGGAGATATGACCAAAATCGAGAAACCGAGCAACTTGGGCTCGACGTCCTTACGCCTTTCTGGTAGGCATCTATATTTTGCACCATATCTCCCTTGTTTCTCATCCATTTTATCCCGTTTTTACGTCTTTGTGAAGATAACTTAGAGGGCTACGACTACATGTTGGTTGTATCCATCAAATTGCACGTTTAGCAGTTTGAAACAGTACAGCTAATAGCGTTATAACGCATCCCACAGATACCTCGTATTCCTCACCAAAAGCCCGGTCTCCTCGGTTTACCGATAGAAGTTGTTACTTCTGCAACTTAGCTTTGTGACGCATCAAGAACGGGGTCCATCCGATGACTAATGAGGGAGATATGACTAAAACCGGGAAACCACGCAAGTTGGGTCTGACATTCTTTCGCATTTCCGGTCTGCATTTTACACCATATCAACCTTTTTCTCATCTATTTGACCCCGTTTTTACATCTTCGCAAAGCTAACTCAGAGGGCTTCGACTACAGGTTGACTATGTCTGTCGGATTGTGCGTTTACAGGTTCGAAACTATATAGCTACGAGTGTTATAACGCATCCCGCCGATGCCTCTCGTTCCTCGCCGAATCTACCTGGCCAAAAGCTCGATCTTGTTAGTTGTATTGATAGAAGTTGTTACGTCTACGAATTAGCTTCACGACGCCGTGAGAATGGGGTCCATCCGATGACTAAGGAGGGAGGTATGACCAAAATCGGGAAACCGCGCAAGTTGGGCCCGACGTCCTTACGCCTTTCTGGTATGCGTCTGCAGTATGCACTATATCTCCCTCGTTTCTCATCCATTTGACCCCGTGTTTACGTCGTTGTATACTAACTCAGATGGATACGACTACAGGTTGACTGTGTCCGTCAGATTGCACGTTTATCGGTTCGAAACAACATTACAAGAAGCGATATAACGTATCTCCTTGATGCCTCTCGTTCCAGACCAAATCTACCTCACCAAAGCTCGATCTAGTCAGTTTTGTCAATAGAAGTTATGTCTACTAGTTAGCTTCACGACAACGTGAGAACGGGGTCCATCCAATGACTAACGAGTGACATATGACCAAAATCAGGGAACCGCAAGTTGGGCCCAACGTCCTTATGCCTTTCCGGTAGGCGTCTGCATTTTGCACCATATCTCCCTCGTTTCTTATCAGTTGTCCCCATTTTTACATCGTTGCGAATCTAACTTAGAGAGTTACGTCTGCAGGTTGACTGTGTCCCTCGGATTGCGCGTTTACTTATTTGAAATAGCACAGCTAGAAGCACTATAATGCGTCTCGCCAATGCCTCTCGTTCCTCACCGAATCTACCTCGCCAAAAGCCTGATCTCGTCAGTTTTATCGATAGAGATTGTTACGTCTATGAGTTAGCTTCGTAGCCCCATGAGAACAGGGTCCATCCGATGACTAACGAGGGAGATATGACCAAAATCGGAAAACCGCGCAAGTTGGGCCCGACGTCCTTACGCCTTTCTGGTAGGCGTCTGCATTTTGCACCATGTCTCCCTCTTTTCTCATCCATTTGACCCCGTTTTTGCATCTTTGTGAAGATAACTCAGAGGGCTACGACTACATGTTGGTTGTGTACATCGAATTGCGCGTATACCAGTTCGAAACAATATAGCTAGAAGCGCTACAACGAATACTCACTGAATCTACCTTGCCAAAAGCCCGATCTCGTCAGTTTTATCGTATAAGTTGTTACGTCTATGAGTTAGATTCACCACACCACGAGAATAGGGTCCATCCTATGACTAACGAGGGAGATATGACCAAAATTGGAAAACCGCACAAGTTGGGCCCGACGTCCTTACGCATTTCCGGTAGGCGTCTGCATTTTGCTCCACATATCCCTCGTTTCACATCCATTTTGACCCCATTTTTACGTCATTGTGAAACTAATTCAGAGGGCTACAACTACAGATTAATTGTGTTCGTCAGGTTGTGTGTTTATAGGTTCGAAACAGCACAGCTAGAAGTGTTATAATGCGTCCAGCCGATGCCTCTCGTTCCTCTCCGAATCTACCTCACTAAAAGCCCAATCTTATCAGTTGTATTGATAGAAGTTGTTACGTCTGTGAATTAGCTTCGCGACGCCGTGAGAATGGGATCCATCTGATGACTAACGAGGAAGATATGACCAAAATCGGGAAACCACGCAAGTTGGGCCCGACGTCCTTACGCCTTTTCGGTAGGCGTCTGCAGTTTGCACCATATCTTCCTCGTTTCTCATCCATTTGACCCCGTGTTTACGTCGTTGTATACTAATTCAGAGTGATACGTCTACAGGTTGACTATGTCGCGCGTTTACCGGTTCGAAGCAGCACTGCAAGAAGCGCTATAACGCATCCAGTCGATGCCTCTCGTTCCTCACCGAATCTACCTCACCAAAAGACCAATATTGTCAGTTTTGTTGATAGAAGTTGTTACGTCTGCGAGTTACCTTCGCGACGTCATGAGAACGGGGTCCATCCGATGACTAACGAGGGAGATATGACCAAAATTGGGAAACCGCGCAAGTTGGGCCCGACGTTCTTACGCCTTTCCGGTAGGCGTCTGCATTTTGCAACATATCTCCCTCGTTTCTCATCCATTTGACCCCATTTTTGCATCGTTGCGAAGCTAACTTAAAAGGGCTATTACTACAGGTTGACTGTGTCCGTCGAATATTGCGTTTACCGGTTCGAAACAGCACATCTAGAAGAGCTATTACGCGTCCAGTCGATGCATCCCATTTCTCACCGAATATACCTAGCCAAAAGCCTAATCTCCTCAGTTTTAACGATAGAAGTTGTTACGTCTGCGAGTGCCAATAACTCTGGAAAATAAGGAATGGATATACCAAAATTTATGATGCCAAGAATATCTTAAAGTATATTATGTGTATGGGATAAGAGATACACAAGATTTGATTTCCTCTAAAATAACTGCTACTATAATCATGATAAAAGGATGGTTAGGACGACGCTGAGGCCTGCAGGACTTCCTCTGATACTCTAGCAGCAGTAAGTTCACATATATGCATGTATGCTTTTATGTTGTATCAAATTAACCACCTTTCCTACCATTAATTCATACTCCAGGAGCTAGAAGATGAGCTGAAGAGGGTCAAACATGAGTTGAAGCAGTTCACAGATAAGTACAATGCAGCATGCCTAGAATCCCTAGTTTCTAGACAAAAGGTGAGACTACATTACATTAATTCACTCTTGTGGTCAGTCAAACCACAAAGGTTTGTATATACCATATTTTTATACCTTTATATGTACCACACCGCAAGGTATTGACAAGTGGTAAATGTTGTCCACCTATTTTAATGAAAAATATCGCATGTGAATACTCTTATGGTGTGGTACACACAAGGGTATACGGATGTGGTACATACAAGTCACTCCACAGTCAAACTAATTAGTCAGCCACTACCTTAGTACCGGAGATTCGATGGCCTCAAACTAACCAAACACAACCAAGAGCTGTTGGGCGAGACTGCAGCACAAAGAAGAAGGACAGAGTTGAGGAAACAGGCGGCGAATAAGTTCAAGATAGAATCGGATGCAGCATTAGCTCGATGCAAGAGGTACTCATGGACGAGATCAAAGCTGCAACCATCAACTTCATCTCCAACAAGAACGGCAAAGGGAGCTACGGACCAGTCTATAGAGCCACCATCGACCACACTCCGGCCGCAATCAAGATTCTCCAGTCCGACATATCAAAAGGCCTCAAACAGTTCCACTAAGAGGTAGAGGTGTTGAGCCGGATGCGCCATCCCAACATGGTGCTCCTCCTGGGGGCCTGCCCGGACTACTGATGCCTGGTCTACGAGTACATGGACAACGGCTGCCTGGAGGACCCCCTCTTCTGCAGAGGTGGCACCCCACCCCTGCCTTGGACAGCACGCTTCAGAATCTCAACAAAGATCCCCATGGGCCTCAACTTCCTCCACCAGACAAGGCCGCAACCGTTGGTCCACCGCGACCTCAAGCCGGCAAACATCCTCCTGGACAACAACTTGGTCAGCAAGATAGGAGACGTGGGGTTGTCCCGCCTCATCCCTGCTTCCGTACCCGACAAGACCACACAATACCGGATGACGGCAGCAGCAAGGACATTCTACTACATCGACCCCGAGTACCAACAGACGAGCCTGCTGGGGACCAAGTCAAATGTCTACTCCATAGGGATTATCCTACTGTAGATCATCACCGCCAAGCCCCCAATGGGCTTGAGGCATCAAGTTAACACAGCAGTCGAGGCGGGGAGGCTGGAGGACATTCTTGATCAGAGAGTTAAGGATTGGCCGCTCGAGGAGACTCTGGCGTTGGCCAAACTGGGATTGAAATGCAGCGAGATGATGAGGAGGGACTGACCGGATCTTGGTTCGGTTGTATTGCCGGAGCTGGAGAGGCTGAGAGGCGCGGCTGAGTCATTCCTCAGGAATCAAAAGAAATCGTATTATTTCACCTACTCGCACAATCAAGAAAACTGATTAACAGAATGCATGTGATGTGAGGGAGGGAGGGAGGGAGGGTCATAGCAACAAAAGTTGAATCGGATATATAGTTGTTGAAATAAACGTCCAAGTGAGAGTTGATGAGTGAATTTTGCGTTTCTCACTCTAACACTATTTGGATATGATATAATGTTCATATCAGAATGTGTTCGATTAACAGATAGATAAGTATGTAAAATATACACTACTAAATGTTTTTGTATTGAAAGAAATTGTTGTTGGAGAGTGTCCGTGTGTGAGAGAGAGAATTTAGGTATTTACATACTCCATTCATCCCAATATTATTCCGCATATGCCATTTTGGTACGACCCATAATTAATATTTAATTTCAAAAAAAGAAATAAATTAATCTAAATAAGTGGATCTCACTACTTTATACACCTACACCACACTTTGTTAATTTTCAGTTTATGATTTGAACGACAGATATCTAAACGATTACGGTACAATTTATGATTTGAACAGTAGTTATCTAAATACCTGACCTATGAGACAATATTGAGATATGATTTTTGGGACACATGATACAGTCCCAACATCAAATCATCTATCCAATAACTTTTTCCTAATATTGTCACATTAAGATAGGTATCTAGATGACTACGGTATAATTTATGATTTGAACGGTAACCATCTAAATATTTAACCTATAAGACATGTTTTTCGGGATAGGTTTTATATGTCAATTTGTTTTTTCACACAAATTAAGAAAAAATTTAATGATATAAAAGTTAGATAAATGTTAGTATTGGAGTTTGAGTAAATTAAATGAATTACTAAAAAAATTAATGACATAATTGTGTTTGCTATCATAAAAGTTGGATAAAATAGTATTTTCTATATAATCGTATTAATTAGACATTTAGACCTATTAAAGTTAGTGAAATATTTAGTTATGTTAAAAAAATTGCTCATAGATATATAAATTTGGGGAAGAGAGAAAAATAGAAAGTAAGTACTCCTTCCGTCCCAATCGACTTATCTTATTTGGTTTCGGCACGGATATTCTTGTGAGTGGGTGGTTGTGTGTAGAGAAGTAAATGATTGTGTGTAGAAAGTAAAATTTTGTATAGTAATTATTTTTCTTTTTAGAAAACATGACAAGTCGGATGGGACGGCTCGAAAATGGATGTAAGACAAGTCGGGCGGGACGGAGGGAGTATATAAAATTATAAATTTAGACGGAATGAGTATTTAATACTCCCTCCGTCCCGTTATTTGTGGCTCAATTGGTTTCGGCACGGGAATTATGAGAGTAAATGATAAAGTATGAGAGAGAGTGTAGATGATAAAGTATGAGAGAGAAAATGAGTAAGATAATGAGAGAGTATAAGAGAAAGATGATAAAGTAGGAGAGAGAATGTAATAAAGTAGGAGAGAGAAGATGATAGAGTATGAGTAATTTTTTACCAAATTAGGAAAGTGGGCACAAATAATGGGACACTCATTTCGGGAAAGTGAAGGACGGAGGGAGTATCTAAATGTAGGAGGCTATGCTGTCACATATTTAATACTAGTATTTATTGTTTTACAAAAAATGACATATAGGAAACAAATTATAACAGTAATAAAATTACAAAAATGACAGATAAGAAACACTGCCACGTGTAGGCCGTGCAGCATATAAAACTTGAGTATCGAGGTCCACAAAGCGGGAGCCTGGGATTCTCCGAGACTCTGGTGGCGCTCTGCCCGTTCTCCGCCGTCAATCTGCGTAATTGGGATTTCTCGAATGGGGAATCAGAAGCTTAAATGGACGGCGGAGGAAGAGGAAGCGCTGAAAGCGGGGGTAGCGAAGTACGGCGCCGGGAAGTGGAAGAATATTCTCGTAGACTCCGAGTTCAAGCACAAACTCACCAACCGTTCAAATGTCGACCTCAAGGTTTTGGAATTAGCGCAATGTCGACTGTCATTTTTAATTTCTTTTTTTACCATTTGTCTTTTTTTTTGTTGGCGAGAGTTACTAATTATGCGCCTGCTTCTGCAATTCTTATATATTTTCTTAATTGACTGCGTCTACCTTCAATATTGCGTTAGCTGATGAAATACCACTTATTTAGCGAGTCAATTGGACAATGTCAGGGAATGCATGTGATCGCGATTCGCGTCGTGCTGTTTGAGTTACTTACAGATTGTATGTTTTTGTTATACTGGAATTACGCTTGTGCTTTTTCTATGATGGCGATGATGATGCAGTGCCATGTTTGTTAGCCAATTGGAAGTGTTTTTTTTTTTTTTCTTTCAGAGAATTACAATAAATAAGTTAGCAATCAAGAAAGGCTTCTGGCGTTTGACATATAAAATAGGTGAATTTTGCTTTGGGGAAACCCTCTGTAAAATTCCATGTCAAGTAGTATAAAATGTCACAAGTAACTGACCAATTGTTATAAGAATCGCCATGCCGAAGATACAAAATGTTGCTGATCTTGTCTTAGTGCATTTGAGACTTTATATTGCAGAGCCATTTGATCATCTATTTGATTCAATCAACTATATTTACTGGAGTTGAAATAAGCATTTTTAACATAAATTGTTCGTCATAGGCGCCCTGCTTGATTGTTTGAATTGTTTTTTTTTTCCTATTGTTAATGTTAGATGAATTATTTGGCTTATCTCTGTTATACTACTCAGGACAAATGGCGAAACATGGGTGGACAAAGCTCGGGAGCTATAATTGCTCCTACTCCCAGATCAAGGTCAATTACTACTGGTGCTATGACTACCAAAACTCAGAGTTCGTCTTTGGGTTTGGTTCCTAAAGACAATATTGATGACAAACCTCCTCTAAGCCCAGAGTGCGTAAAAAACTCCAAGAAGTACGTTTCACCTCTTATTTCAGTAATTTTCTCGTATTTCATTATACTCTTGACTCAACAAATAGTATTTGGGTACGACCATTCTTTCAAACATAGTCATGTATATTTAAGTGTAACTCTGATCCAGTGATGTATGAGAAGAGAAACTATAGTTTTGAGTTTCTTTTTAATTATGATTCTGATTTGACTAATGTTAGTATTACTGCTTTAATTAGGATTTCTGGTTTAAATAGTATTTTCTAGTTGGTAGTATTAGAATTCTCTTCCAGTTATTTTCTTTCAAGGAGCCTATTAGTTTGGCAACTTATTCATATTGATTAACAATATTCGCAATTTATTCCTGACATTAGAGTTGCATATGTGTTATGGTTCTCCTTGCATTAGACTGATCCTCCCATGTTCAGGGACACTGCAATGATACTTGACGCACTCTCATCCATCAAGGACCGCAATGGATCTGATTCTGTTTCAATTTTGAGGTTTATTGAGGTCAGATACAAGTCCTTTTCTCTCGGAACTTATAATTTTTTTCTTAATAGTGACAGTCTCCATTAGAATTTCTAAGAAGAATTGGGAGCAGAAATTTGAAAGTGAGTCCTCCCAAATTAACTCTCAAGAAGGATGTTGGTCAACTGATGCAATGAGATCATCTTTAGTGTGTTGGAGCTGTGAATCTATAATAATATCTTCGGCCTTCATGTTTTAAATGTGGATTTTATAGAAAGTATATGTCCCATAAACATTTTGTTCTATGGTCTACTTGCAGTTGAAGCCTTTTTATCGTGATTTACATCTAACGGAGATAGATAATTTTAGCTACATTATATGACTTAGCTTTCAAAAGAACTTGAACAAGTAAAGATTTGGTGTTCACATTGTTGGACTTGCAGTTATTAGTATCCCAGCTAAACCTTTTTCGACATGCATATGTTACTTTATTTTGTAATTCTGTCCTGACTTTTGTTCAAGGCAACAATCATCTTCTTGATATGGCTTGGTTCCATTATTACTCTATTAACTTCTTCAAAGACTTATGCTTGACAGAAAAAGTACGAGGTACCACAAAACTTCAGAAAATTACTGAGCTCAAAGCTGAGGATACTCGTTATACAAGGCAAAGTTGAGAAGGTATATGAATATCCCTTCTGTATGTGATAATTTTTATATATGTGTTCATCCAATGAGGTGTTTTGAAGTTTTCTGTAGTATGACCTAAAAGCCATGGCCTATTTACTTAATTTAATGTCTTTTTTGTTTCTCATCCGAAATCTACCAGTCGTACTCAAAATCAATCCGCTTGATAACATGTCTGTACGATTATCATCTTCTGGTCAAGATTATATAGACCCCCTTTTGACTTGCATAGAAGTTAGCCTGCTTTTTTGTGTGCAGAACAGGGTAGTTCACCATTTCTGTATGAGGTAGTACTTAAAATATACAGTCTCCTTTGCTGCTGATTCATTCTCTTTTCCATGGCTGTCCACCTCTCCAGCTCCCTTCCGCAGCAGAGTTTAGGACAGTGTTTCTTGATTTTCTGATGTCTTCTGTACCGATGCAATGATGGGCAGGTTCGAAAACGCTACAAGATCAAACATGCTTCATTGAGCACAAGAACACCTCTGCCGAAACAAAAGGTTGTCCGGTCAAAGCCAAGACGCGAGTCTAGATTGATCATCTCAACTGAAATCGAGGATGCAACCAAAGCAGCTGCGCAGAAGATCGCAGAGGCAGAATATAAATCTTTTTTAGCTGCTGAAGCAGTTGTAGAGTCTGAGAGGCTTTCGCAAATGGCTGAAGAAGCAGATGCAGTGGTTATGCAGTTAAAACAGCTATGTGAACAATGTAAGTAGTTTCCTCCAACAAAACCCAACCTCATGATTTATTTATTTCTCGTAACCAGGGCAAGACAAACCAGGTTCAATTGTTTGCTTTTACAGAAATGAATTTCTCCTTCTGCAGGTTCTCAAGCTGAAGCCATCCTCATGGTTTAGTTACTCTGTTCAATATAGGACAACTGTTTATTCTTCTGTATCATCTGTTGAGGAATACACACTCCTGTCTTTCTGCACCCGATGGTTCCAATTGTGTTCATCGCGCTCATTGAATGGGCGATGAGAAGTTGAGGAATGTTTCATGTTGATAGGAAAGTTGGTGGTGAAAAAGATGTATATTATGTTGAGTTTATGTGCAACTCTCTTTTAGCTTTCTTTGTATTTTTGTTGGTTATTAGTTGATATTTCTCAATTTTGATCAAACTCTCCCTTCTCATAAGTTGCAGTTAGATGGGTGTTTTCTGGGCTCATTTCTCATATGATTAATCCTATGTAGCAGAAATGCACTGCAGTCGAATCCTACGACAGCGGGAGCAGAAAAACAACAAAATCGATAAAAACACAAACTACATTTCTCTAACGAAGTGAAATCATCTAAAAAGGTCTAGAAGAAACTGCAACATGAATGAAATGTAAAAAATTCATGGAAAATCTATGCCTTCTCATATCAGTCAGATTTGAATTCCTTAGTAATTCCTAGTAAATTTCCATGAATAAGACACTGTTTTAGACTATACAAGAGTGATAGAGATGATTTCTACAAAAAGAGTAACACAAGATATCATACAAGTACATATCAGTACAACTTATTTTGATACACAAACAAGACCATAATGTACTTAACAATGAATCATAAGCACCAAAAACTGTAGTTTAAAATAATCATCAAAAGAATCATGCTTTCTTGATCATTTCAGAAGTGATCTTGTCAAATGCTCGCGTGCAGTGGCCAGAGCTTGAGATATCGTCTGCAATAAGGTTTTCATGTGAACACATTGAAATTGTATTAACAAGAAAAGATTGCTAGATGTTGTGTGTTATTGCTCCACACTCCCATATATAAAGAAGGTTTAGCTCATGAAAAAAAGGTAAGCCTTCAATTAGTGGTTAGAAATCGAGATATAGACATGACTATATAAAATCAAAACCAAAAGCATGGGATTTCAAAGTCACCTGCTCTGACAATGGTGCACCATAATCCATACTACCGGGGGCTACTTTTCCAGCAATAACACTACCATCTGTTTCAAGAATAATCCTGCAAATGTAGAACATCAGAAATGTTAATTTCCACTCTTAAAACATCAACCGCTCCAAGCATAAGTGCCATTAAACATAAACCAACATTTTGAAGTGTTTGATATGATCCAGATGCAGATGAAGCAATTAGGACGGAGAGGGCATTGCGTTGAAATTCTCTTGTTAATCAGATGGATCCGAAGAAACTAAAAGAAGCAAACAGAACTATACAAGCAACGAATGAAAGAGCATGATTTACCATTACGAACAGTATGATAACAAAAGGTTGCAGCATATTAACACTAAATTTCCAACAAATGCTGCTCTTTTTTTTCCCAAAAGGAATTAAGTGCAGCCTAATTTAATGAAAGGAGTTCATAACCTACCCCCCGTCTACGATCTCATCAAGGCACAAAAGAATCATATCCAAGTTCTCAAGTGCCTCTCTTTGGTCCACATTGTTCCTAACACATGAACAGTCAATCAGAAGAAAAGAACCAGTCAGATCATAGTCGTGCATGAAATAAAATGCAATTTCAACCACACTAGTAAGAGATAAACCTAAGGAGAAGGGTGACTGCATCAGAGAAGCCTTGTAGAACAGTAGCTAGGATCAGTTCATTCTCATCATCACCACCAGTTACAAAAAAATGCAGATCCTGAACAAACTTATACACGAGGATGTTATTGTCCAGCATTGTTATCTCCGCTGCACAATAAAACATCAAGCCCTAGAGCAACTTCAGATCAGGAATATTGAAACACAACTAGAAGTGAAGATGAAATCTACCTTCACTACGAGCATTAGTCTTCTGAGTCTTTGTAAATACAGATTTCTCGAAAGCAAGCTTTGCACTATTTGTCGGCCATTCATCTGTGTAGTATCTAACCGCAACTCGCTTCCCCTCAGAATCCAACAAAAGTATGTTTTTTATAGTCGGGCAAGTCTCCTACATTTGTATGATCCATTCACAAATTCAACCAAAATCAACTAAACTAAATTACGAGTATGCTTACTAAACAAAGCAGACTCGTAACTCAGATCTCTAATTATCTAAAACACAATCAAAGTGCAGAAAATAACTGATCTTGCAAATCGTACAAATGCGATCAAACAATTTATAAACAAATCAACATAAGAAACTTACATGAGTCAGAAATGTTGTCATTGCTGCTAGCAAGGCGACTGATTTTCGCGAGAAGTTTAGATTGCAAGCAAAATCACTGAATCTGAAATCCGTGCAGCTGAATTTGTTGAACTTGAACTAACGGGGACGGGCCAAGTTGCGAGAGCCCAATAGTGTAAGCCCATTAAATGAAAAACAGTTTAGGTATTTTGTTTGAATTAGCTTTACAAAAGTAATCTCGGTGGAGTAATAACCTTATTTAGATAATATTTTTTTACTATTCTTATTTAATTTAATATTATTTAATTTAATAGATTAAAACAATATTTAATAAAATAATAATTATATTAAACGAATATTTTTTTCCGATTCCATTGTTATTACTTTAGAGGTTTTTTGTTATTCCATCATTTACTATCTTTCACAATTATTTCCTCCACGTGTCAACTTTTCGAAATTCATATTCCCACCAAACGGTTGTTACAAGTTCCAAAAGCCATTCAATCATCCACAACAATTAGACAAAAATTAATCTCCCATATACTAAAACTCCAATACTCCACAAAAAGGTTAAGAAAACTAATTTAGTAGATTAGGGGGTGTAGAAGGTAGGCCCGCATTTGCACTTCCAGCCCTCGGGCTCATAGTTAGTGTACTGAACCCGAACCCGGCCCGTTGTGGTCGGCACCTGAATCGCTTCGCACGGCATACACCCATAGCACTTGTCCGCGCAGCTCGGCGGGATCGACCCGATCTTGTTGATTACCTTATTCACCCCTGCTTCCTCCATTATTTCCACTCTTATCCTCGTTCCCTTTATTAAATACAAAAATGCAGATTAAATGAATATATGTTGTCAATATTCATATTATGAATTGTTGTATCATGTCATGCATTGATATATACCTTGTGAGCTAAAGGAAATGTCTTGAGATTTTGGGCTGTAACAAAATTAAATTAGAAGAATCAAAATATTATATTTATTTACATAAGTAAGGTAAATAAATTTACGGATAATTTTAAACAGCAAAACCTTTTGCTAGATCCAAATTCCTGCTTGATGCTCCAACCAAACTAAGAATCTGCATGAACAAAACAAGAAAACACAGCACTGCTCTCATCATGATCAAGAAATGAGAGAGAGAGAGAGAGAGAGATATGAAGGAATGGAGCTGCAAGAAAGCCATAGAGAGAATATAAGAAGGGGGGGCAAAGCTCTTTACCCCAAAAAACAACAAAATTTCTCCCACATCCCAAAAACTGCACGAGCTTCAAAAAAAAATGTGAATCTATTTGATTACTGAGTTTAGGCAGATATAGAATAGTAGAAGAGGTAGGTAGGGTTTTGCTTCGAGTACAAGTGATTCTATAAATTACGAGTACATAAAAAAGGAAGCTTTTGTGTTGTACAAGTGCAGTATTAATTTTCTTTGAAAGCTACGTTGTTTTTAAGTAGTAAAAAGTAAAAAAGCTGCAGAAAGGAAAAAGATTCTATCAATGCGTGAAGGCTGAAACATTCATCCACTCAGCGAGTCAGTACTAGAAAAGGTTTGATGTAATAAGTTAGTCAAGCAGATAAAGTAACAGTTTTCTTACATTTATTTTTCTTTTCTTTTAATATATACTCCCTCGGTCCCACAATTTTTATCCCCTTTCTTTTGGACACGAGAACTTAGAAGAGTGATTGGTTGTGAAGTAAGATTGTGGGCCCTTAAATAAAGTGTTGTGTAATAATTTACTATTTTAAATAAAATGACAAGAATTATGAGACGTTCCAAAAATAAATAAGGGACAAAAAATTATGAGACGGAGAGAGTACTATGAACTTAACAGTCTGAAACGTTATGACATAGTAGTAGTATCTGATAGTGCAAGTACTACACACTATATAGCCTGCCGATAGGCAGCATTTATAATGTAATGACAACCCAATTATCAATCAATTTTGAATTTGTGTATATATATATATTATATATTATGTAGTACAGCAGGCAAATGGTAGAGCAACCTGAATTGTCTTACAGTGATTGAGCAGTGCCTTCATTTTGACTCGCTGGTTATGGATTTGATGACTCGCTGAGTTCTGCATTCATACCAATTAATACTGACTCACTCTGCTTTTTCATTTGCCTTTCCACATTTTTCAAGAAAATAAATACACTATTTTTGTTGTTTATTACAGAATAAGGCTGTTTCTTTTCTCAGGGAAAAAGATTAAATTAACAACTCGCGGGTACTACAATCTTACCAAAACAGTAAGAAAACTATTTTTGTTTTGTTTTAGTTTTTAATTTTTACCACTCCCTCAATCTCATTAAATATGTGTTTTTTTATTAGGACGTCCCATCCATTATAAACGATATATTTTTGTAAATGGTAAATATTTAATGGATTACATTTATCTACTAAAAAATTAAATAATATATAATACTTAACACTACTTTTGCAAACAAAAGAAACATTACATTTCTGATGATGAAGAGAAGATGATGTGCTTCTGGCATTAGTGATGAAGAGAAGAATTGAGCTTATTTTAATTATGTATTTGGGCTTTTGTTATGTGGACTTTTAGGGTTTCTAGCATTCTATTTATTTATAGGTGTTTTAAGAGTTGTAATAGGTAGATTTAAAGATTGAAAGAAAATTAAAGGTGCGATCGTTCGTTCCCTATTCCCTTCCGCTAGGCAGACCGACTTTTGATGCCGTTATCCTAGGTAATCGTGCGTCGAATCAATGGGTTAACGAAGATCAACTTCCGGCATTCGTACACGAATCAACGGATCTTGATAGATTGACTTCCGGTATTCCGAGGAATCAACGGATTTCGATTACCTATCCCTTTATCTTTAATATTATTTGAATTTACATTGTATTTTAATATTTCCGCTGCTTCAATTTCTAATGGAACGGAGTATGATATTGTATCCGGAGATTATTCGCTACACATTTGAATAAGTGAAGGAATCGCTACGGAGTCCACTAGTACTGGGCCACTTGGGCTTCTACTTTTAATGCTTTATGGGCTGGTTCACAATTTTAATTAAAATTAGAACTTATTATAGATTAAGAAATAAATACTAGTACATGATATAGAGAGTTAGATTAGCTGTTTTTTTTTTAGAAAAGCATTCAAAGATTCTTTTTGAAATATGCTAAAAAAGAATTATAAATTTTGATAAAAGAAAGTCATTAGCTATCTTTTCTACTTTACGAAGGTAGAATTCGAAATTTAGAAAAAAAGTAAAATTATTTAAAATTTCAAAACACACCCACTTAATTTTAAGAGATCATAAATGAAGCAGCTTTCTAACATAAAGCCAATGAAAATTGTGTGAGTGTATTATAATACAAGTTGCCAAATTTTATTTTTCCCATTTCCAAAAGTAGTTAAAAGACAACCAACTCAGCTTGAGACCACGTCGATTCAAACCGTTATTTTTCATCCCTTTTTCCACTTTTTTATTCAAACATTCAAATTTCAAAAACTTGCACTTCCATTCCGCTCCACTCCAGTAAATTAAATATTGATCGGATTCCCAGAATTCCCAACGGCCTTATTTTGTTTTGTCTCCGCATTGCAGGAATTCAAGGATTCTTGGAAGAATATTTCTTGAGAAAACGCAAAAGATTCAGTCTTTTTGTTTCTTTGCGCAAATGGGTGCTTCAGGGAAGTGGATTAAATCTTTGATCGGTCTCAAGAAGGCGTCTGATAATGAAGCTGTAAGCTTAACTCAGTTTACTTTTGCTTATGAAGTTTGATGCAATAATTCTAGAATCTTGAATTTTGTCTGATTTGTGATGAAGGAAAAAGGGGTCGGTGGTAAAGCAAAGAAGTGGAGGTTATGGAGGAGTGGATCAGGTGGCATAGTCATAGCCAAGGGCGGCGCGGAGACTGATCAGGGATCTGAGGCTTCGTCTTATGCATTTGACACTGAAATGGCGGCGGCAGTGGCTGCCCTCGCCAAAGCTTCGCCTAAGGATTTCATGGCGGTTCGCCGGGAATGGGCCGCTGTTAGAATCCAGACCGCTTTCCGCGCTTTTCTGGTAATTATGTCTTTATCTTGTTGCTTTTAATAACTGATTCTTGATTGAAAAGTTATATGAATTAATTTTGGCCTGTTTGAAACGTTATAATCAATCAGTAGAAGATTCAAAAAGTTACTGGATTATGTAGAAATAGAAGATCCGCACGTCGATTGCTTTTAGAAAGATTTAAAATTTAATTCCATATGATATTTGAAAGTTGGATCTTTGTATTTGGATTACTGTTTGAAGGCGAGGCGTGCTTTGAGGGCACTGAAGGCGTTGGTGAGGCTTCAAGCTATAGTCCGCGGGAGACTTGTTAGGAGGCAAGCTGCAGTGACACTAAGGTGCATGCAGGCTATGGCCCGGGTCCAAGCCCGAGTAAGGGCTCACTCGACTCCCCAACCCGACCCCCCGAAGAAGCTTGTCGAGGTTTGTTTGTTTGTTTCATCACTTAACATGCCAATTCATTCTGTTGCTAATGTTAAAACCAATTCTGCAGAGTGGGTGGTGTGATAGCCTTGGCACGGTGGGCGACGTCATGACAAAGCTGCAGATGAAGCAACAAGGAGCTATCAAGAGAGAGAGGGCCATTGCCTATGCTCTCTCCCAACAGGTAAACACTACTTAATCCCTCCGTCTCATAGATTTAGTCCACTTTCTTTTCGGTGCATAGTTTAAGGAGGGTTGTTGATGTATGTAGAGTTGTATAAAGTTTGTGGATCCCTCAAAAAAAGGTATTCGTTATAATTTACCAAAAAAAAAAACTGGACTAAATCTATGGGACGGGGGAGTACATAATAGAGACTCCACCCATGCTTTCTTGATCCCAAATCTTGATATCTATCAATCTATTTGATCTCAGCTTCGCCTCAACGCGTGTTCAAAGGCGAGCAAGATGATGATGGGTACTACACCGAGCAGGTCGGACAAGGCCGGCCTCAACTGGTTGGAGCGCTGGATGGCGACCAAGCCATGGGAGACGAGGCTGATGGAGGACTCATCCGACCTCACGCCCGCCGTGGCTGACTCATTCTCGAGTACTGGATCCGAACACCATGACTCAATCAGAACGAAACGCAACAGCAACAACCGAACGCCCTCAAAGGTTCCAATGAGTTGCCAGATTCCGCGCTCCTCGTCTGATCCATGCTCCGGATCAATGTACGACGAGGCCACAACCTCGAACTCCTCCACAACGACCTCCGAGACCCCCGAATCAAAACCTCACTACATGAGCCTCACAAGATCAACCAGGGCTAAACGGAGGACTTGTGCTCATCTGTCTAATAGTAATAACGCTCACACCTTGCAGAGGGACTCGGTCGAGGATCTGCCCGGCCGTAGGAAGCCGAGCCTGCTCTCTAAAGGGGGAACGCGAGGAGGAGCGCTGACAACGACCTATACTCACCCGATCTATACCCTCCAACTTACTACTAACTATACATCACATGCATTAGTTCAACGGCTTGTTGTCCTTGCTCGTTTCGTGCTTCGTGTGCTGTGGTTTTTAAGGTTGTCTTGAGAGTAAAGGATACATGTATACTATTGAGTGGTCAAATACTATATAGCTTGTTGATTTGTTGAGCTTTCAAACCTGCAAAATTTGTCTGTTTTGTATAAATGTTTGATTTATGCTTTCACATTTATTTGAATACGTAGAAAGTACATCGTATATCTACGACTTAATAATGCTAGAATACGTAGAAATTACACCGTACGAGTCATGATTCTTCCTTGATGAGAAAAAGGCTACTCCAAAAACATTTCACAAGAATTGTGAAATGAATTTGGTTTTTGAAATAGAAATGTTGAAAATAGCGGTGGAATTTGATTTTTCATCTCCAAACGCACACAGAGACTCATATTCAATGAATAGGAACAAATTGGTTTGAAAGAAAGTGGACTTTTACATGTTACTACCGTCCATATTGCATTGAGATCCCTTACATTTAATGTTTTTGCTGATGATGACAAACTAGCCTAACCGTTCCGGGGAGAGAGAGAGAGAGAGAGAGAGAGAGAGAGAGAGTATTTCTTCATCAGAAAAGAAATCTATGTTGAATGAGCCCTTCATATGGAATTAACCATTGAAGAACATGAATGAGCTTGGTTTCTTACACTACAATGTTGCTGTAAATTAAACAAATAAGGTGAATTAAACTTAAGAGAGAGAAAAGATGATGAAAGCAACACAATGGATGAAGTCAAGATGACAAAACTCCACCGTTTTGACGTCGGCAAAACGCACTCTGCGTTGCTTGAGGCGGGTAAGCTCTTTCCACTTTGTTTTTACTTGTTGCATGCAAGAGAGAGAGAGAGAAGAAGAATTAATCCCCCCATACAAACTAATCTGGCTGGATCTCGAAAGTAATGTAAAAGAGAGTGGGGCCCTCCCCTTGCTAGCTATAAAACACCATCAGTCTAATTCTACCTCTCTCACTCATCCACTGCACCAGCTTTACACTCCAAAAGAAGAAGATCAAGAGAGAGAGAGAGAGAGAGGGTACATGCTTCTCTCTCAACATCAATCTCCCCTTTAAATTTCCTAGTACTATATTGCTCATGATATCTCATCTTAATTTGTGTTGCAGATCATATATATGATTGATTGAGGGAAGTGAAAATGAGACAGCCTCATCATCATCACACATGCTGCAGCAGACAGAAAGTGAGGAAGGGTTTGTGGACGGTCGAGGAAGACAGGAAGCTCATCAGATATGTTTCCATCTTCGGCCAGGGAAGCTGGAGCTTAGTGCCAAGACGTGCTGGTAAGAGAGAGAGAGATAGATGCATAAGATATATAGAAACATAATTAATTAATGTGAAAATGTTGTTGATTTCTGCATGCAGGGCTGCAGAGATGTGGGAAAAGCTGCAGGCTGAGATGGGTAAACTATCTGAGGCCTGATCTGAAGAGAGGGAGCTTCTCCATACAAGAAGCAACAATCATACTTGACCTTCAGAAACAACTAGGAAACAAGTACTGCTATATATTATCCAACCAATCACATTCTTTCTGCAATTCTCCCACTCTTTTGCATCAAAGACCAATCTTTTTGAACTCTTTTTTTACAGAAACACCCCCCCCCCCAAAAAAAATTACAAATTTTGGAGACCAGCCTTTTTAAATTTTCAAGAACTTACTTTCTGCATTGCTCTAACTGTTTTTGCATGAATTAATTTTTTTCAACTGGATTTTTGTACACAGGTGGTCAAAAATTGCGAAGCATCTGCCGGGAAGAACAGACAATGAGATCAAGAATTTCTGGAACTCGAGCCTGAAGAAGCTGCTCCTGAAGGCTAATAATGGAAAAGGAATGGTGGTGAATCACGGCCCAACATTAATGCAGAAAGAAGATAATGGCTCCAGCTCAACTCCTAATCCAGCTGCAGTCTCCGAAACCCAAGCTAATAATAATACTAATAACAATAATAATAATAATAATAATAATAATAATAATAATAATAATAATAATAATAATAATAATAATAATAATAATAATAATAATAATAATAATAATAATAATAATAATAATGGTGATGAGTATGCAAATGTGTTTGAGGCAAGTGATGAGGAGATTGCTGGTATTGATGCAAGTTTCATGGCAGCGCCGCCGAGCCCCATGAGCTACCTTGAGGCTCTCATAGCTGAGATTGATGAATCACTCATTCCCACCTCCGCCGCCTCCACCCCGCCATCGTGCAGCAGCGCCACCTCTTTTTCTTGACCATGCCGGCTTTGTTTTGTGTGTCTGTGTATGTGTGTGTCTCCTGGTTAATGTATTAATGCAACGTATAATGTGTCAGGAGAATTAAACCTTAGAACTTGCTAGTTTTGTAATTCCATCTTCTCGTTTATAAATATGTTGGTATATAGTTGTGCGTAAGAGTATTGTCAGTTTGCTCCTTTATATTTCACTACTCGATATTCTATTTTCCTTGGGAGGTATCGGAAAGGAATTGAAATGCTATTTTATTTTATATTTCACTATTCGATATATAGAAAAAAATAATTATAATAATCTTGATTTTGTACCTGTGTAATAGTGATAAATGAAGATTTCACATAGTACTTTTGATCGAAAAAATAAAGCAGAATAATTTTATACTCTTCGTTCAATTGTCAAATTCTACATAATATGGACTTAAGGAATGATATATATAAAAAAAAAAGGGGAGGGATTTCAAATATCTATGATTCCATGTTCAACTCCTCTTGTTGACATTTAATTTGCATAATAAGAATATGATATTTTTGGATGATATATATCAATCTACAATAATCGGAAAGATTAATCATCTAATCCTCTAGTTCAAGAATCAATTAATGCTCATTATTCTGCATTTTGAATAAAAGAAATAACTACTGAATTAATAAGAATAATTTTAATAGAATAGGGAATATGGGCATACTATTCCTCGTATTATAACTGACAGAATTTCTCTGAGATTAATATCTTTTTCCAGACAATCCACATATGATGTTAGAATATACATACATACATACGAATAATTGCATGTGTTTGATAGTGATGTTTTCATGTACCTACAGCAGCCCCCCGAACTCTTGTCGAAACGCAATTTTATATATGTAATTTTTAAGAAATTTCGTAATTCCCCCGACGGCAGCCCCCCCCTCTCCCGAATGTACACTTCACCGTCTTCTCTATCGAATTTTTTAGTTTCGCCCCCTCCCTCGTAATCATGGATCCGCCTCTGTACCTACGTGTGTGTTTGAATGGCACAAGTGTCTGTCTGCACCGGTTCACCATCAATCTCTACTCTTTTTTCATATCTGTAATGCATAAATAAGACAATACCAAATGTTAATGCAGACAAAAGACGTTGAGATGCTTAGTTTGCAAAGTATCTACTCCTTTTCTCCCTTACTTTCTAAACCACTGTGCCAGAACATACATACACAATCACAATGGGATTTCTCAATACCCAGAATAATACATGATAATTGCTTATCTTGATTAGTCAGATGAAATGTCATTCATATAAAAGAAGAAACTTAAAGCAACAACTGTAAGGCCTAACCACAAACAAGAAGCTTGATCATGCGGTAGTGATTCTATACCGACCCTCTGCGACTCGTCGAGCAACAACTATAAGAAATAGTCTCAGCAAGGTCTCATTTTTATGTAAGATATGGGAAGCAGGTTAGGAAGACACACCAGCAGGATACTGGATACTTATATATATGTGGCATGCACTGGCAGAAAAATACCAAAATGCTAAATGTAGTCTACAAGATTCGGAAGACTCTTCTTATATTCTCGATACAAAAAAAGTAAAAGGCATTTATGTGTTTTATGCACAAAATGCACGTGTGAATGCATGCATGAGCATGTGAGGAGGGACGGAGTTGATTAAGCAAGCATTAGCTCTCCCCAACATGTTTGTGTTGGGGATAGAGGAGAGGGGAGGAGGTGGTGTTTTTACCTAGCAAAGAATCCATGCACCCTTTATCGCCTGATGTTTCTTGGTTGGTAGTTCGGTCATCTTTGTATGACAAAGCATACGCTCACTTGATCAAGAGTCGTCTCCTTCATGGAGTCGCTATGATGTCCCAAATGTAGTAATCAACAAAAATAAAGAACCAATAGCAACACTAGCGAATTGATGACAAATTTCCTCAACAGTAGCCGAGATTAAAATGTAGAGAAGCAAGACAGACATATGATAGGAGGACACGTGCTGATAGAAATAACTCGCTACAGCTCAAAGTTTACAACCGGCAATGGAAGATCATGTTTTATGACCTAAAGTCATAAGGTCCCGCCGTATACGGCTAGATTAATCGTGCTTAATGGTCCCACAATCATCTAATGATAATTTTTAGCCAATAGCATTTGTTCCTTTGATTGAGGAAACATCCAATCAATGCTTTTTGTATTCCCTTCAACATTTATACTACGGTCTCGCCTTACTATGTCGCCTTGCACGACACAAGGACAAATTTCACAGAAAACTCGACTTTAGGTAGGGAATTATGTTAGGTCATGAAAACTAAATATGGTTCTTTATATGTGGCGGTGTAGCTTTTTTCTTCCAACTAAATTAATATGTAATAAAAACTTATATATAGGTGGTAAATTATTGTTTTTATTAGATAACAGAAAATAAAAAAGTTAGAACAAAGTCCAAATCAAAGGGAGATCCCGTCAATAACTCCGACTTGTTAGATGAATTTATTCTAACTTTGAGAGTGAAACTAAATTTCCACCTTATGTAACTATGTAGCTTTCTTGCTACCAAAACTCCAACATGTAAGGTGAAATTTGTCCAAAAATTGCACAATTTTGAGAGTTGAAACTATGTTTCCACATGTAACTGTGCAGGTGGTAAAATTTTATTTTTACGCTATATCTAATAAACAAGAACAAAAACTTAGAACAATCTCCAACTTAAAGGGAAGTTCCGGCCAAAAGTCCAGCACGTTTGGTGAGTTTGTCCATAAACTGAGCAATTTTTTGAGAGTTCGAACCAATTCCCACCTCACGTAACTATGAGACTAAAAGGTCCCAGCCCCTCAGTCGTGGGAAGTTTCTATCTTCTCCAATCATGTCTAAAATCTAGTTCTATCCTGTAATAAGTACGAATAAGAGCACAAAATGGAAACTCTAACATTTCCCCTATGGATCAATAGTACAATCTCTCTTTCGGGCCAGCCCTCTCCATCACTCAGAAATCGCACTAAATATAGATAAATAACATCAAAACAATCTAAAAAGTGCACTAATCCCATGGATGTAATACTAAAATATGTTGTAAGCTCTATGCAGCTATCTTTATCAACCTTCCCTACAGCTATTGGCGGAGGGAAGAAAAACGAGTACACAAACAATAATTCAGTTGTCAATACAAGCCAAATAACTAATTAATGACAGGTGGGGAGTTCCACTGATAAGATTTGTGACACAAATTGAAAAGCAGAGAGAATGCTGAACATATGTTAGGAGATTATGACAATCCATTCCATATCCGTTATCGACAGATTTATATGAAGGGAATTTATCAATTATCAGTGCAACATTGCCCTAAAATGTATTCCACATAAGGCAAGAAAATCTAAACAAGCATTAGAACCTTTAAAATCATAAGACTGGATTAACACATCAGAAGTAACCGTAAGTCTGTGATGTAATGAAATGGAATAGCAAACAACATAACAGAATAAGATCAAAGAAAGTCATAATAAGAAGTAATTTAAAAAAAAAATTAAAAAAAGAAAAAGAAATGGAATTTACCTTCAGGCAGGAAGAAGGGGGTAGAAGGAAGACCAGAAGGGTAGAGGAAACCGTCTGAGTTGAGCTTTTGGAGAGACTCGACGTCGTTTTGAGGCTGCGGGAATTGAAAAGGCGCCGTCTTTCGGAGCTGAGGAACAAACAGAGATGGGAGCAGTTTGTGGGCCGTGATCAATTCGGACTTCGGAGATAAAAAAAAGGGATTGGGGTTTGAATTCCCGATTGAGGAATCGTTAGCTCGAATTAGGGTTCTGGAATAAGCCATGTTTGGATGATTGGAGAAAAAAATGACACTTGTTAAACCCAATGGATCAATTGAAGTGGATGAAAGAGAGATTTTGTGTGGGTTCTTCTCACTTCACTTCTTCCTTTTTCCTTTTGCAATTAAGAATGAAGTAAACAATCAAATTTGTCATTTATTTTTGCCTTAACACTCATATTAAATCCTTAATTTTTTAATAGTCATATAAGCTTACATCTCTTAATTCCGACGTGATATTCGTAACTCCACCCTTTTTCATTATATTCAAATTAGTTATTTATATTTTAATTGAGTCATATAAATTTAAACTTCTTACGATCATCCAGCATAATCGTCATTCCGTCATCCAATTTCTCTCAATTTTTAAACGTAAATAAATAATAATTTTTTACTTGAAATAATAAATTAATCAAATAAACATTTTGTTTCGATGTTATAATAAAATTATATGACAAATGAAATATGAACATGATTCAATTGATGGTTTACTCTCAAGTATGCACTCAATTAGAGTATTTGCCAACATTATCTTCACTATTTCAAGTAAAAAAGTATGTCAAAGTAAAATATTCTTTCTTCTTTTGAAAAACTTGTAACATAACAATCAATTGACACAACATGTGCTACAAGTCTATTTAACCATACCTCAACATAGTAGAAACAATAATATACCTGTATTTTCTTGTTCTAGTAGTACTAACAATATGTAGAAAATTAAACATTCATTAAAACAGGATGAACCTCATTAGTGACTTGTGTGTATCCATGGCGAGTCTCACTTCCGGTAGGGATGAAACCTTTCAGTTTTTGTATTACCGTTCCCATTACCTCTACTGCCGCCATACTCGCCACCAGAGCCACCACCGCCATATTCGCCACCCCCGTATTCGCCACCACCATAACTATTTCCAGGCCCGTTCTCTCCATCATTGTCGTTGCTTTCAAAGCCTTCATCCTCACCACCACCACCACCATCGCCATTATATCCGTTGTGCATGCCGTAGCCAGCAGCTCCGCCGTAACCAAAGGGAACACCTAACCCACCACCACCGCCGCCATATGCAGCAGCGCCGTAGAAGGGGGCGCCGGCTCCATAGCCATAGCCATAACCATACCCACCGTAGCCAGGATAAAATCCCGCGAAGTTCCCACCAATATTTCCGAAACCACCGTACCCTCCATAAGCTCCGCGAAACTGACCACCGGCAAAACCTTCTGAACCATCGGCTGAATTACCAGGAGGATGTGAACTACTCCCCCCCGTGGCGAGGCTGACTTTGACTCGAATTATCGAAAGATCTTTTTGGCTTAGCCCTCTTTATCTCAACCTGCAAATTTCGAAATTTATGAAGGTCACTTAATTGTGCCATATTAGCAATTATTGTAAAGTTGTCATTAACTCACTTGCTTTCCACCAAGTTCATGCATTCTACCATCTGAGAGTACCCTTTCAGCAGGGTCTTCACTGTCAAAAGTTACAAAGCCAAAGCCACGGGAACGACCAGTTTCACGATCCACCATAATTTGGAGACCCACCACATTACCGTAAGAAGAAAAGTACTCCCTCAAATCGTCTGCGCTATCCGATGTTGAATGTTAGCATGAAAGGTAGGACTTGCAGCTATATGACTAAAATGAATAATAGATGATGGGTAATACCTTCACTCAATGTCAACGGAAGGCCTCCAACAAATAATTTATTCGTCCCTGGATCTCCTCGAACTGGCACATTCTCTCTGGGAACAGTTCTCTTTACTTCTACCTGAAATCCAAGGTGCATGTAAGGGTTTCGAATGAAAGTTTTGAGACAGGGCCCTGAATTATGAGAAAAGATTCTTACCGATCTTCCATCAATGACATGATTTTCCTCTAAAACCTTTTCAGCAACCTCCGGATCCGCAAACGTTACAAAGCCAAAACCACGTGGTCTCCCAGAGATTTTATCATGCATTATAATGCAATTTGTAACTTCTCCATAGTTACTGAAGTACAAGCTCAACGATTCTGGAGAGGAAGTGGACCAAAAGTATGTAGACATAAAAAACTATGACCAGATATTACTTTATACTACTATATATAGCAGTCAAATGGCACAAGGCCTGACAAAAATGTTAATGTTACTACTTCGAGGATGGCATGCATCAGTGAAAAAATTGATATGATTGATACAAAAGACAAATAGGATCTTCAGCTATCAATGAACTCCGCAAACATCCAATAGTAAATCTTGGTTTGACAAAGAAAAATGTAAATAACCGATTACAACTGGAAACAGAGTGTTAGGCATATAAGATAGGGAGCCCTAACTTAACCTAAAACCATGGTTCTAAGTCAATGGTTGACTCTCTCTTATATACCCTTTCCACACTTTCATGTGGAAGCGATGTGGGATATCGTAACAATCCACCCCCCTTCGAAAACGTACGTCCACGGACGGCACACGCCGGGTGGCAACCCACATCGAAGGCCCACTTCACGGGTGGCAGGTTCCACATCCGTGGTGGAAACCCCTGGGCCCACACATCGGGTAGCCCTTCCCGCAACGTACGATCCGTCAGTTCCCACAGACGACGCCAATTGTTAGGCATATAAGATAGGAGCCCTCACTTAATCTAAAACCATGGTTGTAAGTCAAAGGTTGACTCTCTCTTATATACCCTTCCACACTTTCATGTGGAAGCGATGTGGGATATCGTAACATAGAGTAAAGATATGGAAACCAGCAACGACATATTCTCACTGGTTCAGAGATAGATTTCACCAAAAGATCTAGGAATAGAAGGTCAAAACAGAGAAGAAACCAAAGAAAACAGAATAACCAATTTACCAGTTGGACAATTTAACAAACAATGACATACAAATTCACCAGAGTATTACAACAGTCCATCACCATCCACAAATCAAAGTCGAATTCGCGATAACGAAATATCATATATACGTTATAACCTGAATACTAACACAAATCACAAGATGGAGACTTGCATATACACCACAACTTGAAATTCATTCACGAGAATAACTCTTTTTTATAAGGAAATAAACAGCAGTACCTTTTGGCGTCTCCCAAGCAATGCCTCCGACGAAGAGCTTTCTATGAAAAACACAGAAACAAGAAAACAAATAACTACAACAAGATTTTCCACATCCCTCGTGCTTCTTCACGGGTTCAAGCCCAAACAACGATAACTCCCCCACATAACATACAAACTAAACTGATCAAAACATTTAATCTAACAGCTAAACTAACACAAACTAACCCTTCAGATGACGAAGAATCATGCTTTAATCTTGTACTAACATCTATATTATCATTTGAACCGTAGTTTCCCTGTTCTGCTTCGTAATATCCTCCATAATGCGGCGGCTCTTCGCCATAAACGGCACCATTCCGTTGAGGGCCGCTGTAATCCATCTTTGATGGTCCCACCTACCACCAAAGAAAACAAAAATAAAGACCGACCTAAAACCAATAGTTTATTCAAGAATTTCCGGCGCAAAATTGCAAAGTAAACCATAAATTTCGATTATTATAAATCACCTAAAATAGTTAGAATCTCGATATGATGACGATTCGGAGCTCCCAATACCCAGCTGCGTCGCCGATTTGAATTTCTTGAGAGTTGGAAAACCCTAGCTTTTGCCCCCTTTCTGATTGGAGAATTTGGTCGTCTCAGACGGGAATTTTTATTCTAGAGAACTTCAAAACGCATTTAACATAAACGGCGTCGTATGCCTACAATGGTTGTAGTGGGCCGGGCCATTTATTAGCCTGCTACTCCAAAGGCCCATATTATTAACTAGTGGGAGAACTTGCAAAATTGTACACGCTTTCCCGACCCAAGTAGTAACGACAGCGTTATTGTTTAACTTTTTTAGTAATTAAATATTATCTATACAATTGCCATCATTTTCTAAAACGTGTAATATGTAGTGGGTTGTCGAAATAAGGAAAACGTATGAGCATACAACGCACCAACAGGTTAAAGCACTACAATTTGTACGAACAACAACAAAGCAATTAAAGCACATTCAAAGCCTTATAACTTCATCATTCATCTTCATCAAATTCATCTTCTAATTCTTCTTCTTCATCATCTTCCTCTAACTCACCTTCTCCTTCCTCTTCCAAGTTTTCATCATCTACAATGAAGCCCCCTAACGTTTCGTCATCTTCATCCTCATCTCCGTCCTCCTCATCTTCATCTTCGTCATCCCTATCATTCGTTCTTGTTGAGCTCTTCTCACTTCGCTTACCACGATCCTTTGATCGTGTCGTGTACTTTGCCCTTTGTGCCTTTCTTGATTTGTCTCTCTCATCTTCACTTTCCCCGGTCCATTCCTCATCATCATCATCATTCTCTGCTCCTTTCTTCCTCTTCCTTCTCCCACGCGCCTTCACTTTCTTCCCCTCATCTTCGCTGTTCTTCCCTTCTTCATCAAGAAACCAATCCCAGTTCTTGATATCACGAATCATTTTCTTGGGATAGGTATCAAACTCGTGCCCTTCAACCACAAAACCGAACTCTGCAACAAAATGAGCAAATAACAACTAAGGCAGTTAATTTACTTCATGATCCAGACATTGGGTTCCCTTCACTACATTTGCTCTTCCATTTCTATCCCTAATCACTTGTGCACATCACCTACAAGAAGAGTAATGTCATTTTGTAAAAGTCAATTTTGGAAAATACTACCTCCGCCCCACTATTGTTGGCCCGATGGAGACATCTCTTTCTTACTTTATCATCTACTCTTACTCATTTCTCTCTCGTACTTTATCATCTAATCTCTATTTATGATCTACTTTCCTAATTTTCGTGTCAGAAAAAAGTAGTCACCAATAGCGGAACGGAGGTAGTAGTAGACTAATCAAATAATAGCTCCTTCTAATTCCAATTCAACAACCAAACTACTTCCAAACACAACAAAAATTCAGACAGAATAATAATAGCAATTAAATCACAAGAAGTAAAACTTTTAAAACAACCAATTACTTCAACACATAACTAAAATTAAGAGAAAAAGGACAAACCTTTAACAGGATCTACACCCGAAATATCAACAACCAGTTGGTCTAAATCTTCAACGCCCTTAAACCTAAAATCACTCTCCAGATTTCCAGACAAATCACTCTCTGAGTCATTTCGTCGAACATCATCCGCGCCACCACCATCTTCAATTCTTCTCACCGTATACCAGACGGGATTCTTGGCCGAAACGCAGAACATATCGCCGTTTTCCATCTCACCTCTTTCGTACATCCGGAAGATCTTGACTTCGTTATCTTTGTATACGTAAATCGGGTTTCTTCCAAGAACTTCGAATTGAAGGCGAATTTCTTCGCCATTTATACCTCCAGCAACGGAGAGGGAGAGATGGCGCCGAGAAATGGTTTGGTCGGAGGAATCGAGGCCGTGGGCTCGTCCAATTTCTTGGCTTTTACCCGGTTGGATTCGAATCGTGGGTTCGTTTCCAGTTACGACTTCCATTGAAGAAACTACGAGATTTTGATTTGTTGGAGAAAGATTTAGCGGCAAAATTGATATACGGCGGGGGCAAGAATGGAAATACATATTTGCTCCTTTTTTTTAATTATAATAATAATCATCTATTTTTATATACTAAATATTATTCTATTTAAGAATATGAAATTACTAACTCATTTTCTACTCGATAAAAGTCGTAAAAAATTAGTAGCTGCTGCGGGTTACTTTCGTTATTCCAAACAAGCAAAAAAAAATCATTAAAACTCAATTCAAGAAATTATCAAATAAGATCGAATATGAAAATCCAAACAAACTTGGACAAGAATGTGTTAGATTTAACTCAGATTCATTTACATTCCCATCCACAAGTGAAGTTTTCAATAAAGTAGAAATTTTCTTCACTTGTTTATCCATCAGCAGATTACAACAAATTTTATTGCAGAAAATGCATGAGTTTCATCATATGGGCAACCTTGTTTTTGCAGCTTCAATATGTTACTTTGGAGACTGCGGTGGAGCATCCTTGGACTCCTGCTTAGGCCCAGAAACGGCAGCGGTGGTGGCGGCAGTGACTGCAGCAGCTGCGGCACCAAGCTTCACTCCACCAGCAGCTTTCATGGCGCCTCCTATTTTAGCAAATGCAGCAATTCCTCCTACGAGTATTGCGCGTAATGCAACTGTTGGTTTTACCGACATGATATCTGTAACAAATATCTTATAATCAGTCAGCTTAGACCAAGAATTTATGATCAGAACAGAGAAAAAATCATCGAAAAGAAAAGATATAATGCTCAAGCCAACATATCTGTGATTTGAGCAATCAAATCGATATAGATTTATTTACCTCACATGCTAACATAATGGATTTTACAAAGAAGCAAATTCTAACTGTATATAAAATGTTCAATAATGCATCAAGCTCGAGTTATACTTGATCTGTTGATAGCGATAAAACAGAAGCCAACCACGTACCACAACAGAACTTAAGGGTATGTTTGCAAGAGCTTATCTTAAGCATTGATCTATAAGCAGTTTTTTAACGTTTGTAAAACATGCTTTCTGCATTTGCTTCTCTAGATTAAGAAGTTAAACTGCATAATTAAGCAGTTTCTTTTAAGCATCTATTGAGATGCTTTTCGTGCTTAAAGCACCATAATTGTCGAATTTACCAAAAATATCTACTATTTAAAATCAATTCCAAAAATTACCTGATTTTGTTTAAAAGCAATTATTTTCAATTTTGACCAATGCCCCGTTTGGAAAAGCTTATCTACAGCTCATTTCAGCTTATTCTAAAAAATAAGCACTTTTGCACGCGTTTGATAGAGCTTATGAAAATAGCTTATTCTAAAAAATAAGTTGTTTTTGGCTTATTTTCATCATGGAATTAAAAAGCGCTCGAGGCGTACGCCTCGAGGCCCGCCTCGGAGCGAGGCGCCGGAAAAAAGATCTGAGGCGTACGCCTCGTTGAATTCGCTTCGCCAGGCCGCCTCAGTCCGTTGAGGCGCGCCTCGAGGCGTACGCCTTGAGTCGACGGCTGAGGCGTTCGAACCATAAATTGGGGCCTATTTTCTTTGACCCATTCTTTAATTTTAACCAAATAATTCAAATTGGCCCAAATTTCATACAACCCATAAGTTTATTTTTCAAAATTTATCAAAATCGATTCAACCCTAATTGACTAAAACCCAATTTTCTTCCAAATCAAAACAATTTACCGTGAAACCTCCGCTGCCGCCCGAAACCACCACCGCCGCCGCTGCCGAAACGGCCGCCGCAGCGACTTCACGTCAGGTGAGTTGATTTTCTAGTTATGGTGAGTTGATTACACGCCGCTGCGACTTCACGGGAGATTGTAATCGAGTTTCTCTCAGCTGGATACAATACTTGCATTCTCTGTTTTTTTACTCTTATAACATGTGGTTGTGATATTGTAATCGAGTTTCTCTCAATTAATTATGAGTATTGTGAAATTGAGTATTGTGGAATTAATTATGAGCATTCTCCTCCTATTCTGGAATTAATTATGATCATTAAGTAATTATTTGCAATTTCGTTCAAGTGTTGGAAGTGCAAATAGAGGTACTTTAAATCTAATTAATAAATTAAACTAACTAATAATTTAAACTTTTTTGTATTATAGTATATTGCTAATTTAATGTTTTAATGATGATGAAGATTGATGATGTTTAATTTGTGATGTTGAGATTTAAGAACTTATAACTCTTTGTGTTGGTGTGAATTGGTTTTTTTGTTGGTTTGAACTTGGAAGAAACTTGATTTTATGTGTTTATGTGTTTTTGTAGTGTTATATATTTATTAGGGGAAAAAAATAGAATTTACGCCTCGATTTTACGCCTGGTCCGCCTCGAGGCTTACGCCTCGTGACTCGTAAGGAAAACGCCTCGGAACCCATTTCCGCTTTTTTGAACTTTGATTTTCATAAGCGGGTAGGAATAGCTGCTTATGAAAATAAGCCAAAAACAGCTTCTAAAAAGTGCTTATAATAAGCAGCTGCAAACACACCCTAAGTAGCCAATGGGAGCTACCTACATACAAAGATTCATGGGGAACCAACATTGTTGCATAAGCAAAAACAATCAAACTTTAGCGGTAACTTAAGAATAAATCTTTCTTCCCAGGAAGACTACGATAAAAGTTCAAAAGCTATTTGAGAAAAACAACCGAACACGCACAGGTTCGATTTTTCAAAAAAGAAGAGACTGCCTACTTCATCATCTCCTTTTAACAGATTCGATCGCTAGTACTTAATCCCTTTCATACAAAAACTAGGCTTCCCACCACCCGAATCGTAATTCTTGATCTAGCGCCAACAATTGAAAATAGCTTTACTCTACTTATTTCTCAACTAAATCCACCTCCTACCAGATCAATTTATTTCTCAACTTCAACTAAATCCACTTCCTAAGTACAAAATCCCTAATTGCATACATTTGCAATGCAATTTCGAGCATATACACAAACACGCAGAGTAAAATCATTGTAAACAAAGATATATGCTTATATCGTTTCAAGTCAACAGTTACGAACTTGAGCTGGAATTCCACAGATTCAAATGCTTACGAAACTTGACTCGAATTCAAAACCGACAACTTACAGCATCCAATTCCCTCGGCCGCAAAAGAGAACCAGAAATACGAATAAGCAGGCATATAGTGCAATACATGATTGTAGCAGATCAGTGTAGAATCACAACCTTTCTATTAAACACTAAATGCAAAAATTAAAAGGAAAAAAAATAAATCAAATGAAAAAGTACTCCAATTCAAGTTAAGCAGGACAATGAGGAACAATCGGGCAATTCTAACCTGAATTAAGAAGTTGGCAATTTGGTCAACAGAGTTTCCCCAATTCAGCTTCTTCCTCGCATTATATACGTAGAGTAGGGTTTCCCAAATCAGAATTTTATGCCAGGAATCGAGTAGGAACGACGACGTAACATGTTGGGCCAATTGAGCTGAGTCGGTCCAACTTTTTGTGGATATTGATTGGGCCTCGCATGTTCAAATTGTAGTCCATTTACTGGAGTTGGTGGCCAGAAAACGATAGAAGTCATTAATTATTGTGAATTCAAGTACAAGTTTAATGATAGCATACACAAATATAGTGTTGGCGTGGATGAGTTGGAAGTTTGAAATTATGATCGTGAGTACAACAATATCACAGCTCTCATCTATTACATCATTTTCATTCCTAAATGTATAGAGTACTTCTCTAATCAAATCAAAACAAAGTATTATTTTTTTTTATAACGAGGGTAATCCACGTTCATAGAAGTTCGTACCCAATAAACCTTTCGTCATATCTTCTAGCCGTAAAAAACACAGGAGGATTCAACCACCCTAAGTTGACCATAGGTGACAGACCAGACTCACACATAGCCACATGCTACCCACCTTAACCGTTATATCATTCTAAGGGGACAAAAAAAATATTCTTCAATAGTATTTTATTAATTTACTACTCTCCGTTCCAATTATATTATCCAGTATATCATTTCGGATTATCGCAAAGATATTATCCAGTTTCTTTTTTGATAAATTATTACACATAATTTTGATACAGACTTTCAAAACCGCGCCGAAAAACAGTAGGCAAGATATGTATGCATGGAAGGATTATTTTACTTGAATTCACTTAAAACCAATTAAAAGACTACCAGAAACGAAAAACATGTCATAAATCTGAATCAAATTTCAACAATGAAAAAATCAATTAATTAAGCCACACAAAACATGTATACACTAAGATTGTAATTCCTAAATCATACACACAGATTTTTATTTTTTTTTAAAGTTGAAATAAGAACAAAATAGTTTGTATATATTTATATTATCCCTCCCTTCTGCATGAAAATTCTTCTCAAACGGTCCATTTGATGATCTTGATTCTCGGATCAACTTTGCACTTTGCTTTCGAAGTCGTCGCCACCGACGCCGTTTTGCCCGTAGGAATCGCGATCCTGATTCCGACGCACGTAACCCTAATCTTCAGCTTCTTCGTTTTGATCTTCCAGAACTTGACCTTCACTTTAGTCTCCAGCTGAATCTCCAGCGGCAGACTCTTACTCTTCACGCTAGCTTTCAGCGCCGTCGTGTCGGCGCCGACGTCGATCGGCGCGTTCAAGCTCGATATCGTGGATTTCAGACTCGTGACGTTCTTCTTCGCGTGGGTGAACGCCGGAAACGAGCCGTCGCCGACGTCGACGCCGCCGGAGAGTATCCTGACGGTGGTCCGGTCGTAGAAGAACGTGATCCCGCTGTTGCGGTTGCGCGCGATGACGGTGACGTTGAAGGCGGAGGTGACGGCGGTGTCGGTGAGGTTGAATCTGGACAGCTGGAGCGAGGCGACGGAGAAGGAGGGGCGGTGGGGGCGGTAGATGACGTAGAACACGGCGCCGGCGGTGGCGGCGATTAGGATGAGGAGGAGGATTAGGAGAGTCAGCCAGAGGCAGATTGAGCAACAGCAGCTCCGCCGGTAGCCCCGGCGCGGCGGCTTCGGCCGGTAGGCAGGGCGCGTGGCGTTGTAGAGCTGCGCTTTGGTCGCCGGGAATTTAGGGTTAGCGCCGCCGTTGGTGTCGGCGGCACCACCATTGGCGGCTGGCTTTGCCGCTGGGTACACCCTGTCAGTCATGTGTAGAGAGAGAATGAAGGAGTATTTTTTAGGAGAGAGAGAGGATCATAGCGATAAGGTTTTGGAAGAATATATGAAGACAGAAAATGAGGGAGAGAGGCTTCTATAGGAAAAGGAAATATTAATAAAAATTATTTATTTGTGTTATATTTGGAACAACGTGTAGCATATATACTTTAATGGATACAAAATTACAAATAATATTTCATAAATTCATAATATATGTGTTGAATGAGTCCAAACTCTAATTGGGGTCAATTTCCACGACCTAACAAATTAATAATATACTTATTTAGTCTATTATTAGGAAAATGGTTATTATTTGTAACGTGAGTCCAACTAGTTAAGACTATTGTATTCAACCTACAAAGATGTATCCAGCTCACCTTACGTGGTCCATTTTCTTTTACATCTTTTTCCTACATCTATTTTAATCCGACAATGATTACATTTCTTAGGATAAATAGCCAACACACCTTCATGTATGTTTATCCCAAAAATAAAATAAATAATAATAACCGCTTTATATTCTAAAATGACTAAACATTATAGGTTCAAATTCCACGTCTGCTGTTATGTATGAATCTGTCATTTATGATGAACTTATGATTATTCACATCTTTTACGTGATTTATAAACTATTGCACATAAACAAGATTTGCCTAGTGCGAAACTCGTAGTGCTACCCTCATTATAGAAAACAATATTCACCCGCCTCTGTCCCTTTGGGATGGCATAGCGGTAAAGGTGGGTGGGCCGGGACCGATACGTCATGGGTTCAAATCTCACTGGAACCGCTATGTGTTGTTTGTCACCTATGGTTACCTAGGGTGGTTGAACTCTCATGTGTGGTTTGCAGGCTATTACACAGGAGTTGGGTTTACCCAGTGCACACTTCGATAGCAGCTGCGGGTTACCCTCGTCATCCAAAAAAAAAAATATTCACCCTCCTCATAGGATGTGTTTAAAAAATTTTGGGTTGTCCCATAAAACGTACTCCCTCCGTCCCGCCCGACATGGCTTAATAGATTTGGGCACGGTTATTAAGAATAGTGGGTAGTTGTATGTAAAATGGTATAAAGTGGTGGGACCCATTAAAATTTATTAGAGTATTATTTTAGTTAGTGGCCAAGTCAAGTGGGACAATGAAAAAGAGGAAAGAAGTCAAGTCGGGTAGGACGGAAGGAGTATCATTTTTTGAAAAATAGCAAATTATTATAAATAATCTATTTGTGAAACTCATTCCATTATACAACTTTACACATAACTTTCAACACTCCTTAATAATTATGCGCAAAAGAAATGAAACATATTCTATGAAACAGAGTAATATAATTG
This sequence comes from Lavandula angustifolia, assembly GCA_028984105.1. Classification (NCBI taxonomy): domain Eukaryota; kingdom Viridiplantae; phylum Streptophyta; class Magnoliopsida; order Lamiales; family Lamiaceae; genus Lavandula; species Lavandula angustifolia. The sequence continues at coordinate 7,229,748 of CM054821.1, read as the reverse complement.
CGATATTATTATTTGATATATTTAAAACTCAATCAAAAAATGGAGTTGATTCATCATGGGTGGGAATGACATAGCAATCTTGATTGGAATGGAAACCTAACCCCATAGGAGGTTTGGTGCAACCAATGGAAGGCAGTGAGAGAGTTCTGCCACCATATTATTAATGTAAACAAATTATGAGAAATTAAATTGTTGTGTAACGAAAAAATCGTTATCATATAAGAAACAAAAAATCAGAACAGACAACAATACAAAATGGGTCATAAAAATCCCAGTGTAATTCATCAATACATAATAATATTACTTGAAATCTCCAACTTCTAATCATACAAAACTGAAGTTACATAATCAACCAGAAACCATCACAAAACCAAAGCTTTTTACTGTGCTTTCTTGCTGGCCGAGGGACTAGTGTACTCCGTTCCGTTCTCGGTAGTGACTTCAGACGAAGAGCTCGAAGACTCGACAGGAAGGTTAATGTTATGCTGCTGGGGATCTGCATTAGCGGGCCGTTGGCCTTCCTCCGCGAGTTTCCTTAGGAGGTTCATAACCGTGGGGAGGAATTTGGTCGATAATGATAGGATTCCGGGGAGCTGTACATGTAAGAAAAACAACAGCAGAATCGGATGATGATTGTAGTAACAAAAGGCATGTTGTGTACTGAAAGAAAAATTACTTACAGCTCCATTTCGGAATTCACCGGAGATGTCTAATTGCACCCAGAGGGCTTTTGCAAGCAGAAAAGCGACGAAAATCACGCCCAGATACAACGGATTTCTGTCGAAACAAACAATAACATCAATACACGTACGTATAGGCTAATTCCACTGCCTTCAAGAAAGAATGAATCAGAACATAATACCTTAAGAGGGTCATAAATTCATTAAAACCCAAAATAACCAAAGCCGCGATTGCCCATGGAGGCGGTAACCAGTTGTTGTTTCGCCTGCTAGCCTCCTGAAAAATTTGGAAAAATAATCATTATAACTAATTAAATAGAAGCAAAGACAAAACCCAGATCTATACGATATCTAGTTTATAATGCACAATGTGCAGACCTGAGCAGCAATTGCTTGACTAACGGTGTACTCCGTCTCCGTTTTGAATTGCCTCCACAAAGATTTACACAGAACTGGTGTTAATAGCGTTTTGGATGGCGGAACCTGCATCCAAAAGGTCAAACACGAACCAAATTACAGATCATTAAGCAACCAAGTCGGAGAATATAAGTTCAAAATGAAAGAGTAACTACCTCGTCCCAGCTGCTCGAAGCAAGAGGATCCACTGAAATACTCCTAGTGGCAGTAGCAGCCGGCCCACTTTTGGGATCAACAAGAGCAAGGGACAACGTATTCTCAATAGAATCGGTACTATCCTCCAAACGGACAGCAGCCATAACAGAAAGTAGTTTCAACGACTGGATCCAGAAACAAATTATCAAAATATAAGTCAATATCTCATTATAGGAATACTAGTAAGGAGAGTCGAGTCATACAGCAGAGCGAGCAGTTTTGGTGATTGCTCGAATATCTTCCTTCCCAGTCCAGACACGAGGCATTGAGTCAGAATCATGGCTAAATAACGTCGAAAACCTGCCAGAAATAGTCCCATCAGTTTTAGCCAGTAGACAAGCCTGCTCCAGGTCGTGTTACTAATAAACAGCGCACAGTAAATACCTGTCTTTCATACGCATCAAAACCCTTCCAGCTTCTTCTTTTGCCTTTGCTTCAACTACTCCTCTTGCATAATCCTCCAACCTTGTGAGCATTTTATCCATTGTTGTATCATCTATTTCAAAACCAGAAAGTGCACTAGAAAACCCACTAATGGCTGTTTCAGTTTCACGACGAAGAAGCTTTCTTATCGCTGGCCATGTGTCATCGCTGGCTCCATCTAGTAAAGCCTCAACAGGTGCAGCCAGTGCATCATTCAATTTTTTCTGCCCAGGGAAAATAAAACTCAGAGAAGCTACACATTATGTAATACTATAAAACTAGAACTCATAAGTAAGTGAACTATTTGCATATTTCTAAAAGACTAGATAAATTGGACTAGGCAGGATTCCTTACCTCAAACAGGGTAGTAAGATCAGACAACTTGGCAGCACGCACTTCAGCAACGTGTGCATCTATATCTCGCCTAAGCTTCTCCCTGACTTTCGAAGAGTCCCAATTTGTTTGACCAATGTGTGCATCTAAAAATCACACAGAGAACACTAAGGTTCAGCTCACTACTTATGAGACAAAATTTTCTCAACCTCATCAGGAACAGACCTATAGATTTACGCATAGCAAACAGAACATATCTACTAGCAGTAATTGTAATAAGGCAATATGAAATGCCTCCTAAGATGTTTAAATACCAACTAGTGGGAAAAAATTATAATTTCATTACAAAGAACTCATCCATACAAGTCAAAACAGACATGGCATTTTATATTTTATATGCACAGAACTGTACCTGCAGATGCCTCATCGAACTGAGAGATAGCATAATCAGTGCAGTCACGAGCAGCCACAGCAAATCCTTTACCCTCATTCAAGGCATTATTAAATGATTCTTTGAATCTATCCAAGGTTCCAGAGCGTATATGACCCAACATGTGCTGGTATGCTGGTTGGACGAGCTATTTGTAAAAACAAAAGAAGGTAAGCAAACAGACAAAAAGGAACTACCACAGAAAAGAAAAGTGGAAGAAAGAGAAACACTAAAAAAAAAAGATGTGAACCATCATATTCACAAACTAGCCACACTCCACACCCAGGACATTATTGATTCTCATATTGATATGTCAGGCTAACGATACCGGACTAACATTTAACACATGGATGATAACTCCTGTTTATGTCAATCAAAGAATGTTAGTTTACAAACTATAATGAAGATTAAGAACAATTACTTGCAAAAGCTTCTCTTCCAACTGTTTCCGCTTTGAAGATCTAACACCTTCCTCAAAATATGTAGCCTCTGCATCATACCTGTTAAAGGCAAGGAGGAAAAAAAACATACAATTTAGTAACTGAACTTTAAGATTAACCAACTGTGTATATTAATTACATTATACAGCTCAAGGCAACATTTTAGCAGTCATTTAACATCGGAAAAAAAAGGGTCCTTCTCAGGGAATAAAAGGCTTAAAGTTGCATCTTAAATGTGCTATTTTCAGAGACAACCCATAGCAACAAATGTCTCCATCATGGCAGGCAAAACAGTAATCATGGAGCAACGTGAAAAATATGAAGACAAGCCTTTTACTTACTCCGATAAGCAAGCTTCAAGAATAGAGGTCAGCTTTTTCCCAAACCCAGGTACAGTTTGTGTTTGTACTATCTCTTCTAATTGACACCATGCCTTCATATTATAGGCCAAAGAATTAATTAAATGCTTGCAGTAATATCAAGTGTAACGTTTAAAACTGGAGAATTACCTCATTCTCAACAAAAGATGAAAATTTCTCATTTGCAATCTCTTCACACCGCACGGTGGCAACCATGACCTATGAATAAACCATGAATTAAAAGGACGAAATTGCCAGAAAAGTTAATTGTAGATTTGAAAAAGCGATGTAGATTGATACCTTGTGTGCAGGCAGGTCAAGGTCCCTATTTTCCTTAATGACCTTCCATATCTGTAGTGCACTGAATGAAAATCCTGAAGCAGGAACCACACCACGCCTATCCCCAGCAAGACCACCGGGGGCAATAGAATGAAAAAATCGCTGTCTTAGACTTGCCACCTTCAACAAAAACACATGATAATAACCATCATAAGATTTTATAAATGCTCTATGAAAGCAATCACCCATTCTTCCCCATATATTACTCATAAAGCACAAGCCCTTGATATAACATCAGAACAACGTAAAATAACTTAGTCAAGAATGTGAACCTGCTCTTTAAATTGTTCTTCCTTCTCTTCGTAACTAGAGAGAGCCACAACCTCAACCTGCCATTTCAATCATTCAACAATGTAACTAAAGAAAATTATGTGCACTTATGAAACAAGGCATAATTTATTAATCAGCATCTTACATTGAAAAAATCACTTAGTGGAGTTTCCTTATGAGCTTCTGGCTTAGGAACAGAATCCCATATCTTCCAAAGAGTGACAGAAGACATAGAATAGAGGAAAAACATCAGGAACCAACTGTAAAAAAACACACCAAAAATACAGATACAAGATACAAGCACGCATACAATACCTTCTGGATGTCTTCCCTTAAAATTGGCTCCAAGTTCTCCAATGGTGTCTATAACAATGCAAAGTAAACAAGAATGTTGCAGCATCTTGACAACTAGTTCATTTAAACAAAAATGCACCAATATCTTGATAGTATAAAGAATTAAAAAAGTAACATTAATCGATAATCAAGAAAGAAAACATACCCTGGTTTTATCACGAATAACAAACATCAAAGTTGTTTTGCGAGGACTAAATAATCTCATCATAACCTGTTCATAGTAAGAGATAAATCAGCAGGCTCATTGGCAAATCTAAGTAAAAATGTGCATAGAATACAAAGATAGGTCACCTGAAATACAGTTTTTAGGAGCGGCTTATTTGCAGCCTGTTCACGCCCAATATCATGACACCACCTGCACATAATAGTTTTCCCCTTAGCATATTAAAGTAAACACAACTTTAAAACTGCAACAACTAGATCATCATTAGTTAATTAAAAATTAACGACAGAAAGAATCAGTTAAATCAACATCGCACCAACAACAACCAGATTACTATTTGTGCAATCAAGACCCCTTACATGTTTATGAGCACTATGTCAGAAACTGCAAGAGCAAAAAGAGCACTCTGCTTCTCGAATGCAGTGTCATCCTGAAAATAAGCAAAACAGAAAAAGATGCATCATATAAAATAAGGAGGGTGGGTTGTCACAATGAGAGAATCCTACAGCTAGTAAGCAATACTATCAAAACAGGAACCAATTACGTTCCCCTGATGCCTCAAAAGCCATAGAAGACTGAGGGTGTCAAACATAAGACATGCACCAGGAAGCAACATCATCTTTCATAAATCCAGATTTACATACTAAAAAGAATAAGAGAGAGGTCAGGGACCACAGAAAGCTTGAAAAAACAACTGCATTGAGATTTGATGCAGAATCGGCGAGAAATGAGCGCTAAATGACATGGTCAAGTGTCAACAAGAAGAAATTAGTACCTCTCCTCTTTCTCTTCCATCACTACCCTCTAAATCCATTACAATAGTACACGGCTCAATGCCAGCACAGTGCGCCATCCATATACCTTTTGTAGTTTGTGACCTGAAAGGCCCAAATGTTCAGATTCCTTACAACCAATAAGAAAAGACGGAAAAGAGAGAGTTATAGTCAGTCAAGAGTGCGTGCCTCCCCCTTAAAGCATCCATTTCTCTGAAATTTGTACCAAACAGATGATTCAATAATGTACTCTTCCCTGTAGAAAATTGCAAAGTATTACATAAGTATTCATAGACGAAGGTCGTAGCTAATTTAGCATATCTATCTATACCATCGCCAATAAACAACTTGACCAGATGAAACTGATTAAAAATAATACAAAACAACGGTTTGGAAATCAAAATAGATACCACTACTCTGAGGGCCCATGATGGCTACAACAGCATAGGACAGCCCACATTCGGCAAGTTTAACTTCCTTAACAAAATTGTCAACTCCGGCAACATTGAAAGTACCATCCCCTTCTATGAGGTGAGTCGAACAACAATGGTCTCTTGTATCTGGAGATGTAAATAAGCACTTGTATTAGCATGAAATAAAGCAAAATTAACTACCTATAATTAATCAATAGTTACCCTTACCACCATAAACCAGTCTCAGAATGTCATGAGGGTGAAAACACAACAATCAAATAACTGGGCACATCAAAGCTTTAAAATAGTAAATGTGACAAAGAAAACACATAACCAGGAATATCTATGAGAAAGAAATAGTAATAAGTTGCATTGCATCAGCTATAAGCTTCGATACCAGGTACAGAAGTTCCTAGGACAGGCAGGAAACCCCACTATATCCTTTTCTCATCACTTAAATTGATAAAGTACAAATTCAATTCAAGAGAAACAAATTGCCAACATAGTATTTAACCAAAAGTATTCGCAACAACTGATCAATATTACAGAAACTTAATCGACTAAACGACACCCACATCTTCATTAGACTCCCAATTTCTAGTATTTCTAACATTATTCCAACATTCATATCTATAAGAAATCATCCCAAGAAACCAAATTTGAAATCATATACGAGCTCCACCACGTTTAAAATCAAACAAGAAAATCCCACGGATTATATCTCCGAATCACAATCCAAAAGGTGAAGTCCATCATGGTCCGTCAAAGAACCACCAAACCAAAACCCTACTTCTCGAAAAAACTTGAACTGAACAACCACCAAGAACAATAAACCAACAATAGAAAAGCAGACAACTTTGACCTACTACCAACCAAAGTCGCAGAAACTGAAAATCAGTTAAGCAACTAAATTAAGCAATGAAATTTGTTAAGCAACCACTTTACGCTTCATAAGAACAGATCACGAAGTAATTAAAGACTCCGCCTTCGCACAGGACTAGAATTTGCTCATCAAATGGATCAGAAACATTACCCATATCGGCAAGTAATGGGGAGACTCCGATCAACGGCGGTGGATTGTCGGAAAAGGCGAGATCGGAGAATTTCAGGAGAAGAAAAGGGAAGAGTATTTCAATAGATGATCAGGATCTGCATACAAATACTGTGAGATTGTGTGCGCACCTTTACAAATATAAAAACACATTTATATTGTAATGTATAAAAATATATATATTTATAAAAAGAAAAAAAAATTGACTGTACCAGGAAAAAATGAATACGAGGGGAACAATTGGGAAATTAGGGAATTTATAGGGTTATTACATTTTCTTATCCTGATTTTGAAGTAAATAAGTTGACTGAAATTCAAAAGAATGAAATTTTTTTACATTTTTTTTTAATTTTATATCAATATTGGTAAAATTATTTTCTTACACTTTTCCGATTTTTACTTATTAAGATGGGACAGCGGCGGTGCGAATCAGTGAGGTGGCCGGAGCACGGCGCCGATGGGTGGTGCCCACCAAACCGACCATCTTTTTTATCCCAAAAAGAGGTAGGATCCAATGATGTAAGAAACAAACACATAAAATAAATAAATAAAGTTTTGTTATTTAAAGTTGCTAGCATGTCCATGTGATAGCAATTCCAGTCGAGAATATATATTTTATTTTACAGTAATCTCTTATACATAGTACTTTGGGACGGATCAAAAATCTAACTTGATTTTATGAAATAGTATATAGTATTTAAATCAAATAAAATAATTTGCATATAATTTAGAAGAATTTTATGAATAAAAAATTTGAACAAATATAGCATTCATAAATTACAATGATTCAGGTTAGGATTTTGAAATCTTAGATTAAGAGGGACTAATTTTCTATTAATAATATATTTCTCAATAAGGGAGAGTGAATATTTTTTTTACAAATGGATAGATTATATTTGTGGAATAAGAAAAGAAGTTAATTAAAAAATATACTATCTTTGTTCTGATTGTGCTCTTTGATTTCAGTATGGATATTAAAAAAATTATTTTAGTGTTTATTTTGTAAATTTTAATTATATAAAAAAAATTGATATAGTTTTCGAAGAGTAATGGGTGAGAAAAAATGAGAATTCTCCAAATTTTTACAAGGACTAGTAAAGGTAATCATTTTTTTTCCTGAGTTTGGAGCAAAACAAAATCGTATATAAGATTTTTGAAAAAGAGATAGTACAAAAGTATGTGGTTAATTAGTGAGTACGGAGAATCAATTTAATTTTATGTTAGTGGGACGAAGGGAGTATGAGATTTATAAATTTTAAACAAAAGAAATCAATCTCAAAAAGTAAAAATATCTTGAAAAATGATTAAGATATCCAAACTGGAACCACGCTAAAAATACTCTTGTAAAAATAAACAAAACAATAAAATTCCCTAAAAATGTAAAATTGTAATAGTAATATTTATTTAAGATATACATAGGATGGATGTTCTTTTAAAAAAAACAAACTAGTTCCATAAAACATGGGAGATAACATTTAAACAGCTTCTAATACTTGGTGAAATCAGTACAACAATCATCTTATTAACACCTAAATCACCATCCATATTAAAATCTAAAATTCCAAAGACGGTTCATATGACTCTTATAAAAAAAAAAAAAATTTTTTTTTTTTTTTTCTTAAACCTTCTTATCCTTCCTCAAAAATAAAAAACAAACCCCCATCCTCCTCTCTTCTTCCAATTCTCCTAATACAATCTTCATCATATTCATGCAATAAGCGTACTAGTCTACCATAAGTACAATCTTCATAGGCGCCGTTCAATGATTGATAATGCTTACCGGACTTCAACTTTGAATCAATTGAAGATTTCTCCCAACAATTAGACAAATGACCATTGCCGTTTAATAATAAACAATGTTGTCCACTTCTGCTCACCAAATCATATATGGTCGACGTAAGTGATTTCTAACATTCACCGATTGATTTAAGTTCTTAAAACAATTAGTATTTTAGATATTCGAATTGATGCATATTCACGTTTCTCCAATTCATTTAAGTTCTTAAACAATTACTCCCTCCTATTTTTATTAAAACAATTGATGCATTTTTTAAAGAACTTAAATGAATTGGATTATTTTAAGAACTTAAATGAATTGGATCATACAATATGAAGATAGACTAAATTGTTTTAAGAACTTAAATGAATTGGAGAAACGTGAATTGGTAAAATAATATGAAGATAGACCATTGCCGTTTAATAATAAAAAATGCATTGTATGATCATAATTAAATGAATTGCCGTTTAATAATATGAAGAACTTAAATGCATTGCCGTTTAAAAATAAAAAATGCATTCCAATATTGTATGATCCAGAACTTAATAGTATTTTAGATATTGGAATTGATGCATTTTCACGTTTCTCCGATTCATTTAAGTTCTTAAACAATAAGTATTTTAGATATTGGAATTAATGCATATTCACGTTCTGGAATTGATGCATTTTAACATTGGTAGGGTTGTCAACTCTCAATCAAATTAAAATTGCTCTACGTATCTGCCATGCTATAAAGAGAGGATTGGTAGTGTTGTCAACTCTCATAAAGACAGGAAATGCTAGTGATTGGAGGACAGTAATTTGTCGAGCTGCATTTGAAAAATCTGATTTAGCGTACGATTTCTTCCGTGAAATGGTATAATGGCCGATGAGGATACAATGGTGGCTGTTCTTGATACACTGTCACGTGAACCAGGGAAATGGGGGTTGGAAGGAGTGGAAGGGATTCATTCATATATCATCAGGAGCGGCACGATGAATGATAGATCAAGGTGTAGTTTGATCAAGATGTACCACTCTGTTGGGGCTATTAGTTCGAGCATTGACTTGCTTGGAGAAATCCGCAATGAAACCACCAATATAGAACCGCGTGATGGAGGGGTTGGCATATAATCATGGCTATTCAAAAATGGTGTTGGACCATTTCGATGAAATGGTAAATCGAAAAGTAAAGCCGAATCCCACTACCCTTAAAGTAGTGCTCGAAGCTTGTAGCCAAGGTGGATTGGTGGAGGAAGGGCTCCGGTGTTTCAAAACTATTGATAAAAAAATATAATATCGTGCCTAGTCCCGTCCACTATGGAATTTTGGTGCATATGTTGTGTCGTGCTATGATGTTAAAAGAAGCATAGGTACTAATGAAGTCCATTCCCAAGCACGATGATTTTGCATGCAAGCATAGGTACTAAAAGAAGCATAGGTACTAAAGAAGCATAGGTACTAATGAAGCATAGGTACTAAAGAAGCATAGGTACTAATGAAGTCCATTTATTTGCATGCAAGCACGATGTCACCGGAAAAATAAAACATCAACAATCTCCCAAGCTAAACATCAACTAGTGGCAAAATTATTCTATCAAGTGTTACTTATATAATGAAAGCATAACAAGTTAGGGGATAAACAATTTGAATGAGAAACAAGTGCACAAAAATAGTTGTCCCCTTGGGATGACATAGCGGTGAAGGTGGGTGGCGGTTTTGGCTATTATACGGGAGCCGAGGTTATAGGTACATGGGTTCTCGTAACAAAAAAAAAAAAAAAGTGCACAAAAATAGTACTGACAAATAGAAAGTCACAGAAAGAACGCAAATAAGCTTGTCGAGATATTTACTTTTGGATTCCTTCAAATGGTTGAGAAAGTTCTTCCCTGTAATGCTGGCTAATGTTATATAACGAATAGCAACAAAAAAAAGCTGATTTGTATGAACTTAATGATTATAGTACCAGTTAAAACATATTTCAAGCATTCGTTCATTATGTACTTTCAACCTGTATGTAAAACCACCAATGTACTAACAAGGTTAACTAATATTAAAGCTAATAATAGGTTTACCTAGTTAAATATCTATATCTAACAAGAAATATGAATACTATAAACTCCTACAAAGAAACATGAAGAACGAAGATGGTTAAACACTCATACTATCGGGTTGAAATGAACCTAGACTAATGACTACTGCATATATGTGCGCTATGACTAATTTGTACCAAGTTCCTCCTTCCTGATACCTAATTTGTCCATCAACTGCTCTAATTTCTTAACCTCCTCCCAATTCTTCTGGACTCTACGGAAGTGACACACTTCAAACAAAACAACCCTTTCTGAGTTCTTCTCAAGTTCTTTGGATGCTCGAGCACCAACTTTAAGGTTCTTGTAGATGCTACAATGAGACAATAGTGTATTGAGAATTATGCGATTTCCTGTCATAGGGATCGACATCCTCTGAATAAATATCTCCGCTTCATCAACATAACATCCCTTTGACAACATGTAAACGACACAAGAGTAATGGACAACGTTTGGAGTAACACCAAAATATTTTTTCATCCTCTGGAGCCGTTGTTCAACCATTCATGTGTTAGGGCATGATGTCAAAAATGAAAGTAAATTTTATGGTAATTGGTTCTATGCCTCTCTTTATAAGATTATTAAAATACTTCGTATTTGTTAATATGGATGTATTGTTACCTATATTTGTCAAAATGCATGCTCTAGGCTCTTTGGTTATGCAGTCAATATGCTTATGAATAATAGTTTATGATGTTCACTTGTAGCTCTCATAGATTTCGATGTAAAGAAATCTGAATATTGTTGCTACATTTTGATTGTTTATAGCTCACGACTTCATCTAGTTTTATGGTATGATCTAGTTTAACTTTTTGGTAGTAGATGTGAGGTGGATGGATCTAATAGATCAAGAACATAATCATCTCTGTTGGAGGACGTTTTGATGCAAAGGCTTTTGCTTTAAGAAATTCCTTTATTGTTGGACATATGTGGAAAATGAACTCAGATACCAACATACTTTTTACCTCTTCTCTTCGAGCTCATTGTCTGCTTTCTCAGTCATTTAATTGTAAACTTTTGGATGTTTTTGTTTAATGCTCAACTAAATCAATCCATCATTATTATACTGAAATTGGAGCGTTTTTCTACAAGTTGGTAATTTTTTTGAGAGATAATTTTATACTCCCGCCGTTTCACTCCATTAGTCCAGTTTTCCTTTTCGGGCCGTTCCACTTCATTAGTCCACTTTCTTTTTTTAACTTAAAATAACACTGTTATACATTCTAGTGGACCCCAACACAACAAACAACTTTCTTAATCTCCGTGCTCAAAAGAAAGTGGATTAATGAAGTGGTAGTATCTTGATTCTTGTCTATTCATATAAATCTGAACGTTAGTTTCTCTTGTATCCGAATTCTGATATTTGTATAAAGAATCTTCATGTTTCATAATTTTCACCCCAAATAATATGCGAGATTATGAAAAACTAATAGTAGAAATTGCATCAATTCTTTTATTCCATATGTGTAGAAGAAAATATCCAAAACTTTACAAGAATCAGTCGGTTAGCTAATTTTAAAATATAAATTTAATTTAATTTACTTTAATCTCTTATTAATTGTATTATAAGTAGTATTTTGGAAACGAATTTAAAAATATAAATTTAGGACAGTACGTATTATTATTATTATTATTATTACGTATTACATTATTATTATTATTATTATTATTATTATTATTATTATTATTATTATTATTATTATTATTATTATTATATTTAATAAAGCAAATAAAATAATTTTGCACATAATTTCGCAACTGTGTACAGAAAAAACTCAAAACCCCACACAAACACAAACCACAGTGAGAAATACACCATTACTGTGAGAGGAAGCAGCACCGGTTGAGAGAGAGAGAGAGAGAGAGAGAGAGAGAGAGAGAGAGAGAATGAAGGGCAGAGCGGCGGAGCGTCCGGTGGAGGAGCGGTACACGCAGTGGAAGTCGCTCGTACCAGTTCTCTACGACTGGCTCGCCAATCACAATCTCGTTTGGCCGTCCCTCTCTTGCCGGTAAAACTTTATTTTTATTTCCCCCTTTTGATGATGTACCTAGGGTTTTAGTTTCATTAGGGTGTTTTTGCTATGTTTATTGGCTTAATTGTTGTTAATTTTGGCGGTTAAGGATTATTTTGTTTTCAAGTTGGCAGAGTTGTAGAACTGTGCGAGGTAGGTTAGGCTTATGGATGCATAGTGGGGAATGTGTTGGTTGGATGGTGAAGAATTTGATCCAGTGTGTGGAATTGCAAGTGGTTTCCCCCCTAAATTTTAACGATAACTATAGTGTAGGTTAAAACTACAAAAAACTAAGACTTGTTAAAAAGCTTCACCTTGTATACCTACATGCTTGTATCCTTGTTAAGTGGTAAATTGTAAAAATGAATAAGTGATCCCGCTTCTATCGGTTGCTGAGAAACGGAAGATATGAAAATAGAAGATAGAAGAAAAATCATAATGTTTACTGTTTTGCATTTACCATCACAGTTGGGGGCCTCAAGTCGAGCAAGCGACATACAAGAACCGTCAAAGATTATACCTTTCCGAACAGGTAATTTCATTATCCCATCATTGTTCTGCAACTTATCTACGACTTTACTAGGCGAATTCATTTGATTTGATTTCTTTTCGTCATTTTAAAGGCGATCATGCATCATCTTCTTGAGTAACCCGTAACGGAATTAAGTTTGAATTTTGTTGTACAGAATGAAGGACTAGCATAAGCTTGTATTCGACCATGTTTTCCAGTACAGTAGTTGTCAAATCTTTGCCTTCTTTTTTTAATCCCTGCTTCTTTTCTCATGCAGACGGACGGGAGTGTTCCGAATACACTTGTCATAGCGAATGTTGAAGTTGTAAAATCTAGGGTTGCAGCAGCAGAGCATATAGCACAGGTGATAAATTTATCAGAGAGTTGAATGCATGAATGTTTAAAAATTCGTATCTATAGCCAATATCAATTTTCAAGCAAGCATGCATTTATGTACAATCAGCTTCAGAAAAAAACTCGGCTGAATTGTTTGCTTGTTAACTGATTTTGAGCTCCTCCACTGTTTTTACTTTCTAATGTTACAGTTCAATGAAGAATCACGATCGCCTTTTGTGAAGAAGAGCAAGACCATCATTCATCCTGGGGAGGTATCTTACATACTGTTGTTCCTGTGTTGCATATAAAATCACCCTAGATGTTTACGGGCACAGCTTTTTTTGGTTTATGAGCTGGATCTACCTACTCGTATTTTACATTTTTAAATTTTGTATAAATCCGTTGCACTTCTTTGACATAATAATACAAAGGCGAAATGCGTATAATGTGGTGAAAACCAATACATGTATAAACATTATTCCACTGGAACAGAAAACTGTGCAATAAATAGTCTGATAAATTCGATCTCTTCTGTTGCAGGTGAACCGAATCAGGGAACTGCCACAGAACAGCAATATTGTGGCCACTCACACTGACAGTCCTGATGTGAGCTTTAGTTTTGTGCATAGCTTTCATTTCTGTCAATCTTTATTAGCAATAAGTCGCATATCTTCTATTGGCATTTAATATCAGTGAACAGTTTTCTGAGGTAGTCTTCAATTGGGGATAGGTACTCGTTTGGGATGTTGAATCTCAGCCTAATCGACAACCTGTTTTAGGTGCCACACCATCACGCCCTGATTTGGTATGTCCTCAAAGCTTGGATCTTGTACTGATTTTAGTTATTTTGTTCTGCTTCATGCCTGTATGCAATCTGCTCTGATTTATCGATTCTATCTTGTACCATACTGTTGACATTTCAAAGTTGGCTCTTGTTTTCTCCATGTATCGACCTAGTTATTTTAGTTAATACTCCCTCCGTCCAATTTGAAGCTGACGCATTTTCCTTTTTGGAGTTTCCCATTTGAAGTGACACGTTTCGGAAAAAGGAAATAACTTTCCAAAAGTTTTACAAATTCTCTCCTACTTTATCAATTTTTAATCATTTATCTCTCCCACTTTATCATCTACTCCTTCACTATCTCACTCATCTTATCTCTCTTACTTTATCATCTACTCCTCTCTCATACTTTATCATCCACTTTCTTAATTACCGCTCCGAAAAGAAACACATCGCATCAAACGGGACGGAGGGAGTATATTATTGCTCAATTATGATTCTTGAATACTGTGGTTTATAATTTTTTTCACATTTTCTTGCAGATACTGACTGGACATCAAGATAATGCCGAATTCGCACTAGCCATGTGTCCTACAGAACCATTTGTGCTCTCTGGAGGTCAAGCCTCTCATTTGTCAACTAATCTTGCTCTATATGTGTCTGTGCTTTGAGCGGATCCATGTGCTTGTTGCAGATTTCATCATAATAGTCTATGATCATAGACTACACAAAAATGATATTTTGGAAGAAATATAGCTAATTGATACAATTGTGTTCCACTTGAACTAATGCTGTGCTTTTACACTCAAACTAGTTTTCTGCTTGCTAAAAATCTTCAATTATCTATAAATCAGCCATTGTTAATTGTTACTCCTTAAAGTTACACAAAGATTTGGTGCTTTTTGTAAAATACATGTGGGATTTGGCTGCTTTTTACGAGGGAATTGTTTGGTTATTTTTAGCAAGAATGATTTGACTACCTCTATGTTTAGCTTGTCTTTCCATTTAATATACTTCACTCATGCAAAAGTTGTCCACTTCATCGTGTAATTAAAAACGACAGGCAAGGACAAGTCCGTGGTCTTGTGGAGCATCCAGGACCATATATCTTCTTTGTCTGCTGATCAAGGCGCTAATAAGTCTCCAGGTTCTAAAGGTAATTTAGCCAACGGTAAAGCTGGCGAAGGAACCACAGTTGAAGCACGGGGAACATTCCAAGGGCACGAGGATACTGTCGAAGATGTCCAATTTAACCCATCAAGGTAGTCATGCAGTTTTGTCTCGAGTCAAAACCTGTTATGATTTTGATAGTGAATCCAAATAATTTATGAAGTTATTACTAACGTAAATTGAACCACATTTTTGCCTTTCCCTCTCTGACTGAGTCAAGATCTTGTTAGATCTTGCTAAAAGTTCCTCTAATTTATGAAGCATCTGTAGCACGAATTGTTTACATCAGTTCTTATTATCAACTCGTGATACAGTGCGCAGGAATTCTGTAGTGTCGGTGATGATTCTTGCCTGATTCTGTGGGATGCAAGAAGTGGCTATTCTCCTGTTGTTAAGGTAATCTTTTTCTACCTTGGGTTATCATCAATTTCAAGAAATCTGTTTGCATTCTGAAATGCATATGCACGTGCCATTTAGAGCTTTCCAAGCATCCATTGAAATTCTATTTTGTTTTGTCCTGCTGCCTCTTGTACATCGATAATCGATAATTGTATCTTGCCTTGTTACTTTTATTTCTTTTTCCCTCCTTTGTATATTTACACCTAGCTTTCATGTGCTATTCCTCTAGCTATCAGTCCTTTATTTCATATTTTACATATGGTTTGTCTTGGCTTTGAATTTATAGGTCGAGAAGGCTCACAATGCTGACCTTCATTGCGTTGATTGGAATCCCAATGACGTGAATCTTATCTTGACGGGGTACTTCCTTTACTTTTATTCCAACAAATGAATTTGATCGGATCATTGTCGAAGGAACTGAATCTCCTACGCCCTTGTCAGATCTGCTGACAATACTGTTGGCATGTATGATCGTCGAAATCTCACTTCCGGGGGAGTTGGAGCCCCTGTTCATGTTTTTGAAGGCCATTCTGCTGCTGTTCTTTGTGTCCAAGTACTGAAGCCGGATCGCATTTCTGTTTCTTTTTTACGTTTTTTCTGGACGCTTAAAGGTTTACTAACATGTTAATTTTCAGTGGTCTCCGGCTAAAGCGTCTGTCTTTGGCAGCGCTGCAGAGGATGGACTCTTAAATATATGGGATCATGAAAAGGTGAGTTACTGCAATTTTTCTCCGCGATTTACTTTACTTTCGATGCAAAGTGAAAGTTGTATACTACTCCCTCTATCATGCTTGACTTGTCTTGTTTTCCTTTTCGGGTTGTCCCACTTGACTTGTCTTGTTTCTTAAAATGGAAAATAGTTACTACACAAAATACTACTTTTTCTTTGTGGAGCCTACCTCTCCACACACAATCAATCACTCATCTTAATCTCTGTGCCGAAAAGAAACAAGAGAAGTCGGAGGGGACGGAGGGAGTAGTTGTTTTATCATTGACCAGAATTATGTTCATCAATCATCATTTTTGTGCTATGCATGATTCAGATTGGAAAGGCGGGCGACAATGCTGGATCTGGAGATTCAACTTATCCCCCGGGCTTATTTTTCAAACACGCTGGTCACAGGTTCGTGCGTAATTAATCGTCAATCCTCTGCATTGGCATATGCAGGAAAACTGCAACTCACCAGCATTTACTCTTGAAATATTCGACAGGGACAAGGTTGTCGATTTTCACTGGAATGCAGCAGATCCTTGGACTATTGTTAGTGTGTCCGAGGATGGAGAGAAGACTGGCGGCGGAGGCACTCTACAGGTAAATAACAGCTTTTCTTGCAGATTCGCGTTTTCTGTATCGATCCACAAGAAAACTTCTTACACGCGCCTGTTTGTGTTAGATTTGGCGAATGATCGACCTTATTTATCGACCGGAGGAGGAGGTGATAGCGGAGCTGGACAAGTTCAAGTCTCACCTTCTTGCTTGCTCCACTTCTTCCGTTTCTTGAAGAAGCTTAGCTTTCATAACTTAACTTTGTAATCAAACCTTCTAACACACATTCAAGATTCCTGAAACTATATTTATGTGTGTGGAATTTCAGCTTGTTCTGAATGACTTGGTGGCAGATGCATTGGTATAATTACATTTATGAGTCCGTATTCTCTGCTCCACAATCTTGTGCCCCACTGATATTTCAACTATAAATACACTAGGTGTTTACAATAGCCCTAAATTCAAATTGTATACATCTATGTGTTTACAGTTGAAGTAGGACATGAGATTGTATGACAAATTGAGTTAATTATCTTGATTAATAATTTTTTGAGTTAAATAAATTATCTCATTGGTGAAACATGTATAGAAACACCAAAAATGGAATAGAGGATGCTTTCCACATTGATTGGATCAAATACAGTTAAATCTCGATAGAGTAGATAATAATTTCTTTCGGTCCTAATTTTTATCAATAGTTCTTGATAAAATAATAATCTCGTTAAATGAATTCTTGATAGAGTAGATAATAATTTCTTTCGGTCCTAATTTTTATCAATAGTTTGATAAAATAATAATCTCTTTAAATGAGTTCTTTACTTTATCGAAGTTTAACGGTAATTCTGTTACATAAATATAGAATATATTATAGTAATTTGTGAAAAATAATTAAAACATTATAATCCCAATTAGGTTTCTAATTTTGGATCCTAGATTCTAGGATAACCTCCATCCACAACCTCCAACAAAAATGTATTTTTTCCTCCACAAACATCTAACGTTTGCTCTCCACACTTTCTCTCCAAATATTTCCAAACATCAAATTATCCCCAGCAACAATCTCCATCATTCTTCAACAACAAAAAAAAAAAAAAAAAAAAAAAATCAATTGCATATTTTCAAACAATAATCATCATCTTCATCAATTTCAACCTGGTCTTGATCCCAGGTTTGTCGATGTCGCCATCCTCCTCCACCACCAACCTTCTCAATTCATCACGAGGAATTGAGGCTCGTATAAACACATCATAGATCGAGAATCTTTTCCCACTCGATTGGAATATTCCGATCAAAACTAATCCCGTCCCCATTTGATGGCCTACAACGCCACCCGTTCCCAGTCCTACTCCCCGTACGACTCCCCCGTCTTCCAAACCAAAGACCCGGTCACCCAGAAACCCGCCCAGACCTCCGTCACGTGCGTCTTCCAGACGCACGTGTCCGGCTACTGGCGCAACGTCACCGTCGTCTGGGGCAAGAACCTCATGAACTACTCCCTCTCCATCTCCATCGACAGCGTCGACCAGAACGACGTCGTCTACACCTGCAAGGTCGACCTCAAGCCCTGGCAGTTCTGGGCCAAGAAAGGCTACAAATCCATCGACGTCGACGACGTCCAGGTCGAGGCCTACTGGGACCTCAAATCCGCCAAATACTCCGCCGGCCCCGAGCCCGTCTCCGACTACTACGTCGCCCTCGTCGCCGACGGCCAGGTCGTCCTCCTCCTCGGCGACAGCAAGAAGAAGGCCTACAAACGGACCAAAGCCCGCCCCGCCGCGGTGGAGGCTGTCATCTCCTATAAGAAAGAAAATGTATTCGAAAAAAAATCGTTCTCCACGCGCGCCAGCTTCGACCAGAGGAGGCGCGAGCACGACATCATCGTCGAGAGCTCGACGTCCGGAGAAAAAGACCCCGAGATGTGGATAAGCATCGATGGGATCATCCTGATCCATATCCAGAACCTCCAGTGGAAGTTCCGGGGGAACCAGACGGTGCTGGTGAACAAGCAGCCGGTCGAGGTGTTCTGGGACGTGCATGCATGGCTGTTCTGCTCGCCGGGTTCTAATTACGGGTTGTTTATATTCAAGTCGACCGAGTGCGACGCGGAGGATGATGATAACGACTCGATGCTGAGCTCGAGCCGGTGCGACGACCAGAGCGAGTGTAGCGGGGTGAGCAGGTATTGCTCGGTGCAGGATTATCCCAAGGGGTCGGATTTCTGTTTGTTTCTCTATGCTTGGAAGATTGAGTGATGGGGGTGGAGTGGGATGTAATTAGGGCTTTTTGAGTTTTAGGGTTTCTTAGGTGTTGTTGTTTATGGGATTTTTTTGTCACAATTATATTTTGTGAATGAATGGACTTGGTTTTTGATGATTTGATCAGTTAGCAATCAATATTTCAAGATTAAAGTTGTAATACTATTTATTGTTTGAGCTAAACTTGTCAGTACCTCGTTATTTAGTGATAAATATGTTGTGTCGAAGCATGTATGAATGTTATTATGGTTGTCGATTATTAGTTCTTATCAAAGATGGTGATTCTGATCATTTGATCCATTTTCATACACTACAAGATTTCACGGTTGTACTGACGGAATATCCCGTCGGTAAACCATCTAATTCAGTCAGTAATACATTTACCAATGGATCAACGACGGACATGGTGAGTCAGCACAAAGTTAGTCGGTAAAACCTTAGTGACGGGAATGTTTTCGGTTAGCAACATTTATCAATGGATTGCCAACAACATCATCAGTAGGTAAGATATCGCCGGCATTTAGGGTGTGTTTGGAAAATTTTGTTTTATGCTTTAACTTCTTTAAAATTAAGTAGCAAATCTGCTTAAATCCATAATCATTTATTGACTTGCTTTTGGTATTTAATAAAACACCATAATTCTGAAATTACCATAAATATCTATTTTTTAATATTAATACCAAAAATTCCATACTTTTTTGATTAAAATCAAATTTTTTTTCAATTTTAAGCAAAAACAAATAAAAATACTTATAATAAACAGTTGCAAACACTCCCTTAGTCGGCAAGTTCAAGGCCACAGCATGGTGATGGTTTTGTCCTTCGGTAAGTGTTACTGACAGAGTCGGCACTCGGCAAACACTACGAACCGGCAATGACTTTCTCGATGGAATATTCCGTCGATAACACCTGTGATGGAACAATCTAAAATTTTGCATGCATGAGTAGACTTGATTCTTGTATAACTTAATTGATGAGGTGCATTATTGAAACCTCAAAATTTTCTGGTGTACAAATTGAGGTGAATGCTTATCCATCTCCTATTCTACGTGTGTTTATATATACAGTAAAGAATCAAAGAATAACGATGAACAACATCACTTATGACACGACTAGTTAATCGTTTTTCCTCCTCCCTTCTTGTATCGACCGGAAAATCCGCGCTGCTGATGCCGAAGCAGACAAACGGTTGTGTGGCACAGCCTTGATCGCCTGCAACTTCTGCTCGTTCTTGAGAGGCTGCAGCGAAGGCGTGGTGGGGAAGAGAGCGAGCGCATCTCCATCCAACTTCTCGGGCGGACTCGTCTCTCCGCTCCCCTGCATTTCATTTCCGTTCGATCGATGCAGATTCCCACCACATTCCGAAACCACTCCGTTCTCACTCAACACTTTGAACAAGTTGGAGTTTCCTATCGACGAAGTCTTATCAAACTCATTGAGCTCAGGATTCGAACCACTTGGATTTACGACCGGCATTGCAAAAGGTTGCAAGTAGCCCTCGTCTGCATGCTCGTCGGGAGGAGGAACAACGCTATAAGATGCTCCTCCTCCTCCTAACGAGCTTAACCCTACTGAGGGCCAATTTCCATACTCGGGCGCCACGAACCCAACGGATGGCAAACAATGCCCCGCATATGGCTTGTAGATCAGCCCCTCCGAAGGAGATCTCACCGGTACTAACCATTGGTTTCCACTTGGCATGGGAATACACCAAGGCGATAGTTTCGGGTCAATAGGGATAGATGGTGGATTTGGTAAAGGTAACGGTTTTGGTACTAAAGGCTGAGGAAAGTAGGGTTCTTTCTTGAAATCGGTCGTGGGAAACGGAAGCATCCCACACTCCGTTGCAAGATCGGACTTGAGGGTGTCGATTTTGGCCTTAGCAGCTGATGGGGATGGATCAAGTGGGGACACATAGAGGAGCTTGCTGATTGGGGGGAACTCGATCGATGGCTTGTTCGGATCCAAGATTTCGGGCGATCGCGCTATGTGTCTCTGTACCTGTTACGTATACAACCAAGATTATGATATAGTGGATTGTAATTAGGGCTGGAAGAGAATGTCACCTTCAGCTGCTTACAGTGTTCAGTCTATGCAGCTCAAACATCTGCAATGAAAATGTTTTCTGTTGGCTGCAAGAATTTAAGCCAACAATGATTTGCATTATTAATACATACATAACTAACTAGTACCATCAATTGAAGGAAGATATCAAAATGCTTACTGGACCATTGTTTTTCTGGCTTTCAAGAACAGCCTCGGACTGATAACGAATGCAACTTCATCGCGGCTCAAATCTAAACCCAAGATCGAGCCTTCGGTGTAAGAATCAAAAGCCACTTCCTCACTTGGATCATTGTCATTGGAGCCCTCCTTGATCAAGCCAACATTAGGCCACTGTTCACATTCTCCACCACGAGGAGAGGAACGAGCCGAATCCTCCAATTCGGGCGTGCTTTTTCTAGCAGACATTCCATCAGCAACACTCTTGAACTCTAAACAAAGCGGGAAATCTGATCTGTTCTTGGTTAGATGATGCATCGCCCCAATGCCCGGATCAGATATCCTATTTCCAATCAAAGAATTGCTTTCACCGTGATGCCTCATCACTGGACTAAAGCCATCAAATCTCTCCTTCTTGACCTGCAGCTGGAGATTACCGTAGCTTTGGAGAAAAGACGAAACTCCAAAATCGTTCTCATCCGTGCAGCAATGAGTATAGCTAGCAAAACCACACGGGGGTTGGACCGTGATACACGTGGATTTCATTGCACCAGAACACGGGGCGTAGTACAAGTCGGATGAGGGAGGATACGGATTGACGGCAGCTGATATAGGCCGTGCTTTCTGTTTCACACCAGCAACCTACAACGGTTCAATTATATGAGAGGCCCGTAAGTAAACTCTAGTTTGAACTAACAAGCCAGCCAAAATAACTAGTCCTATTAGGCCAGTATGCATACAGCAATTACTCTACTACACTTAAACAAAATCAAGAACATCCACATGTTAACAAAAACACAATCTTGTGCACTCATTCTAAAGCATATATGCAGGCAGCCATGATCAAAAGGCCTCATACTAAACCACATGCTCATCCGTTCCTACGCTACGTGACAGCGTTTTCACTACATCTAGTTCAGAAAAAAAAGCCTTAAATGAGGATGGAGAATCAAGAATCCTTACATGTGTAATGGCTGCAAGTGTAACTAACTTAGTCCCAATCTTCCAACATCTCTCAACATCACAAAGAACATGCATTGAAAATTCAAGAACAAAGGCAAACACATGCTTTTGGGGATAATAAACTGTACAAACATTTCTCCAACTCACGTTATACTACAACCGTTGCCCGGTGGACCGGGCAACGAAGGCCTCGGCCCCGGATACACCCCTTTGTCTCCATGAGTAGTAATATGCATACTGGGGAAGAAAGGAGCCAATTGCTTCTTCTCATCCTTGTCACCCATTTCACTCCCACAAACTGCTAGATAACAAAATCCCACTTATTCCAACAAATTTCAGACATAATCATGTCCCCAAATCGATGCCTCCTCAAGAACTGCAAAAAAAATTGCCAAAAACATACCACCTCAGAAAAATAACCTTGAGACTGACAAAAAATATTCATTTAACGAGGTTATTACTTTATCGAACATTATTTTAGTGCATTGACCCACATCGGGACCGGAAGAAATTATTATCTTAGCGAGATTATTATTTTATCGAATATTACTTTATCGAGGTTTAAATGTACATGAACACATTAGCAACCTAAAGAAATTACATTCAAACTCCCAAGAAAATCCTTAAAATGCATAAAGACTGGATCTTTAGTTATATTATAACCCTAAACACATCAAACTATACATAAAACTGCAGCAAGCAGACTCACTTCAAGAAAAGTTTAACTAAAAAAGTTGAGAAAACAAGAAACAGCAAAAGCCCATAAATGTAAGTGGATTCGCAATCCATCAACCTGAAAAAAAAAAATCAAAACCTTGCGAAGTAAAATCAGAGAGAAAATAAACACAAGGCTATATAACACACATGAGAGAAGGAGGAGGAGGAGAGAGAGAGAGAGAGAGAGAGAGAGTTAAGGGGTTATGCCAGGTGGTGATAGATTAGATCAGTAGAATCAGCGAACAAGAGGGGAAGATCGCATGATTCGCATCAGCTAAAAATTGGAAGGGGAGATATCAAAACAGAGACCAAATTTTTTGGGGGTCAAAGTGTCGATCTTTGGCTGCAAAATAGAGCTAAAAATAGGGATCAACTTTGCTTTATTTTCGGAGGGAAACATGAAATATATCATATCTTGTCTGAAGATCTTACCAATTCAAATATTTCTGACAGAAATCACGAGCAATTTTATGGAAAAATTCTGCCCTAAACTACGAGAAAAGAAATATAGGCACCAAATTAAAGAAACATGAAGGACTAATTATGAATAATAGTACTCACCAAAAGCTAATCAAGCAAGTATTAAATATTTTCCATTTGATTTCAGACAACAAGTCGTGTGGTCATGTCGATTCTTCTATAGATTTTTTTTTCCAAATAATATGCGAAAATAGTACATAGACACTAAATTAAAGAAACATGCAAGGACTAATTATGAATAATACTCAAAAAAGCTAATCTAGCAAGTTTAAGATTTTTCAAGAATATTTCAACAACAATCTCGTGTGGTTATGGGATTCTTCTATAGATTTTTTTTTTCCAAATAATATGCATAAATATATGTATATATTCACAGTCTTAGACTCTAAAAAGATCACATTTTTTGTTGAGCATTTTCTTACAAGACTAAGATGAATACTCAATAAAAGCTAATCTACCTAGTTTAAGATTTATACAACTTGCTCTACTGGGATTCTTCTGTAGATAATTATTCGATATCTTTATTTTCATATAATATTGTACTAAATTTTTTTTCACTTCGTTTTTAGTAAATTAATACACATAATTTTTTTTTGTGAGACTCAAAATTTTACATTACTTTATATATATTTAACAATTATTTTAAAAATTACGCCGAAAAGAAAATGGAAAAGAATTTTGTAACGGTAAAGAATTATATTTTATACATCAATATATATTGATAATCTTCGAATATACACCTAAAAGATCCCAAAATTTTGGTTAAAGAGTATTTTCTCACACATTTTTTAGAACATGAGTGGCTTCATTAGATTCGGTATCAAGACTGCAATCCGTGGCGAGAAATATCTCGTAAATCTCTCAGTTCCATAAAATTAGTGTCCCGCTTATTTGTCCTCGTCTCCTCTCATTTTGCTCGAACCTATAGTGGCTAATATTCTTGCATTTTTGGTAAGAAAATTAGCTGCCAGATCTTATATAAGTCTGAATTCATCACATTCATTCGTGTAATGTTTGATTGCATTATTTTCCCGAGGGTTTTCCTCCTTTATAGAACTGCCCATGTTATCATTCTGAAATTTTATTATGGCTTAGTTGAGAGTACTCAATTCTTGCTTTAAAGATTGTTTTTTTATTGCTTTTCTTGAATGCCCATGTCATAGAAAGTTGAGATTTTTTCTCTTTTTCACAATTTGTTTACTTATTTATATCATTGTAAACACATAAAAGAAAATCTTGATTTTTTTTCCCATTCCGTGCGCGAAATTTTACGTACGGCACTAGCAACTTTGATGTCGCCTAGAAACTTGTTAGTCAGCCTACCCTCGAACAAACACACTTAGAGAGAGAAAGTAGAGAGAGAATGCTTTGTATTACTTGAATACTTGGTTGGTTTACAAATGAATGGAGTTAGGGTATTTATAGCCTTTCTCCTAAAATGAACGGCTTAGATAAATTCGATCTAAAGGCTACTATCAATCCGTGATCAATCAAATTAATCATCTAATCAATCACCTAATATATATATACAAATCATATCAATCACATTAATTACCTAGATTTTTCCATATTGATCTATAATCTAAAATATTCTAGAAGTATATATATATATATATATATATATATATATATATATATATGATGGTGTGAGTGGCTAAATTGTACTCCCTCCGTCCCATTGATAATGACTCTTTTTCCTTTTCGGTTTGTCCATTTGAAATGGCCCCGTTTCAAAAAAAAAATACTACATTCTCTTATATTTTATTATTTCTCTCACCTACTTTATCATTCACTCTCTCACCATCTCACTCATCTTCTCTCTCTTACTTTTCACTTACTCTACTTTCTTAATTCTCGTGCCGGAAAGCCAAGGGCTATTATTAATGGGACGGAGGGAGTACATCTTTTAATCCAGGATCCCAAAATCTTAGTTTATGTTTACGTTCATGTTATATTCAAGTGTGGATTAGGATGAAGGGTGTAAGGAAAAGATAGTTTTCCAAGTATTTAGATTGAAGTAGAGATGCAGCCTAGAGTGGGTAGTTTCAGCTCATCAGAAGAAGGCCAAGTTCCTCTAAGAACTATGAACCAGTACAGCAAGCTTTTGCCTCTTAGACTACTACTTCTCTTCATCTTGTTGGTCGTAGGCATAGTTTTTCTCTACATCAGTTTGTATTCGTACCGGTATATCCCCATCCAAACTGTAGTTTCCTCCACATCTTCTAGGATTCAGAATCATAGCTGTGTTGAAGGGTCATATCATTTGGAGGATTTCATTAGGCCTCAATCAACCCTCATGCACGAAATGAATGATTCTGAGCTGTTTTGGCGCGCCTCGTTTGAGTCGGTGATTGAGAAGTACCCTTTCAAGAGGATTCCCAAGATTGCATTCATGTTCTTGACTAGAGGGCCTCTTCCCCTTGCACCTTTGTGGGAGAAGTTTTTCAAGGGGAACGAGAAGCTTTACACGATCTACGTTCACTCTTTGCCTTCTTATGAGCCGGATTTTAGGCCTCATTCACCTTTCTATAGAAGGCAAATTCCCAGCCAGGTATTGGGATCAGCGATCTGATATTGTTGTGTTTTCTTACAGTGTCTTTCGTTATCGGATAATTGTTTCTTTGACATGTTAATTTCAACTTTAAATACTTGTGGGATCTTTTCTACATTGGTTTGTGTTTGATTGGAAAATGCAGAATGTCTGTCATATGTAGTTCTCTCACTTAACTTGCCTATACAGCTATCAACATAAGTTCTCAATTTTGCTTCATGAATTGGATGTTTTGTAAGGGAAGCAACTTCCACTCAACTCAACTTGGTTCTTTTTAAGGTTGCTGGGTGGGGAAAGATGACCATGTGCGATGCAGAGAGGCGGCTCCTAGCCAACGCCTTGCTCGACATCTCCAACGAGTGGTTCGTCCTCCTCTCCGAAGCATGCATCCCTCTCAAGAACTTCACCACCATCTACACACACATCTCCAAATCCCACTTCAGCTTCATCGGCTCATTCGATGAGGATACCCCCTTTGGCAGAGGCCGCTACAACTCCCACATGGCTCCTACGGTGAACCTCTCAGATTGGCGTAAAGGGTCTCAATGGTTCGAAATAAACCGAAAACTAGCCGTTAGAGTTGTCCAAGACACACTATACCATCACATATTCGAACAGTTCTGCAGACCTCACAGCTGCTATGCTGATGAGCACTATTTGCCAACCATGCTTAGCCTCGAGTCCCCTCACCTCTTGTCAAACCGAACCCTCACGTGGGTCGATTGGTCGAGGGGGGGCGGGCCCCACCCAGCCACATATGATGAAAACGACCTAACGGAGAAGTTCTTTACGGAGACAATTGGTGGTGGATCATGCATCTACAACGGTCAGCCTACTGATCTTTGTTTTCTGTTTGCAAGGAAGATTTCTCCTGCTGCTCTGAATCATTTGTGGGAACATTCTTCGGAGTTTTTCGGATTTTGAGGATTGATTACAAGAAATGGTTAGAACACTAGATGTATTATGCTTTAGAATATGTAGTTGAACTCTTTTAAGGCCTTTTTTTTTCTTTCTCGGAGTATTGGAATTATATAGTAGTTGTTGAGCTTCAACTTCTGCCACACATTAAATTGTAGTATTACTCTGTTCTTCTGAATGTTCTTCATAGGCTGACAAGCCTTAAGCCTAAAGCAAAGGATCTGATGCTGCATTCTAAAGATTCCAAACTTTTTTCACTTTCATATCCTGGTTGAGAACCATCAGCTCTGAAACATGAGGGTGAAAAGAGGGAATATATACTTACTTGCTTGACACCGTTGTTGCGAAATTGATGCTCATCCCACCACAGATTCAAAGCATTCTCTGATGGATTTGAAAGCCATAATGTGAAAACAACTTTTTTGTTCCTCTTGCTTCATATGGAATTAGATACTACAGAAAAAGATAAAACATTCTTGAATAGTGCTATATTATAGCGTTACACTAAACAGATTTCCTCATTTTCATGCAGCCAAACATGGTATGCTAGTTTCTTGCCTTTCTGATAACATTTGTGATGAATGGTTGAACTAAAGGTGCAATCTTGATCATGTAGGAAGCCCCGAAGGGCGGAGAAGGCCGAAAAGGAAATCGTGGTTGGTCCTTGGGGAGGAAAAGGAGGGAACAACTGGGATGATGGGAGTAGCAATGGAATTAGGGAGATTATACTCGTCTATGGCCGTTGCATCGACTCCATGCGCGTTGTCTACGACCGAAACGGCAAGCCAGTTTCAGCAAAGAAGCATGGAGGCACTGGAGGCAGCAAAACTGCAGAGGTAATGTAATTAATAACAAGGGATATTAACCTATAAATTATACGAACTTTGGACGAATTCTGGTTTTGCACATGACTTTTAAAACACTTGGGTAAATACATAACCTTTCAATTTGTTAAAATTTGCCCACGGCTGAAAATCTCGAAGGCTAAAATATATCCGATGAGGAAGTCAGAATATCTTATGTTGTTTACTACTTAAATTATAGACGTTCTTTTTTGTGCCAAAACGATATTGTCTCTTTGAAATTAAATCGCCAAAGTTTTCGTTGATGTGCAAATTTTGACAAATTGAAAGGTCGTGTATTTACTCGAGCGTTTTAAAAATCATGTGCAAAATCAGAATTTGCCCAAAGTTTGTGTATTTACATGCTAATATCCCTAATAACAAAGAAAAAAGTGATCTTTTTTGTTCAAGACTGAATTTTCACACACTGTAACCAACCACACAGATCAAGCTGCAGTTTCCGGAGGAGTACATAACGGCGGTGTCCGGCCACATCTCACAGGTGTTGCCCGGTGGAAGCCCGCGGGTCATCCGTTCGCTCACGTTCAGGACCAACCGGAGGACATTCGGGCCGATTGGGATGGAGGAAGGGACACCCTTTTCTCTGCCCATGGAAGGGGGAATGGTGGTGGGGTTCAAAGGGAAGTGTGGGTGGTTTGTTGATGCAATTGGCTTTCACATAGCAAAAGTGAGGCCTGTTTCACCTAAAGAGAAAGCTGTGCAGAAAGTGCAGCAGCCAAATTTCTTCAGAAGGCTCACCAGCTCTGTTTCTCTGGCCCCACTTAGTTGGTGTTTGCAGTAGATGAAGCTTATCGATAAGAAAGTTGTTGGAAGCTGCTGAAAGTGGCTGAAAGCTGTTGATTTTGATAATTTGTAAGTGTTTGTAAAAAGTGCTGAGTCAAAAATTATAATACAATTGTTATTATACAATTATAATTGAGTAATCTTTATTACCCCTAGTGCTATTATAAAATTATAATTATAATAAATAAATAAAATTAAGTAATTATTTTTTGTATATTATAATTTCAATCTTAGTGTACAAAGTACTAAATTAATCTATATTTTATTTAAATAAAAACGAAATAAAATTATTGTTTTTCATGCAATGTTAATAAAATGGAGTATTATGGTTAGTATTATTTAATATTATTTTTAATTTAATCAATTAATTTAAGAAACATGATTAAATGAAAAAACGAAATTACAAAACTTGGAAATTAAAAGGAAGAAATCAGCTTTCAGCTAGTTTCAGCTGCCCTTCCCCAGCGTTTGTAAATCAGCTGAAATTATCAAAATAAGCTTTCAGCTAGTGTAAGAAGTTGTTGATCCAAACACCCAACACAAAAATCTATGTTGCTTTCAGCTATCTCTTTGAGTAGAGAAGTTATTGCAAACACCCACTTAGAGGGTGTTTGGAGTAGCTAAAGCTTATTAATAAGTGTTGAAAGCTGCTTAAAGCAGCTGAAAGCAGTTTATTTGAAAATCAGTTAGTGTTTGGAAATAAGTGCTAAAAGCATCGGAAAGTGGAAAAAATAGTGTTAGGAATATTGCTGATAGAAGTAGCTTATTGTTACTTGTTAGAAGAAATGTCTATTTTGCCTAGTGTTATTAATTTATAATAAATAAGTAAAATTCAAAAATTATTCTTATTCTATATATATATATTTTTATAATTTTAATCTAATATTATAAAATATTAAATTAATATAAATATTATATAATACTATAATTGAGAGAGAGAGGAAGAGACACGACTATTATGTTGAAAAAAAGAATTTTAATAAATTTTAGGATTAGAGATTTTTTTTGAAATTAAATAAAGTTTTTAAGGGTAATTTAGTCCGAAAAAATCATAAGCAATAAGCTGAAGCTGAAAGTTGGGGTGGAGCTATTTTTGACTCAATTTTAGAGAATCTCAGCTTTAAGTTGGATGTTCCAAACACCTACGTACCAGCTTAAAGCTGAAAACAACTTTTAATAAGCTGTTCCAAACACCCACTTAGAGATGGAGAGCAAACTAGAGCTAGATCTGTCAGACTTCCTCCTTAGAATGGTTATCAATCTACCTATGTTTCAAAAATCAATACCTAGTGCGCACTTCGGTGGCGGCTGCGGATTATCTACGTCGATAAAAAAAATATAAAGAATCACTATACTTAGCTAGAATAATTTGATATTGCACAATGGTTTCACTATTACTATAGAAAATAAAGATTTCAGCTAAATTTCAATGTGTTTTGCTGATCCAAAATGTTAGAATTTTCCTCAAGAATCCACCAAATTAATGAGCATATAATAAAATCAACAGATTCAACACCATTTAACATCAAGTGGTCTCAAGAAATACAGCAAAAATGAAAAATTAAAGAACTTCATCCAATTTATTCTCATATTCAATTATGACAAGATGCATCCAAGATCTAGATTATAATCACCATCATCATATGTACATGCAAAACTTGGAACTTTTTAACTATAAAAATTGAATCTTGAATTAATGGGAGGGATTTTTTTCATGTTTTTCCCAATATAAGTCTATGTTTGTTTTTTTTAATGACGATGATAATTCGAATGAACGACTGCCATAATAAAAAAATAATGCATTTATATTTAAATACACTTTCTAACATGCTAATGGGATACTATATTGCTATCTATGTTACTCTAATTTGTTCTACTAAGGCTATCCCAAATGCTTGAACTCTAATATGTACTCTTTTATAAAGAAAAATACTTTAATATAAATTAGTGTGGCCTAAAAAAGATGAAAAATATTCCAATATTTATCTAGATGTGGTGTTGCATTTTTATTTAGGGGAAAACATAATAGAATATAAATTAATCAACTAAATGTACAAAAAATAGTGAGATGTGAATATGGAAGGGTGTTTTTGTAACTTGCTAAGCTAGGGCTCAAATCTTCCCAATAAATACGTGCAAACTTCCGCTCACTCTCAAGGCCGTCAGCAAAAACCCTAGAATCTCCAATTCCTCGATCTACACGGTAAACCATCGATCTCAATGGCATAATTATGCAAATTGCTTTGTTGTTTGAATCCTGTGTGTTTATACTGTTCCATTATGGATTTTCTGCGTTTGCGATATGGTTGTTTATTTGATTGACGAGTTATTTGCGGTTCGAGTTGGCGTTTTCCGTAAATGTTTGTTCTTTGAATTTTTATTAATTGCTTTGAGGAAGGTCTGTTTATCGAATTGATTCTCTGTACTACGTGATTTAGGTTTTGCGTGCTTGAGAAATGACGACGGTTCCAGGACAACTCATCTGGGAGATCGTAAAGAAAAACAACTCATTTTTGGTGAAGCAGTTCGGGAATGGAACTGCTAGCGTGAAGTTTAGTAAGGAGCCGAACAATCTCTGCAACATCCACTCCTACAAGCACTCAGGTTGGCCTCTCCCCTGTTCGTGTTTAGTTTTGATTAATGGGGATTTTAGAGTGCTATGCATATGGTTTACTGTTTGAGTTCGTGGTTGAATATGTTTAGTGATATCTATGATTAGTTGGTTTTATCAAAATTTTCATTCGGTAGTCTGTAGAATTATATTCGAATTCTATTCTCTAAGAACGCGAAGAATTATAATCTTAATTGATTTTACCTAAACTTTTGAGTTGTGCTGAGGATTCTTGATTCTGCAAACTTAGCTTATGTTCATAGCACTCCCTCTGCCCTGCCCGACCTGTCCACATTTCCTTTTAGGGTTGTTCCGCTTGACTTGTCTTGTTTTCTAAAATAGAAAATAATTACTATACAAACTTCTACTTTTTAGGGGCCTACCTCTTTACACACAACCACCCACTCATCTTAATCTCCGTGCCGAAAAGAAATAAGACAAGTCGGGTGGGACGGATGGAGTATTAATATTTAAGGATTTTGCTGATTGGTTATTGTTAATAGGCTTGGCAAACAAGAAAACTGTGACTATTCAACCCGGAAAGGATCAGACTGTGATTCTTGCTACGACGAAAACAAAGAAGCAGAATAAGCCTGCAGCTTCGCTTAACAAGTCCGTCATGAAGAAGGAATTTCACCGCATGGCGAAGGCTGTCTCAAACCAGGTAAACTAATCATATCCTCTGCTCGCTGCTTAAGCATAATCAAGTATTTTACTGATACAGTAACAAATGGGAATTAGTTGATCCGTTCTTTATATATTGTGCTGAGAAATTCCTTCTTTGCAATGCAATACGTTCTTTGATCAGGCATATGAATTCTTGAAAGAGACAATTCTTTTCTAGACCCAAATACTCTACCCAACTAACTACTTTTAGCACACTAGTATCTTGTGATTGTTGGCAATTGATCTTGTGCTTCTCTGTCATGATATTTGGATCTTCATTTTAGAAGGAAATTGATCCTATAAAACTCACCTCTATTGAACTATTAATGATGTTTGTTGTTTGGTTCATCCTTTTGAGCTCTTCATTTGTTTATCCCCTTGTTCGATATTGACTCTGCTTTTATCTTTTCTGTGAACGAAGGTGTCTGATAACTACTACAGACCCGACTTGAAGAAGGCAGCTCTTGCAAGGCTGAGCGTCGTCCACAGAAGCCTCAAGGTTGCCAAATCTGGTGCCAAGAAGAAGAACAGACAGGCTTCTTAGATCCTCAGACCAATACCAAAGATTTTTGCTGCTTTGCTTTTCCTCTCTTGGTTTCAGACACAAATAGACTCCTGCTGTCATCCCTTTTTATTTCACATATGCTGAGTAATGAGACTTGAGTTTTATATGAGAAATTTGTAGTGCTTATTGATGTTTTTTCACATCTGTTTTATGGCAAAGTTTGAATTTTGCTTGAGATTTAAAGGTTCAAATTATTTGATTTTTATTGTTTGAGGCACAATTTCACAAATTTATGCTATAATTGCTATGTTGTATGAACATGAGATACACGAAAATTGAAATGTCGTATCGTGTTGGACAATACGATAAGAGTTTTCTGAAGTGTCCGTATATAATGTAAGTTGTGGAGTTATACACTGAAGTTAAAATCGAAAAGAAAAAGAATTCCCAACTTTATCCCCCCACAGTGATTGATGCATACATGTAAAATATATCTATACATCTAGAGAGAGAAAATCTGAATCCTCCATTTTTATTGTACGCATCGATGCTGGATATATACGTACTATCAGCGATGGCCGAATCTGAATCCAAATTCGCGCTGTTGCTGCTCCGATCTTCTTCAATCTCTTACCGCTAAATCGCGCTTTCAGCTTTTCTCAATGAAGTGAAGAATCGGAAGGAGAAAATATTTTACTTGTTTATTATTTCAACATCGTTGATTGTGTTCTGATTTTTGCCGATTGTGGGGGAAGGAATGGACAGTGGTGACGGTGGAGAGGTGGCATCAGTTGCGGCCGGTCCACCTACGCCGCTGGAATGGAAATTTTCTCAGGTTTTTGGCGAGCGAGCGGCCGGAGAAGAAGTGCAGGAAGGTAAAGAGCGATAGTGGATTAATTTGGATGCAATTTATTTGCTTTGGGGTCGGATCTTGTGGTTAGGGTCTTGGTTTATGTAAATTTGATGTGTTTTTGGCTTGTTTAGTTGCTTGATTCAGCAGAAGTTATTGGCTACTGGTTGGGTTTGAGTGACTGATCTGTATTCCATTGTTATAGAATTAGTGTTGAAGTGAGGTTAATTGAGTTCAATGCTAGTATGATTTTGTCTTTGCTTACATCATCTACTTGATTCTTTTTCATCCAGAGTTGTATGCTGTGAATTTAGATCGTCAAAATCTTGCATATTGTGCTTTACATACTGTCTTTTTCGACTGGAGCTCCCGCAAAGATCCAACCTAGTGGGTTAGTATGCAGTTTTTAAGGGGAAGTGATGTAAGACAGGGTTGTTACTCTCTGCATGCTTACTTATGGTGCAGTTAGTATTCTGTTATATTGCTGGGCTTTTTGGTTCGGTCAATCACTTAATTCCAACATATTGGACAGGAGATCCATGCTATATAACTTCCTTTTTCCGTAGATATAAGTCACAGATAGCAAACATGTCATGAAATGATTCCTGGTTTCCTATATCTGAATGTTCTGTGGGTTGAAATAGTCCAGGCTTACAAGTATTAGGCCGAGAGCTAGTGCTGACGAGTTAGGATTAATTTGAAATTGTGCGTACCAGCTTCGCATGCAGAGGCAGTAAACCATATTACAAGATGGTGTATACGTTAAAAACACAGAACTAAAGAAAAATGCCTGGTATAAGATTTTACGAACTAAAAGGCAAGTTTCTCTTTTTTTGTTGGTTACTACATTTATCGACTGTCCTGAAGTAATTAATTAGGTTATAGTCTGTGCTTCAACCAACATGAAATGCACACATTGATGGTTCCTGACCTTGTACACTGGTTTGTGAAGAGGAAGGGGGATGTGGAGGAAAGGACTAGAGAATAGATTGGCAGTTGGCTGAATGAGAACTACACATTGTTAATTTTTGCCAGAGATCAGAAGTTGCCTATCCATAAGAGGACTTATTATCACAAATAGCAACCATGCGGATTTGGAAGTCTGTTAGAAAGCGTATGAGGTTCTCAAATATGTTAATCAACATCTATGGCGCTGCTCTTACTACCGGTAGTCTTAACATGAGCTAACATAAGTTATGATGAGATATTATCTCTGAAATGCTAGGCACTGTAACCGCAGTGCCGCACATTTTTTACGGCTATGTGCAGATGTTATCAAGAGATAGGATTATTACCTGTATTATATAAAATATGTGATTTTTTTGTGAAGACATATGGTTGTCAGATATGTGCTTTATGTCTCGTTTCCATCTGATGGCTGTGTCTAAAACTTTTAGTTGTTTACTTCCAGTGGATATCATCTCTGCCATAGAGTTTGATAAAAGTGGCGACCATCTGGCTACTGGTGACCGTGGTGGAAGAGTGGTTTTATTTGAAAGGACCGATGCAAAGGAGGTGACTCTACAGACCTTGAAAGATTCTGTGTGTTCATGCTCCATTATTCATCTTCTCATATTCTTTTTTCCTTTAATGAATCTTATTTGCAGCATGGCGGGAATCGAAGAGATTTAGAGAGAACGGACTACCAAGTCTCTCGACACCCAGAATTCCGTTACAAAACTGAATTTCAGAGCCATGAACCTGAGGTATTAATTTTATTCTTAATACATCTGTTCTACTCTCTATCGTTCATGCAATTTATAAATAGTTCCCTTTTCAAATTATGGGTCTTGAACTCTTGAACTCTTGACTCTACAGTAAGGTTTCTGTTTTGAAATGGGAGAGTTGCAGAGAAGCATCTGTTTCATGCTTTGTTTCTTTGAACCCTTTCATCAAAGGGAAAGGGTAAAAAGGAAGTCTTGATTGTTATAACATATGCGTGCATATCTACTTCTTCTTCAGTTTGACTATCTCAAGAGTTTGGAGATTGAGGAGAAAATCAACAAGATCCGGTGGTGCCAGACAGCTAATGGTGCCCTCTTTCTCCTGTCAACTAATGACAAAACCATTAAGTATTGGAAGGTTAGCCTTAGAATTTCTCGTTTTCAGTTGTAATATTTTTTCGCAATGTAAATACCAATGTACTGTTATTTCCTGATGTGTTGATCTTGATTTCATGATTTCTTCTTTTTCTTTTTCTTTCAAATGGTTACTTACTTTTGAAAAAGAGTGAAAAATTGAACATAGCATTTCTTAATGTTTTTAAATGCAATGGAATTTCGAACAATATTCAGGGTGTTTAGTTAGCAAAATTCCTCCCCCTACCCTGGGGCCTCTCAGCTTTCTTTTCTCATTCTAATGCTGAATCTTGGTTGTATTAAATGTATTATGTATGTAAGCGCGAAGTTCATGTTCTGAAACATACAATTAGTACTATATTTCATTAAATGAATCTAATTTCTTAGTCCTACAGGTCCAAGAGAAGAAGGTGAAGAAAATTTCTGAAATAAATATCGACTCATGTAAAGCTGCTGGAAAAGGTGGTAGTACAAGTTTTAATTCTAAACAGTTTCTTGCTAATGGAGATTGTTCAGATCGTTCTTACAACTCAATGAACAATGACTTGTCCTTTCCGCCTGGGGGAATCCCCTCACTGCGATTACCAGTGGTATTTGTACTTAACTCATCTAGAACTCTACCAGTGGCATTAAGGATTTCACTAAAATTCTTTATGTTTTTATCTGTTTGCTTGAACATTTTTTTGAAATTTATCTGGAATGTGAGGAGTCAATTGGTTTGTATTTTAATATTTACAGTTAATGCGTTTGTTCTATTTTTATGGGCTGCTTGTCTCTTCCTTTCATAACAACCTTCTCAAATCTGACCTATGTTTTGATAACGCCTTTATGATCATGAATTATTTTAAAGGTGCACTTATCAATCTTCATACATGTGGCACACACTTTTATGTGGACAGCTATTGGGTTCTGATGTTAGCATATTTCCTTTGACCATTGATTACACTATTGTAGGTCACAAGCGGCGAGACCAGTCTTGTTGCAAGATGTAGGAGAATATATGCCCATGCTCATGATTACCATATCAATTCTATCTCAAACAACAGGTTAAAAACTTTTCTTCGTGCACAATATTACTTTTTCTTTTTCCCCTTGCTAGCCTACCAACTTTTTCTGTTGCAGTCTGTCTAAAAATCTGATAGTATTCCCAATTTTGATTATTCTTGTATCCTTTGCTCTTTTGCATAATTGACATAAAAGTGGTTGTTAGGATAATTTTCGTCATGTAGAAATTGGAAACTTTGCACACACAGCACACACACACACACTATGATTTGAGTTGCTTGAACTTTTGTTACTTTTTCATATGCCACCAATTTAGTACTATATCAGCTTTGGAGAAAATCCAGAAACCCAACGCTCTCGAGAAATATGAAAAAGTGACACTTATGTCCCCATAGAAATATGAATTACTTTTGTTTCATTGGACGAAAGTGCACTATATAAGGCCTTTCATTTGCCACACGATTATACATTTATACATGTCTAAGCTTCTGTTTTGCAATGGATTCTAAACCTTTATCTTGATTTTGTGGATACATTGTATATTTTATCTCCAGTTTTGTGTTGTTAGAATTTACAATATATTTATATTTGTGATCCTTCGCAGTGATGGTGAAACATTTATATCAGCTGATGATCTCCGAATAAATCTTTGGAACTTGGAAATAAGTAATCAAAGTTTCAATATAGTTGATGTGAAGCCAGCAAATATGGAGGATCTGACCGGTATGATAGTATCCCTGTTTCTTTCTTCTTTATCTCTTTTCATTTGGTTTTGTTTGTTTCTTTTCTATTCTTCCTTTTATTCTTTTCAAGTTGATTTGGGGTGGGTGGGGGGGGGTTAAATAGTTGAGGCATTTCATTTTCCC
Organism: Lavandula angustifolia; assembly: GCA_028984105.1. Classification (NCBI taxonomy): domain Eukaryota; kingdom Viridiplantae; phylum Streptophyta; class Magnoliopsida; order Lamiales; family Lamiaceae; genus Lavandula; species Lavandula angustifolia. The sequence goes on along the minus strand of CM054821.1, from coordinate 7,192,452 downwards.
ATCATCCATTTCCATTGAAATCTCCTTGGTTCCCAAGACTTTCAGTGCGGGCTTAAGATTTCCTTGAAACGATTGTTGCTTGTCATACTCGGTTCAACTTAAGAGCAGACTTGAAAACCTGATGCCATAAATTTTACAGCTATGTAGATTCCTGTATTTTCAATTATTTTCAGTTTGATTGATCTCTTAAATCTGAAAGTCATTTACCAAGGAGAGAGAGTCAGATCGGGGTCGGGTTTGCACATTTCATGCAATGATATGTAAAATCATTATAAACTCAAGCGCTGAACTGCTTTGATTGATCATTGGTGTTCCTTACTGCAGAGGTGATAACATCAGCAGAATTTCATCCTACTCACTGCAACACGTTAGCATATAGTAGTTCAAAAGGATCAATTCGTCTCATTGATTTGCGACAGTCTGCATTGTGTGATTCACATTCTAAAATGTAAGTTCTTTGGTAATGATTTGTGTTTTAAGCACCTGATATCCTCCTGGTATTTGTATCTGCATTGATATTGAAATACAATAAGTTAAATGATGTAGGGATCATGGATATAAGACTTTTCAGTTCTGTTTTTTATTCTGCTGTTCCTTGCTTGAAATACTCTTTTCATGGACCGGATATTGAATTTTATTCACATCAGATTTGAGGAACAGGAAGCCCCGGGCTCAAGATCATTTTTCACCGAGATTATTGCTTCAATTTCAGATGTTAAGTTTGCCAGGGATGGCAGATATTTACTGAGTCGTGACTTCATGACCCTTAAGGTTCTACCTTTTGTATATTTCTGCACTTCTAGTATTGTTTATGGCAAATGTTTAACTATCCAGAATGTCTACGGTGAATGATTTATGCACCATATATTTATTTAGCATGTGTATTGAAAGCAATCACGTATTGTAATGTTTTTTGCTTTCTTAAAATTTCATCTCGAAGGTGGAATTGCGTGAACTCCACTGAGAAAAAAAAAATCTTCTATCCTTTCCCCATTATTTCATAAACATAATGATGAAAGTATTCGAGTCTGCTTTCTTGTTGCTGAGATACATAACTATTGTAACCTTTACTGATATTCAATATTAGTTGATCTTTCACTGATCTGTATTAGTTGGTTTCAGTTGTGGGATGTTAACATGGATTCTGGTCCAGTATCGACCTTCCAGGTTCACGAGCATTTAAGACCTAAGGTGAACGGGTGTTCTTCGTCACTAGTTTCCCTTGAATTTTATTCAAATATTTGAGATATTAATACACTTTAACATTCCCCAGCTCTGTGACTTGTATGAAAATGACTCCATATTTGACAAATTCGAATGCTGCCTGAGTGGTGATGGTCTTCGAGTGGCTACTGGTTCGTACAGGTGTGTCCTAGTTCCTCTCTACTCCTATCATAACTTTTATTTTCGTCTTTCTAACTAACGAGGAATAAAAACATCAGCAATCTCTTTCGTATATTCGGCTCTGCTGCTGGAACGAACGAAGCATCTACTCTAGAAGCAAGTAAAAACCCAATGAGGTAAACCTACTTATTACTTTCTCAACTATGCATTCTTTATCTTTCTTCTCTCCTATCGCTAAAACTGCTGGACGGACTTTCAGACGGCAGGTTCAGACTCCTTCGAGGCCTTCCAGATCCCTTACCAGTAGCATCAGCCGTGTCGTGAGGCGTGGTATAACCTTTCTTGTCTCTTATATCCCACTACCCAGGTTATTTTCATTATGTGGCTTGTCAGCTTAAGAATGTTGGCATATGTTGCAGGTGCAGAAAGCCCAGGAGGCGACGCCAATGGGAATTCGCTCGATTTCACAACTAAGCTGCTCCACCTAGCTTGGCACCCATCGGAAAACTCCATCGCTTGCGCTGCCGCGAACAGCCTATACATGTACTACGCATAGGAAGCCAAGAAGTTTCAATTTTTGGGTTGCTAATGAAGAAAAGCTTCTTTCAGCAACATGCAGTTTCACAGCAGAGGCTGAGAATGTCAAAAAGTTTTAGGTGTAATTTGCATGTTCCCTAGATAGCCACGTCTTCTCCCTTCACCTTCACACCATATTTGTTTTATTGTTTTTACCTCTCTCTCTCTCTCTCTCTCTCTCTCTCTCTCTCTCTCCTCAAAAGGGATGGATGCCATTCTGTGGTTATATGTGTGGCAGGTTGCTAGTTGGAAGGAATGTGATGATCCTCTCTCCTGCCAAAAGAAACTAAAGCTCTCTCTCTCTCTCTCTCTCTCTCTCTCTCTCTCTCGTTCTAAGTTAAATGTAGTTTCTCACACCAATAACACTTGAAGCTGCTAACTTGCAGGCCATTAACTTCCATGGGTAGCTTAATACTTTTTTACTCATTGATTGTAGGATTGTTTTGCCTCTCTTTCTTCAGCTATAGATTGTTCATTGGATATTTCTCTTGTAAAACTATTGGACCATGGCTTATATTAATTTGTAAAATATTTTCCCATCTACTCAAGATATATAAGTCATTACAACTTTCTTTGCCCAAATACAGGTATTCTTTGCCCAAATACAGGTATCAGCATGATTTGTGTAATATTTCGTCCATCACACTTCAATTGTCCAATATTCTTTTTTAGACTGTTCTATTTTAATTGTTCATTTTGATTTTTTACTAAGATAATATTCCTTTTGTTTTATTCATTTTGTCTTGTTTTTCTTTTCGGTACAATTAACTACTTTCTAAATATACGTGCCGAAAAGAAAGCTTAAAAAAATGAAGGGTGCACTTTATATAATTTAGTGGATTCGACTACTTTATTAATCCCTTACACAATCAACAACTATTCTTAACATCCGTGTCGGAAAAAAACTGAACAATTGGCATGAGACGATGAGAGTATTATTTATTGAAAACGAGTTGGCCAAATCCCAACTAACCCCAAATACTATCAAGAAATGACCAATTCTTCATTAATTCCTTTGTGGGTTCAACCGGTTTAAATTATATGACATGTATAGTTGGTGTGAGCCCCATACGAGCTTGACCAAACCACATCATCAACTATACTAAATCTCTTAGGATGATAACAACATGAAGCAAGAGAAGAGACAAAGAATGATGCATATTTCAAGAACATAAACAAACAAACACAATTCTCTTTAGATTGTTAGGATCCTAAAGTCGCCATTTGAGGCGTGGCGATGATGATGAAACTCGTCCTCGTTATCATCTCTCAGTAATTTGTCAAATGCCCATACTTTAGCAAAATAAATTAAAACATCATAAATTAGTTCTGCCATGTAATAATCTCCATGACATGTTGTCTGAATAAATAAGATTAATACATATATCTGTAATTACAGCTATTAATTTAGTGGAGGAAATGGGGGTTGGGTGGCATCTTAAAACAAGAAACAGTATGCGAAAGAGAAGTGTCATAAATCTTGGACTACTTCCACGTTAACTCCGCTCATATATAGGAAACTCAGGAAGACCGATTAGGAGAGAGAGAGAGAGTAACGCATAAAGAGAAACTACACTCGCCAACTCCCCCTCTCTCTCTACATTCACCGCAGCTGCTCACTCCTCTCGAATCCTCCGCCGCCATGTTTTCCTTGAACGGAACCACTTTTCTGGTAAAATATTCTTCCAATTCTTCATCGCCTCTTCGATTGATGCTATTTTTCTTCTCTGATTAGAGAAATGAACTCGACCCATTTCACAAATCTGAATTTTGATGATTCCCATTTCATCAAAAAATGCAACATTGTATTGTTCTTCGAATTACAGTCGATTCAACGCAGAAAGGCCGCTCCTTTTTACCATTTCTTGATTCTGATGTTGAAAAGGCTGATTTTTTTTAATAATTATTATTATTTATAATACGCAGAACAATTCTCTTTGTGGGGTGACGAAGAGCTTGACACAATCTTCACAAAGGAAGGCGTCAGCTCCGTCGGTGGTGGTGGCCTCCGTGAGCTCGAATGGCCGGCCGGCAGACCGGAATGTCAGTGTTCTGATGGAGAATACTTTGAAGGAGATGAGAGAGAACACTCCCTCCTCGTCATCATCTCCGCTGACTGAGAAAGAATTGAAATCCACCACCGGCGGCGGCGTGGAAGATGTGTACGGCGAGGATAGCGCCACCGAGGATCACTATATCACCCCTTGGACTGTCACTGTAGCGAGGTGATCAATCAATTTTGAACAAGAACTATCTCTTGATTTTGTGCATGTTGCTGTTCTTACTTTCTTGAGGTCGATGATTTCTATGTTGAGTGTAATTTTTTTATTTTTAATTAATTCTTTATGTTTTTTTATTTAATTATAGTATCAGTTTTGATACGATTTTTATTATTCCTCTTCCATTTTTTTTGGGAAAAAATATTATGAAACTATGCCTTGTGTTTGTTTGGAACTTGTGTTCTTGTGTTTTTGGGAAGATGAATGCATCCATCCATTTTTAGCTTGATATAGCATTCATGTTCGTATACTTCCTATGATGACTGTCGGGCTAGCCCTTTGCCTTCCTTTCGATGCCAGTTTCGTTGTCTCTATGCTTTCATGATCTCTTATTTGCTCCACAGTGGATATCCGTTGTTGAGAGACCCGCACCACAACAAAGGCCTCGCCTTTACTGAGAAAGAAAGGGATGCCCACTTTCTGCGCGGCCTTCTCCCGCCGGTGGTTGTAGGCCAAGACCTCCAGGTTAACATAATAAAAGTTCTTTTGTTATTTAAACCTCCTTGATAAAATCTTCACCCACAAAATGGGATGAACATTTGTTTGCTCTTTTTCCGCTCTCTTGCTTTGTGTAGGTTAAGAAAATGATGGCCAACATGCGACAGTACCAAGTACCATTGCAGAGATACATGGCCATGATGGATCTTCAGGTAATTGCTTCATTATTACTCCCTCCGTCTCATAGATTTAGTTCAGTATACCTTTTCGGGCCGCCCCATTTTAATAGTCCAATTTTCTTTTTCTTTTTTTTTATTACAAACACTTTTTTGAGGGACAACAACTTTATACAATTCTACACACATCAACAGCTCTCTTTAAAACCCGCGTTGAAAAGAATTTAGACTAAATCTATGGGACGGAGGGAGTATTTGGTGTTAATTTATGAATCGTAGATTTTGAAAAAATCGAAATTGCTTTTGTTTATGTATCGGCCATCAAGATGACCATTCTTGCATTGGTATGCCCTTTTTTAATATTTGTTGTAATATTCAGGAGAGAAATGAAAGACTGTTTTACAAGCTTCTGATTGCGAATGTTGAGGAGCTGCTTCCGGTAGTCTACACTCCAACTGTCGGCGAAGCATGCCAAAAGTACGGGAGCATTTTCAGGCAGCCCCAAGGTCTCTTCATCAGTCTGAAAGAAAAGTACGTTTCATTCCACTAATCGAAGATTAGTTATTCGGAGTTTCTGTTATGTGCTTTCAGACTAATAATTGTAGCATTTTACAGGGGAAGAATTCTTGAAGTATTGAGAAATTGGCCCGAGAAGAAGATTCAAGTCATTGTGGTTACGGATGGTGAGCGGATTTTGGGTCTTGGCGATCTTGGCTGCCAGGTAACTTGACACGAACCGTCTTCTCTTTAACTGTTCCCGTTCCTTACCCGTGCTATCTTTCTTGCGTATAAATATTCGAATGTGATTACTTTTTCAGGGGATGGGGATACCCGTCGGAAAACTTTCACTCTATTCAGCTCTCGGTGGCATTCGTCCTTCTGCTGTAAGTATACGCTCCGAACGTCGCCTTTCCAATTGGCAGCCTAAATTGATGTGTAGATACAATAAGTCATGACTAGCTTCTTTGTACTGAAAACGGTTCTTTTTTTGTTATTTATTTCAGTGCTTGCCCGTGACCATTGATGTGGGAACGAACAACGAGCAGTTGTTGAATGATGAGTTTTATATCGGGCTCAGGAGGAGGCGGGCAACCGGACAGGTTAACAATCGTGCTACCTTATCACGAAAAATCTTAAAGCTGTCGTACCTTTTCCACTCAATGTATTTATCTTCTAGAGCAGGAGTACGCGGAGCTCCTAGAAGAGTTTATGGCGGCAGTTAAGCAGAACTACGGCGAAAAAGTTCTAATTCAGGTTTGGCCACTTTTTATGACTGAAAGTTTTATTAACCAATTTGTTTTGCAATTCCTTCCTTTCCTTAACCATAATTTCCTTCTGCGCAGTTTGAAGACTTTGCAAACCACAATGCTTTCGATCTCCTTGCTAAATACGGAAACACGCATCTTGTTTTCAATGATGATATTCAGGTAACTAAGCAAAGATCATTACTTTCCATGTAACGAATCGTTTTCATCTGCTTGTCTGCTTATGTGATTCGGAATGTACTGTCGTATATTTTCTTTCTGTATTAGGGTACGGCATCTGTGGTCCTTGCCGGACTTATAACAACACTGAATTTAGTTGGGGGTACGTTGGCTGATCATAAATTCCTATTCCTTGGAGCTGGAGAGGTATGTTTCACTATTTATCTCGATATACTTTCCCTTATGATCGACCGAATTCCGTTGTTTTTGTTTGACATGCTTCGTTTTGCCTGTTACAGGCTGGCACTGGTATTGCAGAGCTCATAGCTCTTGAAATTTCGAAACAGGTAAAAACTTTAACGAGCATTTATCTCGTTATAATACTTTGTCGCACACTTATCTTCTTCCACGATGTCAAAATCCGTAATAATCGTCGTTATAATTCAGAACTCCCTTTTTTTGCAGACTGGTATTCCAGTGGAAGAGGCCCGGAAGAAGATTTTCCTCGTTGACTCGAAGGTATTCTATTTTTTATCAAGATTTACTTTCGCCACATTCGATCCGTGGTGTAAAACCTGCCGTTCTTCTTCAGGGCTTGATTGTTAGATCTCGTATGGATTCACTTCAACATTTCAAGAGACCATGGGCGCATGAACACGAACCCGTAATGACTTTGTTAGATGCCGTGAAGGTGCTAAATCTATGCTTATATTTCCATTCCCCTGATTTTATACATGCATGTACGGATCAACTCATCCGTCCTATTTTTGGTAGACGATCAAGCCGACAATATTGATAGGATCGTCGGGAGCAGGACGAACCTTCACGAAAGAAGTGGTTGAGGCCATGTCAGCCTTAAATAAGGTACAACACGCACTCATGTTTTCTAGTTCGTATGAGAAAAAACACGCTCTCGCCTTAAAATGTCGTTGGCTTTCAGAAACCCGTCATTCTCGCTTTGTCAAACCCCACCTCCCAGTCGGAGTGCACGGCGGAGGAAGCTTATACATGGAGTGAGGTGATTAGTCTTCTGTAATTTCGAATAAGGTTCGTTTGTTTTATTTCTCACCCTTTACTTCTCGTTAAGGGACGAGCCATCTTCGCAAGTGGAAGCCCGTTTAGCCCCGTTGAATATAATGGCGAGTTTTACGCATCCGGCCAGGTTCAAATTCAACCTAAACACCCATCTACTACATTCTGTTTTCGTTATAGAACTCAGCAACACTAATCCCTGCATTAATTTCGCGGTGTAGGCGAATAACGCATACATCTTCCCCGGCTTTGGTCTCGGTTTGATCATCTCCGGTGCAATTCGAGTTCATGACGATATGCTTCTGGCAGCTTGTAAGTTCTCTGCAACAAACTACGATGCCTCATTCTTGATTGTTTGTCTATAATCATACTCTAACTCATTCGTTTTTCGCCCGTTTTCATCTCCGTGTAGCCGAAGCATTAGCCGAACAAGTGAGCCAAGAGAACTTAGATAAAGGGCTCATATATCCACCATTTTCCAACATCAGAAAGATTTCAGCTCAGATCGCGGCCAGAGTAGCCGCTAAAGCCTACGAACTCGGTAATGTCTTTCTTCATTCCGATCCCAAAACATATACTCCCTCCGTCCTATTCATATGCTGTCTTGTATACTATATCGGGTTGTCCCATTATATTGTCTCTTTTCCATAAAAGGAAATAAATAACTCCACAAATCACAAAATCATGTGGGTCCGCACTATTTACACACAAAAGTCAAGTTTCTTAAACATGACAGTATGAATGGGACAAAGAGAGTAATACTTTAGTATATTACGAGTAGTGATTGCTGGTTTCTCATCCTGTTCATTGTACTATCTTGTAGTATACTATATCGGGTTGTTCTATTATACTGCCTCCTTTTCATAAAAGAAAATAAAGCAACTCTACAAATCAAAAAAGTTATGTGGGCCTGTATCATTCACACAAACGTTAAGTTTTTTAAGCCTTGTGTCGATATCCTACATGACAGTATGAATAGAACAGATAGAGTAATACTTTCGTATATTACGAGTAGTGGTTGCTGGTTTCTCATCCCGTTTATCGTACAGGTTTGGCTACTCGTCTGCCACAGCCGGAAAACCTCGAAAAATACGCGGAGAGCTGTATGTACAGCCCCAACTACCGCAACTACCGTTGATTAATCGGCTGCGGAATCGGTTAATCGTCGCTGTTCCATCATCGTGTCAGTGTCGCCATTTTTATCTGCATTTTCTTTCATCACGACTGGTTCCTGAACTTTTACGATGAATTCTGAATATCATAAAGAAATTAGAATGTAAGATGTAGCTTGGTAAATTTTGTGGTTATTTCTACATGCATGCTTTTTTAGTGTATTTATGGAAAAAGTAATGTCGGAGAATCAAATTGAATTCGGACATCGCCAACTACTTTTGGAACATAATTGATTGACAAGAAACCGCAAAGGTATACATAAACACGAGCGCCTGCAAAAATTTACGATCTTTCATACATGAAGTGAGAGATTCAGCTATTCAATTGAGTTTATTTGATTGGTAGGGTTCTTGGATTAGAGGGTGCTTTTCATTGAGAGAGAAGAAGAATCCCTTTTTTCACAGCTGGTGTATATCAATTACTCATCCTTGCAATTCGAGTTTCGTGAAGTCAAGAACTTGTTTTTCTCTCTGTAATTGTAAGAAATTTCGACTCGGCGTTGATTAAATTTCCCAATTTGGGGCTTTAGGGTTTTGTTGTTGCTTATTTCAATTCAAACAAAGAATCTGAGAAGATTTAGGAATTTTGGCTCTATCGTGTTTCCGAATCCAGCCATGGCGTCGTACCGGCCATTCCATCCGCCGCCGCAGCCAACATTTGCTCCGCCGCCTCCACCTCCGCCGAGTCAAAAACCACTGCAGCCTGCACCGCCGCTGCCGCGCGGCGGCAATCAGTATTGGGGACCGTACAGCGCTACCGATGGCTCGAATTACAATCAGAATCCATATCAGTATCCGCCTCCGCCGCCGCCTCCTCCGCCGGAGACCTCTTCTTACCCCCCTCCCCCTCCACCGCCGCAGTCTGCCCCAATCTACTACCCATCCTCTCAATACTCTCAATTTAATCAACCTCCACCTATGCAGCCACCACCTCCGCCTCCTCCTTCATCTCCTCCTCCTCCGCCACCTCCATTGCAACCCTCATCACCTCCACCGTTGCCCTCTTCAGTACCTTCATCAAATCCAGCAGCATCGTATATAAAGGAACAAAAACAAAAGCCTCCGTTGAGTAGTAAAAGACCGAGCGGGCGGGTCGAGACGGAGGAGGAGAGGAGGCTGAGGAAGAAGAGAGAGTATGAAAAGCAGAAGCAAGAAGAGAAAGCCAAGCAGCACATTAGGGAGTCGCAGAATAAGGTGCTGCGGAAGACCCAAGCCAAGGGCCATGGCTCAATTAGTGGGTCCCATATGGGTGATAGAAGGAGCACCCCATTGTTAAGTGGCGATCGAATCGAAAACCGGCTGAAGAAGCCTACAACTTTCCTCTGCAAGTTGAAGTTAGTCACTGTAATTTAGCCTATTTGTGAGATCATTTGAATTTGGGTACTAATCATTTTCTCTTATCTTGAATTTTTTTTTGTTTTTTGCTTTGTGTAGGTTTCGGAATGAACTGCCCGATCCATCCGCGAAGATGAAGCTTCTGTCTTTAAAAGGAGACTCAGATAGGTATGGAGCTCTTTTCCTAAGTTATGAGATTTCTTACATGGCTTGTGTATTTTGATGAGGGGTGGGTACTTTGATGATATGATGGTTATACATACTTTTGTTTGATGATTGATGCAGAATCTTAAGAGTGATAAAAATCAAGAAAAAAACATCTTTATAGTTAAATCTCGATAAAGTAATATTCTATAAAGTAATAATCTCGCTTAAATAATACTACCTCTGTCCCACTATTTCTGTCTCATTTCTTTTCGGCACAGAAATTAAGAGAGTAGATGATAAAGTATGAGAGAGAAGATGAGTGAGAGTAGATGATAATATTACTAAATTTAAATCGATCTTAACGGGGATCGAACACTAGATCAACCATCTAGGCAGAAGTGGGAATACCAACTACACTACATGTTGCTGGTAGAGAGAGAAGATAATAAAGTAGAAGAAAGCAGGAGAGAAGATGATGATAAAGTACGAGAGAGGATGATTGGGAAGTGAGACAGAAATAGTTGGACGTCCGTGCACTAAAATAATCTCGCTTAAATAATCATTTTTTCCAGTCCCGACATGGATCAATGCACTAAAATAATGTTCGATAAAGTAATAATCTTGTTAAATGAATATTTTTTTCTTCTTTCTGTTATTTCTTTATCGAAGTTTAACTATATATCACGAGTTACATTTTCAGATGATTCTAAGTATGGAGGAATGTGTTTTTTTCGTCTTCTAGAGTTGACTAAATGAACCGTTAAATGGCGAATATGACATATTTAAAGATTTAATACAAAAAGGGAGAAACTCTGGTTGTAGCACTCTGATGCTGAATCTACTCTAAGTATGATGCTTGTGGTCTTTGCAGATACTGTAAGTACAAAATAACATCATTGGAGAAGAACTGGAAACCACAACTTCATGTCGAACCCGATCTTGGGATTCCGCTGGACCTTCTTGACCTAAGTGTATACAAGTAAGCTTCTCCAACCTTCTTTCTTTTCATGCTCCTTATGTTGAGTTGTTCGTCTGACATATTCTTGGTCAGTCCTCCTAATGGCTAAAGAATACCCCTTGATCCCGAGGACGAGGAGTTGTTGCGCGACGATGATCCTGTAACCCCTAGTAAGAGTGATGGCATTAAGAAGAAAGAAAGGCCGACCGACAAAGGCGTCTCTTGGCTTGTCAAAACTCAGTACATATCGCCTCTCAGTACTGAGTCTACGAAGCAGGTACGATTGAGTAATTTGCTCGACTATAAAGTACTGCAAAGTCTACTTGAAGCTTAACTACAAAATTTGGTACTACTTGTAGTCTTTGACAGAAAGGCAAGCAAAAGAATTGCGAGAATCTCGAGGTCGGATCCTTTTGGAGAACCTCAACAGTAGGTCAGGTTTACTCGTTTGCTGTTCGTGCAAGAAGGCGTTTACATCGATCACCTTGTTGAGTTTCTGTTCATTTCTTCAGGGAAAGGAAAATTAAGGATATTTTGGCGTCGTTTGAGGCCTGCAAGTCGAAGCCTCTTCATGCAGTTAATCGCCATCTACAACCTAGAAGGATTCTTCCACTTTTACCCGAGTTTGACAGGTACATTCATCTTTATACAGTTAAACTTCTTTAAAGTAATAACATTGGGGCCGAAGAAAAATATTCATTTAACAAGGTTATTTACCGAACATTATTTTAGTCCATTAATCCAAGTTGGGACCGGAAGAAATTATTATCTAAGCGAGATTATTACTCTATCGAACATTACTTTATCGAGGTTTAACTGTACGCTCAATCTTAACCACTTGTAAGGTTTTTATTTCCTATTGTGTGTTTTGAGAAGAGTAAGCAGAGTGTTACGATATCCCACATCGCTTCCACATGAAAGTGTGGAAGGGTATATAAGAGAGAGTCAACCCTTGACTTACAACCATGGTTTTAGGTTAAGTTAGGGCTCCCTATCTTATATGCTTAACACAGAGCCTTAGGCTATGCTTATTCTCCGTTTCTGTGGGACCACAATCAACGAGCTGGTTTAACCATTGGACTGGGAACCACTCCCGTTGTTCTAAAACTCGTCAAACATCTACAAAATGCAGTTTAGTAGCTTCTAGTACGAAGTGACATTGATAGACCAGAAAATAACGTTTTTTTCCGGTCCTTATATCGTTTTCAGATACGATGACGACTTTGTGATTGCAAGTTTCGATAGTGCTCCGACTGCTGATACAGAAATCTACAGAAAATTGAGTGCAGCTGATCGCGATGAGTATGAACAAAGAGTAAGCATAAATTGATTTACTCTCGATAGAATTCCATTATTGCCCTTCTGATCATTATCTGGCGATTCTCTAGAGCTTCTGTTTTAATGTGCATTTGGCTGTGCAGGCAATTATGAAAAGTTACGCGTCAACAAGCGCAGACTCGGAGAAACCTGATGGGTTTTTAGCGTACATGGTTCCATCACTGGACGAGGTAGAATTTTCTAAATTTAACATCTAGAATTGTTGCGTATTCCATACCGATTTTTGTCAAGATTATTCGATCATCATCTCTTGGTTATGGCAACAGATAGAGAAGGATATATACAACGAAAAGGAAGATATATCCTATTCATGGGTCCGCGAGTATCACTACGATGTACGTTACACAATTTATTTATTTTTTGTCCTTTTTTTCTGCAACTGCTTCTCACATTTCATCCTTTTAATGGGTTGGCAGGTGCGTGGTGACGATGTGGACGATCCCTCAACGTACCTCGTCTCATTCGGTGAATCAGAATCTAGATACTTGGTCTGGCCTATTTTTCCTCATTTCATTGTCATGCTTGTAGTTGTGCTAACTCATCTTCACCGCAGCCCCTTCCGAAGAAGCTCATCTTAAGGAAAAAGCGCGCTAGAGATGGGAAATCAAGCGAGGAGGTCGAGCAATTCCCAGTGCCTAGATCGGTAACAGTAAGGAAAAGATCAAATACAGCTATCAAGATCTTGACAGAAGAAGAGGTACGTAAACGTTCACAACTCCCGTCGTGTTCATCTATATACCGCGTGTTCTCACTCTTCCAAACCTACCAGGACTCCGTACCTTCCAAGGGCAATTTAGCCTCAAGAAACGGAAGGCTGCGTAGGATGAGCCACGACATGGAAGCCGATAATTTCAGTGCTGAGGACGATATGTCTGATTAGTTTGCTCTTCAATCTTGATCGTCACTACATGATAGATTGCAGTGAGATGTGAAAAGGGTTATGTTTTCTGAGTCTAGCTAATCACATTAATTTTCGGCAAATTGGCCTAAATAGTTCCTAATTTATACATCTTTGGTCAAATTGATCCCTAATCTTATTCTTTTTTTATTTAAGTTTTTGGTCCCCAAACTATTAAAATTTGGCGAAATTGGTCCTTCCGTTAAATGAAACTATACTGGTTGCAATAACTTGAGCTGGTTTACTTATTTCACAAGAACTACATACAGCATTCATAGGTTTCTTACAACAAGAGGAAGCGGAATCCTAGGAGTTTCATGTAAGTATTTTGAGTTCAAATTCTATGCTTCAGATATGTTTACTTCCTCATTGCCAGAAGCTGCAACTTGAGGCAACTCTGTGTTTTCAGGTTGGGATTCCAGCTTAGCTGCTGCTTGCAGTACTCTGCTTTGGACGTCAGAGGAAGAAGGGGACGTTGGTAGTCCGTTGCGGTTCGTCTCCAACTTTCCGGCGGCCCATGAGATGGCCTGGCCTCCTATTGAAACTGGAGCTAGCAGAACCCTTAAATCTTGTTTGATGTCTTCTGCTCCTTGGTATGAAGTAATTCTCCGGAGTATAGTCTGTCCGAGACCGATAACGCCGATGAATTGCAGCGTCGTTTCCCACTCTGTAAAACAAGCATCATTCGATCAAGACAATTTATTACTTCCTCCGTCTTATAGATTTAGTCCAGTTTCCCTTATTTGGCAAATTATTACGAACGTTTTTTTTAAGGGTTCACAATTTTATACAACTCTACATATATCAGTAACTCTTCTTAAAAACCGCGCCGAAAAGAAAGTGGACTAAATCTATGGGGGCGGAGGGAATACGTTGTAAGGGTTTATGAAGATGAAAAATTGTGGAAGAATATTACCTGATAAGGAATAAGCTAATGTAGCAAAACCCTGTTCATGGAGAAATTCATGTTAAAACAAAAAAATAAATATGCAAGAATTGGGAGTTTCTAATGATGTGTAATCGGGAAAACAATGAAATACGAGACTGAAACATGATATAGCGAAGACATCTTTACTCACCACTCCATAACCAAAGAGTTTGAGTGGGGTTGGTTTGAGTTCCTCCAAGATGGCTTCAGCTTCCTACAACACACACCTCTGTTCAGTACTTTGAAGAAACAAGGGAGAGACAAACAGAGCATAAAGAAACCGAGACACTTTAACTTCTCAACATACAGTTAAACCTCAATAAAGTAATAATCTTGCTTAGATAATAAATTTTTTTGGTCCCGATATGGGTCAATGCACTAAAATAATGTTTGATAAAGTAATAATCTCGTTAAATGAATATTTTTTTTCCGGTCCCAATATTATTACTTTATCGAGGTTTAACTGTATACTCCCGCTGCCCTAATAAACATGACTTGTTTGTTTTCGGCACGGAGATTAAGAAAGCGGGCGGAGATGTGTTAAAGTGGTGGGCCCACTTATTTAAGTGATTTTAGTTCATAAATTCTTTCATTTTTTAAGAAACAAGACAACAATAATGTGACAGCCCGAAAAATAATACAAGCCGTGTTTATCAGAACTCACCAAATTGAACTTGTTTCATTGCACTAAAGAAGCACAAGCATACCTCGTTGAGTATAGTAAACGTTGTCTCGGGTTTAAGCTCTTTTACGCGACACCCTTCTCTCGCCCACGATTGAAAGCCACCGAGGACTTGATAAGGCCTCTATCTTGCACGAAACGAACGAAAAATCAACCGCCTAATCGGTCATCTTTCATAGTACTATGTCTGGTTTTTGGGCATTAACAAGACACTTCTGTGTAATAAAAGCTACCGGCATGAACATAGAACAGAGTTCAATAACTGTCATGATCATACTTGCCTTAAGTCCAAGCTTTCTAAGCGATCGTGCCACACTTTTCGAACGACTCCCATCACCATCCATCACTAAAACCATGGACCTTCCCTATAGTTATCAAACTGTCAGCCACAAAAAATCAAGAAATTGTTATGGGTGTGGAGAAGCTTAAGAATGTGATCATACTTGGACGACTTTAAGGTTGCTAATAACTGCAGCAAGCAACGAGTCGTCCACGTCTCGTCCTCCCTTCAGCAGCTTTCTTACAGAGCTGTCAACCTGAGTGTTCAATTCATACACCATATAACTCAAGATTCAAAACTATAGACTACTGTCTTAGTGTTTGTGTTACAACCTCGGGTACCGTTATGCTGGCGTATCGGAACCTTGCACTCCTCCGAAGATCAGGAACCCCATCTCTATCCCTCAGATTCTTCACATCAAATAGTCAGCAAAAATCATGTAAAAATAAGATTATGTTGGGAAAAAATCAATTTTGGTCCTTGCTGTCTGTCCACTTTTAGTCCGTTATGTTAGTCATAGCCAATTTTAGTTCGTTAAGTTGGTATATAGTCCGATTTTGACCCGTTTTATAATCCTTTTTTCATGCATGTATATGTGCCGGTAATTAAAAAAAATAAAAATAAAAATACATTTTATTTGTAAAATAATTTTATTTTTTAATTTCACAACCTGAGAATATTTTTTTTAAAAATTTCGCACGTGAAAATTGATTTATTTTTCTAATTTTTGGGGTGTGTACATGCGCGAAAATGACTAAAATTGGACAAATTTTACAAAACGGATCAAAATCGGACTATTTACCAACTGAACGGACCAAAATTGGTCCTAGTAACAGATTAAAAGTGAACAAGAGCCAACATAATAGACCAAAATTGAATTTTTCCCGATATGAAGATGTTAGAGATTAAATTTCATCAACTTCCACATATGACAAAGAAAACAAGCTATTGCTAATGAAATGGATGGAATGAACTTGCAAGAACAAATAGGGAATGCTAAACTTTATGCAGAGAAAATTTATAGTTTCTTGCCTCAGGCCGGATGTCAATAAGCACAGCATTGTCATTCGCTCGTAAGAGCTCCATAGCTGACTCCGGCGATACATCACCAGCATATCCACCGTATTTCAACACTCTATACGAACCCCTGCACAAATCTGATGGAAAATGTAACATACATTTAAAAGAGACCGTTAAACAAGGAACATTTCCTAGTTTTAAGCCTAAAGAAAAGATTGAACGAAGAAACAAAAAATTTATACCAGAAAATGGCTGAAACTCCAACTACAAGAACAACTGGAATAAGTGGATCATTCGGGTCCAAGCCAATTCGTTCTTCGAATCCCTCCAATGCAACGTAAACCTTCCATATAACATGTTAATAAGCTATCAAAATTCGTAAGGTGTGTTTGCAACTGCTTATTATAAGCACTTATTATTTGCCTTGCTTTTGCTTAAAGTTGAAAATAATTGATGTTAATTAAAATCAAAGAGTTTTTGAAATTGATTTAAAATAAGGATATTTTTGGTAAATCCGAAAATTACGGTGCTTTAAGCACCAAAAGCATCTCAATATGTGCATGAAAGAAACTGCTTTATTTTAGAGAAGCAAACACAGAAAGCAGGTTTTGCAAACATTAGAAATCTGTTTATGCGGTCAAAAAGCAGATAAGTATATAAAATATACTTTCGTATTTCAAAAAGATGTTGTGTATACCTGCTGAAACGCAGAACCGATAGGACTCAATATTCCTACGACACGTCCTTCGGATAATCTAATCACATCCTGATACTCCTGAGGAAGAAACTCCTTTGCAGAGCCATAAGCATATCCAACATTCTTGACCCCAAACGTAAGCAAATCCTCAACCGTTACGACTGCTCGCCTCAACACATTAACTGCAGCAGAGCCTGCTGCACCGGACCCTTCCGCTGCACCGGACCCTTCCTTCACCCCACTTGACAAACCGCCCAGCTTATCACCAGCTGATTCCCCAGTTTTATTCAAGAATGTGGTAAAATCATTGATGACATTATCGACCGCCTCATTAGCACTCGTGAGAGCTGCATTTAACGAGGAGGTGATGGTTTCTAATGACTTGTCCACAACATTCCCTCCCCCGTTGAAAATATCAGCAACAGAGTCGTTCACTTGAGCAACAATGCCGGAAAATTGGGTGTTCTGGTCGGATACTAAAGGAGACAACGGATTTACATCGACACTCAATGAATCAACTTGCACATCATTGATAGAGGTGGGGAATTGAGGATCAGTATAGTTTAGCTGATAATCTGGAATAGACTCGGTTGAGCTATCGACAAACACCGTATGAGGCCCTATATGGTGTGATTCATCACTCTGATATATTAACTGATTAATGGTTTCTATAGAACTGCATTGTTCACCCTTCCCAGCATAATTCGAGTAAAAACATGTAACCGCTCTTCTGGTAGCGAAACTCGAAAATCGCTTCACTGATTTATTCACATTGGTGCAATCAAATGTCTTTGGATGTGAGGAAAAGGGTTTCAAACCTCCATAAAGAGGAATCTACAGAATTATTTGAAACATTTCATCTCATAAATCCAATAATAATGATAAAATTTCATAAACTGAGCTCATCTAATGCAGATACAAGCAATCAATTAAACCCAAACAACAAAATCAAGCATTTTTCATGATCAAATTAAATACTTCCTCATAAGAAAACATAAGATCAAGAAATCAATGGAAGAAAATACTAAATATAGAAAGCCCAGTAAATTAATTTTACCTGTCCATGGCAGGAGCAGCGGGTGGTTGCTGAAGAAACAGGCAACATTGCAAACAAGGGCACCTCAATAAAATAAAATAAAATAAAAAATCTCAGTATTTCTCTAAACCCTAGAAACTCTCAAGAAACACATAAAGCTTTAATCTTTGATTCAAACTAAGCTAAATTGAAACAACCCATCAACTGCTACTGCGTCAAATCAAGATTCTTGAAATGGGATCCGACAGAAAATGAGACCACACAGTCTACGGAACTGAACTCAACCGTTTCTCCAAAATGGGAATTTGTTTTCGTTTTTTTTAAATATGTTTGGTTTCAAGATTTTGAAGAATTATCCAATGAATCGACGTGTAATCAGACATGAGAGGTGGGGAAAATATGTGGATTGTCTGAAGGTGTTAGCTTCATCTGCTTGGCCATTAACTGCCTCTCATTTCTCTCTCTTGTGGGACACTCCGGATTCAGTTTTAAAATTCTGTTTTCTCTGTTGCTCGATGATTTAAGAAAAAAATATTTTTATTCATATTTGGATAAAAGGAAAAAAAATTAAAAATAGGCAAATCCAACACCTAAATGCAAAAATAGGTAAATTATGTCAAATATGTAAAAATAGGCATTCTTTCTTTTTTGCCCCGCATTCATACTTTTTCATATATTTTTTTACTTGTTGTAAATTTGTTAATAGTTTTGCTCAATTTTTATTAATTGAGTAGTTAATTAAGAAGATATAATTTTTTTGTTGTTTATCTAATATTTTGAATAATATATTTTGACAAAATCTAAATTATAACATTCTTGAATTTCACTTGAGACCTATATTTTCGTGATTTTAATTAATTATTATATTTAATTAAGAATATTTAATAAGCATAATTATGAATTATTTCATTTTAAGATACATGAGGATAAATACATTTTTCATATATATAACACTAGCTACAGATAATCTAATTATTAAATTATTAGAATTAATGGATATAGGGACAAAAAGAGATAATGTCTATTTTTGCATATTTTTGCATATTTGACATAAGTTGCCTATTTTTTCATTTAAGTAACTTTGCATATTTTTGCCTATCCTTGACAAAATCTAGAATGATTTCTTACATTACAAAATATCTTCGACCATGTAAGCACGGATTTTTGTTAAATCAGTACTATTATACTCCCTCTGTCCCGCTTGATTTGTCTTATTTTTCTTTTCGGTCTGTCTTACTTAGGGATGGCACTCGGACCAGTCGGACCCGACCGGGGCGGGTAATACCCGCCCCGTGAGAGTGTGGGGCGGTTCCGGACCCGACCCGTACAGGGTCCGGGGCAGTTCCGATTCCTGCTGCGGACCCGCCCCGCCCCGTTTAGACCCGCCCCGTATAGACCCGCCCACACGGACCCGCCCCGGACCTGCCCCGTAACAAATTAGAATTTAGAATTTAGAAGTGTAAAAGTGTTATTTGTGAGATTCGAACTCGCATCAATAATTTTCTTTACATGCACTTACGTCGTTTAAACTAATGTTCACATTTGTTAATATTTTACATGTATAGTTATATATAAGAATATGACATACTAAAATAAAAAAAATTAATACATCTAACAAAAAAATTAGTTTATAAAATATAAATATTAATTTTCTATATTTCAATTATGATTAATGAACAATTACAATTGAAAACTTTTTATAACAAGTAAAAATACATCTAATAAAAATACAATAAATATTAACTTTCTAGATTTCAATATATTATATTCAAATTTCTAATTTCAAATCATGAAAATGTATTTCGAAAATGAGATTAACATTATCTACATTAAAAATAAGTATTCATGAACTAATGAACTAATGAAAAATTATAAATTTACAATTGAGTTTTTTTTATAACAAATGAAAAACTACACTCTTATTATTCATGAATCAAATTCATAAGTTCATAAGAATCATAATATATACATAAGAAATTCATAGTTTAATACGAATCATAACATATGAAAGTATATTTAAAAAAATATGATGAATAAAAGCTACAAAATATATTTGAAAGATGATTTTGTTTTTGTGTTTTATTTTTAATTTTTACATGAAATATTAATCATGCTTACTACAATCATTATATTTCATTAAAGTTACTACATTTTTATTTATGTTTTAAATTAAAATTAATAAAATAACAATTTAAAATTATATACTCCCTCCGTCCCGCTAATTCTGTCCCAGTTGACTTTGGCACGGAGATTAAGAAATTTTAGTTTAGTGTGTATTTTATGAATTTTAATTGTATAAAGAAATTGACACAGTTTTCGAGAAATGGTTGGTGGAAAGAAATGAGAATTATCCAAATTTTTGCAAGGCTAGTAAAAGGCAATCGATTTTTATTTTTTATATTTTTTTATATTGTATTTGAAGAAATAATCTAAAGTTTTCAAAAAGATAAAAATCATAATTTTGTGAGTTCGGATCGGAACATAATCGAGTGGGAGATAGGTTTTTGAAGAGAAGGAGTATAAGAATGTGGGGGTTGAGTAGTGAGTAAGGGGGACCCACTTTATTTTATGTTTAAAAGTAATTTTTACTATTTTAGGAAAGATGACAGTAATAGCGGGACAGCCTGATTAGGCAAGTAGGACAGTAATATCGGGACGGATGGAGTATATTTTATGTTTATCTAAATTTAACAAATAAGTTGTTGGTCTAGTGGTCAAGAGTGCTTGTAAATTTTCGGATGACTTGGGTTCGAATCCTTGTAGAAACAAAATTTTAAATTTATTAATACCTAAAATATTTGCGGGTGGGTCCTTGACGGGTCTACCCGCCCCGCACGGGTCCGGAGCCGGGTCCTAAATTCTGGACCCGTGCGGGTCTACGGGGTGGGTCCGGGTCCATTTTTTAAGGCGCGGGGCGGGTCCGGGTCCAATGATACCCGGTCCCGACCCGCAAAATTGTCATCCCTAGTCTTATTTGACTTGTCTTGTTTCTTAAAATGAAAAGTAATTATTATAAAACTCCCACTTTTTTCTTTGTGGGCCTACCTATCTACTTTCAACTATTTTTAAGATTTTTGGCCTAAATCTTTGCTATATGGAGTGAATGAAGAAGCATATGCATATGATATCAAATTTGTGCTTATTCCAATGTGCAGGACTCCTGAGGTTTCGGCTATGCATCACGATACATCGTGTGATTTGAAAGTAGTCGACGAAAATATGAAGAAAGTATTTGAGGTATGCTATGTAGCATGGACACTTTGTAAAACCTTTAGGTATCGTGTCGAACACTTATCGGGCACTCCGATACGACACGATACGACACTCCAATTGTCGTGTCTTATATGTTTAAATATACGTTGTACTTAATTCTAATGAGAAATATAAAATTAGTTGATTTTACACTTCAAATGCCGTGTCCAATCGTCATATCGTGTCCTAAAATTTTAGAAAATATCGTATCCCGTGTCCGTATCGTGTCGTATCACGTGTCGCTTGTCAGTGTCCATGCAACATAGGAGGTATGTATATCATGCCTCATTGCTTGAGTTTCTATGCATTTTCTTGATTCTCAAGTATATGATCTGATCTTTCCTTAGATCTCCAGCACCACGGTGAAGATGAGGCGGGTGGTGGTCGAGCTGTGCAACATCGTTGCCATATCCCATATGTGGGCCCCGCCTTGCAGCAAGTGCTTGGAGAGCACCGTTTTCGAGCTGCTCGGAGATGGCAGTGGCTCGAGCGTAATTTTCGAGCACTACAACGATGGGTCCGGCATCGGAGCCGCCCTCCTTGCTGCTTCACATTCACTCTATCTTGAGAATCAGTAGCCCAGCAGCCATTAGTGCTGCTTGCTTTCTTTTAGAAACTGCATAATGGTGAGTGATATTTTTGCAGAAATAGGGAGGGAAATAAAGGGATTCTAGTTTTAAGCATTCTTGATTCTTGTTGCAAGAAAGTTTTTTTTTTATCATGGGATTAATAAAAGGTTAGTTAAATACTTAAATCCCATGTTATGGTACTGATCATGGCTTCTTCTTTTTTAACAGTAATGTAATCACTTCGTCCCATTAAAATTGTCATTTTTTCTCGACATGGAGATTAAAAAAATTTATTTAAATATATGTTTTATTAGTTTTAATTATATTAAAAAAATTAACACAATTTTCGAGGAATAATTAGTGAGAAAAAATAATAACCCATCCAAAATTTATTACGACATAGTTGAGGCAATTAATTTTTTTTTTTGATTTTGTAATTAAAAAAACAATATAAATTTTTTTGAAAATTAAAAATCATAATTTTTTGGGTTCGTAACGAAACAGAATCGTGTAAGAAAGAGAATGTATATAAGAATGGAGAGTGGTAAATAAGTAATGAGGAACCACGTCATTTTTTAATATAGAGTTAATATTATCATTTTAAGAAAATGGACACTTATTTTGAGACAATCTAATCGAGAAAGGTGG
The DNA here is from genome assembly GCA_028984105.1 of Lavandula angustifolia. Lineage (NCBI taxonomy): Eukaryota > Viridiplantae > Streptophyta > Magnoliopsida > Lamiales > Lamiaceae > Lavandula > Lavandula angustifolia. The sequence continues at coordinate 7,170,223 of CM054821.1, read as the reverse complement.
ACGTTTTTAATGAGATGGAGGAAGTAGTGGAAAATGACATAGGATTTAGATCAAGATTCAAGAAAGCATTGTTCAATTACATATGCATCAACAAGGACAAAGGGTCTCTCTCTCTCTCTCTACATAGTTAAGGGATTTCACCAACATAAACAAAGTTATATCATACATTTGGAATTCAGACAAACTTAATCATAGGCTACATTACTATGCTATCTTGGATTCACGCCTCAAGGGTGAGCTGCTTCCTCTGTTTTCCTCCACCTGCAAAAGGCACAAGTTCAGTACAAAAACGGGGTCGAACCATTCTCGTATACGAGCAAGCAGAACTCACGCGACAACACGGAGAGTTCGGAGCTTTTCAACACGCGAAGCCTCTTCACAGTTGAGACAAACAAGCTGCAAGATTTGAGCAAACATCAGTTGTCTGAATATGATGCAAATGTGTCAAAACTCAAAAATATTCCACTTATGCAGAGAAAACAGAGGAAAAACAGAGGAACTAATGTATTAGCAACATCGATGTGTTGATCGTGCAACGAAACACGAGACGAAACACAAATAAAAAACCCGAATCAGATCCGTAGAGGGTAGTCAAGAAGCTTACTGCCAAGGGACATCACCAACAAGCATCCTGTCCCCTTCATTATCCTCATACACAAGGGTATATTCCCTATTCCCGTCGAGCAAACACCCGATCACCTTCCTTCCATCGCTCTCAACTCTCCCATCGCCTTGAGCTATAAAAAAAGTAGTCCAATTAATTTTAAATCAACCCTAACGGCAATCGAACACTAGATCAACCACTTACGCAGAAGTTGGAATACCAACTACACTATATGCTGCCGGTCAATTAACAACATATGAACACTAAAAGGCGGTTTTCAAGATTCAATATGGATAAGGGGTTACCAGCAAGAAGGCCTCTAAAGAGCTCATCAACTGCATAAGAGAGCTTCTCGTAACTATCATAAGCTTTGAGATCCACTTTTCTTCCTATCGGAATACCATCCATGTTTATCTTCACAAACATAGTTTTCGAGCAATTTTCTTTAGGTTTCGGATCTGAACTCTTGTTCTCCACCACATCCCCTGAATCAGAGGCCAATTTTGAAGAACTCCCACTTGCAAAGTTCTTTCGGAATGATCGGACAGGAGGCCATCCGACTACCGGTGCAGGTGCAATCCTATAGTTTGTAGCAATTAAGGTTAAAAAAACTAAAAAAGCAATCTTTGTTGGAATCTTGTAAGCTTGTAGTAATAATCTTCAACTTTGTCCAATTGCATTATCAAATTATACAATTGCATATACTTAGAAACAACCCAATAATGCCCACTAAATCACATTGGTAAAAGCTCCAACAAGACAAGAAATCAATTAGTTTGAAGCAATTAAGGTTAAAAAAGCAATCTTTGTTGGAGTCATGTAAGCTTGTAGTAATAATCTTCAACTTTGTCCAATTGCAGTATCAAATTATACCATTGCATTTACATGAAAACAAACCTAATGCCCACTAAATCAGATTGGTAAAAGCTCCAACAAGACAAGAAATTCAATTAGTTTGTTGCAATTAAGGTATAGTAATCTTGTTGGAATCTTGTAAGCTTGTAGTAATAATCTTCAACTTTGTCAAATTGCAGTATCAAATTATACAATTGCATATACTTAGAAACAACCTAATGCCCACTAAATCAGTGTGGTAAAAGTCCAAGAATGAATCCCAACAAGAAACAAGACAAGAAATTCATGTGACAAAAGCAAATAAACAATAGAGGGATGGGATGTTAGACAAAAACATTTAAAAAAGAGGTGATTCTCAGATAAAACAGATATGAACAACATAAGCAAATCCAAATCTTGCAGGTGGACCACACACAACATGAGATTTAAAAAAAAGAATTAAAAAAAAAAAAAAAGAATCACCTTTTCTGAGCACTGTTGTTGTTGGGCACAGCTGGATTCGCAGGTGGAGTTGTCTTCTTTTCTGAGCTGTTCAAATCTGCTGCACCACTGTTGGACTGAAGATGGAGGAAATGGGGAAATGTTTGCTGTTGCCATGGAGATTTCAAGGCAGGATTTTGGGAACAAAGGTTGTCTGAAAAATGACCAAATCTTGAGGGATTATAGTTGTTGTTGTTGTTTCTCCAATCTTGACCAGGTGGAGCAAGCCTCAGTTCAAGCTTCTTCTCTTCTGAAGCTCCATCTGGGATTTTAGCATGCAATTCTCTCTCTTCATGAATCAAATCCAGAAACTGATGACAGCCCTCATCTTTTCTTGAAAATCCCTCCATTTCTCTTTGAGGAATTAAATCAAAATCAGCAGCAAAATTGGATCTTTCTGCTGCAGAGGGAAGAAGATATAATTATATATCAAGAAACTGAAAATCTCAACCAGAAAAGGTGATATGTAGCAAGAGGAATCATACATTAAAATGCTTAACAAAACCTTAGACTCCTAAAACTCCCACATTGTTAACCATTTAAAAAGGGCAAAGGCAGATCCTGTCTACAAAAAACAAGAATCAAGAAATGAAGACACGAGAGAAGTTTTTTTGAAGAGAGAGTTTCACACGAGTAGAATGAGACTGTGTTTGTCTTTGTCTCCCTCCCTCTCTGTTAAATACAAAACTCTCTCGTCCCCATGGGATGGCCTAACGGTTGAGATGGGTGGCCCGGGACCGATAGGTTCTGGGTTCAATTCTAATCAAGACCGCTAGGTGTTGCCTGTCACCCTGTCACATTAAGGGTGGTTGAACCTCCTTCCCTTGTGGTTTGCGACGCTCTGCAAGAGCGGGTTTACCCAGCAGCCCGAAAGTAGCCTTACGGGTTCCATGAATAAAAAAATAAATAAATAAAAAAAATACAAAACTCTCTCTCTCTCCCCTAATGTTTTTTCTCAAATTCAAAAACCTTTTTGTTTACTCAAAAACTTTTTAGTATGATAATGAGAATTGTTGATTGTTTATAAATATATCGGGTTATGTGTAAAGACGAAGACTTTAAATAAAATATTTATAATAATTTATTATTTTTGTAAATGGAGCAATAATTATGGAACAATCCATACTTCTTCCATTTCACTATTTCGGAGGCATTTCTTTTCGACATAGGAATTTAGATAGTGTAATTTTTATAAATAATAAAGTATAGAGAGAATAAGTGATAAAATATGAGTGAATAAATGATAAAGTATAAAAGAGAAAATAATAACAAAATAGATAAAATAAAAAATAGAAAGTGAAAAAGTAAGAGAGAACTAAATAATTTTTTGTTAAATTGGGATTGAATCAAACATAATAAAACGCTTCAAAATAAAAAATGAGTCAGAAATATTGAGAGTTATATTTTAGTCAAACCACACAAAATAAACAAGAAATTGTTTGGTAGCAAGATAAGGGAGAAAACAGAGTCCCTAGGAAAGAGGAAAAGGATTAGAGCAATAAGCACGCAACCAAACCAAAGAAATAATATAAAATGTATGTCTTTGTTTGATTCAAGAAGCAAAGCGTGCTCACCTCTCTCTCTCCCTCCCTCTCTCTCTCTCTCTCCAAATGAAACAGTGACAGAAATACTATGTAGGAGTAGGACTCAAGAATATAGCACACTGCCCAAAAAACATCCCCCCTTTACTTAAATCTCGAAACAAAACCCCTTTAAACTTTAAAGTCAATCAATAAAAGATTAAATAAAGAAAGTGGCTCTCTTTTGATATATGCGACTTTTACGAAACACCCCCTTTCTCCCTCTTGCAAGTAATCAGGATTTACGGTCTCCTACCGTAATCCGAGCGGCTTTTATGTGTAACATAATTGTATAGTCTTATGTGTATCACATTATAAAGGTGTCGAAATGTGGTTATATGCTCCATTATTTTGAATGAAAAATGCCACATATCGACATCCTTTTAGTGTGGTACACATAAAAATACATAATTATGGTACACCTAAACTTTTGTGTAGCATAAGGGTTAAGATAAGTTTGTGGTCGAAAAGTTATTAATTCAAAATTCATCAAAATCGTCACCTATAATTAGTTTTAAAAAGGTTAGCCCTTCCCATTTTGTTTGCAGACTAATAGTCACTGTCGGTTCGTCACTAAATAAATAAATAAATTAAAAATAAAATAAAATACACTTGCATGGTATAGTATTAGTAGGTATATATATTGTTCCCCAAAATCGAGCAAACTCTACCTAATTAAGACACGTAGTTAAGCAACTCCAAATATCTTTCCAAATTTGTTAATCTCCTTGAAAATTTTAAAGCCCATATCTTTATATTGGATTAAGAAAGTCAAGAACATATCCATCTGAAAAATTCAATGCAATTTATGAAAAATCTTTTTTCTTCTCACGTGGGGTTGTATCATTGTGATTTAGTCAAAGATTCAAGATTTTAATGTTTGATACATGTGTGTGTCTTAATCGAGTATTCACCTAATACTTCGTTTGATTGTGTGAGTCTTTGGCCGGTTGGACTGCAATTTGAACAAAAATAACTTCAAGTTCATCATTAATTTGTTGTCATTTTCCGTTCTATTATTTCCGACTCAGAACTTTTCATAACGGGAATTTAACAATTTGTGTTTAGTTTGTTTATTAGTAGGGCCCACTTCATTAAAACAACAAAATAATCATTTATGAGCACTAATTTATTACCATTTTCGTTATTAATTAATATTAATGAAAAAAAACGAGCCGAAAATACTAGAAGGCAAGGTACGTGTCATACAATTTAAATAGATGACACGTAAGAAATTAAGAATATAAATTGTGGGATGTAAAAAAAAAATTCTCCGCATCTTGGTGTCTCGTCAACTATTGCGTCCGGTACTTTTAAGAGTCTGTAATGAATCCACACCGTTAGATGCAAATCGGACGGATGAGAAATGTGGGGTATGAAGGGGAGGCAACTCGTGATAAGTTGTTAAATCAAGCAACGTGGGAAGCTGTGAGAATCGTGTTTTGTTTGAGTGGTGCGACTTTCATTCTTTCATTTTCGGATTGGTAGGAATAGTTTTATGGGGAATTTGATGTAACCCCACTACATTAAGATTTAAAGCCCAATGTCTTATCGCATTATAAATTACTCACTCCGTCCCACCAGAAAATGATACGTTTCTTTTGAATGTAGGAATTGAGAAAAGTGGTATGTGGTGTGAATTGTTTGATCTTTTCATAGTTTTTGTCATTTTAGGAAACATATCATTTGTAGTAGAACGTCTTAATAAGAAAAACGTATGATTTCTAGTGAGATGGAGAGAGTACTATAAATTTAAAGAATTCATTTCATGTGAATACTGAAGTAAAATTGTATTCATTTTCATTTTCAAACTGTCCCACCAAACTTGTTTTGTTTCTAAATAGAGGAATGGGTCCACACTTTTATCAACTCTAAAATATTAATTAATTATATGAGTCTCACATCTTTACAACACAAATCAATTTTTAAATACTTAATTAATCACATGGATCTCACATTTTTTATCAATCCAAACAACTCTCCTAAATAACTATATAAAAAACAAATAAGACAAATTTAACGAGACAGAAGGAGTATAAACTAAAGTCCAAAATTCTTTTGACCGACAATTTGAAGGGTTAATAAATACTCGGTACTATATAATAAAATTTAACGGTGTAGCAGTGAAGGTGGATAGCCCGGAACCAAAAAGTTCAAATCTCATTGGAAACGCTATGTATATGCATGTCACCCGATTGATTAATCTTTTACAATCGTGGTGTACCAACTCGTAAGTTTGAGTCCTTTATTCAATCATAGCTCCAACTTAATAATGCATGTCAATTTCCCATAAGGAATCCCTAAGTGGGTAGCTAGACATGTCACACTATGAGAAAAATCGACCCAATTAACCCTACTAAAAGTGACTTGCTAATTTTTTTTATCATCATAGCCTAGTACTTAAACGCCAGGATTACGAGGGAGAGGGGCGAAACTAAAAAATTCGATAGAGAAGAGGGTGAAGTGTATATTCGGAGGCCGAAATACGAAATTTCTTAAAAATTACATATATAAAATCGCGTTTCGACACGAGTTAAGGAGGCCACTGCCGCCGGGCGCCCTCCCCCCCTAAATCCGTCACTGCTTAAACGTGTGCTTTCCATGTCAAATTATATGCATATAATTGCGAAAATAATTCTAATATTAAACGATGAGTTTTTATTGAATGATAACATCAATATGTGGACGGAATTTGTATATATATATATATAAAGAAAATTGTTTTATTCTTACATGAAAACGAAGTGGTTGAGCATTGCATGTTTGGTGATAGGAGGCTGTTGTTCATATTGTAGAAAGGATTTATGCCACGTTTTAAACGTTCTTATATGCAAGAAGAGTGTATTTTCCACCAAGCAACGACAAGATATTGCCCTATATCTCTTTAAACAAGATAGAAATAGGTGCTCTCCCATCACTTGCTTGAGATGGGTTTAGGACATTGTTGCATAGACACGTGTGACACGTGATACGATATTTTTTAAAAGTTTAGAACATGACACGATGATTGAACAAGACATTGTATTGTATATGAGTATTCGATATGTATTCGATGCGATATGTTGAAGTTTTCTATGTGCATCAAAGGTTTAAAACAACCCCCAACCCCAACCCCAACCCCAACCGCCCACCCACCCCTCTTTAAACGCATTTTTGCAAAATGCCCACAAATATTAAAAGTCACTTTTATGTGTTTGTATCAGCCAAAACTTCTTGCTTTATTTTCCTTTTTCATGGTGTATTTATTTAATAAAATTGATTGAATCGATCACTATCCTTTAAGGATGAAAAATTGCATATAATAACCTATAATTATTAATTATTGCTCTTCTTTTCTGCTTGTCTTTTGATTTAACCTCACGAGAAAATGGTAAAAATACCACTAAAAAAAACAGTTTTTTGCCAACCGAAAAATTCGTCGGAAAAGGCATGATTTTTATCGGTAAAGAACTTACAAATGGAATCCCGACGGAATAAAATAGTCGACAATAACGTAGTCGGTAAACCTCTGCCGACAAAAGTTGTTCGTCGATATTATTTTATTTTTCTATAATTAAATAATTAATACGATATAACAATACCACATCGTATTGATCATTATGAATTTGAACTTTTCATCTCTTTTAGTTATATTAGGAAAAGGAAAAAAAAAAAAAAAAAAGCAGTCAAAAGCTCAAAGCAAAACCAGCAGAGTATTGATAAGAACAAAACCCAACTTTTTTAGTAAAGATTCTATCAACATGATGATTTCTTACAAGTTATACAACATATGATCATATAATGCATCTGCGTCGGTTGTTATTTAAGAATAGAACGGACATAATTACACACATATAAGCGTGCCTCCCATTTTACTTTAAATTTAAAAAGTACTCCCCTTCCCGTTAGAAACGACACATTTCTTTTGGTTTCGGAAAAATTGAGAAAGTGATGTTATGTGGTATAGATTATTTGATTTTTTAATAATTAAATATGGTTCATACAATCTTTTAACATTTTAGGAAACATGTCATGTGTAATGGTCCGAACAAAAAAAAGTGTCATTTCTAGTGGGATAGAGGGAAGATATGATTTATTTAATTTGAGATATGATTAGGCTTTAAGACTCAAGAGTGGACTAATTTGAACGACGGATATACTTTTTTTAACGAGGAGAAAAAACTCTCAGCCGCTATTCAAGGTATCGGTACTATATTTTATGCATGAGAAGTAAATATTCCAATAGAAATTATTAAAACAACTTGTAGCTATATGCAAAATAATTGTTTCCTCTGTCCCGTTTGACTTGTCTCGTTTTTTAAAATAAAAATAATTATTATACAAACTCCCACTTTCTTTATAGGATCCACTTATTTATATATAACCAACTACTAATCTTAATCTCCGTGTAGAAAATAAACGAGATAAGTCGAGCAAGACGGAGAGACAGTTTAGAATTGTAAAAGCTCCGCCTAACTGAACTAACAACAGCCCGTCTAGCTCAGTTGGTAGAGCGCAAGGCTCTTAACCTTGTGGTCGTGGGTTCGAGCCCCACGGTGGGCGCTTTTCTATTTTTCCAATTTTAAGTTTTTGAATTCCATTTTTAAAATATTGGTTAATCACTTAATCTTTGTTATTTTATGAAAATGGTGACTTCATTAAGGGTGTTTGCAAATGCTTATTTTAAGCATTTATCTGTTTATTGATAGCATAAGCAGTTTTTTGTGTTTGATAAATCTGCTTACTGCAACAACTTCTCTAAAATTAAGCAATTAAACTGCTTAATTAAGCAGTTTTTTTTAAGCATCTATTGAGATGCTTTTGAGTGCTTAAAGCACTATAATTTCTGAAACTACCAAATATATCTGTTTTTTATTGCTAATACAAAAAACTACCTGCTTTTGCTTAAAAGCAATTATTTTCAACTTTAAGCAAACAAATAAAAAATGTTTATGATAAGCAGTTGCAAACATCCACATAGTATGGTAGAACATTTTGTCGTTTTTAATTCTAAAATTCAAGTATTATTTTTTTTATGTAACGATAGAAATCGACAGCCGCCACGGACGATACTTTTTACTTTCTTCCATTTTCGAAATCCTAAGTTGACGGTAGAGCATGTTGTCATTTTGAAATGTAATTCTAAAATTCAATTACTACCTTTATTTTTCTGGTTATATGACGATGGAAATCAACAATCGCCGTATTTTACTTTCTTCTACAGTTAAACCTTGATAAAATAATATTATTCGATAAAGTAATAATCTCACTAAGATAATAATTTATTTCGGTTCCGATATGGGTCAATGCACTAAAATAATATTCGATAAAGTAATAACCTCATTAAATGAATATTTTTTCTCGATCTCAATGTTATTATTTTATGGAGGTTTAACTGTATATTCAAAATCCTAAGTTGATGGTGTTTGGTGGAGGTCGGATGGGCCGATTTTTCTGAAATTGGACTTGGGCTTGTTGGCCCAATTTGACAAATGTAAATATTTTAATTTTACTAAAATAAAATGTAATAATAATACTTTTACATCCTTAGACCTTCCTCATTATGTTCAAAGCGTTTTCAATCACATTTCTCAGCAGCCACCGTTTCCTCTTCACCTCGACACCCGCCGGAAACCCCTTCCCCTTCCGTACTCTCTCCGCCATGTCAACCGCCACCGTCAAGAGAGTCGGCACGCACAACGGAAGCTTCCACTGCGACGAAGCCCTCGGCTGCTTCATGATCCGCCTCACGAAGAAGTTCTCCGACGCCCACGTCGTCCGGACGCGTGACCCTCAGGTAATAACGTAGTTGCTTGTTCCGGAAAAATACGTGTTCGATTTGGTGGTAATGTAGTTTTTGTATTTGTTTCTGATTCATCGGTGTGTGGATAATGTGTTCGACGAAATGCCTGTGTTAGGTTCTTGAAACTCTGGATGCTGTGCTCGACGTGGGTGGGGTCTACGACCCTGCCAAAGACCGCTACGATCATCACCAGAAGGGGTTTGAAGAGATTTTTGGTCATGGATTTAATACTAAGCTCAGTAGTGCTGGTCTTGTTTACAAGGTAATATCCTTAATTTTATGTTCTTAATATGAATTAAAAGTTGATTTACAGTTCAGTTTATGCTTGTCTTTAGGCTTTGTTATCTCTATTTTTGGCAACTTTGGTTTGTGTATTTCATATGCAGCATTTCGGGAAAGAGATCATTGCTAAGGAGCTTCAAGTCGACGAAGACCATCCCAACGTTCAACGGTTGTTTCTGGCAGTTTACAAGAACTTCATGGAGGTTGTCTTCTTTGCCATTTTCAATCAAGCAACTTTTCTTGTTCTCTCTCTACAATTTGTTGTTTCTTTTCAAATATGTTTGAAATAGACATTTTGGTTAGTGAGTGACATTAGGGAATGATGTAAAGCTTATAGCTTTGGCGGATAATCTATGATTAGTAGAAGTAGGGCTATAAATCTTAGGTAGTGTTTGGAAGAGGTTTTATAAGTAGCTTTTAATTGCATATGCTTAGGTAGTGTTTGGAAGTTGTTTTTAAGCAAAATTTGTTAGTGTTTGCAATAGTAGAAAAAAAAAACGGCTTAACTTTAGAGAAAGCAGTTTTCCAAACACTCTTACAAGCTATTTTTCAGTTTCTTTTGACTTCTGTTTTTAAAAAGCATCCCCTGACCAACTTATGAGCGGATTATTTTAAGCATAAAAAAGCAGAAATACATATTCCAAACATTAAAAAATGTGCCTTTGCGGTGAAAAAAACCCAGAAACAGCTTATTTAAGCTGTTCCAAACACTACCTTAGTGTATTCGGCTGATGCTTGTTTATCCATTGTTTCATACTCCCTTTTGCTCCTGACTATGCTTACATTATTTTCTCCATTACAATAGGATAATTAGAAGATAGTAAACTTGAATTGTCTTATCTGACTCGCCATTTCCTTTTGTCGACGGTAGGCTATTGATGCCATTGACAATGGAATCAATCAGTATGATACCGACCAGCCACCAAGATATGTGAACAATACACACTTATCCTCACGGGTTGGAAAATTAAATCTTGATTGGACAGATCCCGACCAGTCATCTGAGAAGGAAAATGAAGCCTTCCAGCGAGCAATGGCTTTGACTGGCGGTGAATTCATGGATGTAAGTTTTGAAGTATATCTGGATGCCGTCTCTCTCGTTTATGTACCTTTTACCCTTCTTGCGTAAACAGTTATAATTTGAAGTGCAACCACAAAAGGTGGTTAAGTCGTACGAGTTTGATCACTGAAATTTAAATTGTAATAATAACTTAATTTTGTATTACTTCCAAGTCAGGCGTTATTTCTTGTTAGTAGTTTTAGCTTTTAACGATCATTATCTTTGTTCAGAATGTTCGATATCTTGCAAGATCTTGGCTGCCAGCTCGCTCGATTGTTATGCGGTGCCTTGACGCAAGGTTTGATGTCGATCCTAGTGGAGAAATTATGGTCCTTGATAGATTTTGTCCGGTGAGTAAACTTTTACTTGCTCTCTCATCGTTGTGAAATTTGTTCGTCTACCATTTAAGATTTGTTATTCCTGCCATGTACTATGGTTCGACCTACGAACAGTTTATGTGTTTGTTTTATTCAATGTGTTCGAGTGTATATATATCTACATTCTTTTGTTAGATGTTGTATTTATTCATAGGAAGTGGATCATGTGAGAACCACATTTGACATGAGAACTAAGAACTTTGCATAATCATTATATGTTTTATGTATAATCCGTATGTTTTTTATGCAAAGAATTTGTAATTTTACGTTATGCATAATTCTTATATGTTTTATGTAGAAGACAAAAGTATCAAATTATAGGTTTTTGAATAAAATATATAAAGATTATACATAAAACATAGAAGAATTATGCATAGTTTGTAGCTTTCTCGTTAAATGTGGGTTTTCACCCGATTCAACACCCCTTATTCATATTCCTAGTTTTTTAGTAAATGCTTCTTTGAATAGAATCATTTATTGTTCATTTTCACCTTCATACGATTAATTGAACGTCTCCCGTATGCATCACATCTAGATTTAGCATGAGATTTATATGCATGTAATCGAATTGAGTTTGTAAGCAAAGATGCACCATTTTCCGCCTTTTTATCGAATTTATCGAGATTTTATGTTTTGCAGTGGAAGCTCCACTTGTTTGAGCTGGAGGAGGAGTTGAAGATTAACCCGCCGATTAAATACGTGCTTTATGAGGTAATAATCCATATCCATCTCTTTCCTTATATAACTTGAAGAAGCTTTAGCATTCATGTCCGTCTTCATACGCATGTCATTCTGTACGAACACAAACAATAGGACGAGCGAAGCAAAGGCTGGCGAGTCCAGGCGGTGTCAGTTGCACCGGACAGATTCGAGAGCCGCAAGGCACTTCCTGCTCAGTGGCGTGGCCTCAGAGACGACGAGCTCTCTAGGGAGTCAGGAATCCCGGGGGGCGTTTTCATCCACATGAGCGGTTTCATCGGTGGGAATCGAACATACGAAGGCGCACTTGCCATGGCAAAAGCAGCTCTCACTCTCTGATCATCACAACCAACTACAGAGGTGATATTTGTTATGTTTCTTGAACTGCTCTATTTGTTAGTCTTTCTGTAATTCGCCTCGGGGGCATTTCAGTATTTTCGTCTGAGTATTTTGCAATTATTAGATGCAGAATCTTTACCTATTGTATTGTTTAACGCCAAATCCTAACTTTATATCGGAAGCAGCTTCCTCCGACCTTCCTTCCGCAAATATTTTTTGTTCAATTCGGTATTCATATTATACATACTTGTACGGGGAAAGTTTGTTAATTTGGAGGCCACTTAAATTGGCATAAAGCCAAACATGCGTATATATATTATATGTATTCCTCTATTTTTTGTATATGCTTAGTATGTTTCTGGCCCTACTTTTTTATTTATTTTTATTTATTTTTTATGACGAGGAATTCGCAGTTGTTACCTTTGGTGCGCCCCTTAAGGTGATAGGGTGACAAATTCATATAGCGTGTCCAGTGGGATTTGAACTCATGATCTTTCGGTCCCAAACCACCCACCTTCACCGCTATGCCATCCTAAGGGGACAAAGTTTATGACCCTACTTTTGTTTTTCTATTTTATACTCCCCCGTCTCACCAATTTTGCAACATTGGGTCTCGGCATGGATTTTAAGATAGTGGTTGTAAAGGTATAAAATAGTGGTGTGAAGTTAAAAAATAATGGGGTCCACTTGTTTAAGTAAATGTGATCTATTTATTTTCTTTTTATTTTAAGTAATGTTGCAAGATTGGTGGGATAGTCCGAAAAGGTCCGAAAAGGTAATGTTGCAAGAGTAGTGGGACGCTATGTTTGGCGGAAATTGTTATTGGAAACTTGGCCTTCCATCCCATTTTCTAATAATTTCCATAAATTGAAAAGTAGTATTTGCATTATAGATGCAATCCGGGCACGGTTAAAATTGCTTCGTATTTCCTATATAAGTCTGTAATTAAAATTGCTTCGTATTTCCTATATAAGTCCGTAATTATTGTTTGAGGCAAGACGCCAAATAGGAAAATTCTATCCTAGACCCGGTCCATAGCTTAAGCTATGGACCTTGTGGTCCAGAACGAGACACGTCACTTCTCTTCACAAAACGGATGGCTGCAGCGTACATGACGACCGCGGTGGCTGCTGAAGTGATTCTTCGTTTGATTCTGGTGATGAAAAAAGATGATGGAAGAGGCTAATTTCATCGTCTTCTTCCTCGTCTTGAATTGGGCAGCAATCTTCGTAGTGCTCTGCGTTTTCTTGGTCTAGAAGAGCTTCAAATGATGACATATTCGACTCGACCTCTTCTTCATCGTTTTCGCCGCCGTCGTCCTCACCATCCTCAAGAACTAGCATTGCTAGCTCTGCTTTTAATTCTAATTCCTCTTCCTCTATTTCTTCTCCATCGCCCTCAATCTCCAACTCGTCTTTTTCCCCATTAGTATCTCGTTCTGGACCACAAGGTCCATAGCTTAAGCTATGGATCGGGTCTAGGATAGAATTTTCCCGCCAAATAGTACGTAGTTTCCTTCCGACAATAGGCTTCTTCATGCTCCTACCAAATATTAATTTTCTGTTCTTTAGGATAAATTATTTTTAAACACAAATTTGAATTGTTTTACTTTTATAATATAACTCGACACTTTGTTTCCTTAACTGGTCGGGTCGAAAATGAATTAATTAATCATTAAATTAATTAATTAAGTTAAATTGTTTCTTCCCATTTACTTGCCTTTATATACCACCCAAATATGTCACCATTTTCATCAAATCAAAACCATTCTGTTTCCAACTTCTCTCAATTCCCACCCCCCTCTCTCTCTCTCCCTACAAATACAATCAACATAAACTCCATCCAAAATACACAAAAAATGGAGCAAAATCTAACAATCATAGCCAAGAAATTCTTGAGGAAGATTAAAGTTCTATACTTCATGATGAGGAAAGGCATTGCAAAAGGAAAAATATTAGCCGATCTCAACATGATGATGAAGCGTAGCAAGATCGCCGGCAAAGCCGCCATGCAAAATCTCATGTTCCACCACCACGGCGGAGCCTACTCCTCCTCCTTCTCCCGCCGCCGCCTACATTATGAATTCAGCTTCAGCAAGAATTACCACCCACAGCCTACTGAAGAAGAGCTAATGGCGGCGGGGAAGGTCTTCGACAGCCCGGAGGCATCACCGGTGCTTCCGGGCTTCGGCCCAAGCCCGATGGTACGGCAGCTGAGGATAACGGATTCTCCGTTTCAGTTAAGGAATGGTGAAGAAGATAGTAATATTGATGAAGCTGCTGAAGAATTCATTATGAGATTTTATAATGATTTGAGAAAGCAAAATTCCATTGCTTATTTTGGATAATTCTTGATTTTTTTTAATTTCATTATTTTGTTATTGTGATTGATAAATAAATTTCAGTTTCATGAATTTAATACCAAATGTTGGATAAAACCAGAATTAGTTAAGCCAACAGCCATTACGTTTCAATCGAGTTATTCTATTCCACCTCTAAGAAAGAAAAGAACTTATATATAACCTTAAACAGTCAAGTGAAATTCAATCCACGAAATAATTTGATCTATGAACTGCATCATTGTGATAAAGGCCATAATGCTAGAGGAATCATTACCGTAAGGCATAGAGGAGGTCAGGGGATTTTTCTACCATAGACCAAGTCCACAACTTAAATTGTGGACCTTGTGGTTTAAAATCATGTCACATAAAATATTTTGAAAATAAAAAAATACAAGAAAACACAATTAAATGTATTATTTAATTGAAGTTAAATCTTGAACCACAAGGTCTTGTGGACCTGATCTAGGATAGAAATTTCCGGAAGTCATGAGCGTCGATACCGTAAAATCAATTTTCGAAAATCAATTTTTGAAGGAATGAAAAAGACATGGTAGTATCGTAACAATAGAATACGACCCTAATCGTAACAATAGACCCTAATCGTAACAATAGAATACGACCCTAATCGAAATGCATATACTTATAACTTTTCAAAATTAGCTACTCACTTTTCAATCTCGTATTTTATTTTATCACGTCATGCACGGCTACCATCACACGATAAAATCCACAAACGAAACAAAACACGATACAAAATAGAGAATCCACACAAGCAAACACATTTCATGGAGTAACAGCAGAAGCAAAAGCAGTCAAATATCCAGAGCTCCATTTAACCATTTTGTGTCTCTAAAACTAATCAAGCAACAAGATCAAACAAAGGACCAGTTGACGAACATGAAGCAGAAGCAATGCGGGTCGTCGTCTTCGTTGAGAACCTTCCAAGCCACGGCTCTCTCGTACGAGATAGGCCGGCTCATACTCGACAGACAGATCCCGCCTTGAAGCGATGCAAAACCCTAATTTTGCCAGCATGAGAAAACCCTATTATCTCCTAATGCATGAATTCGAAGTAATCAAGGAATTTGGAATAGTGGCTGACCTGATTCATTATCTGGGGAATCTCCGAGCAAAGATTCTTCCGACCATGATCATCAAATATCTTCTCTAGAGATATGTCTTGAAGTGCGACTAAAGTTGTCTCGAGCATGTCGAGGCCAGCTTGGTTCGCGAAGGTAAAAACCGGCACAGCCTATACAAATTCACAACTTCCCAACATTTATAAAGATGGAATATGGAAATAATGATCATGCAAGTATAAATCTATTAGAAACGTCGATAAGTTTAATACGAATGTAAAGAAAATGTTACCTTCATGGAGCAGCACATGATGGCGTCGGAGTGGTGCCATAGAGCTTTGAGGATGGATTCGCTCCCTTCACCGCTTGATCTTAGAAGATCGATGCCCATATAGCTCCTAAAAAGTTCGGGAAGAAACTTCGTTAAGTCATTTTTCGAATGGATATGTCGTAGCATCAATTTTGTCTTAATGTTTTTAGGCTAATGGGCTTAATTTGGAAGATTGGTTCTGTCATCACTAATAATGTTCTTCTTACCTTTGTCCCGCTATAGTTGGCCACTTTCTTTTCGACACGGAAATTAAAATAATAGATGATAAAGTATGAAAGAGAAATAGATGATAAAGTAAAAGAGATGATATTAATTATTTGTCAAATTCGGAAAATGGCCAACTTTAGTGAGACGTCCCAATCAGGAAATATGGCCAACTTTAGTGGGACGGAGGTAGTATCGTATAGCAAAAACAGAGCATTTTCTTGATATGATTACCTATAGCTTTGGCAGATCCAACGGGCGAGAGTGTGTGCTTCGGGAGTCCCAAGTGGTGATCGGAGGCCAGCATGAGGTCCGAGATGAGAGGAAGAGAGAGCTAAGGCGACCCTCTGAACCGATGAGATAATACTCCGTACATATTGTCGGGCCATCGATATGACAGTGTCTTGCATGTGGCTCTCGAAAGCAAATTGAAAAGCAATTGTCATGACTGATCTTGCGGTGCTGTTGCTAACAGCGAGCTCACTCGAGGGCTTATTGCCACCCGTCCCGGTTTCAAGAGCGGATGCTAGGTCTAGCGTTCGGTTCGGACTCGAAGCCTCCTATGAAATTAAGACAATAAGTGAAATTAAGGCTATTTATGCAGAACCTATCTGACTTCGCGTAAAACTATAAGGAAAAATAAACGGAGGACTCACCTTGGCCGAACCAAGAGGAATGATGCGGAAACCGGATGGAAGGAGAGGAGCGTCTTCAGCAAAGGAGGCATCGATCGGCGCAAATATAAGCTCAGAACATGTGCCAACCGCATTCTCATCCATCCCACTGCAGAGCTGCCAAAATCAAGACTAAGGTTATCGAGCAGCTATTCGATAAACACGAGCATAGCTCGCGATTTACAAAGAAACCCTTCTTACCTGCAAGAGGAATACATCCCTAGCCATCATTGGATCTTCAGGAGTTACGCCTTCCAATTTAATTACCTCAAGAAGCTATTAAGAACGAAACAAGTCGTATAACTTAGTTCAAAATTTACGTTAAAATTCAATTTAGACGAACAAGAGTTAAGAATGCAAAAGGCTTGCCTCTTCATGCTCAATAGTTTGAGCCAATGGGAGGACAACTTGACCGCCGAAATTGCCAACTCGAGTCCCTAAGAAAGTACATGGACCAATCTTGGCAGCAGATGCTGCATAAGTATCGATATTGTCGGCCCATTCCGACCGGTGCTCCCGCAGAAACCGGAGTAGTATTGCCGGAGGCACATTCTGAACATAAGAGAAAACAGAGCAAATTAAAACTTCTTAGGACGACATCTATGATTAACGGAACTACAGCATCACTGTCGTGATAAACCTTCATCGATAAATTGAAGCCCAAAAGGAAGGAAGACTTGAAAACTACCTGTAAAAGCATAGAAGCCTTGGCACACAAGATCGTATTGCAAACGGATGTGTACTCATTTGCGAAAGAGACATTTAAACCCATCAATTTTTCCGGATTGGAGTTGACGAGAATGGTGACATCATCCATGCCGTCGTTGCCTAGCAACGTCCAGCCCTCATCACCGAATCCATTAAGGGCCTCGTTGAACCCCCTAAATCACAATCAAGAAAGCTATACACATGAGACACCAAATACAAGTAAAACCCGTAATAACACGAATAGCCAAACCTGTTCAATCGGTTGCTAAGTGCTCGTAGAGCTGCTGGTCTTCGGCCCCAGTTGCTTACGTTAGTTTGTTGAATGTCCTGAGCCATCTGCCTCAGTTGTCGAAGAGCCTTTACGGGGGAGAAAATATAGTACCGGAAATGAAGGCATTAGTGGGATAAAAGGATCAAAGTCGGCTAATTAGTTACCGAAGTTCCACTACTAGTCAAAATGACCGACTATTCTTACCGCCACGGTAGTCTTTTGAGCGAGTACAGTTGAAGATTCATAGAGCGGGCGCAGCACCTCGGGGACACTCCATGCCTAGCAAGATGTGAGGGGAAAAACAATAGCTTTAAGTTTTCGATGTTTCGAGCCCCAATTAAAGTCGATAAAAGCTTAAAATTCGAAAACGAGCTCTTCACGTGGAAGCAGCTATCTAATTACCTCCAAATTCATGTGATCAACGATGTGGATGATCGACCCTCCCCCGTCACAAGGTCTGATCAAGAAACCACTAGGCAACATCTCTGCCCTCACGAAGTTCTGCACGGGTGGCATGCCAGGGCCATTCTGAGTATTCCTAAGCGATCTTTCGCAGACCTGAAAAACAAATCCAAATCCAATAAAATAATCGCAATTAAATTGGGTCCGAACTGAATTACATCTCATAGATTTAAACACACTGGAAATCGAAAATTAAAAACAATATTTTTTTGTTTACATACCACCAAACTACCATCATCCATGACCGATGTGTAACGGAGCAACCAAAAGTCACGACCTGGCGCCAAAGTAGTAGGCGCGTATAACTAAAAAAAATAGAAATCAAATTCATACACCCCGATAGTAAAAAATACGTAACAAACCACCAGATGAATACCATGTTACGATCATGTCACCTGCATGTATAAAAGTTCAATGGTTCCACCATTGGCGGTAGGCAGCACATTGAGAACATCCACAGCTCGGCAATCGCGGAACCACGAAGGCCGATCCTTGAGGACTTCTGCGACCTGAAGTATAAAGTGGTTTATCGAACTACTCCTTTGGCCTTGAACTCCACTTTTACGTAATAGTTGGAGTCTCAACAAGAAATGATTTAACTTACCCTTGTGGGCTCTAGACCAACGAGACCACAAGCTCTTGCTGCCACGCCAGCGCAACCATGAGAAATAGCAACGATTCCAATGGAATCCGGACCAGGCTACTCGAAATTAATAAGAAATCAACGTGTAAATGGTAATATTCAGTTTAAGTGTAGAGCAAATGAAACCACTGGTATGTCCATGCAAACATTATATGGATCTATAGACGAGGGGGGCAAAATTTACCGCCCCGAAAAAAAATTTAGACAAAGATAATGTAACAATGAGTACAAGGAAGTCAAAAGTACTTACAACTAATAAAAAATACAATAATAACGAGTCTAAACTGAAATACAAAACCATAAAAACGACAAAAAATAACGAAATTCTCGTAAAATGAACTACTAGATTTTTAAAATCGGTCCAATATATTAAATTCACGTAAAATGGGGGATGCAAAAATATTTTTTCCATAAAATTTACACACGAATTTCCGCCTCGACACACGAAATAGGGGGTGCGGTCACCCCCACCCACATCCCCTGGTTCCGCCCCTGCTCCTAATCATCATATGTCTTCCATATTTACTATTAAATTAAGTACAACACTCTTCGAACAATAAACTAATCGACCTTATGCCTTCCGGTGAATATGCGGACACATGCATAAGATATTAAAGTATGTGGAAGCGTACGAACAATAATTAAAATTAAACCTCGTAAACATCAAGACAAAATAGACAATAAACAATACAATAATTACAAATTCAAGAAAAAAAAACTGTACCTTCATTCCAGGCATTTGGACCCACTCAACAGCAGTTCCAGTGGCCTTTGAAAGAAACTCTGCTAAAGTTTCTTCTGCAATGGACAAAAGTCTGGAAGAAATACAAAAAAGTATGAGCCACCCACAAACATCGTACCACACACACAATCAAGAAAACGACTCAACAACCATTCCCCCACTCACTCACTCGGTTTCACAAAATCCCACATTGGATAAAACCAAATTCAACAAGTGTAAATGCACAAGCAAACACCACTATGCATGTGGAGAAAAGACCCTACACCCTATGCGGTTTGCAGGCTATTGCACAAGAGTGGGGTTTACCCAGTGCGTACTTCGATAGCGGCTGCGGGTTACTCTCGTCATAAAAAATAAAAAATAAAAAAGACCCTACTCACCCTGCAGGACTAGCATCTGTTGGAGGATGCTGAGGTGTCAAGTGGTGCTGTTGACCACTCATCACCACTGACTCACAGCTTGTGTCTTTTGTGGAAAGTGCAGCCTGAAAAAAAAGGGATTACAATTTACAATTAGTAAATTAGTCCTCTTCATTTTCTTGAAAAACCCATTTTAATTAACTCACGATTAAGCCAAATTAAGGGCTTAAAAGCTTTTAACTTTGTTAGTAAGGCAGAAAAAAGGGATAAGAATTTACAATTAGCCCTCTTCATTTTCTTGAGAACCCATTTCAATTAACTCAAAATCAAGCCAAATTAAGCAATTAAAGTTTTTAATTTTGTTCTTAAGACTACAAAAAGGGATAACAATTTACAATTAGCAGTATCAATTTTCTTGAAAAAACCCATTTCAATTAACTCAAAATTAAGCCAAATTAAGGGCTTAAAGCTTTAAATTTGTTGCTGAGACAGGAAACTGAGAAGGGTGTTTCAAGATTCTTACATTTGGTGTATGCTGGCGAAAATAGCTGTTTTCATACACTAACTGAGAGACCTGCTTCTGCAGCCTATCATTCTCCTCCATCAAGAGCTTGTTCATGGCTGAGAGCTTCCTATTCACACCTTGTAGCCTTGAAGCCTCTTTCCTTTGCTTCTCTCTGCATCTGCATTTTTTCAAGAAAAAATAAAAATAAAATTCAATTCTTTTCCATTAAACTTACTATAAATTCAAGAAAACCAAATAAAATTGCAAAATAAAGATTCAATTTTGCTACCTTCTGTTTTGGAACCAGACTTTGATTTGCTTAGGCTCAATGTTGGACAAGATGGGGCACTCACGAATCAGCTGCTGACGCCGCATGGAACTCGGCTTCGGACAGTCATGATATAACCTCTCAAGGGCTTCAACTTGCTCCGGCGTGTACCGGACATACTTGCCGTTGTCCAAGGCGGCCGCCGCCGCCGCAGCAGCAGCAGCAGCCTTACTCTCCTTGCAAGACATCGCCATCTCCACTAGGTTCAATTTTTTTCACTCACGCAAGAACTACAACACTTTTGGGATCAAGAATTTACCCCTTTTGAGAGAAGAAATTAAGAAATCTTCCAACATAAGAAATTACAAACGGCGATAGTCTAAAAAAAAAAAAAAAAAAAAAAACAAGAATAAATCACACCACCACCACAAATTTAAAAAACCCCAAAAAAATTAAGCTTTCTTTTCACATCATCTCTTCCATCCACTCTCCAATCCCTCAACTCTTTCTCCATAACAACTTTAAGCCTCATCCAAAACAACCCATCTCAAGATTCCTCTTCCACTCCACTAAGAATCACAGCTTTCTTCAATCTATCAAGATCCCACATGCATATAAACACATAAGCTTATGCATATCATATGATTGTGGGAAGAATGGATCTGGGCCGGTGACATGAAAGCCAATAAAGGGTTGTTGGTGAGGAGAAGAGGAGGAGGGATTTCACTGTTTCGGATTGGTTTTGAGTTCCTTTGAAAATGTGGGTGTGTTTTCAGCTTTTGCTCACTGTGGTTTCTTTCTTCATCCCCTCCTTAGCTTTTTCGTTACTTTTCATCGTGTGTATGTATAGTGTATGTATATGCGTGGGGCTTGGAGATAGATACTCTTTGATACTGAGGTGTCACGACACACGCTGGATTTGGAATATTTTATGACTGAGATTCGCGTCTGGACCAAATTGTCCTTCTCACAGCATAATACTCCTCTTCTTTACTTTTCTAATCACATTAAAATAGCAAAAAATATTTTTAAACGAAAGTCAAGTGGATCTCTCCTATTTAATACTCATTCCTACATTATTATATTTTCTCTCAAAAAATTTATTTCTCACATGGTTTTCGTTCTACTCCGAACTCAAAAAATTATGATTTTTAATTTTTTAGAAACTTAAAATTATTTCTTAAAATATAATATGAAAAAAATAGAAAAAAAAAATCGATTGTCTCAACTATGCCTTACAAAAATTTGGATAAATTATCATTTCTTCCATCAACCACTCCTCGAATATTGTGATAATTTCTTAATACAATTAAAACTCATAAAATACACACTTAAACAAAGTTTTTTAATCTCATCACCGAAACCAAGAGGATAATAATAGCGGGACGGATGGAGTATTGAAATAGTTCAGTTTCTTTTTCGCATAGCTTTTAAAAAGAGTTATTAATGTATGCAGAGTTGTTTAAAGTTATGAGTCTTTAGAAAATGTCTATAATAATTTATCAAAAAAAAATTGGACAACTTCAATATGAAGTCTGAAAAGGTACACTGAGACTATTTCAATGAGGATGAAATCACATGTCCAATAAATCCCTGTTCAATTGATGTCCGATTCAAAACTACGTACTTTTGAATTAACAAACTATAAAATGAAAGGAGAAGATTGAAAAAGGAATTAGATTTTCTCCGTCTAATTTACTACTTATAAACCGGTAAAGAAGGAGAATAAAATAATTAATTAAAGAGTACAATTTTTTTAATTAAAAACTATGTAGTTTTGAATAAGACAATAATTAAATATTAATTTATTATATCGATGATCTAATCCATTTTAATGGGACGGAATGAGTAATAATTAAATATAAATATTACTAAGAGGGATTGTTAGACTTATTAGTTTTTATTGGGGTTATAATTTATGTAATATATGTATGCATAATTTGGTAATTATGTTAGGGTACGTAGAATGTACAACAAAACTATGAGTGTAGGCACGTGACAACAAGAAAATTAAATAAGGGTAAAATGGTAAATGACTAATGCAGGGAGGTATGGGGTCAGATAGGACACCATGATTAGGGCTTTGCATGCGCCATCCCTCCTCGATTCCTCTATCTCTCTCTCTTCGTAATTTAAATATTTAAATTGTTTCTTCATTTTAATAATCCCATGATATCTGTTAATTCTAGTTTATTATTTTGTGAAAGCTATAACTTAAGAGGTTTCTTGAATCCTTCTTGGAAATATTAGTTAATCCAATTTTCGAGAAGTTTTGATGATGTTGCATAATCCACTATTCCCGATATTAATAATCACTTCTTTCCGCTATTAATATCCTATTTTTCTAATTGGATTGTCTCGCTATTACTATCCTATTTTTTAAAATAGTAAAAACTACTCTTAAACAAAAAATGAAGTTCGTCTCTCCTACTTTATACACATCCCCACATTATCATACTCTCTCTTTTCAAAAATTTATCTCTCACACGATTTTCGTTTCACTCCGTACTCGAAAATTTATGATTTTTAACTTCTTGGAAACTTAAGATTATTTATATGAAAAAAATAACATAAAAAAAATCCATTGTCTCAACTATACCCAGCAAAATTTTTGATAAATTCTCATTTCTTCCACTAACTGAACTTCAAAAATTATGCTCATTTATTAATATATTTAAAACCCATAAAATATACATTTAAATAAAGTTTTCTTGATCTCTATGCCTAAATTAAATGGGATAGTAATACTAAAACGAGGGAATCTGATATAACCCACTAAAGAAGTGGTGAGTATTGAGTAGAATGATTTTTTGATTTGAAGTTTGAAAATTAGATTGGATTCAGAATTATTTATCGATGATTTGAAATGAAATCAGTTATGACTTATGAGTATAAATCAACTTATTAAGTATACTCTCTCTTTTATTACAAGTGTCATTTTTTTTATTCGGCATACACATTAAAAAAATATTATTTTGTGGTGTATATAATTTTATTTTTAGCTAATTCTTATTCTTGCTTTCTATAAAAAGACGTCACTTTTAGTTAAATAACTCAATTAGAAAATAAAAACACTTACAATGAGATCGAAAGGTTATTATTAATTATAAATTTAAAAATTGCCAATTGTACCTATAATTCTAAAATATCAATTCTGATATATAGCTAGATAGCTAGATGTAAGTCAAATATCTTATTAGAGATTATATTTCCTTCTTATTTTAAACCTTCTTCCCATACGTTACACCATTATTTTAATATTTGTCACATTTTACGTGAATTTTGCCATCATTTGAGAGAGTTATCTGGAGACCCATGTCTGAAATAATATATTTGAGAACTCAGAAACCAAGAATTATTTAGTTCCAATTAAAGTTAGAAGATTCATAACTAACATATGGTATTTTAAATTAATTAATTGTGAGCAATTGAACGTGAAATATCTACTTAATTATATATTATAATGCAATTATGATTAGCCTGCATGCATGCAATGCATGATCGCTGCCAGCCCCATAAAATATTAAACTTGTGATGATAAAGCAAAGATTTGATCGAGGATCGAGAAATAATATTAATAGAAAAAACGCAGCATATTAAAGGCTCCAAACTTTCACATATTTCACATGTAACGACTTCAAGAAATATTTTCTCATCTTTTCTTGTTGAGTAGTATTTATATTAAGTTTGAACAAAAATATGTTGGAATCGATATATATATATATATATAAATTATTTAGTTATTATGGAAATTCAATTAGCATTAAATGCTAATTTGGCTTGGGCAAAGTTCAGCCCTTTTCGATCGTATTTTCGAGCCTCGATATTTATCCGATTAATGTTTTGAGATATATGACGTCGATCTACGTTTCGAGTAGATAATTATAGTGTGCTTAATTTCTCGATTCCGATTTTCGGTGAGTGAGAAATAGTGGCTCGAAGTTTGGGGGACAAAACTAATATGTTACCTTAAAGTGGAGAAACTTACCTTATTCGGGTTTTGGAGAGTTATTACATTAATCATGTCCCACATCGATTAATGAATAATGTTTTGTGTGGTATTTAAGTCTCTACAATATTGTAGAAGATAACTAAGTGACATGTGGTGGGCTTGGGCCACGCATGCTCATGCGCGCGAGCCTTTTCGCCGACCAGCCTCACACGCGGCGAGGCGCGCCGCGCCGCACCGCACCGGGTCCGGTCCGTGTCCTTGGACTTGGATCTTGGATCTTGGTCCTTTGGGTGGTCCGTCGGGTCGTTCGCCAGGTCGGGTGCCGGGTCGGGCGGTGCGAAGACCAGGCCGCACTAGATTCCTCTCCGTGGTGCACTCGCATCTCGCTACACCCGAGTAGTACTTTTGGGAAGGATCCGGAAGCCAACCTTCCATCTCTCCACTCCTCCACTCCCCCGGACACGTCAAAGATGCCTTAATTGGCGGGAGTTACCAACACCTCTTTCACCGGGGGCAAAGCAGTCTTATAAATAGGCGGGTGTTCGGTTCATTTCATCACACCAACACTTGCAACAACAAAGCTTCCATACAAAGCTTGCATTCCATTCTTAGCTCTTAGCTCATCTTAGCTGCTCTTAGCTCAAGTCCAAAGCAGCTTCCGTCCTCCGCCGGAAAGTCAGCTTTCGCACGGAGCTCAAAGATCTGCGTGCTTTGCAATCCTTGAGACGTCGTCGTTTCATCTTTGGGGACGAAACGCCACAACCGAGAGCACTACCGGGGCGTTTTTCGTCTTGCGGAGAGAGGCCTTCCTCGACTCGACGGTTTTCTCCTTTTGTTGTTTTAGTTCATTTTGTTATTTAATAGTTTACTTGTAATAGCAGTTTATTTTACCAACAAAATATACAAAAATAAGCATGAAAAAGACCATGAAGAAAATCGAAGAGTGAAGAAAGAGATTTTGTCAAATTCAGAAATATGAATTAGGAAGTGAAATTTATAATTTCAAATTATAGAAGGACAAAATTCTATGATTTTAACGAAGGGAAATATTGTGTAAAAATACATCAAGTAATCGGTATTCTGCACAATTTAGGATCCGTCAATGGAAGAGATGATGATAAGTTTGACTATCAATCTATTTAGTTTCTTTTAGAGGTAAAGATAGAAAATGATATTTTATGGTGAATATTAATCAATATTTGCGTATTTAATTTGTAACCACATATTTTATATTTTTTTAAAAATAAGACACTATTAATGGGACAGACTTCTTCTACGGAATACATAATTATTTGATTCTTACTCGAGGGGAGGTAATTAAACACTAAATTAATCGTGTGTCTCAAGCAATTAGCGATTTAGAGCATTAAATTGAAAAGATTCTGTTAGATTTCGAGCATCATTAATTAATTTCGAGGGTTTTTTGTAGCAGGCAATGATAATGCTGACATAGTGATATTAATACGGAGATGTCGAGTATCGTATCAACGGACCTACCCAAAACGTCACCGTCTGACACACGTATCACATCCATTAATGATTACGTATAAAAAACTTATTTCATTTATTTTTTTCTGTCATATATATATATAGTACAAATATACTTGCAACTCAAGTACTTCTATCTAATACTCTCTACGTCACGCTATTTGTGAAAGGAATATCCCATTATTTGTCGTCACTTTCCTAATTTGGTAAAAAATTATTATCATATCTTCTACTTTATCATCTTATTTCTCTTACTTTATTACATTATCTCTCATACTTTATCATCATTTCTCTCATACTCTCTCATTATCTTACTCATCTTCTCTCTCATACTATATCATCTACTCTCTCTCACATACTTTATCATCTACTCTCTCTTTCATACTTTATCATTTACTCTCTTAATTCTCATGCCGAAATCAATTGAGCCACAAATAGCGGAACGGAGGGAGTATCAATTTTGATCCTCTAATGTAGTTCATTTTGTTTTTAGTCCTCTGATGTAGTTATATTTGATTTTACTCTTATAATAATTTTATAAAGTATCCAATTTTAGTCGTATAATTTTACAAAGTGTTCGATTTTGATTCACAACGAAAATTATCAAATGGAAAAGGCGCGTGACGACTAATATTGCACATTTGCACTTTGTTTTTATAAAGTTACAAGACAAAAAAACACAAATTCTACATTGCATGACTAAAATCGAACTCGGTTTATGTCTAACAATAATTCTACATTGTTCGTTCTAGACGTTTCAATTTGTAAAATGTTTGACTTTAGTCTTCAAGCGAATATTATAATTCACGCTTCTTTTTAATTCGATAATTTTAATTGACAAACCAAAATCGAATACTTTATATCAAAAAAGACCAAAATATCGATAATGGTCATAATACAGTTAAACCTCGATAAAATAATAATCTTGAGACTGAGAAAAAATATTCATTTAACGAGGTTATTACGTTATCGAATATTATTTTAATGTATTGATCTATATCAGGACCGAAAGAAATTATTATCTTAATGAGATTATTACTTTATCGAGGTTTAACTGTATAAAACTAAAAAGCGAACATAAGCCTTATTTAAAGGACCAAATCCTATATATATATATATATATATATATATATTTGGTTACAACCCTAATACTTCTCATTAAAAATCCAAAACTATACAAGCCCTAACTTGTACGGTACTACGAATATGTACGGAGAGAGCGATCACCGCCGATTAACCGCAGCGTTTTACTCCTCCCCCTCCGCCCTTCTCCGGCGATAGCCTGCTCCACTCTCCATCTAAAACACACGCACTAGCTTCCCCTGCAGAGCGAAACAACACATGCAAATAGTTATGCAATCACAGTAAATATTTCTTAATGCTGTCATCAACTTCACCAAATAGCATGGCTTACAATTCCCTTCTGAACTCCCCATTCCTACCCTCCCTTCCACTTCACCCTCGCCCCATCTTCCAAAATCCGAAAACTCCCTTGACGATTTCATGCAATGTCGCGAAAGATCATCGTAAGCTTAACGATGACGAGAAGAAATCCCAATTTAAGAGAATATCGTTAAACACACTCCGGCTCTCAGCAACGCTAACTGTTCTCTCAGCTTCACTGCCTCAACACTCTTCAGCCGCAGCACCAATTTCTCGAAAGAAGCGTTTGGAGAAAAAGAACGAAGGCCTAACTCACGAGGAGCTGCAAAATTGGGCACAAGGGC
Organism: Lavandula angustifolia; assembly: GCA_028984105.1. Taxonomy (NCBI): domain Eukaryota; kingdom Viridiplantae; phylum Streptophyta; class Magnoliopsida; order Lamiales; family Lamiaceae; genus Lavandula; species Lavandula angustifolia. The sequence continues at coordinate 7,142,411 of CM054821.1, read as the reverse complement.
TTCCAGTAGTATCAAATAGGCTTCCTTATAGTGAAATTTTGGATTTGAAAAGGGAAAATAAGCTTAAGCATGTGATCAAGCCGTCAAATTCAGTGTTAAAACAGCGATCCGAGGTGGTTCTGGCTGTTTTGGAGGATAACAAGGTTGTTAGGATAGTGTTGCCTTCTTCTCGGACTGATCCTATGTTTTGGGAAGAATGGGGTAATTTGCAAATTGATGGGCTTTGTATGAATGCTTATAGTCCACCATTGAAAAGGGTGGAAGTTCCCAAGCCTTATCTCGGTTTCTTATCGAAATTGTGGGTATGGATGGTGAAATTGATACCTAAACCTAAGTCTAAGAAGGCCTTAATGTGGAAGAAAACAAGGGATGAGCTTAAGAAGAGGAATAATGAGGAGTTGGAGAAGATAAGGGAGGAGAAAGAGATGATGAGGAAGGAGAGGGAGATGATGGAGAAAGCAATAAAAATGGAGGAGAGGAGGAAGAGGAGGGAGATGAAGAGGGCGAAATATGAACAGTCTTTGCAGCTGGCGCAGGAGAGATCACAAGAAATGTCTTCAATGTATTCCAGATTAGCTGATAGTGATAGCTCCGGTGTTTCCTACGCCCTAGCAGTTGTTTTCTTCTATTTGTTTTATCACTTTGTTGTTCTTAACTATATAAAGCAGAAGAAAGATTACGAAGATCGGTTGAAGATGAAAAAGGCAGAGGATGAGGAGGAGAGGAAGAAGATGGAGGAATGGGAAGGGAGTGATGGTTTAGAGAGTGGAGTGAAGCGGTTTATGGAGTCCGGTGCTCGTGTTCGAAGGGCTCGTAATAAGGGACCTCCGCAGTATTTGGAAAGAGGTGTGGATATAAAGTTCTCTGATGTTGCAGGCATTGGGAAAATCCGCGATGAGCTTGAAGAGATTCCGAAGATTCTTCACTCACGCTGAAATGTATCAAAGGACGCGGACTTAAGATACCTAGTAAGACTCTTGCAGTTAACAATGCTTAACAATGTTTTGTTCAGTAGTCATCCATGTCTTCTTACTTGTGAGTTTGGAAATTGATGTTGTGCAGTTAGCTTGCTTCTTTGAATTCTAATACAACTGTCTTGTTTGGTTTAAGGCTTTGGAATCTAATCTCTTTGCTTGGCTCTTTACTTACTTTGGTAGATTTATGAACCAGCTTTATGGTTTGCTTTAGACTTCTTGCTGCAATATTTCATATGTATCCTTTCCTTTTACTACTATGTGTTTTCCTTCAATTGCTTTGATGTGTTTGGGTGATTATGTCTTTCAAAATCTTTAGGTGGTATACTTCTTTGTGGCCCTCCTGGTGTGGGGAAGACATTATTAGCAAAAGCCGTGGCAGGTGAGACGGGTGTGAACTTCTTCTCCGTCGCTGCATCTCAGTTTGTGGAGATGTTTGCTGGTCTTGGCGCTTCTCGTATTCGTTCTCTTTATCAAGAAGCCAAGGAGAATGTGAGATTCTCTTGTTCTTTTGCTTTACATAGTTAGTTAGTCTGATTAAGTTGTAAGAAGATGTGTGAACTCTTTGCTCGGATTTGATTTTCTCAGGCTCCATCTATTATCTATATCGACGAGTTGGATTCAATTGGAAGTGTACGCGGTTTAATTAAGGGTTCTGGAGGACAAGAACGCGATGCTAGTTTAAACCAGGTTTCTTGAATTTGTACCGTTACCGTTTCGTTTGATCATTTACACATCCTTATTCACATATGTCAAACATAACTCTGCCTCAGCTTCTTGTCTGCCTTGATGGATTCGAAGGCAGAGGCAACGTTATTACCTTAGCTTCCACGAATATGCCAGAAATGCTCGATCCAGCGCTTGTAAGACCAGGAAGGTTCGACCGTAAAATATACATTCCCAAGCCTGGCCTATTAGGCCGCATTGAGATTCTCAAGGTTTGATGAAGTCCCTCATGCATATATAATCAAGATCTCTAGAAATACTCTCTTTTGGAGGTTTTGTTAAGCTTAATGTCTTTCTTTTAGGTTCATGCTTGTAAGAAGCAAATGGCTCCGGATGTCGACTTTGCCGATGTTGCAGCCATGACCGATGGAATGGTCGGTGCCGAGCTCGCCAACATCATAGAAGTTGCTGCCATTAGGATGATGCGTGAAGGAAGATCAGAGGTAACTTATCTTTAGAAGAAGAGGATTTGTGTATTTATCAGTCTATGCTTATGTTGTGAGAGGGGTTAAATACATTAAACCCCCTAAACTATTAACTTTCTATATAATTTGTTACAGAAGAGTAAAATCTCGTCAAAAAACTATGACCGTGCGTGCAAATATAGGGGTAATGTCATCCTTTTTTTTTTATTAGATTTATGCGGTTTACCATATGAACTATTAGTTTCTTGATACTTCAAGATGATATTAGTATATTACACCGAACTTTGTACGTGTAGTCGGAAGTTTTTACCGAAACTTCACTCTTTTGTTACAACTTACATGGTTCAGTGGCAAATTGCACATTTTCATAGTTACGGGAGCAAAACGCACAAAGCCAATAGTCTACACGGACTATTAGTTTTGTGATAAGTCATATTACCCCTAATTTTGCACGGAACTTTTTGCCGTAATTTCACTCTTCTGCAACAAATTAGATAGTTCAGTGGCAAATTGCACATTTTCATAGTTACGGGGGCAAAACGCACAAAGCCAATAGCCCACACGGACTATTAGTTTTGTGATAATTCATATTACCCCTAACTTTGCACGGAACTTTTTGCCGTAATTTCACTCTTCTGCAACAAATTAGATAGTTCAGTGGCAAATTGCACATTTTCATAGTTACGGGGGCAAAACGCACAAAGCCAATAGTCTACACGGACTATTAGTTTTGTGATAATTCATATTACACCTAACTTTGCACAAAACTTTTTGCCGTAATTTCACTCTTCTGCAACAAATTAGATAGTTCAGTGGCAAATTGCACATTTTCATAGTTAAGCGGACAAAACTCACAAAGCCAATAGTCCAGGGGCAAAGTGGACGTTTTCATAGTTTAGGGGGCAAAATGTGGAAAACTAATAGTTTAGGGAATTTGATATATTTAACCCTTGTTAGAGCTTCATTCTCATAGGTGTTTGTATTATTGCTAATCCACTTCGCTTGTGCAGATCACTACTGATGACTTGATACAAGCTGCACAAACTGAAGTACAAGGAATGGTATACAAAACCGAGCGGAGCCCCGAATTGTGGAGGCAAATAGCCCTAAACGAAGCAGCAATGGCCGTAGCTGCTGCAAACTTCCCGGACCAGAAAAACATTCAGTTTGTATGTTTTCTCTACACATCACACTAATTCAAACGGTTTAGCATCTGATTTCTGGTTCTTGCTCTGTTGTGGAAGATAACGATTGATCCGAGAGGTGGGAGGGAATTGGGCTACACACGAGTGAAGATGGATGGCGTTGCGTTTAAGGGCGGACTACTAACGTAAGCCTTATACTCCCCATCTTTACCACCTTATATTGAATCCTGCTTAAGCACAAAGACTTGTGTGTCACACAATATACTCCCTTGTATGTCACACTTTATAAGGTGTTGACATGCGGCATATGTGGCCCACCATAATTGATTTTGATTTGATTATTTAATTAAAATGTATTCCACATGTCAAATGATTTGTGGAGGTGACATATAGTGGAGTATAATTGCGTGACACCAAAGTCTATCCGCTGCTTAAGTGTTCCGTTTTCTATTCTCTTGCAGACGTCGGTCTCTACTGGATCACATCTGCGTCCAGCTTGCTCCTCGTGCAGCTGACGAACTGTGGCACGGAAAGGATCAAGTAAGAGTTTATACAACTAGTAACGTTAAAACAAAGAAACCATGCTTCAATCTTAGCACCATTTGATGAGTTAATTACTACTTTCGTGTTTTCTAGTTAAGCACCATGTGGGCAGAAACGGCAGATAATGCTCGTTCTGCTGCGCGTGCATTAGTTCGTGGTGGCCTTTCTGATAAGCACTACGGAATGAATTACTTCTGGACTCGAGATGGGATAAATGTGAGCAATCTCATCATCATGTCATCACTCGATTTTTCAGAATATCGCAATTTTGAAGTTTGAGGTTTGTTACTAATTGCAGGAGTTGGACTCGGAGCCATTGAGGATTCTTGATGAATGTTATGAACGTACAAAAGGGGTATGTTCTCTTTCTCTGGACTAATCTAACCATTGTTTTGTAATGAGATGGTGAGATTGTTTGTCCGATTTTCGTGCAGATTCTTGAGCGAAACCGGGAACTGGTGGATGCGGTTGTTGATAGTCTACTGGAGAAGAAGAGTCTAACCAGGGCAGAGTTCTTCAACTTAGTTGAGTTGCATGGATGCCTTGAGCCTATGCCGCCTTCCATACTCGACATCCGGAAAGCAAGGCGATCGGGCTCATCAAACGTCGTCGTATAGAATGAAACGAAAAACGCTTACTTGCATCTATAACTAAATCGAGCTCGTTTCGATCTTTTAACTAGTATAGTGAAATAGAAGATATGGGATTACTCTTTCATGCCTATTTGTATTTTGATTCAAATTAAGTATGATTCTAGAGGGTAAATTTGACATTTCTTCTTACAAACGGTACAACGTTTATTTTGTATGTTAATATTTAAATAATTTATCAAAAGCTGGAATAGCTCAGATGGTTAGAGCGTGTGGCTGTTAACCACAAGGTCGGAGGTTCAAGCCCTCCTTCTAGCGTTCTTTATTTTCATCTACTATTTTTTTTGATCTACTATTTTTTTTAAAAATGTTGTAATATTATTAATAATGTACTTTTTTTTTTCATCTACTATTTTTAAAAAAAATGTTGTAATTCGGAGGTTCAAGCCCTCCTTCTAGCGTTCTTTATTTTCATCTACTATTTTTTTTTTGATCTACTATTTTTTTAAAAAAGGTTGTAATATTATTAATAATGTACTTTTTTTTTTCATCTACTATTTTTAAAAAAAATGTTGTAATATTATTAATAATGTACTTATGAACGAAAGCTGGTCATCAGTTTGTATTTTGTATCAAAACCTATCATTTGGACATTGTACTGCTCTCTCTCTCTCTCTTAAAAGAAGCGATATGCTTCTTTTACACATGAGAATTAAAAAAATGGTCTTATATGATATTCTATTTTTTATTAACGGGATGAAGGAACGGGATAAAGGGAGGATTAATTAATAAAAACTTTCCAAAATTGGTATAATTGAAAAATAATTTTTAAAAAAAATGTCATAATATTATAAATAATGTACTTATGAACGAAAGCTGGTGTCATTTGGACATTGTACTGCTCTCTCTCTCTCTTAAAAGAAGCGATGCGTTTCTTTTACACATGAGAATTTAAAAAATGGTCTTATATGATATTCTATTTCTTGTTAACGGGATGAAGGAACGGGATAAAGGGAGGATTAATTAATAAAAACTTTCCAAAATTGGTATAATTGAAAAATATTTTTTTTTTAAAAATGTTATAATATTATTAATAATGTACTTATGAACGAAAGCTGGTGATCAATTGTGGAAGGAGCAGTATAATTGAAAAATAGGTTAGAAGGGGGATATTTCCAATAGTTTGTGTGATGGATTGGTAAAGCAGGTGGAATCGATAATTGTATGTATAGGTAGATAAAATTTAGGAATTAAATATAAAATTTTGGACCAATCAATTTAACAAGGGAATTCAAAATTTAGAGTTAGTATTTTATATCAAAATCTATTATTTGGACATTGTACTACTCTCTCCGTCTCAAAAGAAGCCATACGTTTCTTTTACACACGAAAATTTAAAAAAAAATATAACAAATTTGAAATTGGGATTACATATAAGTAAATGTACCAAAAGCATCTAAAGTGGGACAAATTGGACCAAACATCATTCACAATTTCATTTTTCCATAATCCAAGAAAATGCATTTGCAGCTGCAACAACACACCCCACCAAATCTTCCAAACTTTCGAAATTAAAAAAAAGGAAGAAATGAAAAGAAAATAATTTCATACCACAAATAAATGGAAAATTACAAAAAAACCAACTTAGGGGGTGTTTGCAACAGCTTAACTTTTTCAACTTATAGCTTAATTTAAGGGAAAATTTTTTTTGATGTGTTTTTACAACAAACTTTAAATTCGTAAAAATTCTCTACATTTAAGTCAAATAAGTTGAAGTTGGTTAAGTTGGTTTTTTACCAACTTCTCCAACTTAATGGCATATTTGTAATTTCGGATAAGGTCTATGATTTGACATTTTACTTATAAATCACAAAATAAAGTCTACTACAAGTATAAATTTTGCAAACACTATTTTTTCAACTTTTCCTCGCTTTTAAGCGTTTTTGCAAAACACACCCCAAATTCTCTAATAAAGTCCACTTTTACCAACTTCTCCTTAATTTAAGCATTTAAAAAAAGCTTAAGCTGTTGCAAACACCCCCTTAGAACTCGCTGGTGGCGAGCGGTTCATGCTCGTGGTGGATGAACACGTTGCTGTAGACGAGCCCGGCCAGTCCTCCGCCGATGAGTGGGCCCACCCAGTAGATCCAGTGGCCGGAGAAGTCCCCGCTGGCAACGGCGGGTCCGAAGGAGCGGGCGGGGTTCATTGACCCGCCGGAGAATGGACCGGCGGCCAAGATGTTTGCGCCGACGATGAATCCGATGGCGATGGGGGCAACCGTGCCCAACGCGCCCTTCTTGGGATCCACTGCGGTGGCGTACACGGTGTAGACGAGGCCGAATGTGATGATGATCTCGAACACCACCCCTTGGATCTCTCCGACGCCGGCTCCCACGGCGTGGATTGGAATAGCCTATAATAAATCAATAATATAAAATTTGATAATTTAGAAAAATGAAAAAAGAATTATCGTCAATTTACAGTTAAACCGAGGAAAAATGTTGAGGTTATTAGTTTATTAAATATTGTTTTAGTTTATTAATCTAAATCGAGATCGAAAAAAATTATTATAAAAGCGAGATTATTACTCTATATTGGAATAGCTTATAATAACTCAATAATATAAAATTTGATAATTTAGAAAAAAAATTAACATCAATTTACAGTTAAACCGGATAAAATATTTATTTGATGAGATTATTAATTTATTTAACATTATTTTAATTCATTAACTAAAACATGGGATCGAATAAATTATTAGTTAAGCGAAATTATTAATCTATCTAACATTCCTTTATCAATGTTTTAAGTGTAAATAGAAGTCAAAGAATAAAAGTTGACTTACCAAACCGCCGGTGACGACGGAGAGGAGCAAGGAACCGACGACGGCGCCCAAGAGCTGAGCAATCCAGTAGAAAAGTCCGGTGAGGATGGTGATCTGACCACCGACGGCGAGACCAAAGGTCACGGCGGGGTTGACGTGGCCGCCGGAGATGTTGGCGGCGATTGAAACGCACACAAACAGAGCAAATCCATGGGCGATGGCAATCGCCACCAGCCCCGCCGGGTCTAGGGCTCCGTCCGACGTCAATTTATCTATCAAAAACACAAGATTCGATCATTACGTCAGGAAATTGCAATTAATTAACTTATTAACGTTAATTAATTACTGCATGGGCTGCATGAATATAGGGTTCTTAAACAACTCAATTAAACCCAAATGCAGCTCCAAATCCGGATTAAATTAGGGAAGATGGCGGAGTAATTACTGAAAGCAATGGCGGAGCCGACGCCGGCGAAGATGAAGAGGAGGGTGGAGATGAACTCGGCGACGTACGCCTTGATTGAGGCGGCGCTGAACGAGTCGCCGAGGCTGCCGAAAGCGATTCCTGGCATTTTCTCGAATTAATTAATTAATTCTGCAAAAACAGAAAGTGGAGAAGAAGAAGATGATGATGGAATTAATTATTCTTTGAGATGACGGAAATGGCAGCTCTAAAGTCGCTATATATACTGGAGAAAATGCGACTTTATCCAATTAATTTAATGAGAATATGTTGTTAATATATAACAGATGGCTCGTTTTAGATGTATGAAGGTGGAAATTAATCAAATCTTAAGATGATTACAGTTAAATCTCGATAAAGTAATAATCTAGGAACCAGGAAAAAAATATTTATTTAATGAGGTTATTACTTTATCGAACATTATTTTAGTGCATTGACCTATATCGGGATCGAAAAAATTTATCATCTAAACGAGATTATTATTTTATCGAATATTACTTTATCGAGGTTTAACTGTATAAAATAATTTATAGCAGCCTCCTAAGAAGTTTTACTGGTTGGGTGGTTGTAATTAAAATAATTAAATCATTTCAAGTTAGATAGCATGAGGTAAATAGAGAATTTGGATTTTGGTACTGTAATGTTGTCTTTGTTCGTTTTTAATTTTATACTGTAGTCGAGTAGGTTCTTAGCCTTTTAATTTGATCAATTGTCCGTTTGCTTTTAATCTTCCGATCGAGAAAGTATATACTTCACGAGTCCATTTTCCAACATACGTGAAATACAATCTCCATGGATTGAAAAAATAGGCGTGATTCAATACACGACCAAAATTGAAAATCTCTCAAATTCAATGTAAAACAAGTTTGTATATACAAAAATAAAATAGAGAAAATTATATTACCTCCATCCTACAAGTTTCTTTTTTTAGTACGAAAATTAAGATGAGTAGTTGGTTGTATATAGAAAAATAGGCCCCACAAAAAAAAAGTGAAAATTTTTATATTAATTAATTTTCTTTTTAAGAAACAAAATTAGTAAAGTGAAATAACTCGAAAAGAAAAATAGGATAAGAGGGAACAATAAGTCCGTGCATATCCAATCGAAAACCTTGATGCCGCTAGGCTGTCGATAACATGCAGGATTGGAATTTGTCTGGAAGGTGTTCGATGAATTGTCCATGTGAAAAGCTTGGTAATATAAATTTGAATTTTGAAATAAATAGGATGTGATGCTGGCGTGACTACCTTCATGGGCCACATTGCGCCGACCATGGATTTGAAAATAAATTTAAATTATTTTGAAAAAGACATGTTGTGGGTAGGATTAAAATGGAGGTTCAATTGATAATGATTTGATTAGGGTTTCATAATTGGGATTAGGTTGATGATAAGTTTGTTTTAGTTATGGGAATCTTGATTTGAAACTTTTGGTCACTTGTAAATCTTGATTTAATATATACTCCATGTTTTCTTGTTGATTAGTGTTAATTGACATCACACACTCTTAGTTTTATAGTTTGTTGATAATAATAATACTCTAACCGTCCCATTATACGTGTTCTATTTCTTTTCGCACATAGATCAATAAAATGGTGTTTTATTATTTGGCTTTTGGTTAATTCAGTTTTGTCCACATATTCTCATACTTTTTTAGAAAAAATGACACTTTTAATGGGAAAGTCGAATTAGGAAAGGAAGACGCTTATAATGAGACGAAAGGAGTAAAAGTAATATGTATTGTATGATCAAATGGAATAATTATGCAAGCGTTGTAATTTAGTGTTAAGATTACTACTCACTCCGTTTCATTAGTAACGTCCTGTTTCTTTTAAACACGGAGATTAAGAAAATAATGTTATGTATATATTGTTTGAATTTTGGGTGGTCAATTTATGACCACACATTCCTTGCCTTTTCTAGAAATATGATAATTCTAATGGAACACCCCAATCGAGAATACAGAACGTTAATAATGGGATGAAGGAATACTAAATATAAATCAAAATTAATTTGGTAACTAATTATTAGAGTGAGGATCCAAATTTGATCCTCATATGCGAAGTGACCAATTGTTGGGGGGTCCTCATCGAACGAAGACTTTCCAATTCTTATAAACTAATTAAAGTATAACCTTATCATCTAACTAATTTAATGGTCTAAATAAGCATTATTAATTTCTCCAATCATTAGCCAGCTTTCACAAGTTATTTTTTTACTTTCTAAACATCGTCACTCAACATTTTATTGTGGTGGTTAAAATTGTTCCAAAATGATTTCATTCATGGGTAATTAAATTGAGTTGGGCTCAATTAAATTTTAGAGCCCAAAAAAGGCCTAATTGAGTTTTGGCTCGAAAAGCCCAATTGACTGAAACTAATTTTGTCGCCCTAATAGTTTAGCATATTCGAGCATAGGGCTTCTCAGAAAAATATATTCTCTCCGTTCATAAATAATGTCCATTTTTTTTTTTCGGGACGTCCCATAAATAATGTTTCATTTTCAAAAATCGTAAGATGAACCTTCTGGATTCAATTAGAATTTGATCAATCCTTTTCTTTGTTCATTAAGGCGGAGAGCTGAATCAAGAATTCTCTATCCCCATAATCGATCAAATCACTGTTCGCGACCCAAGATTGTATTTTATCCCTGGCCTCAATATCGGGCCTTGTTCTTTGTCTATGAGAGTTTGAGACTAGTTGTATGGATTTTCTTGTTATTTGTCCCTTAAATTATTGTAGCTTCTTTTGTAGTTTAGAGCCAAGATTAGATAGTAGTCGCATGACACTTACTAATCGCGATGAACGGAGGAAATGACGGTGGTATGGTCTCTTCCTCGATAAAATAATAACTTTGGAATAAAAAAAAATTCATTTAATGAGGTTATTGGTTTATGGAACATTATTTTAGTGTATTGACCCATATTAAGATTGGAATAAATTATTATCTTAACGAAATTATTACTTTATCGAATATTACTTTATCAAGGTTTACCTGTATATAAAGAGGCGAATTCATAATTGTCATATAGTTGAGTGGCCAAAATAGTATTTCTGCAAAACCGTACATAGATCCTTCCATTTTTGCAAGTGAAGCTCATCACTTCCCCACACAGTATCTCGGGCTGTGAGCGTAAGATGCCAACAACGCACAATGTGCTGGAAGGAACGGTCTCCACTCGGCGTGGGCCTCATGACGCCGAAGATGGCGGCGGCGGAGGCGGAGAAGCCGCCGACGAGTCCAAAACTCGGAAAAGCATGTCGGTAGCATTTCGGGTCACGAATTACTTGACCCGAACTGGTTATGTAAGGCCCGTTCTGATCACAGCGGTTGCAATCGTGATCATCTATGCTCTATTTGCTCTCTCTCGCGATTTGGTGCCGGCTTCCTCCTCCGGCGGCATCTCGCGATTGTTCTTCCCTGATGATGTCGAATCGGATTTCGGATCGCTCGGCGTTCCTTGGTGTAAGTCTTCATTATTTCTGGATCTGTAGGGTTTAACACGCAATGTCAATTTTGATTGTGATTGTTTTTGCAATTGATCGGTTTTTAGTTCGTAGATGTGACTATTAGTTGTTAGTGTGATCGTAATTGTGAATTCCAACCGTATTTTGATTTTGATTTCCTGATTGTTAGCCTGAATTATTGGGAGATCTGAATCTTAGCTTAGCTGAAATGTTTCATGTTCATCATTTAGGGCATTCTGTTTCAGTCATTGGGACTTTTGATCCAAATTGGATTAGGTTAATGTTAGGAATTAGGGGAAATTTACTGAACTCTGATTCAGTTCTCCTTGTTTACAGTTTACCTTTGCCTTTGCTATTATTTGTTTGAGGATTTGTTGAAAATTGGATCTAAGAACTTGAGCTACTTTCCATTGTAGCTGCATTGATCTGTTGGTGTAGCAAATTGCTTCGTCTAAGTTAGTAAATTTATCATGTTGCTTTGTTCGTTCGTTCGTTTTGCTCGATAATCAGCACAATTAAGTAAGTATGCTTCTATGGAAGTTGCTAAGACATAATCATATAATTCTTTCTTTGCTTCTATGGAAGTTGCTAAGACATAATCATATAATTCTTTCTTGCTTCATGTTTACTCTGTTGGTTTCTAAATCTGCTAATCTGGAAGAAACATTATGTGCATATAATTGTTATCCTCATCAAAAGGCAGATCAAAAAACGAAAAAACTGCGGAGTGGACATCAAAGGACTTGCTCCAAGCTCTTGAGGAGTTTATCCCAATCTACGAAACCCGTCCCATTAAGAACAACATGTACGGCATGGGATTCGACCACAGTTTTGGACTCTGGTTCATCACAAGATGGCTGAAGCCAGATTTGATGATTGAGAGTGGCGCCTTCAAGGGCCATTCGACGTGGGTCTTGAGGCAAGCCATGCCCAATACACCTATCTTATCAGTCACGCCTCGTCATCCAGAAAAGTACCTTAAGAAGGGCCCTGCTTATGTTGACCCAAACTGCACGTACTTAGCTGGGAAAGACTTTGTCGATTTTGGGAGCATGGATTGGGAAAAAGTGTTGAGGAAACACGGGGTTGAAGATCCTGCCCGGGTTCTTGTCTTCTTTGATGACCACCAAAATGAACTCAAGAGGTTACTATATGTTTCATAATCCATCATCCAACATCTTATTCCAATTCAATGAATTCATAAACTCTTACCATCTTATTTTTCTTGATTATTTGATTACTAGATTAAAGCAAGCACTAAAAGGCGGCTTCAAACATCTAGTCTTCGAGGACAACTATGATACCGGAACTGGTGACCATTACTCCTTAAGGCAAATATGTGATCAGCCATACATTAGAGGTATTTGTTTCATTTCACATCATTAATTTCTTGGTGGGATTATATCATATTCCTAAACTTGTTCTTTTTCATTATCATTTTCTATTATATCATGAATCTAGACTATACAAAAAGCTCTGTTTTCATGAAGGTGGTGGGCATAGTTGCTTCAGAGACAGCGACGAGGCCAGAATAAGATACCGAAGGAAGAAGTTCTGGGAGAAAGCAGTCGATACAGACGAGCTATGTGGACCCGGAGAAGCATGGTGGGGCGTTAGAGGCTACATGCGCGATGATTTCAACCACAGCAACAAGGCGATCACATACGACGAACATTTCAAGAACAGCAGATTCGTAGAGTCGGTATTAGATCTCTACTGGGAGCTACCCCCAGTTGCTGGCCCTTCACTCACTCATCAGACACGATACGAGCCAGCACGCGCCCCTAGCCCTATTGTCAAAGATGGCCGGTTCGGCCTGTTTCAGAGGACCGGCTTAGCACGGCTCGAGTCATCGGTGTTCAATGGTTACACTCAAATGGTCTATGTTCAAGTATCTCAACTTGAAACATAATCTTGCTGTTTCTTATTACATCGACCCCAACGGGATGTAACACTAAATCAACTCTAGATTAGCCAGTTACATAGAAGTAAGAATACCAACTACACTACATGTGACCGGTATAATCGTTCTAGTTATGTATTGGTTATATGATTATATCTAGTTTGTAAGAATGGTATAGGCATTTTTTTATTGGAAAAACATTAATTGATACATAATGTCTTTAATTAAGGAAGCATAGAATCCTTTGCTAGGGTTTTTAGGAAACCCCTATCACATGGAGGTGTGCTTTTGCATTGGTCAATAGTATCAAAGCAAGATTTGTCGAAATATGTATTTTGCTCTCTTCCATGCTAACCACATCCTCATTGCCTACATTTATAATACATAGGATTAGGTTCATACTGAAATTTTATTAATGTAAAATATGATATATAAAAAGAGACGAGACTAAAGCGAGTCGAGAGAGAAAGGGTTTGCTTGTTGAGTTGCGTCTTATGTATATGTGGGTTTATTTGTTCGTTCTTACCTTTAGTATAGAACCGACAAATTGGGCCTGACCCGATGGGCAAGTCCTGGGTAACCGATAAAAGAGTTGGGTTGGACTTCAAAATTATAAGTCTGAAAACACATTGGGCCTAGAAAGCCCACCAAAAAACTCTGGGCTCTATGGATTTTGAGCTATAAAAACCTGAAGTTTTCGGGCTGCCCAATTATACATATATTATTAATTATTATTGTGTTATTCTACCAATACAAATGAAGAAAATATATAAGGTTTTATAAAAATTGGATTCAAATGTAATGAAACTTGAGAATTTAACTTGTTGATTGTTTTAGTTTAAATTATTTGATGTTTATGTGAGTACGACTATGAATTTTGATGCTTATTTGTGCATAAGCTGATTCATTTAATTTGTTCGATTACTTCATAACTTTCATTACTTTATAAACATGAAAATAGCAAATAATCGAATAGGATCACAACAGTACAATGGAAAATAGCATTGAGCTTTTCGAAAATAACTTTATCACCTCCCGAAAATTGCATGATAAATGATAAATGTAGACAAATTAGTTGTGTTTTAGTAAAATAATAAAAAAAGAAATTAGACATTTAAAACATAAATTTGCAGTCTTGTCTTAGATGCATAATTGTACTTAATTTGCATAACAAATATTGAAACATTAGTGTAACATACTCCATTACGGTTTGAGAGAGGAAGAGTACAGTTAAACCTCGATAAAATAATATTCGAATAAGTAATAATCTCGTTAAGATAATAATTTATTCCGGTCCCGATATGGATCAATGCACTAAAATAATGTTCAATAAAGTAATAACCTCGTTAAATGAATATTTTTTCTCAATCCCAAAGTTATTACTTTATCGAGGTTTAACTGTACATCTTTCTTACATTACCTACAACATTTTAGAAAATGATAATGTTCTCCATGGTATTGCACTTCTTTATTAAATCTTGATTATTTTGTTTTTATCAAATATAATTAAATGATTTAGATGAGCATTATCATGTACTCCAATCTAGAATAACAATTCATTCGAGGATATTGGCAATTTCTGTGAACATTTCATTTTAAACTGAAATCTCGGATTTGATAGGAAAAGAACGCAATTTCTATATCCGTATAACGTACATACATCATTGTATGCATAGGATTACGAGGAAGGGGTCGAAATTTGAAAATTCGATAAAAAAAAAGAACGAAGTATAGATTTCGAAGGGGCAAAATACAAAAAAATCCGAAAATCACACATAAAAATTCGAGTTTCGACATGAATCAGGGGTGCGACCGTCATTTATTGAAACATAAATGACACACGATTAAATTAGGAAACAATGGATTCATAGAGTTGGAACTCCAAATTTGCATAGCGAAATAACAGTTAATTAAATCACTAGTTTGCAAGCCTGCATGAAACTTTGCAATCCTCGAAATTTAGAAAACATCTTCGACTTATGTTGCAACAATAACACTCTAATCCCCCCACACAAACATTCTTATCGCAAGACTTTAGATTTATCTTCCTTCCTTCGAATCCCTCCTTTGGTATTCTTCCAACCACATAACCCTCATGACCTAATTAAATTCCACAACAGAAATTAAAACACATCAATATTGTCACTAAATCATATATTAACATCACTTTCTTAATTATACACCCTGTTCAATTGTTGTCCGATTCAAAACGACGTAGTTTTATATCGAAAAACTACAAATTAAAAGGATAATATTTAAAAAATAATTAAAGAGTGCATTTTTTGCAATACAAAACTACGATGTTTTATTACTGGACAGGTGATCTCATCCCGTATATATAAGTTTAATTGGAATTGCAACACTTACAATCATGAGGAACAAACAATGTGGCCAAGATCATTGAGAAGAGAATCATATACACCAATTTGTGAGAAGCCATTGCTTAAAATCAAGAGAAAGAATTAGAGACTTCTTTTTGTTTGATAAAAATGTGAAGGTTCTTCGTATTTATAGCCAGCACGTAATTACTATGTATTAAATGATATTAATTCAAGAACAGTTGTAAATTACTATGTATTTGGAATGATAATAATTCAAGAATAATTGGAAAATGACTCTTAATAAAACCATATATTATTTCCTTTATTACATTAGGATCCAAATATATTCCAAAGTTTGTATAATATAATGCTAATTATGTCCCTCAATTTATGCTCAATCATGAAATAATTTTATAATGTTTCTAAAATTACATCCATTAATTATTAATATTAACATTTTAAAAACATCCCTCAATTTACGCCCAATCATGTTAAATCTAATATTTTATAAAATATAATTAAAGAAATTCAAAGCACAATTTTATAAGATAAATCAATTTCAAATCTATTAATTTTTAAATTAAATTGAGGGGTAAAAATATAAGATATATAAGATTATGTCCCTCAATTTACGCTCAATCATGAAATAATTTTATAATGTTTCTAAAATTACGCCCATTAATTGTTAATATTAATATTTTGAAAACATCCCTCAATTTACGCCCAATCATGCTAAATCTAATATTTTATAAAATATAATTAAAGAAATATAAAAGCACAATTTTATAAGATAAATCATTTTCAAATCCATTAACTTTTAAATTAAACTAAGAGGTAAATATATAAGATATATAAGATTGTGTCCCTCAATTTATGCTCAATCATGAAATAATTTTATAATATTTCTAAAATTACGACCATTAATTGTTAATATTAATATTTTGAAAACATCCCTCAATTCACGCCCAATCATGCTAAATCTAATATTTTATAAAATATAATTAAAGAAATTCCAAGCACAATCGCATAAGATAAATCAATTTCAAATCTATTAATCTTTAAATTAAATTGAGGGGTAAATATATAAGATAAATAAGATTATGTCCCTCAATTTACGCTCAATCATGAAATAATTTTATAATGTTTCTAAAATTACGCCCATTAATTGTTAATATTAATATTTAAAAACATCCCTCAATTTACGCCCACTCATGCTAAATCTAATATTTTATAAAATATAATTAAAGAAATATAAAAGCACAATTGTATAAGATAAATAATTTCAAATCCATTAACTCTTAAATTAAATTTAGGGGTAAATATATAAGATATATTAGATTATGTCCCTCAATTTATGCTCAATCGTGAATTAATTTTATAATGTTTCTAAAATTACGACCATTAATAGTTAATATTAATATTTTGAAAACATCCCTCAATTCGCGACCAATCATGCTAAATCTAATATTCTATAAAATATAATTAAAAAAATTCAAAGCACAATTGTATCATATAAATAAATTTAAAATCTATTAACTTTTAAATTAAATTGAGGGGTAAATATATAAGATATATAAGATTATGTCCCTCAATTTACGCTCAATCATGAAATAATTTTATAATGTTTCTCAAATTACGCCCATTAATTGTTAATATTAATATTTTGAAAACAATCCTCAATTTACGCCTAATCATGCTAAATCTAATATTTTATAAAATATAATTAAAGAAATTCAAAGCACAACTTTATAAGATAAATCAATTTCAAATCTATTAATTTTTAAATTAAATTGAGGGGTAAATATATAAGATATATAAGATTTTGTCCCTCAATTTATGCTCAATCATGAAATAATTTTATAATGTTTCTAAAATTATTCCCATTAATTGTTAATATTAATATTTTAAAAATATCCCTCAATTTATGCCCAATCATGCTAAATCTAATATTTTATAAAATATAATTAAAGAAATTCAAAGCACAATTGTATAAGATAAATCAATTTCAAATCTATTAACTTTTAAATTAAATTGAGGGGTAAATATATAAGATATATAAGATCATGTCCCTCAATTTATGCTCAATCATGAAATAATTTTATAATGTTTCTAAAATTATGCCCATTAATTGGTAATATTAATATTTTAAAAATATCCCTCAATTTATGCCCAATCATGCTAAATCTAATATTTTATAAAATATAATTAAAGAAATATAAAGCACAATTGTATAAGATAAATAAATTTAAAATCTATTAACTTTTAAATTAAATTTAGGGGTAAATATATAAGATATATAAGATTATGTCCCTCAATTTACGCTCAATCATGAAATAATTTTATAATGTTTCTCAAATTACGCCCATTAATTGTTAATATTAATATTTTGAAAACAATCATCAATTTACGCCCAATCATGCTAAATCTGATATTTTATAAAATATAATTAAAGAAATTCAAAGCACAATTTTATAAGATAAATCAATTTCAAATCTATTAATTTTTAAATTAAACAGAGGGGTAAATATATAAGATATATAAGATTACGTCCCTCAATTTATGCTCAATCATAAAATAATTTTATAATGTTTCTAAAATTATTCCCATTAATTGTTAATATTAATATTTTAAAAATATCCCTCAATTTACGCCCAATCATGCTAAATCTAATATTTTATAAAATATAATTAAAGAGATTCAAAGCACAATTGTATAAGATAAATCAATTTCAAATCTATTAACTTTTAAATTAAATTGAGGGGTAAATATATAAGATATATAAGATTATGTCCCTCAATTTATGCTCAATCATGAAATAATTTTATAATGTTTCTAAAATTATGCCCATTAATTGTTAATATTAATATTTTAAAAATATCCCTCAATTTACTCCCAATCATGCTAAATCTAATATTTTATAAAATATAATTAAAGAAATTCAAAGCACAATTGTATAAGATAAATCAATTTCAAATATATTAACTTTTAAATTAAATTGAGGGGTAAATATATAAGATATATAAGATTATGTCCCCCAATTTACGCTCAATCATGAAATAATTTTATAATATTTCTCAAATTACGCCCATTAATTGTTAATATTAATATTTTGAAAACATTCCTCAATTTACGCACAATTATGCTAAATCTAATATTTTAAAAATATAATTAAAGAAATTCAAATCTCAACTTTATAAGATAAATCAATTTCGAATCTATAATTTGTATACCAAGATTTTTTAAAACTTTAATGTTGAATAACTGCTCCTCAATTTACGCATAATGTTGTTAAAAAATGTTAATTATATAAATTATATGTTAATAAATTTAAGGAACAAATTATATTATATTATATCTTATATATTTACCCTCACATATATATTAAGTCATAATCTAAAACTTTTTCACGCCATTTCAAAACTCTCACATATTTGAAAGAAAAAAAACTTGAAAGTACAAAATGCCTAATATTTGGTCCATCATTGAGGAGTTGAATGAATTCAATGAGTCATTTGCGATGAAACTTCGACTGATCCGTGCATACGAGATCCCTTCATTCAACAAAAAAAGATGTATCAAGTATAGAGTGTGTTTTCCACGATGCAAAGGTATGTCTCATTCAGTAGTTGTATCACTTTAATATTTCTAGTAACCCATATTGCATTGAATTCATATTCAAATGTTTCAGGAGGAGAGAATTGAAGCAACAATACCAAAAAATTTGGTTCGCATATTTAAACCACAACTTGAGGAGGGTCAGATATATGGTCTAAAAAATTTTAAAGTT
The DNA here is from genome assembly GCA_028984105.1 of Lavandula angustifolia. Lineage (NCBI taxonomy): Eukaryota > Viridiplantae > Streptophyta > Magnoliopsida > Lamiales > Lamiaceae > Lavandula > Lavandula angustifolia. The sequence continues at coordinate 7,123,243 of CM054821.1, read as the reverse complement.
GTGCATGATAGTAGGACACCCAAGATCACCACAAGTACATATAGGATATTGATCAGTGATAAAACCCGAGTCTTGAAACTCTTGCAAAAGAATTTTCCCGACACACGGTATTGCTTCAAGAACTTCGATGATGTTCACAAAATAGAAATCATTAACAAAGTCACACCGTTTGATAGGTTACAAATATATGATTGTGCTTATAGTTTTAAAATGTGCATGAGATAACATATATAATCAATTACCATATGCTTGCAGCTATCATAGGAGCGGTTGCAGAGGTTGGCAATGTGGAGATCCGTACTATGCCTAATGGACCAGAGAAGAGGCTAATCAATATCAAACTTCAAGATACAAAGTATCAATTTTAATTTTAATATTAATAATTTTAGATTATGTTAAAAAAATAAATCTTTCTAATTTAATTCTCATTATTAAATTTAATTTTAATTACTTGATTTCCTCTGCACTAATTCTCTTTCAATGTATGGATACGAAGAGATTCTATTGTCATGAGCCTAACTGGTTCATTTAGTTGGTAATATGATAATATCAGCATGATATTCAATGTTTATATTTATATAAAATATTTTCTGATTATGCCATGTTAGATTATAGTGGTTTATGAAAATATAAATAGTAGTAATATTTATACACAACACTAGAGTAGCATAAGCATGCATATAAAACTATTACAATTTCGTGCGTAGCACGAGTGTTGTTCTAGTCTACATTAAAAATTCAATTTCAAATCTAATTGAATTTCAATCTAATTAATCTTTCCAAAAAATATTTACATTAAATTTCTTTTAAACTCTTTAATAAATGGATTCTTTTAAAACTATTCAAAATAATCTATTATTATATTTATAAAAATCAAATATTATAATTTTAAATTAATTTAACTTTCATTAAATTTAGCGGGGTAAATATATTATTCTCTTTATTAATTTATCGATGCACAACTACATCTATAAAAAAAAACACAATTCAATTAGAATTAATCTCAATCAAAATTCATATTACATAAAAAAACCAATTCAATCTGAATTCAATTCAATTTATATTCATTAATAATTAATAGAATATTAATTAATAATCTATATAATTTATCTATTATTTTATTTATCTAAAAATCGGATGTTCAACCTCAGTATCTGAAAAGAAGGGCATTGCCCTTATTTTAAAAATTGTATTTATATATTTTATATGATTTCTCATTTCTTTTGATAAACTTACATTTAATTAGTCAAAAAAGAGAATTTCATTAGTAATAATATCTTTTTTTTAAAAGAAAAAGGAAATGAGTTATGCAATTAAAATCATATTTTTTTCACTTTTTCAATTGTCAAAATAATTTTTAATGTATAAATAAACCAAATTAAGAAAGAATTCCAACTATTTTAAAAAAAAAATCCATAGTGGGCATTTATTTAACTAAATATGAATTATTAATCATTCAAATATTTAATTAACCCAATCTACAGCTAATTATAAATTATTAACCATATATAGGTCTAATTTAAAATAATATTGTCAAAAATAACATAAATGTATTTAAAACAAACTTTAAGTACCACAAATCATATTAAACTAATCATCCATAAGAATTAATTAATTTCGGTAGTGATAATTTAAGAGATTATTTATGTATTTATGTATTTATAGATTTACTTAGATTATTTTTATTTTTATTTTTCTCACTAGGAAAGCAGTGTATCGACTGACCGACTGGTGACAAAGTAAGGTGAGTAGCAACAACATGTTCAGTTTTTAAATTGTGTTTCTTTTTTGCGTGCCACCGCTCATCCCTTCTCTTCTCCTTTCTTTCTCCTGCCGGGGTGCATCTTGATGGACATGTAAAAGATTAAATCTTAATGGGAGGGAATGCATCGATGATAGACAAGTAATATAGTGTTATAGACTTTGTATTAATTAATTTGAGAATTGTTAGTGATTGCATCCTACATATACAATATATTTACTGAAATTTTATCAACGTAAAATATGATATATAAAAAGAGACGAGACTGAAAGAGTTTGCTTGTTGAGTTGCGTCTTATGTATATATGGGTTTATTTTTTAGTTCTTACCTTTAGTATACAACCGACAAATTGGGCCTGACCCTATGGGCAAGTCCGAGGTAACCGATAAAAGAGTTGGGTTGGGATCCAAAATCATAAACCAGAAAACGCGTTGAGCCTAAAAAGCCCACCCAAAAAACTTCGGGCTCTATGGGCTTTGAGCTATAAAAACACGAGGTTTTCGGACTTAAAAGTCGGCCCGGTTATACATGTATTATTAATTATTATTAATGTTATTCAACCAATACAAATGAAGAAAATGTATAAGGTTTTATCAAAATTGAATTCAAATGTGATTCATATATAGTGAAACTTGAGTTGTTTTAGTTTAAATTATTTGATATTTATGTGTGTACGGCTATGAATTTTGATGCTTATTTATGCATAAGCTTACAATATGATTCATTAATTTGTTCAATTACTTCATAACTTTCATTACTTTATAACATAAACATGAAAATAGCAAATAATTGAATAGGATCACAACAATACAATGGAAAAATAGCATTGAGCTTTTTGAAAAGATGAAATAAGGCCCTTAAAAATTAAAGGTCATGTGTAGGTGAGTTGTTCGCACACGCCCAACACCGCCACTTATTAGGTTCAAATAAGGACTCAATAAAGTAGAAAATACGAATAAGTCTGAACAATTGATGAGGAACAAACAAGGTAGCGAAGATCATTGAAGAGGCCAACTTGTGAGAAGCCATTGAGGAATTGGAGAGTTGCTTATTTGATAAAATGTTTTCTTTGTATTTATAGGAATAAAGGATGAATAATATATAAGGATACATTTAACATTTATAAAAGGAATAATAATTTTGAGATTAATTGTAAATGTATTTTTAATGGGGTTTAATTTTTTTCGGTGTTTGTGAACCAACCAAGTGTTTTTACCTCCCGAAAATTGCATGATAAATGTAGACAAATTAGTTGTCTTTTAGTAAAATAATAAAAAAAGAAATTAGACATTTAAAACATGAATTTGCAGTCTTGTCTTAGATATATAATTGTAATACTCCATTAAGGTTTGAGAGAGGAAGAGTACATCTTTCTTAAACTACCCACAACATTTTACAAAATGACAATGTTCTCCATGGTATTGGACTTCTTTCTTAAATCTTGATTTTTTTTTATTTTACCAAATATAATTAAATGATTTAGATGAGCATCCCAATCTTGAATAACAATTCATTCTAGGATATCCGTGATTTCTGTGAACCTTTTTTTTAAAATTGAAATCGCGGATATTACTTTATCGAAGTTTACTGTATCTGTATAACCTACATACATCATTGTATGAAAGAATCATTTATTGAAACATAAATGACACACGATTAAATTACGAAACAGTGGATTTATAGAGTTGGAACTCCAAATTCGCATAGCAAAATAATACACCATCCGTCCCTCAAACGACACGTTTTCCTTATCGAGATATCCCACTATAAATGACCCATTTTCTAAAATAACAAAGATTATGTGGATCACATTTAACTACTAAAAAGTCAAACAATCTACACCACATAATACCACTTCTTTATTTCCGTGCACAAAAGAAACGTGTGAGTTAATTAAATCACTAGTTTGCAAGCCTGCATGAAATTTTGCAAGCCTCAGAAGTTACCCAACATGTTCGATTTATGTTGCAACAATAACACTCTATTCCCCCCAAACAAACCTTCTTATCGCAAGACTTGATGTTTATCTTCCTTCCTTCCTCTGGTATTCTTCCAACCACATAATCCTCATTACCTAATTAAATTCCACAACACAAATTAAAACAAAACAATATTCTCACTAAATCATATATTAACATCACTTTCTTAATTACACACCCTGTCCGATTGTTGTTCGATTCAAAACGGCGTAGTTTTGTATTGAAAACTACAAATTAAAAGGATAAGATTTAAAAATTAATTAAAGTGTGCATTTTTCAATACAAAACTACGTCGTTTTAAATCAGACATCAATTGGACATGAATTATTGGACAGGTCTGTATATATAAGTTTAATTGGAATTGCAACACTTACAATCATGAGGAACAAACAACGTGGCCAAGATCATTGAGAAGAGAATCATATACACCAATTTGTGAGAAGCCATTGCTTAAAATCAAGAGAAGGAATTAGAGACTTCTTTTTGTTTGATAAAAATGTGAAGGTTCTTCGTATTTATAGCTAGCTCGTAATTACTATGTATTAAATGATATTAATTCAAGAACAATTGTAAACTACTATGTATTGAATGATAGTATTAATTAAAGAACAATTGAAAAATGACGTTTAATAAAACCATATATATTATTTCCTTTATTACATTAGGATCCAAATATATTCCAAAGTTTATATAATATAACGCTAATTATAGCCCACATGAAATTTTTTGCAATCTCTTTCTCTTTTTTTTTTAATCTACTAAACCTAGTACAATTAAACCTCTTTAAAATAATAATATTATGATTTTTGGAAAAAATATTAGTTTAATAAGATTATTACTTTATTGAATATGGTTTTATTTATTAACTCAAATCAGGACTGAGATAAATTATTATATAAGTGAGGTTATTACTCGATCGAATATTATTTAATTGAGATTTAACTGTAGCTAATTCTCAAAAGTTTGATTTAAATAAATCAAGAAATAAATAATCAAAAAGTCGATATGTCCGAGTGGTTAAGGAGACAGACTCGAAATCTGTTGGGCTTTGCCTGCGCAGGTTCGAATCCTGCTGTCGACGTAATTTTTATTTTTTATAGAGGGCAATTTAGTCTTTTACAATATCGGCATCTTATCCTTTCTTCTATAGTTTTTTATCCGATGCACGAAAGACGAACTCCACCGCCAATGACCTCCATAGCAAACTCAAACCTCGCACCATTCTCCGCCACACCCTTCACCACCGCCGCCGCCGCTTCCACTTCCCGCCGCGTCTCCATTGTGCGCTGCGGTCCGCGCGACAACCGCGGCCCGCTCCTCAAAGGCCGAATTTTAAGCACCGAAGCGATTCAGGCAATCCAATCTCTCAAACGCGCCTACAGATCCGACCCGACGAATCTGCCGACTCAGCTCCTCCGCCGCCTCCTCAAAGCCGACCTCACCGCTTCGATGAAGGAGCTCCTCCGCCAGGAGCAGTGCGCCATCGCCGCCAGAGTCTTCTCCGTCATCCAGTCGGAGTACGGTGCTGACCTCAACATGTACGCCGAGATGGTGGTGGCGCTGGCGAGGAACGGATTGACGACTGAGATCGACGCGTTGGTTGATCAGATGGAGAGGGAGGAGGTGGGGATCTCTTACGACGAGGGCAAGGGGCTGCTGAGGCTGGTGAAGGCGTTGATCGTCGCGGAGAGGAAGGAATCGACGGTCAGGATTTACAAGATGATGAAAAGGATTGGCTTGGGGGAAATTGATGAGTATCTGGGGAGGAATTTGAGCAAGGGTTTGAGGAGGTTTGGGGAAGGGGAATTGGCCGATGAGATTGATTTGGAATTAGCCAGGTTGTATAAGGGTATTTTCGTCAAACGATGAACTCCAGAGCATTCCGTTCTGGTTCTTCTTCTTCTTTGAATATAGAAATACTACTGCAATATGTTAGACTGTAATTCTTGTTCCAGTTCTGAGTCTGAAACTACTAAATTGCTTGAAAGCTTTCATCTCTGGTTATTTGTTCCGCTGGAAGATTGAATTCAATATGTTGGATTGTAATTCTTGTTCCAATTTTGAGATGCGAACTACTAAATTGCTTGAATGCTTTCACTTCTGGTTTGTTGTTCTGCTGCAAAATTGAATGCAATATGTTAGTTTGTAATTCTTGTTCGAATTTTGAGATTTAAACTGCTAAATTGCTTGAATGCTTTCATCTCTGGTTAGTTGTTCTTCTGGAAATTTGAATGCAATATGTTAGTTTGTAATTCTTGTTCGAATCTTGAGATTTAAACTGCTAAATTGCTTGAAGCTTTCATCTCTGGTTAGTTGTTCTGCTGGAAAATTGAATGCAATATGTTAGTTTGTAATTCTCGTTCGAATTTTGAGATTTAAACTGCTAAATTGCTTGAAGCTTTCATCTCTGGTTAGTTGTTCTGCTGGAAAATTGAATGCAGTATGTTAGTTTGTAATTCTTGTTTGAATTTTGAGATTTGAAACTACTAAATTGCTTGAAAGCTTTCATCTCTGGTTAGTTGTTCTGCTCGAAGATTGAATTCAATATGTTAGATTGTAATTCTTGTTCCAAATCTGAGATTGAAACTTGCAAATTGTGTGAAAGCTTTCATCTATGCTTAGTAGTTTTGCTGGAAAGTTTTGAGATGTTGAGCTAATTGATGAATGCAAGCCTCCTTGTTTATCAATCGGTTATTACTAAGAGCGGTATCATTTGTCGACTGCGCTTCTGTGGATCTAATCCCTTCTTCTTTCCTGTAATTTCATAGCATTGAAGTGACTGTTAGATAAATTATCCGAGTTCTACTACTTTTGCGTAAACGGCTGTAACTAAGGAAAGCGATCCTTCTTGGTTACCCGGTCTTTTGCCTTCATATTGCTGCTGCAGCTCATCATTCGTGGTTGTTTTTGCAGGTCATTATCCCAGTTAAAATATCCAGAGTTGCTGTGAGGATTGCCATTGAAGGTAAACATCATGCTTTAACTTGCGTTTGCTCGGTCCAGAAGTTTTAATATTCAATTAGAAGTTCATGAGGCATTTGATTTGCTCATGCCCTTTTCTGGGATTAGTCAGGAATTCTATTTCATTATGGGGCTAAACTTGAATCATTTCTTGAGCTTCATATTTAGGTGTGATATTGACAAGTTTATCATTTCCTGCTAGCACTGGTTGAAAACATTATCTCGCCAAGCATTTGTCGAGATGTTATTCGCTTCGCTAATCCCCCCCCCCCGCCCCTTCTTCATCTTCTTCCCCATTAGAACATTTCCCCTATAGAGTTCTCTCTTATTGGTATATATGCTATTGATTCTTCAAGAATGGATGATTTCTTCATGTGGGAGTAATTGTCGTTCCAACTTACTCCCAGGAGTCGGCTCCTCCGTATCGAAAAACGAAGATTTTGTGATGAAATTAGCTGCATCTTAAACTTGTTTGGAATGGCTATATGAGCTTTTCACTTCACACTATCCAAACTCCATTGAGTGAATTGAGAATTCAACTACTCTATCAATCTGATCAAAGAATCCTTTATATTTTTCTTGACTTTTACCAGCTTCCTCTGTCAGAACCACATGTATAGTCTGCTGTCAACTATTCATTACATGATGAAGGTATTCTTGTTCTGTTCTGTTCTGTTCTGCATTTACCTCAATTTCAACACCAATCTTGATTAGATTGAAGTTCTTTATTAGATCCTTATTTGTCTCATCATCAGCCATTTGAAAATTGAATCCCCCATTCATCAGCAGTTGCAGTAGTAGAGTAGAGATTCCCCTTATTCAGTAGCCATTGTTTTGTGGTAAGAATTTCATTCTCTGGTTACTTGGTAGAATACATAGAGGGAGAGAGAAGAGAGAAGAGAGAGATAGAGAGAGAGCCTTGATTTCTCATACTCCCTCCGTTTCACTAATCAAGTCCCATTTTTTATTTCGGGATGTCTCACTAAACAAGTCCTATTCCATAAATGGAAAAGAAATGAGCGGACCACAACCATTCTAAACAAATTGGCCCCACCCGTCCCCTTGGGATGACGTAGTGGTGAAGGTGGGTGGCCCGGGACCGATAGGTCCTGGGTTCAAATCCCACTGAAATCGCTATGTGTTGTCTGTCACCTATGGTTAGCCTAGGGTGTTTGAACTCTCCTGTGTGGCTTGCAGGCTATTGTACATGATTGGAGTTTATCCAGTGCGCACTTCGGTAGCGGCTGCGGGTTACCCTAAAAAAAAAATGGGCCCCACCCCACTACTTCATACTTTTACACCACACATTTTATTTTTCACCCACTTTCTAAATTCCCGTTTCCAAAAGCAATGAGACTTGATTAGTGAAACGGAGGGAGTACTGTATTTGTTTGTATTTAATTTTCTTGTCCAGAATCACAACTTCATTTTAGTATATGATTATACATGTTTTGTAAGAAAATGATTGTTACAAGTTCAATTAGTGGACAATCATTCATACCCTTTTGTAACATTATTTTAATTTTATGTAATAAATAAATGGAAAGTTATGCAGGTAGCTTTGAATTATAAAACTACTAAATTAATCTCCCAATCCTATAAAGATTATTCCCCCTTTATATAAAAAGAGACACAGTAGATTAGCAACAACTTTTGTTAATTAATCTCAAGTCAACAACAAATTGACTGCCAACATACAAATAGAACTCTAAAGTTAAATCTTTTCTTCAATTCCTCCCAAAAAGCTTACCGTACTCGGCCTATGTAATTTCAAACTCGTTATCACAATTTACTTTTCGAGTTAACCCGACCAAACTGTATACGATGTCTCGTCTTTTATTTCAACTATACTAGTTAGGGACGCTTCAAATGTAAACATCTGCATACTTTGTAAATTTTTACACGTGAATATATATTGGAATAAAAGATATCGAGAAATGAATTAGGGCAATCCGGATCTTTTGGCCAAATTTGTGAGGAACACTGCATGGCCCACCAATTAGGTGGTGCCGCGTGTGTTTTTAAAGTTAAACAAATACTATAATATTAAGTACATGGCCCACCAATACACACGTGGAACATCGTGATTGATGGATCACTGAGTGATCCTTGCAAAATTGAGTCAGAAGATCCCTGGCGGAATTAGGGTGTGACGGTATGACGAAATAGACTATACAACTATATGTATATATTTTGAACCTAACCCTAATCCCTAACCTATTGCAAAAAATTGTTAGTTACCACCCCAATTCAAGGAAATAAGCTCCACGAGTATTTTTTTTGGCCTGGAAACACTCCCCATCAGCTTTTTTCTGTCCCACTTTATAATAAAGTTAAAGCAAGAATCAAAAGAGAGAGAGATATACTAATTAATAAATTTTTTTTGAAAAAAGAAATCGGAAAGTTTTTGAGGGAGAGCGAAGCAAAACAAAATGTAATTCATTTGTCTTCCAACCCCACACACACAAAATTGCTTGTGTGTTTGACAACGACATGAGCTTTCTTCAACATCTTCCCATGAGAGAGAAAGCATAACTTTGATAGGAGAGAAAGCTTGAAAGGGGAGTCCGTTTTGTTGCACGAACAAGGAAATAGAGGAAAGTGATGATGAGCTTTGAAGGGGGAAAAGAAAAAATATATAATTACTAGCTAGATATTGCAAGATCGTGAGAGAGAGAGAGAGGGGTGTAGAGAGAGAAGAGGCAAAAGGGTGTTTGTATTGTTGTTCAAGTTTTGATTTTGTTGGTGGGATTTTTAATTTTTCTTGAGTGACAAATGATGGCTGGAAACCCTAGCTCGTGGAGCATGAATGGCATGCATCCACAATCTCAGTTTTCAAATTCATCTCCTTCTTCTTCTACTGCTGCAGCTGATCATCATCATCATCATAATCATCATATTCCCTCTCAAGATTTTCCAATTAGGTCTTGGAGCCAACTCCTTATGTAATTCTCTCTCCTCTCTCTCTCAAGATTACTTTATACATGTGTGTTTTAATTTTGAAATATTAGGCCTTGATTGAAGTTGATTTTGATTAGGGGTGGATTGGGAGTTGGAGAAGAAGAAAGAATAGGAGCCACTCTCTTTCATCAAGAAAAAAAATTGGAAAATTGGGAGGATCAAGTTCTTGATTTGAATCCAACTTTTCCAAGAATTGATCATGTGAAGCAAGAAACTTCACAATCTAGCTGCAGAATTTATGATGATGAATTCCACAACAAGCCCTCAAATTCTTGGCAAGTCATGCCAGTCTCTTCCCCAACTTCTTGCATCACATCTCTATGCAACAACATCAATTTCTCCGGCAGGGCGGCGGCGGCGGCGGCGGCGGAGGGGAAGAATTACCACCACAATCACGAGCATTCATCCGAGGTAGGGTAAAAAACTAAAAAAGGATAAAAAAGAGAAGGAATTGAGAGAGCAAAAGTGGAGAATTTTGTGTCCCATACCTCATTATAACATTGAATAATGATTAAACACATGCTTCTCATAAATTCAATGATTTTTTTAGGTTTTTGAACATTTAATTTTTGTCAGCTCCTTCTTTCCTATTTGCTGGATTTATTCATGGTTTTCTTGATTGTTTCTTCTTTCCTTTTCCTTTGTTTAAAGTGTAACAGCACAAATGCTGGTGGGGTATCTAAGAAAGCTAGGGTTCAACTGTCAGCTCAACCAGCTCTCAAGGTCAACAATCTCCCCCTCTCTCTCCTCCCTTCTCTCTCTCTGTCATATATATTCTTCACAAATGTTCATATACATAATTGATCTGCAGGTTAGAAAAGAGAAATTAGGGGATAGAATATCGGCTCTTCACCAAATTGTTTCACCATTTGGCAAGGTAAGTAACTCTTCTAAACTGCAATAAAGTCCTAATTATATAATTAATCTATGAACAAAAGGAATCATTATGCTGTATTTTAACATACCCATAAATAAAAACTCATTACATTTAGGATTAATAACTTAATTATCATCATCAAAAAGGGCAAAAGCAATATACATACATTGATAAATATATACTCCCTCCGTCCCGCTATTTGTGGCCACGTTCTTTTCGGCACGGGAATTAAGAGAATAGTCATAGTATGAGAGAGAAGATGAGTAAGATAACGAGAGAGTATGAGAGAGAAAATGAGTAAGATAACGAGAGAGTATGAGATAAAGGATGATAAAGTAGGAGAAAGAAAATAATAGAGTAAAAGATATGATAATAATTTTTTACCAAATTAGGAAAATGACGACAAATAACGGGACACCCCTTTCGGAAAAGTGAGCTACAAATAGCGGGACAGAGAAAGTATATAGGAGAAGGTTCAAATATGAATATGCTCTTATCGTGCGGTGTGAACACGCATTTTAAAGATAAATGTGTTGTACATTATAGATGACAATACTGCCCTTTAAGTACTGTATTTTAAAAGTACATTATTCATACATTCACTGGATAAAAACTGTTATGTACGGAAATTCTCTTTTCCTTTACTGTATAGAATACATTTTAGCCCATGGGCAATTGTCTTTTAACAAGAAATAATGCTTTCATCAAACATGACTTTGGATTATTGTGCCATGTTTCTCTTTTGCAGACTGACACTGCTTCTGTTCTGTCAGAAGCCATTGGCTACATTAGATTCCTCCACGGCCAAATTGAGGTACCGTTTTCGTATTCCAATTTCGTATTTTATTATACTGTAATTCATCCTAATGTAACAAACTATAAATTCCAAATAAAACCCATATTTCTACTCTGAAAGATTTATTTTTATTTTCATCAAAAGTGAATTCTTAATCCTATTTTTCATCAAGATTTTATTGAGGTACCATTTTCGTATTCCGATCTCGTATTTTATTTTATATTGTATTCCATCACAAACTATAATTTCCAACTAAAGCCAACATTTCTACTCTAGAAGATTTATTTTTATTTTCATCAAAAGTGAAATTTTTGATCCTATTTTTCATCAAGACTGAGTTTTTATTTTATTTTGTAAATTAATATTAATTGCAGGCCCTAAGCTCCCCCTACATGCGCAATGCTTCAGTAGGTACAGGTCATCATCCCCAACACCCTGTAAGTATTCTCTACACATTTTCCCATGCACGACCAAGATTTTTCACACTGAAACGGCAAACAATCAGACAAAATAACTAGAACCTCTCTCTCTCTCTCTCTCTTTCATGCACACATACACGTATTGGGAAATGGGAATGTCGTTCCATGGGATGGCGTAGCGGTTAAGGTGGGTGGCCCGGGACCGATAGGTCCTGGGTTCAATTCCTACCAAGACCGCTATGTGTTGTCTGTCACCCTATTACATTACGGGTGGTTGAACCCTCCTGTGTGGTTTGCAAACTACTGTACAAGGAGCGTGGTTTATCCAGTGCGCATCGAAAGTAGCGGCAGCGAGTTCCATTAATAAAAAAAAAGGGAATGTTGTTGAATAATCAAATCAACTTACTAAAATGAATAAAAAATCGTTCTTGATAACCAAGATTCAAGAAAATGGTTTTATTTATTTTTTTAATTTTTTTTTTCAAGAATGGAATTGTTTATTTACCGATGAGGGAGGTCAGGTATTTACATGCATTATCGGATCCATCACTTCAAAAAGAATATATTTTGAATTAGCAAAGCATATCATGTGTTTGTAAGAACAAGTAATTATAGTTCAGCTTTACCATGATTTTCATATTGGTAATAATTAAAGCTGCAACTTGATGAAATTAAATCTCATTTCCCCCCATTATATTTTAATTTCTCTGCTTTTATGCCACGTTCTACATGTGCATTTCTTGTGTTTAAGTAGTCATACATGCCTTCTTTATTGTAATTTCACTTGGATATATTGTTTTAATTTTATTCAAATAAATTATACACAGGATCCGCAAATTCAAGAAATTATCAAGGATTTGAAGAGTAGAGGGTTGTGTTTGATTCCCATATCTTGCACCCAGAATGTCGGGAACGATATCGGGGCCGATTACTGGGCCCCGCCGTCTTTAGGGGGAGATTTCTAAACGACGATGCTACACCTAATGAAATTAACCCTTCATGCGGTAACATCAGAAGCAGTCATTCTATTGAAAAAAGTTAGGGGGCTGACTGCTTATGATGATACGTGTATTTTTCAAATTCGGGGGGTCAAATTTTAATTAAGGGGGATTTGAGGGGGCTTTTGTTGTAATTTTTCAAACTTAATAATGTCTGATCTTCTTGCCATATATATTGCATGTATTCAAGAACTTCAATGTAGTATTGTACTAGCATTCAAGTTCTGAATTTGAATCCACATTTATCAGCAATATATGTATCTTCATATTGCATCTCAGTACTTCACTTTATGAATATATGCAACGAGAAAATTGAAGTCACAATATTTTTTAGAAGACTAAGCTTAATGTTCGATAAAGTAATAACCTCGTTAAATGAATATTTTTTTCGGTTCTAAGGTTATTACTTTATCGAGGTTTAATTGTATTCCTAAATCTAATTAGTGCATATTATACTATCATATCTCGTAATAGTGATGTCACAAATACATCACATGCATTATCTAATCTAATATATAGGTTATGCTCGCTACAACTATTTTTTCAAATGTAATAATAATAATAATAATAATAATAATAATAATAATAATAATAATAATAATAATAATAATAATAATAATAATAATAATAATAATAATAATAATAATTCATTCGGCTTCCACTCCCAAAAGTACTCGCGTTATTTTATAACCAAAAAATGACTTTTTAATTTAGTTATAGTCCCTCCATCTCATTTATATTGTTGTGTATGCTATATTGGATTGGTGTCCGTCTCATTTATACTGTCTTGCATGCTATATTGGATTATCTCATCGACACTGTCTCCTATCCACAAATTACAAAAAGTCATGTTGACCCGTATCATTTACTCATAAAACTCATGAGTCAAAACCTACATGACAGTATGAATGGGTCAAAAGGAGTATATCTTTTATTCAAAATATTATTGATGGAATGGATCAATAATTCCACTATTAAGTGGGCTTGTAGTTCTTCCATCATTATCTTGACCCATATCTAAAAACTCACATATTTAAAAGGCCCAACCCAAATCTTTGGAAATCAATAAGGTCACATCACAATTTTGATCAGCCCATAAATTTCTATTGAAGTCAAAACTGCAAAGAGGTGAAATTTATGAAGTCAGAATTGCAAAGAGGTAATAAATACTTCCTCCGTCCCATTGGTCTTGTCCAGTTTCTTTTAAGGGGTGTGCTCCATATCTTTTCAGATACCCAAAATGAAAAAAAATGAATGGACCATAATCGTCTAAAAAAATGAAGGTATCCCAATATTTTATATTTTTATACGACTATTTTATACTTTTACATCCACTGTATTGATTTCCACATCGAAATCCAATAAGACAAGATCAATGAGACACTGAAATACATGTTAATATCAATTCCAAGAGCTGGAAAGTGTATGGTTACGAGTAAAGGCAGAACAAAAGGTCCGGTGAAAAAGGGAAAAGGTGTTAAATGAGGTGTTTAGCTGGATTAATAAATTAAGAGTAAAAACAGAAAATAGAGAGAGTAAAAAAAGTAAAAAAAGATAGCAACTACAAATAGAAGAAATTTACAAACATGGACTGTTCATTGATAGTACAATGCACATGCAGGAAACTGACCGAAATAACAATGCCACATGCAGCTGTTTTTTTGTTTTTTTCTTTTTTATATATATTATGTGAACAGTCTGTTATCGTGTAATCGTATGAACACTGCACTTTAAAGATAAATATATTGTACTTTAAAGATAAAGATATTGCATTTTAAAATGCAGTACATTTGTCTTTAAGTGCAGTACGTAAATTGTAGTATTAAAGTACAGTATATTTATCTTGAAAGTAGAATAATATAGTATATTTATCTTGAAAGTAGAATAGTCTTTAAAGTACAATGTAAGTACAGTGTTCACACATTCACACGATAAGGATTGTTCACACGGGAACCACTCCATATATATATATATATATATATATATATAGTTATACATTCGCAATGAAAGATGATATATAAGTAAAAAAATTGGGTAAAAAAATCAAAGAAGTTAAGTTGCAGAAATGGCTGAAGATGGGTTGAAGTGGAACAACACTGCCCTTCTTGTTATCGGAATGCAGGTAAATAAATAATCTCATGAAATTTAACTCCTTGACACTTAAATTTCATTTTGATTTTTTTTGCAGAAAGATTTTATTTTCGGTCCGGTGAATGTCCGGGTGAAAGGCGGCGCAGCCATTGTTCCTAACGTTGTTAAGGCGGTTGAAGTGGCTCGACGCCGCGAAATCCCCATTATTTGGGTACCCTTTTTTTTTTGTCTCCTTTCTTGCAAATTGATTAATATGGTCCGTAAAATATACGTGTTTGGATAAATTTATCCTTAATTTTTTTTTATAATTTGTGTTTATTTTGTAGAAATTAATTAGTCAACTGTTAGTGGACGATTTTTAGAAAAAATTAATGAAATAATCAAAGCATACTTTTGATTTATTTGGATCGCATCATATCAATTACACAAAAAATTGAGAACTAATTTCATCAATTATATATTTAAAAATTTATTAAATAAAAATGAAAAAATATTTAATAATTTTGATTTATAATGATAGAATAGATCTACTTAAATTGTTTGAGAATTAATTCCACCAACTTTAAAGTGTTCTGCTTGTGAAAAATGGTTATAGGTGATGCGTGAGCACGATCCTTTGGGGAGAGATGTGGAGTTGTTTCGAAGGCATTTGTACGCAGTTGGTGGACTAAAACCGGCTTCAAAGGGCAGCACGGGTGCAGAACTAGTTGACGGTTTAGTGATCGAAGATGGCGACTATAAGCTTGTGAGGACAAGGTTTAGCGCGTTTTTCAACACGCATCTTCATTCGTATCTTCAGGGTGCTGGGATTAAGAACTTAATCATAACTGGTGATGCATTTAGTTTCTTGATTTAGCTTGTGGTAATGTGTGACATTTATATGATTGCAAAAAATTTACACTTTGTTTTTTTTTTTGTTAATTAGGTATTCAAACTCCAAATTGTGTTAGGCAGACTGTGTATGATGCTGTTGCATACGATTATCATAAAGTGACGGTTATTTTTGATGCGACTGCTGCAGCCACACCCGAGATACACATGAGTAATAGCTTACAAACCGTAAATAACTATTTATTTGTGTAATTCATAATGCTCACTAATATTTCTGCTCTTCTCTTGCAGCAAGTATGAATGATATGGCTAACATTGGAGTGGCCACACCAACTCTACAAGAATGGTCTAAATCCGAAGAATAAGCATGCAGTTTGGCTTCTATCATTGTATGATCGAGAAAGACTTACTAGCAAACTAGTTAATGTTGACATTAAATAAAGTGGGGCTTAGAAGTGAAGCATGTGAATGTACCGAGAGATTGCTTTTGTTTCAAGATGAATCATCAATTGATTAATAAAATGCAAGCTATTTTCCTTCATACTTAAATGTCATTAGTGAAAATTAAGTGAAGTATAGCAGTTAACAAGAGATATGTCACGCTCTTCGTATAATATGTACGGAATTTAAACTGATATTTGATTCACCCTCTTACCATACGTCCCCTTATATCCAACATACTAAGTTTGTCTATCGTATGTTGTAATGGTGAAGCCAACACAATCATCGATTCGTTTATATATTAAGCAACAAATTAGACGGGATTATCTGGTTTTATCTTTTATCGTTTATATATTAAGCCAACATAATTATCGATTCGTGTAAACACTGTACTTTAAAGATAAATATACTGCACTTTATGGATGATTATATTGCATTGTAAATACTGCACTTTTAAGATGATCAGAAAATTAAGTTACATATTTGTAATTTGACAAATAATGTATAATATCTTTGCCTTGAAAGTACAATATATTCTTATTTGCTTTTCCACACATATTAAGAAAATATTTAATAATATAAAAGTTAGTTAAAAGTTGGTATTAGAATATGAGTAAATTAAAGTAAATTATTAAAAAAATTAATGACATAATTATATTTATTATTATAAAAATTGGATAAAGTAGTATTTTTTATATTCATATTAATTAGACGTATTAAAGTTAGTAAAAAATTTAAATAAATATAAAAAATAATTAATAAATATATAAATTTAGTACAGATGAAAAAGATATATATATATATATCAAATTCGAAATATTATTGTTAATGGATCATAATTTGAGGCCAATAGTCCGGCCAGAATCCTGACCCATCTCCCAATCCAATAATTAAAAACTCATCATCTCGAAATTAAAAAGTGGAGAGAGAGAGAGAAAACAGCAAAATATAGTTGCAGATATGGGTGAAGCTGAGTTGAAGTGGAACAACACTGCCCTTCTTGTTATTGTTATGCAGGTATAATATTTCTTAAAATTGACCTCCTTTTATCTTCCCTTCTCGGTTCATAACTTGTATTCTATAAAATTCACACTCTCTTTTTGAATTTCTTGAAGAAAGATTTTATTTTTCCCGGTGGTCCAATGCATGTGAAAGGCGGCGCAACTATTGTTCCTAATGTTATCAAGGCGGTTGAAGTAGCTCGAGGCCGTCAAATCCCTATTGTTTGGGTACCTTTTGTTCTATTAATTTAACTGCTCGAGTTCTTGATTTCTTGATTGCAAATTTAGATACGCTCGATGTTGAAATGATTATACTTACTCAAGATTGAATTATATTTGATGTAAACTTTAGTATCTTTCAATGGGCCTTTACAATTCTTGATCTTTTTACCTTTCTTTGTTGAAAAGGTAACACATATTCCCTCCGTCTCATTTGACTTGGCTTATCTGGGTCCCACAAAAAAGATAGAATTGGTGTAGTAATTATTTTTCTTCTTAGGAAATGGAAACGAGACAAGTCAAGCGGGACGGAGTAAATGATATATTCATGTGTATATATGCAAAAGAATGATTGATATTGACATATTGTAAATGGATGTATAAACACTTGAATTGTGTGGAAAGTGAAAAACTTGTTGCATTTGGGATTTTGAGCTGGAGAGGGATTATAATGTTGCAAGTGTGATAAATGGTTATAGGTTGTGCGAGAACATGATCCTCTGGGGAGAGATGTTGAGCTGTTCCGCAGGCATTTGTATGGTGCTGATGGACCAAAACCGACTTCAAAGGGTAGCACGGGGCAGAATTGGTTGATGGGCTAGTTGTCAAAGATGGTGACTATAAGCTGGTCAAGACGAGGTTTAGCGCGTTTTTTAAAACACATCTTCATTCGTATCTTCGGGGTGCTGGAATTAGTAATTTAGTCGTCACTGGTAGTGTATTTGGTTTCTTCTTTTCTTATTGATTTAGTATGCATCATATAGTACACTTTTTTAAGTTGTTAGTTTTTCTTGTGTTTAGGTGTTCAAACTCCGAATTGCATTAGACAGACTGTGTTTGATGCTGCAGCATTGGGTTATCATAAAGTTACGGTTATTTCTGATGCGACGGCTGCTGCTACACCCGATGTACACATTGGTAATAGCTTAGAAAACATACTTGACTATTTATTTGTGTAGTTTATTGGTTTCTTTGTTAGATGCTTAGTTAGGTTGCTTATTATGTATGACTTGACAAACATCGGAGTGGCAACACCAACTCTTGAAGAATGGAGTTTATCCAAAGAATAAGCCGTTTTGCTGCTGGCTAGCAAGGTACACGAAGAAGCTCTTCTGTTATTGACCTCCTCATTTAGATGAGAACTCGTATTTCACTTTACGGATACATGTAACGTGGAAGTTGAAATCTTGCACTGTTTTATTAGAAGATTAAAGCTTTTTTTGCCCTAGCAATAGAAATTTCTATTTCGTGGCAGACTCTCTCTCTCTCTCTCTCTCTCTCTCTCTCTCTCTTCCAACCAGTTTTGGGTACCTTTTTTGTTGATTTAACTGCTAAATTCTTGATTCTTTATTGCAAATCTACCTTCGATATGGGAATTATTATAAATTACCCAAGATTGAAGTATATTTGATGTAAACTTTTAGTATCTCTCGATGAGCCTTTAATTTTTTTTATCTTTCTACGTTTGTAAATAAATAAATAAATAAATATATATCTCAAGTTGGTTAATTGGTATCTACTCTGCTTAATGAATGAGCTACTAAGTTAAAAAAATCTTTTTGTTCGGAAATCGTACTAAAAAAAAAAAATGGAGGTATTCCACTATTTTATACTTTTACACGACTATTTTACACCTTTACATCTACTATATTGATTTTCACGTCGAAATCCAATAAGACAAGATCAATGAGAGGGTGAAATACATGTTAATGTCAATTCCAAGAGCTGGAAAGTGTATGGCTACGTGTAAAGGCAGAACATCGGAGTGGCAACACCAACTCTTTGTTAGATGCTTAGTTGGTTGTTTTGTTTAGGTGTTCAAACTGCAAATTGTATTTGATGCTGTTGCGTTGGATTATCATGTGTAAATGTAATGTTTGATTATGGGGTCGATCGTTGAGGATCTCGAACCAGCTACTAGATGATAATATGATAATTTACCCTTTAACCCTTGTTTTTTTATTCCAACCCTAAACTCTGTGGACTAACCCCTTTGAGATTGTTAAGAAATTTGATCAGTCCTAAGTACCACAACAGGGGTAGAACCGTCATATACATAATATGCCGATGTAACAGTAGTTGCAGAAATGGCTAAAGCTGAGTTGAAGTGGACGAACACTGCCCTTCTTGTTATTGATATGCAGGTACAATTATTCTTGAATTCATCTCCTTTCTTATCTTCTCTTCTCCGTTCATAATTTGTATTTCTATAAAATTCACACTTTCTTTTTTTGGAATTTTTTTTTTTTTTTTAATTTCATGCTTGTTTATTCAACTTCTCAACTTCTTAATTTTCGATTGCACATTTAGATACTCGATGCATAAATGATTAAACTTACTCTAGATTGATTATATTAGATTTAAAATCTTAGTATCTTGCAACGGGCCTTTTAAATTTTTGATCTTTTTTAAGTTTGGTAGCAGTTTATTGCTTAAGCCGGTGAATTATCACTTTTCGGTATCTATTCAATGAGTTAAAATGTTGATCTTTTACACACATCATGTGTTTATTGGTACATGAATGACGGATATTGTATCCAAGATTCCTGATTACAAATATACATGTGCAAGAGGATGTAAGACAATAACACCTTCTTTGAAGTTTGGAAAGTGTAATTTTCATTTGGGATCTTGAGCTGGAGAGGGGATCATAATGTTGGTAGTATGATGAATGATTATAATTTGTGCGTGAGCACGATCCTTCGGGGGGAGAGATATTGAGCTTTTGCCTTTTATGGTATGCCTGTGTTTGATGCTGTTGCGTTGGATTATCATAAAGTTACGGTTATTTCTGATGCGACTGGTGCTGCTACACCTGATGTACACATTGGTAATACCTTACAAACTATACTCTACTATTTGTTTGTGTAGTTTATTGGTTTTTTATTAGATGCTTAGTTAGGTTGCTGATTGATTTAGGATGCAGCATACAATTATCATAAAGTTACGGTTGTTTCTGATGCGGTTAAGATTGAAAATCATGTGAATTACAGATGCGGCATTAAAACACACAACGAAATGAAACATTATCTTTCTACTACTGCTGGACTCATTGAACACAGTTTTGCTTCCTCTTCACCAATCTAGATATTAACTTGAAGGCCGAGATTTTCAAACCTCTCTTGTTCGTGTAGCATCTCAGCTGCTGAAATGTTGGCTGACGCGCTGCACTAGGACAAATGAATTTCTTGGAGCATCGGTATTTCTCCAAGGGATCTATCTCATCGAGTACAAATCCCAAATATGAAGCTTCTCCAACACTGGGAAATTGGAGCTTTCTGCAATCCATTCTGTCACATGACCATAAATATCTTTGTACAGAAGTGGAATTATTGCAGCCAACCTCTTGATGGATAAAGATGGATTTTTGCTTTGAAAATGGATGCCACCCAGAGGCCAACGCTACCTTCCATAAGGAAACAGAGCCTGTTATTAGATGTATATGCAAAAGAGGCAAAAAGATACATTTGAATAGAAGATGTAGAGGTATAAAGTAGAGATGAAAAACTGATCTTCTTTCTTATAAGATTGAAATTCATAAAGAAAGAGAAGAATATCATGATGAGCATGTGAAATACAGCCGGTCTGCATGCCCTGCTGGGGACTAACTGAACATGTAGCAAATTGGACTCACAATATAAATAACAAGAAATAAACTAGGAATGAAAATTTATCTTCTTAGCCAGGGATGGTAAGATAAGGCTTACGATTTTTAAATCACCAGATTTTGACATGTGAGAGCTCCAATTCTTGGATTTTCTCCCTCAGTAATTCTCTCGCATTTTCTCTTCCACCAGTTCGGATTTCAACTTGAAGGCCAAAATTTTCGAACCTCTGTTGTTCGTGTAGTATCTCAACTGCTGAAATGTAGGCTGATTTACTGCACTGGAGCAGTTGAATCGATCGGAGTGTGGTTATTTCTCCAATACCAGAAGGGATCTCATCAAGTTGATCCAAACCGCATGCAAAAAGCGTCTCCAGCACGGGGAAATTGGAGTGCTGTGCAATCCATTTTGTCACATGACAGTGACAAAGTAAGAGGTGTTTCAAGCTAGCAAATTTCTCATCAGTAAAAACCCATTCAGTTGTTGCAATTGCATTGAAGACAATATCCAGAGATTGAAGATGAGGCAAGGAAGCAATCACTGACATATAATCCCACTCGAGGTTGCCTCCTATTAACCTCAACTCCTTGAGGGAATTCGGAAATTTGATGTTCGGCAAAAAATCACGCTGTATGTAGCATTCGAAAGCTAGTGATTCAAGTTTCTTGAAGCAGCCAAGGTTTTCCAGATGGTAACTAGGCAATGTCCCGCTTGGCTGATCGTCTTGGTAATGAATATAGAGTAGCTTGATGTTGGGTATTCTCTTGCACACCTCCTCGGTGAAAATGAGGTTTTTTACAGTCTTAAGTGTCTGTAAGTTTTGCAAAACACAGATGCCGTCATCACTTGGAGGAGGAGGATCGGGAAGAGATTTACATTGCATGTGAATATGCCTAAGTTGTGGCATCTCCCAAATCTCAACCGGTGGTTTGAAACCTGCGCCAGCAACAATTAAAGTCTGCAGACTCCAAAGTCGTGACAACAATGAAGGAACCAACTCATTAGAAGAACGATATTTTAAGTAGCGCATGTTAACTTCTTGAAGAGCATCATAATATGGGCTCTCTCTACCACAATATAACACTCTCAACAATCTAGTTTTGAACGTTGTGGCTCTTGATTCTTGAGGGACTATTATGGGGTTAAAAATAGATGGCATGTTTGATTCTTGAAAGCAAAACCTTGCCTTTGTTTGATCAGCTATAAAGTGACGATTCCCGTCTATGCTCCTTGGGACATAATAAAAGTTCTCTTCCTCGCCTATCTTTATGCACAAGTCTCTTACCAGATCATGAGTGGAACAAGTTTTCTCCGGGTGTAGAGTTCCATAATGATGATGAAGCAAAAGAAGATTCCTATCAATAAGTTCATTAATGTAGGTCTCTGCAACTTCTTCCAAACTTTGGTCTCTGTTTGCTTTTATAAACCCTTCAGCAATACAAATTTTGATAAGTTTGGGCACTTCAATCCAAGAGTCTTCTGGATATAATCCCAAGTAGAGAAAACACGGCTTCAAACAAAGAGGCAAATACTTATAACTTAAATATAATATGTCCGAGGGTTTGTTCTCTTCTGCTGAATTGAGAATCAAGCTTCTATCTTTTGCGACTCGTTTCCAATATCCTTGACTCGAAGGTGATTTTCCAAGAAGCCCTCCGATCACACTGATTGCTAAAGGAAGACCTCCACACTTCTTCACAATCTTCTTCCCGACTTTTACTAATTCAGGATCGAAACTTTGTTGTGGAAATGCCTTATCACAGAAAAGCTTCCAACTATTTTCTTCGTCAAGAAACTTCAGAGGAAGTGCAGACGAACCGATGCAATCAATCAGTTTTGAATCCCTAGTTGTTACAATAATTCGACTTCCATTTTTATTATCCGGAAAGAAAAGCTTGATCTGATTCCAAATTTCCACACTCCATACATCATCCAATACAATCAAATATCTCCGGTTAAATAAAGCTTGATGTAATTTAACACTTAGTTGTTGATCATCAACTGTATTCTTGTCAGCTCCTAGGCAAGAAAGTGCTTGCAAGAATACTTTTGTTGCACTTGAATCTTGTGACACAGTGATCCACGCACGAACATTAAATTGACTCACGACAAGTGAATTTTCATATGAGTTTCTTGCAAGAGTGGTCTTACCTATACCACCCATGCCTGTGATTGAGATAATTTGCCGATCAACATCATGTCCGAGGAGCTCATCCAAGAGTTTATGCCTGTCGTCCCCAAATCCCACCATTGTGGTAGCCTCGTCAGTTGCGGAAGGAGCTGTTGATGATGATGACGACGACAATGACGATAGAGGCAGATGGGATAAGAAACTTGGACTTTTCCCAGTTTCCTCTTTAGCCTTGATAACTTCTTCTTCCATAGAATCCATCTTTTCGATAATCATCTGTAGATCATGTAAGAAACTCGGACTTTCTCTACCACGAACTCGATCTGCTGCATGAACTTCCATTATATCCTCAGCCTGATGAGCAGCATCTCCAATTCGACGCACCAGATCTTCAACTTCTCTGCTGTCTGCATCCGAGTATTTCTCCACAAAATCAACAAGGAAATTAACCTTTTTGGAAAGAGATTTATTCTGGTTGATGTCGAAAAAAGTGGAAACAAGAGGATGAGTGTGGATCTGATCAATAGTATTGAGTAGAGAAACAAGAGATGCATAAGCTGTTGCTGCCATGTCTGATTAACCTCGATTATCTTCTTCCTCCTTTTTTTTTTCTTTCCAAGTTTGAAAGGAATGCAAGAACAAAATTGAGAGTTTTTCTCGGGATGAATAGTTAAGTATTAGAGAAACAATAATGCAGGCCCCCTGCTTTTTGCACATGCAAATAAATGATAGGCTGGATTAGGGCCCACGTTTTAGGGGCATAAACGGGTAATTGGTCAACAATTTGTTGTTTTCTAATTTCTCGATTTCAATTATCTTGTTCAGTATTTTATTTTTATTTCAAATTATTTTGGTCACTTTTTTTCTAATAAATTATTACACATATCTTTTTGTAAAAACTATAATTTTACAGTACTCTATATATAATTAATAACTCTTTTTAAAACACGTAAAAAATATAATAGATAAAATAATTGGGAGTGAGGAAATATCAATTAGGACCAACTATTTCTCCACTACCGACACATTGTGCGCGTTAAAGATATCAACTTTTTTTTGTATGTTTTAAGACATTTTGACACCACACTATATTTTTATTACCGTGTCTGACATGTTCCAAAATGTATCTGACTTTTAATTTTAATTAATACTCCATCCATTTTATTAATTAAGTCTAATTTTTTATTTTAGAATATTTTACTAAATAAGTCTTATTCCATAAATGAAAAAAAAAATGAGTGGACCATAATTATTCTAAACAAATAGACCCACCACTTTATATTACACATTTTTCTTTTCCACTCACTTTTTAAATTTTCGTACCTAGAAATATAAAATAAAAATTATTTTATTTAAACATTTTCAATCTATTCTCTGGCATCGTGTCCAATAACGAAAAAACGTGTCTGATAAAAAGTAATGAAATTAATTAAAAAAGAGAGAAAAAGAAATGACTTTTCTTCTTCTTTTTCCTGTTAACTTTTGGTTTTTAAATTAGGCTATTGCTTTTCTTTAGATATGTGGAGTTAAAGTTGTGTATTTTCTTTTTTCCCTTTTGGCTCCACATTGATTTCCTTGTAGATTTGGTGAATGATTTTTTGATTTGAAACTTTTTGAATGTTTTTAAGTCATTTAATCGTTGCTCTACAAATAAGATGGTATTATTTTAAATCCACTAAGATTCTTAATTTCATCTAAATATTTAAAATTTCAAGAGTGGTTTTGTATTAATTAGATGAATTTCTTACATTTTTTATTGTTTTATATGTTTGTGTTAATATTAGTCATATCCTAAGTTTATTAGACAATATTGTGTTTGTGTATGCTGTCTTGCTCTATATAGATAGATTTTTTAAATACATACTTCTATATTTCATGCATAAAATATTATTATTAAATCAATTCTAATAGGAACTGAATACTAGATTAATTACTTAGGCAGAAGTGATAATACCAACTACACTATATATTATTAATAGACACATAATAAACTCTGTCTATTATGAATAATCAAATTATTTTTAGCTCTTATCTAAATTAGAAATATGAAATGAAAACGTGTGATGATATAGACCTATATATGTAATCAGGTTGATTTATTGCATTTGAAATTTACAATACAAATCAGTAAGCCGTCTCACGACTTTCAAAATTATTTAATAAGTTCGGAAATTTAATTAAATAAGAAAATCTAATTAATATAAGCTTAGTCTTTATTTGGTTAGGAGAAGAAAATGAGAAGAAAAAAATATGAAATAAAGAAAACAGGGAGAAAAATATAGATGAAAAAGATGAGTTATTTTGTATATTGTTTGGTCGGAGAGAAAGAAAAAGAAAATATGAGAGAAGAGAAATGGTGTTATATGTGAAAAGATAAAAATAAATTCAAATAAACAGAAAAGTGAAATTTTATTAAAGTTAAAATGGTCATTTCTTTCCTACTTTTCGTTCTCTTCATATTTGGAGAAAAAAAGTTTAGATGGGTCCCACCATTTTTTCTATCTTTTCACCTTTTTCTCTCCTTCCATTTTCTTTCCACTCAAAATCTCTTCAACCAAACAATGAGTTTTACACTTTGTTTGGTAGAGGAGAGAAAATGAGAGAAAATAAATAGGGGAGAAAGAAAATGGAGAGAGAAAAAAAAGAGAAATATAATGGATTTTAGATATTGTTTGATAGGAGAGAAATAGAGAAGAAAGAGGAGAGAAGAGAATTGATGTTACATTCAAAAAGACGAAAATACCCTTAATTAAAAAGAAGAAATAAATTTAATTTAAGGTTATATGTGTAATTTTTCTAACACACTCACTTTTCTTCTCCATTTCTCCTCATTTTTGGAGAGAAATAAAAAGTAGGTGGGTCCCACCACTTTTTCTCCTTTCTCCCCTATTTATCTTCTCAACCAAACACCCAAAATTCATGTTTCTCTCCTATTTCTCTCCCCCTATTTCTCTCCAACCAAACATAGAGTTAGGGTCTTTGGTGTTCAATTTATATTTGTGCCGTATATTATTAGAATATATATGAGATTGAAGAAATTGATCGTGGGTGTGTTCACCCCCAATTCTGTATCGGTTCAATGAATTAATGAAGATCTTAATTTCAGTATTAATGCGCAAGTCAACGAATTTTTAATTTATATTTGTAATTGACTTTCAAGATTTTGAGAATTCAACAGATTTAACCTTTTTTTACGTTTTACTTTACTTTATACTCCCTCCGCCCTATAGATGTTATCCCATAATTTTCCGGCAAAGTTATTGTTGGTCCCGAGAGCACGTTCAGGTGTAGAGGGGGGGAGGGGTGAATACACCTGAAATCGATTTCTCAACTTAAAACACGAACAGTCCTTTTCAGGATGATTGTCGTACTGAACAAGTTCAGCAGACTAGATAGCTGTTATGAATCGTGTTGGCAGAGTGACTGACTCTACTGAGATCTGCTAGCTGACTGTGTGTCAGAATTCAGTATCAGATAGAGTTCAGTGGTGCGGAATAGTGTAGGCCCAAGTCAGTTGAGTGGAAAACGTTTTTATTAAAACTGTTTCAGTAGATTAGTGCGATCCTTTAAGTTTGCTGAAATTCAGTTAAATGATTTTAAGAGATAGTTTCCAGTATGAGCAGTTAAAATCAATGCAACAGTAAATAGAAACACAAGCGACAGAGATTTTTAAAGTGGTTCGGACACAAAAATCCTACGTCCACTGTCCCGAAAGATCAGGAGGCTATGTATTATACTGAGTTAGTCTCAGTCAGCTTGTACACTGGACAAAGCTGCGTCTTGGAATTTATATTGAGCAAGTCTCAGTTTACACGGTTATCAAACTGAAGTGTTTGATAAACTCTCCAACTATGAAGGAGTCCTTTTACAATAAGGATTAAGTTCAAATATGAACTCCTTCGTCTAAGCTATGGATATATTCGGTTGAGCTTAGGTTAGAGGGATAGGGAACTAGAATGTGACTTCTAGAACGACGAACAACTGAGTTTAGCTTTGGGTTCGTGTAATGTCGTTCGGATACTAGAGGCTTTTATATCGGTTCAGCTTGGTTCCCTAAGAGCTAGGATGTAGTCTTTCGCCGGAGAAATATTCTTCGAGTTCTTGCGGAAGACTTAGGCTTTGTGAGTTGCTCTTTTGAATGCTCTGTGTTCGTTCTCGTATTCTCGTGTGCTTCGTGAGCTTCAAATTTCGAATGATCCCTCTATTTATAGAGAAGAGATTAGGAAAGATCCGTTGGAGACGATGATCCCTTTTATCTCTCTCTTTTGGTAGCTAACAACTCTTTTGAAGTAGAGTGACAGTGTCCTTTCCCTCCTTTTTCGGAAAGTTGTTGACTTGCAGCTTTAGTAAGTGTAGGACATGTGTCTGCTTGTCATTCGCCGAGGTTTAGAAAGTAGTTGAGACAGAACAGTCTTCGAGGCAATCTGAAGCTGACTTCTCTCTTCCTCGTATTTGACTATGCTGATTGTTGTTCAAAAGATCTGACAGTTCAGAAGACTGTCTGACCGTTGTTGAGTTTGATCTCTGATTCAGTAGTGATTATGCTGAGATGGCTCTACTGAAGATCAGCTCTGAGTACAGTGAACTACTCCTGCTGAGTTCAGTTCTACTGACTCCTTTCAGTATACTGCTCCTGCTGAGTCCAGTATTAACTGAGTCTTCTACTTCTGGTGCTGAGGCTGATAAGCTACTGAACGCCTGAACCAGAGTAGAGTGTCTTCTGAGTCTGAAACCTCAGAGACAGAAACAAATACAAAGTAATGGTTCACCAATCAAGATAGGGTTTTGGGATCTTCAAATCTTCATAGACTCTTTCAGAGCACAAGGCTACTGAGTATATGTCAGTACGGAAGATAGAATCATTTTCCACTATGTGTAACTGTGCTGAGGATAGAATCATCACCCAACAGTTATTAAGGAGAGTTGTTGGTAGTGTGTAGAGGTATGATTCTCTCAAGTTGTGGATAAATTCTAATCACACGATCTGGACCTTTAAAGAAATAAGACAAGATTTATGAGACAATCATTTAAATAGGAAAATGAGACACACTCGATTTCCAACTTCTCAAGATGCATTCCCAGGCACTCCGGAATTTCTATGAGGCTTTCACTGTTCCTAACCACAAGAAACTTGAGCTTCGGAAAAGAATGACTTTTCTTCTTCTTTTTCCTGTTAACTTTTGTTTTTTAAATTATGCTATTATTTTTTGTTTGATAATTTTGGATAATTTGTAAAGATTGAATTTTATATTTTTGAAGTAATTAAGAATTGTTAAATGAATTAAATTTGTGGGTCATACAACTATTTACACAATTAAAAGCTCGGCTTAAATTTCGGGGCGAAAGAATGAGGACAAGTCGGTTGAGACAGAAGGAGTATAAGATAACAATAATGAGACGGTAGGAGTAGTATGTAGGCCCTCCGTGAATGGTCATGATCTGCTGAATCGTTCCGTGAGACTTGACCTGACAAGAGAGGGGAGCTGCTGCCACTCAGTATAGTGGGTAAGTTTGCATTTATACTTCCGTACAATCTAAATTACAGAGTAGATTAGATCATCAATTCGTTATTATTATATATACTATTCCCCCTCCTACAAGGAATAATACTTTTTTTTTACGAAAAAATTAAGAAAGTAGTTTTACGTGGTTTAGACTGTTCGACTTTTTAATAGTTAAATATGATTCATATAATTTTTACTATTTTAAAAAATAAGTTATTTATATTGAGACGTCCAGATATGAAAAAATATTTTATTTTTAATAGGACGGAGCGAGTATTAAATAACAAATCAATTGGGATTATCTGGTTGGTCTTTTAAAAACAGTTCATGTCATTTTCCTTATATAATTATTTTTAATTTTATCAATAAATTTAATAAAAACATTAATTCTTTTGTGATTAATTTATTATCCCAAATTCGGATCATAATTTGAGGCCTATATATCATCGGGCCAGAATCTTGACCCATCTCAAGAATCACATATTAAAAAGGCCCAACCCAACAAATCAAAACTTAGATCCAGCTTGATATATATTAGCGATAAAACATCATAATTAAGTAGTGGAGAGAAAACAAACAGTAGTTTCAGAAAATGGAAGAACACTGCCCTTCCTGTCATTGATACGCAGTACTATTTTCCTTCTCTCCTCCGTTCATAATTTGTATTTCGATTAACTTCACACTTTCTTTTTGAAATTTTGAAGAAAGATTATATTTCTCCTGGTGGTTCGATGTATATGAAAGGCGGCGTAGCTATTGATCCAAATGTTATTGAGGCGATTGAAGTAGCTCGCTGTCGCCAGATCCCTATTATATGGGTAACCTTTTTCTTCTTATTTTCATGCTTGTAATTCAACGCCGATGCCGAATTGATTAAACTTACTCAAGATTGTATTATGTTTGATGTAAAAGTTTTAGTATCTTGCAATGGGCATTTTAATTTTAATTTTTATTATTTATTTATTTATTTATTTATTTTTATCGTTTTAGGTATGGAATCAATTCATTGCTCCAGTTGGTGAATTGACTCTTTTTGGTATCTATTCACCTTAAAGAATAAAGAATGAGTTGCCTAGTTAAAAAGTTGATATTTTACACATAACCATTATGTATTGGTACATGAACTAGAGGGGGTCGGGTGGGTCGACCCGACCCCCAGACCGACGGAACTTCGACTGAATAGGGTATAGGATTCATGTTGCCTATAGATAATTTTAGTGGAAAATATAATTAATTGTTCACTTGTAGTGCAGTTGGTTTTTGGATTCTCATGTTCGAAACAAGGTTTTAAAAAACCCAATTGAGGCCCGCCTCGAATCGAAACGGCGAAAAAACGCCTTGAGGCTTACGCCTGAGACCATACGCTTCATCTGAGCGCCTCGTTCCGGCGAGGCGCGCCTCGAGGCCCGCCTTTGAGACGTTTTTTCATTGAGGCGGTCCCTTTTTTATCGGACCGAGAATTTGAATTTTTATGAAATTAATATAATTGGGCTTAAGCCTAATTACATTAATTAGATTTTCGCATTCCCAACCCAAAATATTTAGATTAGAATCAAAATTGATTAGAAAACAACGTAAATTGAAATTAATATTAGTGCTGCTTCCAGAAACGAAGAGGTTATATTAAATTAGACATTTCTTTATGTGATTAGTTGCATGAAGTTTTATTAGATAACTGGGTAAAATTAATTATTTAACTTAATAAAACGAAGAGGTTAGATGAGCTAGTAAGATTCATTGTATTTCTCTTCCAGAAAAGACATTTTGGCCACAAATTCTCATGTATTTCACTAAAAAGTTAAAATCCTAGTTGTAGAGAATATTGAATCCCATGTATTTTGAATTTGAGAGTACTTTTGACTTATGTGTTATTATATATTTATTATGGGGAAAAAATTAAATTTACGCCTCAATTTTACGCCTCGTTCCGTTTCGAGGCTTACGCCTCGTGAAACCATGAAAAAACGTCTCAAAACCCGTTTACGCTTTTTAAAACCTTGGTTCGAAACCAATTGGAGTCATCTGATTTATATTTTTAGACTTTTAAATTATTTATTTCTAGTTTTCTTTAGTTTTATTACAAGTATAATTGATTCAATATATATGCAAAACTCTCTCACATGTTATAAGTATTTCTCTCTCTCTCTCTCTCTCTTCTACAAGTTGTATAATTATCTTTCTTATCGTAACAAATACAAGAAATAATATATATATTTTTCATATCGTGTTTGTGTTCGAACCATTTAAAATTATATTTAGCAACTCTCTATTTTTTTCTCTGCCATCGGCCACCGTTGTTTCTCTACTTTGACCCCCCAACTTCATAGCTCTAGTTCCACCACTGGCTGGATTCCTGATTGCAAATATATATATGCAAAAGGATGTATAACATCAACACCTTGTTTGAAGTTTGGAAAGTGAAAATTTTGTTGCATTTGGGATAAGACGTTTATGATTTCTCCATATGTATACATGCAAATGAATGATAGATATTGTGTGGTAGATCAACTATGTGCAAATGGATGCATAACATTAACACCTTCTGTTGAATAGTTTGGAAAGTGAAAATCTTGCTGCAATTTTGAGCTAGAGAGGGATCATAATGTTGGTAGTGTGATGGAATGGTTACTGATCTTCTCATTTAGATGAGAACTCGTATTTCACTTTACGGATACATGTAACATGGAAGTTGAATCTTGCACCGTTTTATTAGAAGACTAAAGCTTGTTAGCTCTAGCAATACAAATTTCTATTTGGTGGCAACTCTCTGTGTCTGTGTGTGTTTGTGTGTGTGAATAAGTTTGAAATTGACAGTTTCCCGCAATTAGATTAACTTATCTACAGTTAAACCTCGATAAAGTAATAATCTCGCTAAGATAATAATTTCTTCCAGTTCCGATATGGGTCAATGCACTAAAATAATATTCGATAAAGTAATAATCTCGTTAAATGAATATTCAGTCTTAAGTACCAAAGCAGGGGTCAAACCATCATATACGCATAATATGCCGATATAACAGTAGTTGCGGAAGTGGTGAAGCTGAGTTGAAGTGGACGAACAGTGCCCTTCTTGTTATTGATATGCAGGGACAATTATTCTTGAATTTATCTCCTTTCTTATCTTCTCTTCTCTGTTCATAATTTGTATTTCTATGAAATTCACATTTTCTTTTTTTGGATTTCTTTTTATTTCATGCTTTTCTATTCAACTTCTCAAATTCTTGATTTTTGATTGCAAATTTAGATACTCGATGCATGAATGATTAAACTTACTTTAGATTGATTATACTAGATTTAAAATCTTAATATCTTGCAATGGGCATTATAAGTTTTTTTTTTTTTTTATCTTTTTAAGTTTGGAAGCAGTTTATTGCTTAATCAGTTTGATTAGTTACATCATGTGTATATTGTATGCAGAACTGGTTGATGGGCAAGTCATCAAAGATGGTGATTATAAGCTGGTGAAGACGAGGTTTAGTGCATTTTTCAACACTCATCTTCATTGTATCTTCGGTGTGCTGGAGTTAAAAGCTTAGTCATCGCCGTATTACATGTTTTTCTTGTTTTAGGTGTTCAAACACCTAATTATATTAGGCAGGTTATATTTGATGCTGTTGCGTTAAATTATGTTAAAGTTACCGTTATTTCTGATGCGACTGGTGCTGCTACACCCGATGTACACATTGGTAATACCTTACAAACTATACTCTACTATTTATTTGTGTAGTTTATTTGGTTTTTTATTAGATGCTTACTTAGGTTGCTGATTAATTTAGGATGCATCATACAATTATCATAAAGTTACGGTTATTTTCGATGCGATTGCACTTGCCACGCCCGATGTACACATGGGTATGTAGTAGCTTACAAATCATACTTGACTGATTGTTAGAATCTTAGATTGTTGTCACTTGTTTCTGAAATTTGACTTGCAAGTTAAGATTGGAAAATCATGTGAAATACAGATGCGGCATTAAAACACACAACGAAATGAAACATGTCTTTCTACTACTGCTGGACTTATTGAACACGGTTTTGCTTCCTCTTCTCCAATCTAGATATTAACTTGAAGGCTGAGATTTTCAAACCTCTCTTGTTCGTGTAGTATCTCAACTGCTGAAATCTTGGCTGATGTGCTGCACTAGGACAAATGAATTTCTTGGAGCGTCGGTATTTCTCCAAGGGATCTGTCTCATTGAGTATGGACAAATCCCAAATATGAAGCTTCTCCAACACTGGGAAATTGGAGCTTTCTGCAATCCATTCTGTCACATGACCATAAATATCTTTATACAGAAGGGAAATTATTGCAGCCAACCTCTTGATGGGTAAAGATGGATTTTGCTTTGAAAATAGAGGCCACCCAGAGGCCAACGCTACCTTCCATATCCATATTAGCAGTTTTTGGTTTCCTGCATCATTAACCTTTCAATCACAGTTTAACAAGACATTAAAAAGAAAGATAGAAATGAAAAACTGATCATACTCTTAGCTGGGGCTGATAAGGCTCAGAGTTAATCACAAGATTTTGGCATGTGAAGCCCAACTCTTGGATCTTCTCCCTCAGTAATTCTGCTTCTAAAGCACGGATTTGAACTCGAAGGCCCAGATTTTCAAACCTCTGTTGTTCTTGTAGTATCTCAACTGCTGAAATATAAGCTGATTCGCTGCATCCCCTCAGATAAATTGATCGGAGAGTAGGTATTTCTCCGATGCCTGAAGGGATCTCTTCAAGTTCTGGAAAACTCCAAATGCTAAGCCGCTCCAGCACCGGAAAATTCGAGCTCTGTGCGATCCACTTTGTCACACGACGACAAAATATAAAACTCAGCCCTTTCAAGCTAACAAATTTCTCATCAACAAAAATCCACTCGGTAGATGCAACTGCATCGCACTGAATGGACAATTGTTGAAGATGAGGCAAGGAAGCAATCACTGCCATATAACTCCACTCCATCCTGCATCCATCTAATTTCAACTCCTTGAGGGAAATCGGAAAATTGATGTTATGCAACAAACCACCTGCATAGTACTCTGGTACTTTGCAATGGTATACTAGACATGCAAGTTTGCCAAGGTTTTGCAGATGGTAACACGGCCATGCCTCACTTTGCGGACGAAATTCGTAATTAATATACAGGTCCGTAATGTTGGGGATTCTTTTGCACACCTCCTCGGTTATAATGAGGTTTTCTACTACCCTAATTGTCTGTAAATTTTGTAAGACAGAGACTTCATCATCACTTGTGGGGGGAGGATTAGGAAGGCAAATTCTCGGAATGCTAATATGCCTAAGTTGTGGCATCTTCCACATCTCAGCCTGCACAACGACTTCTTTGCTTAGTGAACTAATTAAAGTTTGCAGACTCCAAAATCTCGGTAACAATGAAGGAAGCAAGTAATCAACTTTAATAGAATAACTAAATAAGAAGCGCATGTTAACTTCTTGACAAAGATCATAATATGGGCCCCCATCATCATAATATAAAACTCTCAACAATCTGGTTTTAAACGGGGCGGCTATTTCCCCTGCAGGAACTATTAGAGGGTGAAGAATTGATGGGGTCTTATAAGCATGAGATTCTTGAGAGTAAAATCTCGTTGTTGTTTGATCAGCTATAAAGTGATGATTCCAATCTATGCTCCTTTGGACACAATAAAATTTTTCTTTCTCACCTATCTTTATGCACAAATCTCTCACCAGATCATGAATGGACAAATGTATCGTGTCTCGAAACAAGAGGAGATTCCTATCAACAAGTTCACGCAAATAACTCTTTGCAACTCCTTCCAAACTTTGGCCTCTACTTGATATTATAAACCCCTCAGCAACCCAAAGTTGGATAAGTGTGTTGATATATATATCAAAGTCTTCTGGATATAATCCCAAGTACAGAAAACATGGTTTCAACCAAACAGGTAAGTACTTGTAGCTCAAATATAATATGCTTGAGGGTTTGTTGTCTCCTGAATTGAGAATCAGACTTTTGTCATTTGCAACTTTCTCCCAATATTCGTGCGTGTTAGGTGATTTTCCAAGAAGTCCTCCGATCACAATGATTGCTAGTGGAAGTCCTCCGCACTTCTTCACAATCTTCTTCCCAACTTCTTCTAATCCAGAAGGAAAATCTTGTTGTGGGAATGTATTCTCACAAAAAAGCTTCCAACTATTTTCTTCACTTAGGAATTTAAGAGCAAGTGAAGAGGAACCAATGTAACTGAATAGTCTTGATTCCCTGGTTGTAACAACAATTCGACTTCCATTGTAGTTTTCTGGAAAGAAAAACTTGGTCTTATCCCAAATCTCCACACTCCATACATCATCCAATATTATCAAATATCTCCGATTATATAAAGTTTTATACAATTCATCACTTAGTTGTTGATCATCAGCTGTATCCACGTCCATAGAGCCTCCACCTAAGGAAGAAAGTGCTTGCAAAAATACTTTCCTTGCACTACAATCTTGAGATACAGTAACCCAGACACGAACATTAAAATGACACTTGGTATTCAAATTTTCATACAGATTTCTTGCAAGAGTAGTCTTACCAATACCGCCCATGCCCGTGATTGAGATGATTTTCCGATCATCATGTCCGATGAGGTCATCCCAGAGTTGATCCACGTAGTCTTCAAATCCCACCATGGTGGTAGCCTCGGCAGTTGCAGGAGGAGCTGATGATGATGATGATGGAGGCGGATCGGGTAAGACACTCCGACTTTTTCCAGCTTCCTCCATAACCTGGATAGCTTCCTTGGCTTTCTTTTCAGTTTCCTCTTTAACCTTGATGACTTCTTCTTTGATCAACTCCATCTCTTCTATAATCATCTGCAGGTCTGGTAATAAACTCAGCCTTTCTCCCAAACCCCGAACTCGATCTGCTGCATAGACTTCGATCATATCCTCGGCCTCATGAGCTGCATCTGCAAGTCGACGCACCAAATCTTCTACTTCTCCGCTTTCTGCATCCGAGTATTTCTCCACAAAATCAACAAGGAAATCAACCTTTTCGGAGAGAGATTTATTTTGGTTGATGTCGAAGAAAGTGGAAACGAGAGGATGAGTGTGGATCGCATCCAAAGTATTCAACAAAGAAACAAGAGATGCATAAGCTGTTGCAGCCATCTCTAATTAACCTCGATTATCTTCTTCCCTTTTTTCAAGTTTGAGAAAGGAATGCAATGAGGCTTTCTTAGAATGAATTGAGAGTTGAAGTTGTGATAAAGAGGTAGAATATTTGTATGGACATAAATAAACGCAGGCAAACAAATGAATGAGTAATAGGCTGGAAGTAGGGCCCTAAACAAGTACATAAAAAAACGCAATACAATAGAAAAACTTAAGCTACTAGACAATTAAGCTAGTGGATACGGGATACGTGATACGACTCGACACGGACACGAGACACGGGATCCGATATTTTAAAAAAAACTTAAGATACGACACGGGCGCTTATTTATCGAAAAATATAAAATCAAGTGTAAAATAAACAAATTTTGTATATTTTTATTAGAATTAAAAGTTATGTGTATATAAATCTATTGGACACGGCAATTCAAGTGTCGTGTTGTGCCCGAGTGTTTGACACGAAACGTTAATATTTTCGAAGTGTCCGTACCACATAACAATTAAGCAATTTCTTAATTAAGCATGACAAATTAGATGGTACATCAGACTAACAACCACGACAAAATTCAAGTAATGTATGTAACGGAGTTGCTCGAAAATCTAGAATTAGAATAATTTTTGAAAATTTGCTAGTTTTCATTATGTTGTCTCGTTACAGCTCAATGTGAAGGAGTAAATACTTCTTTTAGAAAAAATACAATTTAAATATTACATTGGTTGTGTGAAAACTATATTATGACTTTTCTCCTCCACTCATTATTCAGGAATCTAATTGGTTGTGTGAAAACTATATTATGACTTTTCTCCTCCACTCATTATTCAGGAATCTAATTATTGCGTCTAATCTAATATAGCATCAACTATTGCACATGCAACATGCTCATTTTTGGCCTAATTGCGAACCAATTACCAGCTCCTACTCGGGGCCGTGCCATTTTTTATTTATTTTTTTCATTTTTTTAAAAAATATTTTTTCACATGTTATAAGGACGGACGTATCATTCGTTGTTAACAAAAGTCGTTTGTTGTAAACAAATTTTTTTATTTCCAATTTATTTTGATAAGGGAAGGAGTATCATTTGTAATGAATAAATGTGTCATTTGTTATGAACAAAAGTGCCGTTTGTAGAGTTTCATTTGTTTCAAAGAAAATAGTTATTTATTCTTAGCAAAAGTCTGATATATTTAGGAACGTGTCATTTGCTTTGAATGAAAATGTCATTATTTTTAACAAAAGTGTCATTTATCAAGTACTCCTTCCGTCCCGCTATAAGCGACTCAAAACTTTTCGACACGATTATTAAGAAAGTAAATGATAAAGTATGAGAGAGAAGTAAATGAAAAGTAGGAGAGAGAAGATAAGTGATATAGTGAGAGAGTAGATGATAAAATATGAGAGAAAATGAGTTTTATAATGAGGGTAAATGATAAAGTATGATAGATAAATGATAAAGTAAAAGAGATGATAGTAATTCTTTTGTCAAATTATGTCCGAGCCACTTTTAGTGGGACGTCCCAATAGGGAAAGTGAGCTACTAATTGCGGGACGGAGGGAGTATTAGTCATTTTTCGTAAAAGTGTCATTCGTTTTAGGAAATAAGTGTTAATTGTCGTGAACAAAAGTGTCATTTGTTGTGAACAAAAGTGTCATTTTGTAGAATATCAATTACTTCGGAAAAAAGTGTCTTTTGTTTCAGAAAAACTGACATTTATTTACGAAAAAGTGTCAATTATTTTGAATAAAAGTGTCATTTTTTCAATATGAATTATTTTAAATAAATGACATAATTGTTCACAATAAATGACACTTTATGGTACAAGACTTCAATAAACTAGTTAATCAATAAGCCCATAGCAAACACAAGGATCTCAATATCCAAACAAAATCAAATAAAACTTCAATCGAAACCAAAAACACTTAAACCCGAGAGACGAAGAGGAGAGAGAGAGATAGGGGGCAGTGGGAGGCGACGATGGGGGGAGAATTTTAAATTTTTTATTTATTTAAACTAAGTCAACGGGTCAGAAAATTCGGACTCAGTCAAAATCGGGCCTATTTTGATGTACTATAGGTGCACACTAGTTTGCCCCTATACAATATATGCTTTGCTTTTTGCCACTAAAAATAGCGGTATTACTTGTTGTAGGTAGGGACAATTGGAAAGCTAATAATATAAATATCAATTCGTTATTATTCCATCCGTTCCAAATTTATATGCACACTCTTTTTTTTATGTGTCCCAAATTTATATACATATTAACAATTTTTTTATACCTAACTATATGTTTCACTTACTTTCATGATCTAATTAATATGATAATATAGAAAATAACTATTTTATCCAACTTTTATTATAGCAAACACAATTATGTCGTTGAATTTTTAGTAATTTTCTTTAATTTATTCAAATTTCGATACCAACATTTATTTAAATTTCATATCAAATATTTGTCCTAATGTATGTGAAAAAGCAAACGAGCATATAAAATAAAGAGCGATGGAATATTATTATTATTAATATATATTTATAGATTAAACAACAAATCAGATGAGATTATCCGGTTCATGTCATTTTCCTTGTTTAATTTTAGATTTTGGTATGTGAAGCCCAACTCTTGGATCTTCTCCCTCAGTAATTCTGCTTCAAAAGTAAGGATTTTAACTCGAATGCCCAGATTTTCAAACCTCTGTTGTTCTTGTAGCATCTCAACTGCTGAAATGTAAGCTGATTCGCTGCAGTGCGACAGATAAATTGATTGGACTAGTCATCAATGATGGTGACTTATAAGCTGATGAAGACGAGGTTTAGTGCGTTTTTCAACACTCATCTTCATTCCGATCTTCAAACCATGCTCGACTGTTTATTTGTGTAGCTTATTAGGCTTTCTGTTAGATGGTTAATATAGGTTGCTTTTAATGCTTCCCATCTTATTTACATCTTTTCTGTTAGGATTTCATAATTTCAAGTTGCATTGCTTGAAGCCGCTGTCTTCTCTATTTAACGTCTTTATGCATCTTGCTTAGTTGTAACATCAATGGTAGTTTCTGCTCCTGTTTTGCAGCAAATATGTAATGATATGACAAACATCGGAGTGGAAAAACCAACTATAGAAGTATGGTGTTAATCCGAAGAATAACAAGCAAGAACTAAAAATCGAGAATGGATAAGGATATTGTTATTGTGTCACCTTATGTATATAACTAATTAATAGTAATTTATGCTCTTGTTTTGCAGCAAATATGTATGATATGACAAACATCGGAGTGGCAACACCGACTCTAGGGGAATGGCGTAACTCCGAAGAATAAACAAGCAAGATACACATAGGTAACTCTTCTGTCGTTGATCTTCAGATCGTTTGAAGCAACTGTGCTATTGTTTGTGCCTAAACTGTCCGTTCTTTCCAAAATTGAGGTACGTTTCTTGTTTTAGAAAGTTGGCTTCCAGAATGAATGAAATTGAGGTATCACCGGATCTAGGATTACGAGGAAGGGGGGTGAAATTTAAAAATTTAATTGAAAAGAGGACGAAGTACAGATTTCGAGGGGGCGAAATACAAAAAAAACCGAAAATCACACATAAAAAATCGAGTTTCGACATGAATCGGGGGTGACCACCGCCGGGCGCCCCCTTTGGATCCGCCCCTGACCTTATGTATATCATGATGAGCATGCAATACAGATATAAATAAGGGCATTAGAAATGAAACATCTTTGTGCTGGACTTAATTAAACAGAAAGTTTAACATGTAACAAGTGGAATTAATGCAGCCAACCTCTTCATGGGTAGGGATTGTTGTTTCGAGAAAAAGATGCCACCCACACGCCACAGCTACCTTCATTATATTAGCCGTTTTGATCATGTTCTTTTTACTGCATCATCAATCATTCATTCTTAATTAACAATATATTAAAGTAGAAATGAAAAACTGATATACCCTTAGCTGGGGCTAATAAGATGAGACACACACTCAATCCGGAGATTTTGGCATGTGAGGCCCAATTCTTGGATCTTCTCCGTTAAAACTGCTGCATCTTCACTGTTCTGGTGTCTGATTAAAACTCGTAGGCCCGTATTATCGAACCTTTCTTGTTCGTGTAGTATCTTGGCTGCTGAAAGGTTGACTGGTTCGCTGCAGAAAGTCAGAGTGATTTTTTGGAGCGTGGGTATTTCTCCAATATCTAAAGGAATCTCGTCAAGTTGCCAATATAACCCATAGAGAGCTCCTCCAACAGCGGGAAATTGGACCTTTGTAAAAGTATCCAGGTGTTTCAACCTAATGAAATTTTCATCAAGAAAAAACCACTCGGTTCCTTCAAATGCATTATTTTGAATGCTAAGAAATTCAAGATGAGGCAGCGATGCAATCACTCCCATATAACTCCACTCAAGCTTGCAATCCTATAATGTCAACTCCTCGAGGGAACTCGTAAATTCGATCATGTTCTGCAACGAATCAGAAAAAGGAAGGAAAGGAGCCCAAACCACATGGAGATTTGCAGGAGAAGGCAGTAAAGGAGCCCAAACCAGGTATCATCGCTTTCCTTTCTC
Source organism: Lavandula angustifolia (assembly GCA_028984105.1). Lineage (NCBI taxonomy): Eukaryota > Viridiplantae > Streptophyta > Magnoliopsida > Lamiales > Lamiaceae > Lavandula > Lavandula angustifolia. Next base: position 7,082,982 of record CM054821.1, on the reverse strand, counting down.
ATACAATTGAAACGATTTAGTCCTGAATTGGTGATGGGTAGATCTCACTCTAGACATCTTAGATTGAAATCGATTTCAAATTAATTTTGTGCAAAATAAGAACACAACATTAGTGTTGGGGGTAGATTCCACCCTAAACATCTTAGATTGAAATCAATTTCAGACTAATTTCTGCAAAATAAGAACAATGTGGAATGTTTGATAGCTGTTCTCTGACTATGTAGTTTATTTCTTTCGGTGATATTCTATTTTCTTGTGGTTCTTGTGATTTTTGTGTGTTGAATATCCTTTGGGCCTATCATTACCAAAAACCAGTCTCATGTTCCCTCATAGGAGTATCAAACTATCAATAATGCATGTCACGTATAGATAGTAGTTGCTCTTTGCTTGTGATTCTTGTAGGAGTTACTATTTCAGAACCAAAACCCTAGGATACATCGATCAGTAGATGTTATTTTCCCAAACATGTTTGTCTGTTTCAAAATACAAGCAATTCATGTATCTGTGATGAATTTACTTGATGGCATATTGTGTTGAAATGTATTGTGATGGACCAAGTGGGAGAAATCAAGAGGGAGAGATAATGAGCAAGAGGGAGAGGGAGGGAGCAAGAGAGAGGGAAAGGGCAATAGGCAGAGAGCAAGAGGTATAGGGAGAGATCAAGAAGGAGAGGGACAGACCAAGAGGGAGAGGGAGAGTGAAAGAGGAGAGGGAGAGGGCAAGAGGGAGAGAGTAAGAGTGAGAGAACAAGAGTGAGAGACCATGAGGCAGAGGGAGAGAGCAAAAAGGGAGAGGGATCGAGAGCGCAAGACGGAGAGAGCAAGAGGGATAAATAGAGGGAGAGGGAGAGGGATTGAGAGCGCAAGAAGAAGAGAGAAGAGGGAGAGGTTTAAATAATATGATCATCAAACCCCTCATGCATGAACTACATACAAGTTGTAACTAAAATACACACTTATGCACTTTTCCTACACATACATTGTTTGACAAAACTGCTATAACAATTTTTGCTTGTGGGTTGGTTCTATTTTTGTAGGTTGTTCATAAGAATGTCTCCCCCAATTGGGAAACAAGAACTGTGTGGGTTGGAGACATACATGAGAGATGAATGAAAAATACCTACGCGAATGCTTTGGAAAATCCGAACACGTGAAATCTTAATTGTTTTCCAAAATCTCTAACTATGCTAGGAAATCAGTTTTCTAACTAGGTTTTTATCTTAAAAGTGATAATCTGGTATGCTTGCTTATCTTATATTAGTATATGATTGGAATGATAGCTGTTTTATATGATTGGAACTTGCAAATGGTAGATGTCTTAATTATTTTCCAAAATCTCTAATGATGCTAGGAAATCATTGATGTTACTGCATTAATTTGGTTTCCAAAATCTTTGACTATGCTAGTAAATCAGTTTTCTAACTAGGCGTATTAATTTGTTTTCCAAAATCTTTGACTATGTTAGTAAATCAGTTTCTTAACTAGTTTGTTTTCCAAAATCTTTGACTATGCTAGTAAATCAGTTGTTGTATTAACTGATGTTGCAATTGATAACAGGTACTTTTTGTTCGGATTCATTAGGTTCCATCCGGCAACAACTATGTGTTTGTTCATTTTCGAACTTACGAGGCTGCCAAGAATGTCATCAACAGATATAATGGCAGACCAATGCCAAAACCTTACGAGGAACAAAAGTTTCACTTGGAATTTGCAAAAGCCAACACCAGTAACCGCCCGAAGCCAAAGCCAGTCCCTTTTCTCGTTGCACGTTACCAATCTGGATAAGGCGGTTACGGATGGGTGCTTGTTCACGGCTTTTGCGTGTAAGTACCCATCGACTATTGATGCAAAAGTGATTTTCGACGAGGATACGAAGTGTTCGAAGGGGTTTGGATTCGTGAGGTTCCTCGATGAAGACGAGCAGTTTGAGGCTATGAACAGAATGAACGGTACAAGGGCGTTCCTATAAAAAAAAAAGGGCCCCATATGAAATAAAAATGGGCCCTTTTAGTATTTTTTATTATTTAATTATTTTTAAGGTTTTTATTGAAATGAGTTATCTCAATCTTATTTATAAACTCCACTTTCAGAATGGATATTAAGATCACTTTCATCTAACGCTCTAAATTGAACTTGTAAATCTTATCTTATTCTATAAAATTCTACACAAGCATAAAAGATTTGTGTGTTAAATTGAACATTTATTTTATTTGCTATCTAAATTTACACTATTTTAGAGAATTCTACACAAATGTACAATTATTTTTACTTATTTAAAAAAGTAAAGCAAATTATATTAATTTATTCTTTTAGAACAACAATCATATCAGATTATCACTTTTTAGATCAACAATAATGAGAATGAATATATTATGTTTTATGATTAATGTTTAATATATATTATTTCATCTTATCTTGTGATATTATGCAACACAAATGATTGTCTCTCCCTCACGTTTGGAAGCTTGTCCTTAAAAAACAATTAATTATATATATTTTATTTTAATCATTTTACAATTATGAGCAATTAAGAAGAAGATAATTTTGCAAGAATAAGAAACCAACTACTAATCGACTTACTTTTTAAACAAGCAATTGAGTATCTTGAAAAAGTTGTGAAGCCGTGAAAGTTCTATATTTAAATTATTTTCAAATAAGATATTTTTTTCAAAAAATTAAAGGACCAAATTTTAAGTGAATAATAAATAATACAGAGTAATTTAAAACTAAAATTCTTGATATTGGAGAAGCGAACTACCAAAATTAATTTAGAGCACATATTCCGCTTCAGAAAAACTCAAAAGACTCAAGCACTCGCAACAGCAAAGGATCTTCTATCCCACTGTGTGTCCCACTACATGTCCCACTCTTAAAGTTGACTAGTAATCCCGTACGGGGTTACTTCAGTGGGACATGTAGTGGGACATACAGTGGGACAGAAGATCCGGACTGACTCGCAACCGCCTCCTTCCCAATTTCCATCTTCGAGGCAGCATCCCGAAACCGCAGCCCCTCCGCTACCCTCCCCGCATACGACGGCACGCCAGCACAGCCTATTTCTCGTCCCCCCTGACCTCTCTGCCACGCCCTAAGCACTAAGTCGCCCGCAGCCCCTCGACCCCCTCCCCCTCTGCCGACAAGTGTAAGTTGTTGCCGTACACAAGGTGGATTTTCTTTCTGTATAACTCCAATTTTTGTTTCTTGATTTATTGTGGCAAACTGTCAGTTTCTATGATTCTATTAATTTGAAAAGTTTGTTATCTGTATATGAATATATCTAATAGGAATTGAAGGAATAGGGAGAACCGGAGAAATCATGTGAATTAGGTCAAGGTATTTTTGTAAAATTACTAAAAAAGAAAATACTTTGGGGATATTTGTTTAGTATTAATGTTGGAAGAACGCATAAAAGAATCAATATTTATCAATGATGAATTAATTCTTCTTTGGAATGGATGTTAATCAGCTCAATGAAGCCTTAGAATTAGAGTTTGATCACAGACTCATTATTTTTTGTTTTTGTGGTAAAACCGGCTAACCGAATAAGGAAGGGGTATCGGCTTTGGAATGCATTTTCCGACTTCAGTTAACCTATATCTGGTATCAGTTATACTGACCCGAACCGATCTACAACCGTAAATTATTACTATCTAAAAAAATAAATTAGAGGCCCCCGATATGTTGGGGCCCGGGGGGGTCTCCCATGCTCGCTCGCCTTCAGGGCCGGGCCTAGAACGGTACGAAGTTCTGCAGCATGCCTATCCATGTTTTACCTTCCAAACACTATTACATACATGAAATATGAAATTGTTTTTCTTCCAGTTATAAGCCCCGATTATGAATCGATTAACGAGCGATATCTCTTAAAGATGAACCTCGAATATTTGTTTGCTTGTCTTTCTTTCCTTTAAATAGGACTTACAAGAAGTGAACTACCGGAAATAATCCTCTCCAAATCTTAAGGATTTTGGAGATATAATATTAATACCTATGGAAAATATTTCTTAAATAATCTAATCCCTAATATCAATTAAATAATAACTAATTAAGGTAAACAATTGGAAAACATAAATCATAATCACGTATGATAGATAAGAAAGCCGAGTTTCAATCCTAGTAGCTTTCTACCGCACAAGATCTTCTGTCCCATTTTTAGATTATTTTTTCAAGAATTTTAGTTAGTTTTCTCTAATTGCGACAGTGAAGAGTTTTCAGATGCATAAAGCTTACAAATCCTAATGATGCAAATTCTTTGATACATTTACTGCACAAGTTGATGTTCTGTCTACGGTTTTTTTTACATTTTAGTCATCTTAATTGAGTGGGAAAAATTGAATCTTGAACACATAAACAGTGGCAGATCTAGGGGGCGCCCGGCGACGGCCCCCCCCAACTCGTGTCGAAACGCGATTTTATATATTTAATTTTTAATAAATTTAGTATTTCGCCCCCCGAATGTACACTTCATCCTCTTTTTTATTGAATTTTTTAGTTTCGCCCCCTCCCTCGTAATCCTGGATCCCTCCCTACACATAAAACCACATCTAAGTAGCTTCCAAACAAAATTTTCTTACTTCAATCATACAAAAACAATATATGCCTACTCTATTTGAAGTGTTATACCAGAAAGAAAAAATTACAAAAAAGGGTTGCATTCTTCTGTAGAATGAGCTACTACTATTCAGTCCATCCATCCAAGTAGGAGTATGATTCACAACTTGCTGATACCCTTTTTCTCCTATTTATCAAATATAACAACTAGAACTAGGTTAATTAGACCCTCTAATCTAGAATCATACATACCTCTCTTGATCTTAAAACTTGATCATACATAGATTAATACTATGTACTGGCGCGAACTAGGGCTCCTCATACCACTCAACTTCTCAAGCTTCTCTATGAACCTCCTAGTAGTAGAAAGTATCACGTTGTCTATCTTCGACAACACGTTGAACGCTAGGCTCTCTATGATTCTTGAGTAGCTCTCAAGAATAAAATGGCCCACATCCTTCAACATCAAGAAAATAGATTAAAACTAAGAGTTGTTTGAAATCATATGTGATATAAATTAGAAATGAAAACTGATAATATTCTTAGCTCTAGGTAAAAGGATTACACTCACCTCTAACCACAAGGTTTTGGCATGTGAGGCCCAATTCTCGTACCTCTTCCTTCAGAGATTCTGAATCATGAGTACTGATTTCAACGCGAAGGCCGAGATTTCCAAACCTCTCGTGCTCGTGTAGTATCTCAACTGCTGATATGTTGGCTGAATTTCTGCATCTAGACAGATCAATCAATTTGAGTGTGAGTATTTCTCCGATACCAGAAGTGATCTCCTCAAGTTGATGAAGAAACACAAGAGAAAGCTCCTCCAATACCGGAAAATTGGAGCTTTGTGCAATCCATTTTGTCACATAAGTACAGCCACTAATACTCAGGTGTTTCAATCTAACAAATTTCTCATCAACAAAAACCCATTCTGCTCTGCAACTGCATTCTCCCCTAACTTCAGATATTCAAGATGAGGCAACGAAGCAATCTCTGCCATATAACTCCAGTCCAGCTTGCATTCAGTTAATGTCAACTCACTGAGGGAACTCGGAAATTTGATAATGTTCTGCAAAGAATCACCCCCATATTGCAATCTGTAGCTAGAGTAATATAGAGATTCAAGTTTGTTGAAGCAGCCAAGGTTTTCCAGATGGTAAGACGGGCATGGCTTGCCTTGCCAACTAAAATTGTAATAAATATGGAGTTCCTTGATGTTGGGTATTCTCTTGCACACCTCCTTGGTTAAAATGAGATTATATACCGTCTTAAGTGTTTGTAGATTTTCTAGAACACAGACGTCGTCATCACTTGGAGGAGGAGGATCAGGAAGAGAGAGATGTGCAATTTCGATATGCCTAAGTTGTGGCATCTTCCAGATCTCAGTCGATGCAATGACCTTTTTTTTGGTTGATGAAACAATTAAGGTATTCAGACCCCAAAGTCGTGATACCAATGAAGAAAAGAAGTAACTATGTCTTCTGTTATAAGAATGATACAAGAAGCGGATGTTAACTTCTTGAAGAGTATGATAATGTGGGTTTGGGTTGTCAAAACAGAACACTCTCACCAATCTAGTTTTAAATGGTGCGGCTCTTTCCCTAGCCGGAACTATTAGAGGGTGAAAAACTGATGGCATCTTTGAAGCATGACCGTAAAGCCTTGCAGTTGTTTGATCAGATATAAAATGAAAATTCTCATCCAAGCTCCTTTGTGCACAAAAAAAGTTCTCCTTCTCTCCTATCTTTAAACACAAGTCTCTTACCAGATCATGAGTCGACCATCTTTTCCACCTTCGAGTTGAAGAAGTATGCAAAAGCAGATTCCTATCAACAAGATCATCAAAATAACTCTGTGCAATTGCTTCCAAACTTTGGCCTCTACTTGATTTTATAAACACCTCAGCAACCCAAAGTTTGATAAGCTGAGACACATCAATAAGAGAACCCTCTGGATATAACCCTAAGTACAAAAAACATGGCTCCAAATGAACAGGTAAGTACTTGTAGCTCAAATATAATATGCTTTCTCCCAAATTGAGAATCAAGCTTTTATCTTCTGCCACTTTTTCCTAATATCCTGGCGTCCTCGGTGATTTTGCAAGAAGCCCTCCGATCACAACGATTGCGAGTGGAAGCCCTCCGCACTTCTTCACAATCTTCTTCCCTACTTCTTTTAGTTCAGGAGGGAAACCTTGTTGTGGAAATGTCTTCTCACAAAAAAGCTTCCAACTACTTTTTTTATCAAGAAGCTCTAGAGGAACCGAACATGAATCATTATAATCAAAAATTTTTGATTCCCTAGTTGTTATAATAATTCGACTTCCATTTCCATTTTCAGGAAAGAAAAACTTGATTTTATCCCAAATCTCCACACTCCATACATCATCCAATACAATCAAAAATCTCCGCTTATATAAAGTTTTATATAATTCATCACTTAGTTGTAGATCATCAGCTATATCCATGTCAATAGAGCCTCCTCCCAAGCAAGAAAGTGCTTGCAAATATACTTTTCTTGCACTAGGTTCTTGCGACACAGTAATCCATGCACGAACATTAAAATGACGCACGACAAGTGGATTTTCATATAAATTTCTTGCAAGAGTGGTCTTACCTAAACCACCCATTCCCGTAATTGAGATAATCCGCCGATCAACATCATGTCCGAGGAGGTCATCCATGAGTTTATGCTTGTAGTCGTCAAATCCCACCATGGTGGTAGCCTCGTCAGTTGCAGGAGGAGCCGGTGATGGAAGCAGATCGTGTAAGGGACTTGAACTTTTTCCAGCTTCCTCTTTAACCTTGATAACTTCTTCTTCGATAGACTCCATGTTTTCTATAATAATCTGCAGATCGGGTAAGATACTCCGACTTTCTCTCCTACCACGAACACGATCTGCTGCATAGACTTCAATCATATCCTCAGCCTCATGAGCTGCATCTCCGATTCGACGCACCAAATCTTCTACTTCTCTGCTGTCCGCATTCGAGTATTTCTCCACAAAATCAACGAGGAAATCAACCTTTTCGGAGAGAGAATTATTTTGGTTGATGTCGAAGAAAGTGGAAACGAGGGGATGAGTGTGGATCGCATCCAAAGTATTGAGCAAAGAAACTAGAGATGCATAAGCTGTTGCTGCCATCTTTAACTTCGATTTATCATCTTTTTTGGAGTTTTTCAGAAAGGAATTTGAGAACAGCTTGTTAAGAATAAATTGAGTTGGAATCTTGGGATGAAGAGCTGAATATTTTCTAAAATGAGATGAAGATCAGAAGCATCGGAGATAGACGCTACCCTTGATTAAAATATCACGAGCTTACAATTATTTTATTTATTGATTCTCCAAGCACATGTATTTTTCTGACAACTTGCAAAGTGCCTATTAATTATACTAAAATAATTCACTAGCAAACAAAACGAGTGTTGACCATTGGATCATACTGCTTCTTGGACAAATCAATAGTTGTAAAACTTTTAGGGGCAGTTTGGTTGGGGATAATCGGAAAGGGAAACGGAATCGATTCCCTCGATTCCCTTATTTAATGTTTGGTTCGATTTTTAAGGGTAATTGATTACCCGATTTAGGGGTTTTGAAAACCCCAACAGTCCACTTTTTGATTCCCTCCTATCTACCTGGGACTTGAATTCCTTTCCTGGATTCATTCCCTTTCGTACTGTAGCTATTGTTAAAAAAAAACAAAATTCTCCTCTCGCTATTTTACAACACAAAAACCAGCTGCCTCCTGCCTCCTCTACCCCCCTCGCCGGCGTCTCCCGCCCCGACGACCTCTCCTCCGAGGAAGATGCTGACGACCTCGAACACGCCGCGCCGGCGGAAGAAGAAGAGTTCGAAGAGTTCGACGCCGCATCGGTGACCAGCAGCTACTACCGCCGCCGCCCACCAGCTACCACCGCCCCTCCCGCCGCCGCCTGCGAAATTGATTTGGATCGAAGGAAGGGAAGGGTGAGAGAGTAGGAGTGAAGACTAGTGTGGTGGAGTTGTTGATTTGCAATTTTGGTTACTGGTGGTGGTGGAGTTGTTGATTTGCAATCGAAGGAAGGGAAAGTCTGAAACTTATTTATTGATTTTATTTATTTATGTTTGTTTTTATTTTATTTATTTTGTAGATATTACACAGTTTTTAATTTTAGTGGAAATGTGCTTCTGTTAGCCAAAATGAAAAAAAAAACGTAACATATTTAACCATCCTAAAAATAAAAACACAAATCTAACCATTTTTGTTTTTGTGGGTGCCGACCGATGGAGGGCCGATGAGGGCCGATTAACATTCGAGGGCCGATTGCGGCCGATTTTATATATAGAAAGGGCCGATCGTGATTGGCCGACCTATCGGCCCCGATCGGCCGAAAACAAGAAAAATGTCTATAATTGAAGGGCCGATTTTGATCGGCCCCTATGAGCCGTGACATCGGCCCTCGAAAAATAATAAACTTAATTTACAAACATTTTTTTTAATAATTAAGTAAAAAAATAAATATATGGCCGATCTATCGGCCCTTACTTATTCGGCCGAGATATCGGCCCCGACGCTAAGTAGCCGTTATGTAACGTACCGAAATTTACCGAGGGCCGAAACCGTTTGTTTTAATTGAGGGCCGATACTCATCGGCCCCCCATCGGCCCAACCATCGGCCCCGAGTTTCAATAATGGAGGGCCGATAGATTAAAAAGCGTAGACAAACAATTTTTACAATTTCTCACCACTTCCTCCCTCTCGCCGCCGCCGTTGTTGCCCGCTCGCTCCGCCGCCAAAATCGACGCCAACGCCGTCGTCGCCCGCCGTCGAACGATACATCCGCCGCTCTCAATGTCTTCCGGCGAAATTGAGGTTAGTAATTTATTGCATGATTTTGTTTGTTTTTCATTCATAGACGAAATTTAGGTTGAAATATGATTGGGTTGACATTGTAATGTCCATGTATTGATGAAATTGTGGAGAAATTGGAGAGAATTGTAGTGTTTAATTTGTGCAAAATTCTTGAATCGGGGGCCGATTGGAGGGCCGATTTCGGGGCCGATGAAGAATAACTCCATCGGCCCTGACTATGGCGGCTTGAATTCTGCCATGTCTGGCCGATGAGAATTCGGCCCCGATTGGGTTTCGTGGCATAGGTTTCGGCCCCCGGCTGGCCGATCGGCCATTCGGCCCCGATCTATAATTGAACGACCCCGATCGGCCATTCGGCCCCGATCGGCCGATTCGGCCATTCGATTCTATTCGGCCTCTGAGGAATCGGCCAAGGCTGCACTTAGAGCCTTACGCTTCGGCCCCCGTCTGGCCGAATGAAATTCGGCCCTTAATGGCCGAACAGAATTGTGCCTCTGATGCATCAGCCCCGGCGGCCTTCGAGGCTTAGGCTTCGGCCCCGGCTGGGCGAATAAAATTCAGCCCCGAATGGCTGAATAAAAGTAAAATCGGCCCCTACTTCGGCCCGAAGGTATACCTTCGGCCGTAAAACATTAAGGCCGAATAAAAGTAAAATCGGCTCTGTCATCGGCCCTTAATTATTCGGTTTCGGTAATTCATTTGTTTTTCGGTAAATCTTACAGCCCGCTTATATCCGACTATCGGTTAGACAAAAGAACCCAAAAGTCACGACATATTGGAGAGATGGTCTACCCGAACTAATAAAAACGATCTTTCTAGACGGGGGGTACTGACCTAGTTCGTCGATTTATAGACGGACAGTTTGGACATTTGCTCTGTTGGAGGAAGGGCAAGAGTTCGATCATAGCTTTGCATCAGTTGATGTGCTATGAGGTGCAGGCACCGCCCGGGGAGGCCCGTTTTCACATATCCGGACGGGAGATTCGATTTTCACAGTACGAGTATGCACTCGTAATCGTTTTCACATATCCGGACGGCAGGCACCTTCGATAGGACAGCAGCTCGTGCCCCTGAAGAGTCTGGAGTGTACATGAGAGTCACAAAAGGGAATCCAGTAACAGGAGGCGAGCTATTAAATTTATGGAAAAATGACAAGCTCGGCAACCTCTCTGAAGACGATTATTTGAAGGTGGCCAATGTCTTGGCTCTGATGTGCTTTTTCTTCGCACCTGCCGACACGAAGAAGGTCGAGACCTGGATGTGGGTTCTTGCTGACGATATAGACGCGTGGAACGATTTTCCATGGGGAGCATACACGTACAATGCTCTCTTGCATTACATGAGCTTTGTACCGAAGGAAGTCGAAGCTGTAAAATCGAAGTATAATATTTATGGTCCAGTTTGGGCTCTTCAGGTACAAATTTTGGATTTTATAATTCTTTTTTTATTTTATATTTTATAGTTGTACGATCTTTAATCATATTGTAGATGCGGGCATATGAGGCGATACGCATTTGGCCGGTACCGTGTGTACGCCTTATTAATGACGGTGGTATGCCCCGATGTGTGAAATGGGTATTTGTCACGCCACCAGATACGGAATGGATTAGTTTCTTTGCCTTGCCGGTAAGTAACATTTTAAATATTTATGAACTTTTATGAAACGTAATATAACCTATTTTTTTAAAATTTTTGAACGAGATGGACACACCGCCATTTGAGACTCTTACGCCCACTCCCGAGGAGCAGCTATCGAATACCGGAGACGGGTGATTGGAGAGAACCCTATCGGTGTGGAGTTTCCTAGACCGACCGCCGTACATCGGAGACGGGTGATTGGAGAGAATCATATTCATGAAGAGGGCAGGTGTCGGATCCTCCGCCGGTAGCACAGAAGAAAAAATCGAAGAAGAAACGTGCACCGGCGGAGGGTTAGTCATCTGGGCCTCGGAGAGATGAAGATTGGAGTTTGCCCACTTATGAAGGAATGATCCGATCGATAGATGAACGGTTTCAGCACAGCGAGACCGAGTTATTAGAAAAAAGTGGATCGATTTGGAAGGAGAATGAGGAAAAGTTCTTCAAAAAAGTGGGGAAATTGATAAAAAGTATCTTCGGGGGCAAGGGCAAGGGCAAGGACAAGAGTAAAGGCATACGATCCAGTTCTTCGTGGGATGTCGAGGAAATTAGTAATGAATTGGATGAGGAGACATATGCACCATCGGAGCCACCACGGGGAGGATGGTTAATGTACATGAGTGGCCCATTGGAATGAAGTAGGCGAACAACCACGAGAGAGATGTGGAAGATACGACAAGTGGCGATGCAAATCCGTGGGATGTGGATGCTCGAATGGGTAATCGTCGCGTTGATATGGGGGCGGCATAGCATGTACGAGGACCGAAATGTTTGGGTCCCAAGACGTTGGGAGCCACTCCCTTATACGGCTCCACGGTCCCCACCGCTTGTACGGGTTTCGTTCTATTCAAATTAAGTCGGTCGTTTTATATTTTTTATTTCATTTGACCACGATTTTTTGTCCAAATGCAGCAACATCGGTCGGTCGTGGATGACTTATTTGATACGCGGCATGTACAACAGTGTATCATAGCCAACCGTCGGAGCGAGACAATTGTACAAAGCGATGAGGTACAAACATTTTTTTGAGTTATATAATTTAGGATTTTTTTTAATACAATGTTATTTGCGGCCCATCTTGGAGCGTCTCCCAAATCCTAGTGGAGCTCCACGCATGTTTGATCCGGCAGACGACCGAGGAGAGATTTTGAGAAGTTCATGGGAATGAAAATTTCGACCCAATGTCATTGGTTTCCCAGCATAACCTCTCCCACGGCTTTTTCAAGAACTTATTGGATCCTAAGTATGACATGGGTCACGCAATGATCGATTTGTACATATGCTATCTCCGTAGAGGCTTCATTTCAAAGAACGTGACGTGTTGTGTACACCCGATTCACGCTATACCGTCATAGCGACTACGTCGTTTTTGTAAGTATATATTTATTTTATATTTTAAATATAAAATATGTTTATTTTTAATTGTCCACGCTAATGTGTATATTTTTTTTTTACGAGACGTCCTTACATTCGGCTTGGACGTCTAATATAGTTGAGCCCGATAACGACTTCCATGAACGTTATGAGGTCAATTATTGTGACTGGATCCCAAATCAGGGTTTAATGGATGCCGTTTTTGGAGCGGATACGACATTTGGTGATGATAGGACTCCGTGGTTCGATGCCAAATTCGTAAGTTTTACAATTTTTTCAATTTTGTTTTTTCTAAGCTGTAATTATTATTAATATTTACTAATTTGTTTTATTTAATAGGTTATATTCCCGGTGTTGGCCGCCAGTCATTGGATGGCTGTCAGATTGTGTATCGAGTCATGGAAGTTGGAGTTGTATGACTCACTTAACCGTGGAGACAAGGATATATATGAGTACCGAAAAGAAGTTTTGCGGCCACTCCACAAACTGATCGGTCGATTGCTAGATGTACGTATTTTAATATTTTTAATCTTTTTTTGGGGCTACTAATTATTTTTAATCGATCTTTGGTAGGCTACTAATTACTGGACAATGAACAAGTACCATCTGACGCATCCGGGCATTCGGACTCCTGAGTTGGTATTGATGCCGCAAAAGGAGCAGTTCAAGCAAGAGGATTCGCATAGTTGTGGTCCATATACGTGTATGGCAATTGAACGGCTCATAAGCTGGATACCCTACTCCGAAATGGGGTAATTTGAAATCAAACGTCGAGTCTATCGGGAGTGGATGGCTTGGAAATGTTTCGAGCGGTGCCATTACGAGAGATTTTGGATCTAGCTCTCCCAATGAGTAGTGTATTCAGTGACATTTTGAAACATTTTGTAAATTTAATTTTATAACATTTTGTAACATCTTGTAATATTTTGTAACATTTTGGAAATTTTCGTAACATTTTGTACCTCTCGGCTGAGGCCGAGAAAATCATGTATCGGCCCTGAGGCCGATACATGGCCGATTAGTTATCGGCCCCAACCCGATCGGCCCCGAGGCCGACAAAATCATGTATCGGACTGGGGCCGATACAGCCGAGCCGTGGCTATTGGCCCCCGAAGGGTTTCGGCCCGACGGGTTTCGGCCCGGCCGATGGAGGGCCGATGGGTTTACCACCATCGGCCTTTTAGGGTTTCGGCCTTTATTTTTATTTTTTTCAGAAAATTAAAATTTAATAGATCATCAATGAACCCTAAATAATTAAACCGATCGTTGACAATAAAATTTAATCGTTTGTTGTCGTTCTAGATAAAGGGCATCTCCGCCTTGTGTGACCTTCTTCTCCACAGTTACCACATTTTTTGCTACGGCGCGTACCAGATGTACTAGCTTCTGCTCCTGAAGGACGACGGCTTTTTCTCGGGCGTCCGGCTTGCCGCATAATAATTGGTGGAAGAACAACAATGTCCTCTATTTCCGGTGGGACACCCCACTCATTTCGAGGAGGCAAGGGATTAACCACTCCGGCATATATTGCCTTCCACGTCGCCGTCGTATTATAATCATTAATATGATTGTACAAATTTTCCCGGCGATGATACAAAACGGCGACAACGTGACTACACGGTAACAAGTCAATTTGCCAGACTCCGCATTCACACATTTCGTCTACAAGATTGACCCTCCACTGGCGCTCACCTGCGTCGACCTTGTATTTGTGGTTAGTGACTGCGTAAGCGTAAACCTTCGAGCAGTTCTACTTCATTCCGCATCCTCAACTCAGAAGCTTCCGTCAACGGATTGTTTCTGGAACTTGCTTTTACCCATCGTGTATCGAACCACGACTCTATCATATGACGGATTGCCTCGAGCATAGCTAGAATGGGTAGTCGTCTAGCCTCCAACAGTCAAGAATTTATTGACTCGGCAAAGATTCGATGTCGGCAAACCGTATCGACGACCTTTACTAAAAAGTCGGGACCACTTCTCCGATCCGATTTCCATGAGCTTTTCGTAAATAGCGGGTTTTCCATGACGGATGGCGTTCATGGCGTCATGGAATTACGTTGCCCGATAAGCATAAGTCGCTCGATAAAATGACCGGATAACCCACTCACCGTGCCTAGCAAGCTTATTCGATAAATGGTAGTAACAAAGTCCGTGTTGTGCATCAGGGAAAACCACTCTTACCGCATTCGCTATGCTTTTATGTTGATCTGAAACAATCACTAAACTGTCATCCGTTGGAAATGCGGCTCTCAGTCGCATCATAAACCACGTCCAGGAAACATCATTTTCAATAGGACCTACACCAAAAGCGAGAGGGAAAATTTGCTCGTTCGCATCACAAGTAGCTGCGACGAATAATATTCCCCTATTTCTCCCTTTTAAATGGGTACCATCCACCACAATTACCTTCCGGAGGTTGCCTAACCAAGGGGCTCGCGATACACCAAGCGCAATAAATAAATGTCGGAAACGACCATCCTCACCGACATCAAGATCCGTATATGTTCCCGGATTTGTTTGTTCCAACAAATGCAGATATTTTGGCAGTTTGCTGAACGAATCTGCATGTCCGCCGTAAATCATCGATATAGCTACGTTGCGCGCTCGGAGGGCAACACCGTAGGTTGCTTCTATTCCAAATTTATCCAACAGATCGGCCTGAATATCAGCCGGTTTCATTAACTTGCTTTGATGACGCATTTTATGGGCTATATAAGCGGCGACGACCTTCGACCTCACATTTCGTTCGCCAAGTCCGGATAAATCGGTTATACGGTTGTGGTCCGCAACCCATCTAACAACCTCCCAACACGTCGACCTCTACGGTATGCCCGTAGGCTGGAATGGACAATCAACACTTCTTACGCACAAATATTCCAAACGGGAAGCACTAGAATGTTGCACTCTGAAATCCGCACCGTTTTCCAAATGGAATAGAGCTACAGCAGCATAAACTTCGTCTTTCGAGCTCAACATCAATCCCACTTGCAGACTTCCGTCTACAACAGTAATCAGGTTCTGCGACGCTACTGAATCGGATACATCAAGGGGAACAACAGGAAGTAGCCAGTTGCATGCCGCTCGTGTTGTCGTGTACGATCTCGTCATTTGTTCGAGAACGATTGACTGGAACTAGCAAAGACATAAGTTCACTTACGCCACCCTCCCTCCGAATCCATGCAGCAAAATCTTGTAACGAACAATTAGTCAAGGCAGAAGGAATATATTCATCCTCATCATCATCAGATGATGAGTCCAAGTCCGCCTCACCATCTGAATCCGTCTCCACACGAACACTCCTTTGGGGACCCCGTCCGCCATCATTACTTCTACTTCCTTGCCCCGTAAAGCAATTAGGACCCCCGAAATTATAATTATCTTCGGGAAATTGATTCGGATTCGGAACACCAAATTGAGGATTTTGCACTTCAGGATACACAACAAAAACAACCGGCTCTACGTCTATAGAGCACAATCGCAGAAGATCAGTATCATGACCCATAATGGCCTTCATCATCCGGTCGGTTCGTCGGGAAGCAGCAGTATAATAAATGAAGTAGTTGAAAGGAAGGGAATAAGCAGCGAGCCACCGATCAATGTTTTGTCGAAGATATTCGAGAGAAATATTGTTTGAAGGAATGTAAACAATGAACTCATGCCCCCCGACATAATTCGACTCTGCATCGAATTGGCCGTTCAATTTCACAATAATTGATCGAAAATCTGTCATTTCTATCAACCAAATTTTGTTTGAGAAGATTGGAAGTGGAATGACGAAAATTTTGTGTGAATCAACCAAATCGGCTATCCTACGTCTTATAAGGAATTGTTCTGACAAAATTTCACGTGAAATATCAATCGGACCGATCGGCCCCCATCGGCCCCGCCATCGGCCCTCTGCTTCGTGCATGTGCAAGTAATATTCGACTAGTCAAATCTGCGGATAAAGGCCGATTTGCGGCAAAAAAAGTCGGGGGATCGGCCCTCATCGGCCCCCGTCGGCCCTCAATCGGCCCCTATTGGAAATTTGCAGCAAAAGTCTTGCAGTGTCTTGTCCAATAATGTCTCGAAGGAGGGGCTTAGGGCCGATGTAGGGCCGACATACACCCTTAATCGGCTTCTTTTCGGCCCTTCTTCGGCCGATAGCTTGTTCGGTCGTCGGCCATTTCTTTTCGGCCGATGGGGATCTTTTCGGCCATTTCTTTTCGGCCGATGGGTAGGGCCGATGCGTAGGGCCGATGGACAACAACAATTCGGACATCCATCGGCCGATGGGGATATTTCGCTTTGTAATCATCGGGGCCGATTAAGGGCCGATTGACTCCCACATCGGCCCCCATCGGCCCACCGCCGTATAAGGACAAAATTGCTAGATTTGTGTTTTGCTTTAGTGGTTGGCTACATTTGCTTTTCAATTGGTACTATTTGGCCTCTGCTGCAAATGCCCCTTAATTTTACTAGATATTACAAAGTTTTTATTTTTTAAAACTATTTTTTGAATTTTATGTATATAAAAAAAATCGATTTCCCTTGCATTACCAAACAATCAAAGACGGAAAAAACGGAATCGATTACCTTTCTTAGGTTCGAACCAAACAAGATGGCCAAAGGGTAATCATTCCAAAACCTTTCCTTTCCTTTCCGTTTCCTGATTCCTTTCCTTTCCTCTTGCCGAACCAAACGGCCCCTTAAGTCATAATTTAGGGTTTTGTGAATTGTTTTAGTAATTGTGTTCCCCATTGTAAGTAATTGTGTCTGATAGAAAGTGTCTGGTTTTTTTTTGCGCAATAATAAACCTTTTAAAAAATTACAACTCGAAAGCAAATGTAATAATTTTTTTTCTAAGTTAGAAAAATTGTGCAAAGCCTCTAGAATTTCTTAAGGTTAACATTTTTATAAAATCTGCAATTCGAATGCAAAAATAATAATTTATTTTCATATATAAAATTTTTTCGACTGCAAAAATATTAGTTTTTAAAGGTTATCCTTTTTAAAAAATTCGCAATTCAAATGCCAAAAATAAAAGTTTTTCACATTTAAAAAATTGTGCGAAATGTCCAGATTTTTAAAGGTGCCTCTATAAAAAATTATTAATTTGACTGCAAAAATAATAAGTTTTTCAAGTTAGAAAAATCGTGCAAAGTCTCTGGAATTTTCAAAGGTTAACCCCTTTAAAAATTTACAATTCGAATGTCAAAATACTAATATATTTCCATGTATAAAAAAATGTGCAAAATCTCCAAATTTTTAAAGGTTAATCCTCTAAAAAATTTGCAATTCGAATGCCAAAATAATAATTTTTTTCATATATAAAAAATTGAGCAAAATCTCTATATTTTTATAGGTTAACCCTTCAAAAAATTATCAAGTTAGAAAAATTGTGCAAAGTCTGTAAAATTTTTAAGAGTTAAGCCCTTTAAAAAATTTACAATTTGAATACCAAAATAATTATTTTCTTTTTCATATAGAAAAATTGTGCAAAATTTCTATCATAATTTTTCTTATGAATTCGAATGCAATTTTTTTTAAGTTAAAAAAAAATTAGACAATTCAAAGGGCTTTTTTAAAGGTAGGGACAATTGCTTAGCGACTTTTTAGGGGAGAAATGAAATATGTGGCTAATAACACAAAGATAAACAAAACCATCAATTCGATATTATTATAAGAGTATTAAATTAAACAACAAATCAGATGGGATTATCTGGTTTGTCTTTTAAAATCAGTTGATGTAATTTTCCTATTTTAATTTTATATTTATTTTATCAAATATTTATGTAAAACCTTTGTTTGGTTTTATAAATTTTTTTATCTCAAATTCGAAATATTATCGATTATAGTGGATCTTAATTTCAGGCCCGATAAGGAACTGTGACCCATCTGAGGAATCACATACTAAAAAGGCCCAACCCAACAATCAAAACTCATCATCTCTAACTTCAGATTTATTAGCGATAAAACATATTACTCCCTCTATCCCCTATAAAATATCTTGTTTTCTTTTTGGAACTGTCTCATATAAAATATCTTGTTTTCTTAAAAAAAAAAATATGGATCAAAATTAAAAAAATCAAAAAGTTAGACAATATACACAACATACTCTCATTTTCTATATCTCTGTGCCCTAGAGAAAACCGTGAAAGATAGTTGCAGAAACGGGTGAGCTGAGTTGAAGTGGCACAAAACTGCCTTTTTGAATTTTTTGAAGAAAGATTTTTATTTTTCCCGGTGTTCTTAATGTTTTTAAGGCGGTTGAAGTAGCTTAAGGCCGTCAAATCCCGGGATGAGATCACATGTCCAATAAATCTCTGTCTAATTGGTGTCTGATTCTAAACTATATAGTTTTGTATTATAAAATTGTACTCTTTAATTATTTATTAGATTATTTTTTCAATCTTATCCTTTTAATTTCTTGTTTTTCAATACAGAACTACATCGTTTTGAATTGGACATCAATTGGACAGGTGATCTCATCCCTCAAATCCCTATTATACATGGGTACCTTTTTTGTATTATTTTCATGCCTTTTAGTTCAACCGCTCAATTTCTTGATGTTAGAGCCCATTATTATGTCCCACATCGATTTGGTAAATATCCTAACTCCTCTATATAAGCTTGGATATCCCTTTTCTTTACAAAGTGAGAATTTTGTTGTATTTGGGATATTGAGCTGGAGAGGGATTCATAATTAATCATCTAGTTATCACTGTAATATATAGTTGGTTTCTCCAGGGTGCCTAATACAAACTCCGAATTGTATTGGGCAGACTGTGACTGTGTTTGATGTTGTATGGTTGGATTATCATAAAGTTACGGTTATTTCTGATGCGACTGCTGCTGCTACACCCGATGTACACATTGGTAATAGCTTACAAACCATACTCGACTATTTATTTTTGTAGTTAGGTTGCTGATTAATTTAGGAAATGGAGATGCGACTGCTGCTGCTACACTCGATGTACACATTGGTAATAGCTTACAAACCATACTCGACTATTTATTTTTGTAGTTAGGTTGCTGATTAATTTAGGAAATGGAGGATTCATTTGAGAAGTAGTAGGTGTAACATGAAGACAGTATGATATTGGTGCTAACTAAATAATACTCCCTCTGTTCCACTAAAAATGAGGCAAAAATGAGGCGTGATTGCAGGAATATTCATGAAGATTGGGTCACTTATGAGAGATTTTGAAGATAATATAAAAGAAGTTTAAGATACTAGGGATTAAGGTATACGGATTAGTCGGTTAGCTAGCATACGGATTAAGACCCAGTTTGAAAGAGTTTATCTGCAGCTTAAGCTTATTCTAAAAAATAAGTGCTTTTATACGGAGAGTATATGGAAATAGTTTATTCTAAAAAATAAATTATTTTTAGCTTATCTTCATAAGCTGGTTGGAATACCTTATGAAAATAAACCAAAAATAGTTTATAAAAAATACGTCACCATATCAAATCCTATGATAACAATTTAGTTAAATTATATTTTATTTATTTTTCTAATTAAGTGCTTATATATAAATGTATCCCAACGCAACGGCTTATTAAATTTAAGCACTTATAACATAATGATATAAGCACTTACTTAAGCTGTTTTCCGAAACGGGGCCTAATAATGATTTTAGTTCTTTTTCTTTATTCCCTAAATTGTAGCCGTGATAACAACACTAAGACGATTTCTTGATTATTGATTATTAAATCAAATTGTTATTGATATCTTGTTATATAATTTATTAATCGAACCAATAATTGTTTGGGACATACTTTCCGTTCCTTAACAATAATTCAATAGTTAAAAAGATGAATTGGAAGTTTGGAACCAAGACTTCAAGGCTAGGTTAAGAAGATAAAAACCCTGTCAACTTGAATTTGAAATTTAATTTTTATTTATATTCCATCTTTGTGCTCTTAAAATCTGCTAACCAACTTTTTGCCCTTATCGCCCCAACTTGGAAAATTAAGTCAACAAAATAAAGGTTATTTAATGTGTAGTCTTCTATTAAACCATTTACCTATTCTTGACACGTCAGAATATCCATGTACTTTAAATACATTGATACATAATAATAATAATATTTTCTATTACACAAAAAAACCAATATACCTTTAAATTCAATAACTAATATTATCCTCAAATGAGAATTACTCGATAAGGGTAAACACCCAACCATTAATGGAGAAACGGTCAGGCAGGCACCCTACAAAGCTAAGGTTCCTTCCTTAAATTGATGGTTTGTTGATCAGGTAAACTTGCGATTGTTATTCGATACATACTGCACTTTGAATTATTATATGTTGAAATTTGTAAAGTTTATACCTACACTTTGAAAAAAAAAATAGAAGATGCACTTTGAATTGATATGGACTACGTATTTATTTATTGTGGACTGTACTTTTAATTGATTTTTGATTTGCAATTTGAAAAAGATATGAGATGCACTTTCAATTAAAATGAAGCGCACTTTGAATTATTAATATACATCTTGAATTGATATGGACTGCCCTTTGAATTTCGCAGGAATGCTAGCCCGTTTTCATGGGTGAAGATGAAAAGATTTGGGTTTTAAACAAAAATTATCGATCTTGTGTTGTTGGAATCTTGTTCGGCCGTTTATGGAGGGTCTTAGCTGATTTGTGGGATTGTTTCTCAATATATTTGTGTTTTCAATTCGATAAAATGAAAAGTAGTGGCATTTAATTTATAAATAGGGTTATTAGAGAAATAAGACACGAAATATAGCCGATTTGCATATTTAACACGAACTTTTAACTGTGCCGAATTAATGTATAAACTTTCATTTTTTTGCAATTTAAGACATGGTCGGATTCCCATTTTTTCCGACCGCCGGAGTGCTGAGTTGGACGTCTACGTGTACTACATGAAACTACGTCGTTTTGTACCTCAAAAAAATTTGTAGATTATAGCATAAACTTTGTAAAAGTCTCAATTTAAGGCATATCTCATTTAAATAATCACAATTTAAAGCATAAACTTTGATCAAAATAGCAAAACAACTTAACTACCAAATCCTTCACAACCTTCTACCTAATAGAAATTATCTAAAAAGACACTTATCCAGTCCAATCAATTAAAGAGGAACACAAAATCCAAATAAATAGAAATTTAGAATTTATTTAAAATTTAATTTGAGTTCTTCTTTGAAATTTATGTCCTTTAATCGATTTTTTTTTTAGATTTTATTTTCCTCTTTAATTGATTTCTTCTTCAATAACTCTATATCTTATCTTCTTTGCTTGTTTTTACGCTAAAAAAGATTTATGGAATTACTTGTTCGATCGATGTTTGTGAGTTAAATAAATTTCTCTAATTATTTTATTTGTATTTTATATTCCTCTTTATTTGATTGGACTGAATAAATGTCTTTTTAGATAATTTCTTTTACGTAGAAGGGTCTGAAGGATTTGGTAGCTAAGTTGTTTGGCTATTTTGGTCATAGTTTGTTAACTTTGCTATGTTATGCACTATGTCGGTTAATGTTTAATCTCTGGTAGTACTTGCTCGTGTTCTTTTTGTTTTTTTTTGTACTATTTTGGTCACATCTTTATTGGTCTCGTAATGGTTTTTCGGAATTCAATTCAAATAATCAAAGATTTATTATGGAATAATCTAGCGAAACAAGCAAAGTTTATGCTTTAAATTGTGATTATTTAAATGTGATATGCCTTAAATTGAAACTTTTACAAAGTTTATGCTTTAATCTGCCAATTTTTTTGAGGTACAAAACGACGTAGTTTCATATAGTATACGTAGACGTCCAACTTAGCATTCCGGCGGCCGAAAAAAATTGGGAATCCGACCATGTCTTAAATTGCAAAAAATGGAAGTTTATGCATTAATTCGGCACAGTTAAAAGTTCGTGTTAAATATGCAAATCGGCTATATTTCGTGCCTTATTTCATATAAATAACTTGTTCAAATGACCAAGAGTGACATATTGCATGCATGATCGATCATAACATACTTACCAGAGCTTGGTCTTTTAAGACACATAATCGTCTATTGTTAAAGGCGCTAGCTAGGAGAATGAAAAGAGTCTTCCGTAGGGAATTTTGCATGTGACACTGAACGTGGTCGTCGATATGACAATATATTTTCTCAAAATATAGAATAATTTTATCTCTTCTTGTAAGTCATATTTAAAGAAAGACAAGAAAACAAATATAGAAATGACTGAATAAAATCGACAAACAAAATGATTACGTGATAGATAAGCGGTTAAAAGTATAAATGAAGTTTTTATCACAAAAATATTTCATATTTATGGTAGAGTGGCATTTGTGTGCCCCGGGTGTATGGTACATTTGGTTCACACGGAAGATTCATTTTGCAAAGCTGACCTTCAATAAAATAAAAAAATAGAAAAGAAATAAAACCCTACTCTCTCTCTCTCATTTTCTGCTCTCTTATATTTCCGTTCCACCAATTTTTTTTCCTCTATCTCTTGCCTCTTCGCCTCCTCTATAACTGTCTTCGATGTCTCTGCCTCCGCTCTCTGGATTTTTCAAGTATTCGACCGCGAGACATCGTCTCCGGGGTAGTGTTTCGCCAAATCGGTGCGCTTTCTCTCTCTCTAACACCACACAAGCAGATCTTCGCAGAGTGTGTGTATTGAGTTGAAGTTAATTCGGTCTATTGAATCAAATTGTTGTTGAAATATTTGTGAATATTAATTGTGCATGACGGTGGTCGTAGAATTAGTAGATTCGTTATTAGTTTACAAGATTCCTTGGTAGAATTGTAGTTGTTCGTTATGAAGTGGTTCACCAAGTAGATTCCTTATTAGTTTACAAGATTTATACACATATTTTTAACGAATTTCGTACAAGTAGATTATAGCTTATCTTAATTGATCTGCTTTTGTATTCATGTGTCCAAGAAATGACACATTTATTCATTGCAAATGACACATTTATTAATTGCAAATGACACTGTATGGAAATGTGTCAATCTTCTCCGAGACAATTGACACTTTTGTTTATTACGACTGACACTTTCAAATAAAATGACATGTTTGTTCGTTGCAATTGATATATTTATTCATTACAAATGACACTTTATGAGAATGTAACACTCTCCTCCAACACAGTTGACACTTTCAGATAAATAACACATTTGTTCGTTGCGATTGACATATTTATTCATTACAAATGATACTTTTAAAAATCTGACACTCTCCTCCGATAGAAATGACACTTTTGTTTGAAGCACATGATACTCAACAAATGACTTTTTTCTTCAAAGACAAATCACACTTTTATATGAAACAAACGATACTTTACAAATATCACTTTTATTCAATGGAACTAACAATTTTGATCGAAACAAATAATACTCTACAAATGGTGCTTCCGTAAGTGATGGTAGAATGTGTTCAAAACGAAAATAACACTTTTATTTTTAAACAAATGACACTCATATTCACAACAATGACATGAACATCTTTACAATAATTGAAAAAATATATATTTAAAAAAATGAAAAAATTCAAAAGACGATAAAAAATAAAAAAAGCAATAGAATAATGGGCCAGGCAGGTAATTGGGCTGCAAATTAGATTTGAATTTGGGTCTGATTTATGGCATATCCGACTCACACAAGTTTTTGTGTTTCTGGTATGTATGTAGCTAATTTTGAAATACAACTAACGATATGCAAATCTGTACGTGTCACGTCTATTGTTCAACCATCCAATTACATCAAAGTTCACCAAAACAATAAGATCTAACACAAATTTAATCTGTGTTATGTACCACTAGTACTTGGAATGTCAAATTTGGACAGGCCTGTCGCCGAGCTTCGTTCCATCCATTATTTTCATAGCCTCAAGTTGCTCATCTTTATTGAGGAACCTCACAAACCCAAACCTCTTCGAACGATCGTACCCTGCTCGAAAATCACTGTAGCATCAGTCGTCGATGTGTACTTACAACAAAGGTCGTGAACAAGCAACCATACGAATCCGCATCGTCCAGATTTGCAACGTCCAACGAGAAAACCGACTTTAGCTTTGGCTTTGGGCGGTTACGAGCGTTGGACTTACAAACTCCAAATGAAAATTATGTTGTTGATACGGTTCTAGCATTGGTTTGCCAATGTATGTGTTGATGATATTTTTGGCAGGCTCATATGTCCGAAATTGAACAAAAGCGTAATTGTTGTGGTTGTCGGATGGACCCGGATGAATCCGAACAAAAAGTACATATTAACATTACAACATAAGACACCACTTGCAATCATATACTAACATAAATAATTAAGCAAGCAAATTAATATAGTAACCACTGATTTCCTAACATAGCTTTCACCTGTTCTGAATGGCCAAAGCAATCACGTAAATAGTTATCGTTCATCCTCACATCTATGTCTCCAACCCACACAGTTCTTGTGTCCCAATTGGTGGAGCTACTATGATCAACAACCTACAGATATAGAAGCACAATTGCCAACCCACAACAATTTGAACCAGAAATTCTTATATCAAACATACACACAAGTAAGGCGTGCTTATGTTTATTTCAAAGAAAAAAGAAATCCTAACAAATTCAATGTTGCTAAATTTCCCCCTTGTAAATGGGTTTAGTGTATCAACAACCACAGTTGACAACCCAAAACAATTTGAACCAAGAATCATTATATTCAGTCATTTTTGTTAAACATACAAACAAGTACGAACTGTGTATGCCAATTTTGAAGAAAAAAGAAACTAATAAATTCAATGTTGCTAGTTTTAACCCTTATGAATGGGTTCAGTGTAAGTTGAGTAGGGTGGAATCAACAACTACAATTACCAACACATAACAATTTGAACCATAAATCATTATATTCAGCAGTTTTTGTCAAAAATACAAACAAGTACGCCATGCGTATGCCTATTTTAAATAAAAAAGAAACCCTATAAATTCAATGCTCCTAAAATTTTCCCTTATGAATGGGGTTCAATGTAAGTCGTATATGGTGGAATCAACAACTACAATTGCCAACCCACAACAGTTTGAACCAAGAATCATTATATTATAGAGTTTTTGTCAATAATACAAACAAGTACGTTGTGCATATACCTATTTTGAAGAAAAAAGAAACCCTAATAAATTTAATGTTGCTAAATTTTTCCCTTATGAATGACGTTCAATATAAGTTGTATAAGGTGGAATCAACAACTATAATTGTCAACCCACAACAATTTGAACCAAGAATCATTATATTCAGCTGTTTTTGTCAAAAATACAAACAAGTACGCGGTGCATATGCCTATTTTGAAGAAGAAAAAAAACTAATAAATTCAATATTGTTAAATTTCCCCCTTATGAATGGCGCTTAGTGTTTAAGTTGTGTAGGGTGGAATCAACAACACAATTGTCGACCCGTAATAATTTGAACCAAGAATCATTATGTTCAACAGTTTTTATCAAAAATACAAACAAGTATGTCGTGCGTACGCCTATTTCGAAGAAAAAAGAAACCCTAACAAACTCAATGTTGCTAAATTTCTTCTTATGAATAGGGTTCAATGTAAGATGTGTAGGGTGGAATCTACCCCAATAATGCAACAAAATATAAAAGTCGTGAACAAGCACCCTCAGTAAACGCCTCGTCCAAATTGGTAACGTGCAACGAGAAAAGGGACTCTAGCTTTAGCTTCGGGTGGTTACGGGTGTTGGCTTTTGCAAATTCCAAGCGAAACTTCCGTTCTGGTAAGGTTTCCATATTGGACGGTCATTATATCTGTTTCCAATCACATAAGACGACTATCGTTTCCAAGCATACCTCGAACTTTCCAAAGCATCCAGGAAGGTATCTCATTCATCCTCTTATGTATGTCTCCAACCCATACGGTTCTTGTTTCCCAATTGGGGGAGACACTCTGATGAACAACCTAAGAAATTCAATATTGCTTTTAACCCTTATAAATGTGTTCAGTATAACTTGTGTAGGGTTAAATCAACAACTACAATTACCAACACATAGCAATTTGAACCAAGAATCATTATGTTCAGCAATTTTTGTCAAAAATACAAACAAGTACGCCGTACGTATGCCTATTTTGAAGAAAAAAGAAACCTATAAATTCAATGCTACTAAATTTTCCCCTTATGAATGGGGTTCAATGTAAGTCGTGTATGGTGGAATCAACAACTACAATTTCCAACTCACAACAGTTCGAACCAAGAATAATTATATTCAACATTTTTTGTCAAAAATACAAATAAGTACGTCGTGCATATATCTATTTTGAAGATAAAAAGAAACCCTAATAAATTTAATGCTCCTAAATTTCCCCCCCTTATGAATGGGGTTCAATATAAGTTGTGTAGGGTGGAATCAACAACTATAACTGTCAACCCACAACAATTTGAATTAAGAATCATTATATTTAGAAGTTTTTGTCAAAAATACAAACAAGTACGCAGTGTGTATGCCTATTTTGAAGAAGGAAAAAACACCTAATAAATTCAATATTGCTAAATTCCCCCCTTATGAATGACGCTTAGTGTAAGTTGTGTAGGGTGGAATCAACAACACAATTGCCAACCCACAACAATTTGGGTTTATTTCCATCCTTTTGAGAAAGACTTTGGATTGAAATAACTTGCGCAAACAGAATGGTGGGAGGAATCAAGCGATTCAAATACTTATATTTACAAATTTGCCATTTCGTCTTATTTACAAATTTTTAGGTTCAAATAATAAGTACTAGGGTGTTTATTTGTCATTATTTTCCCGGGTTTTTGTTGGAATCTTTGGAGCTTTAGCTTTGTTATAAGGGATGTTAATTCGGATCGAACTAAACCAATTTTTTTGTAATTAAAATTTCGGTTCTCTCTTTTGTAAAATCAAGATTCAAACCGAAATATTTTGGTTCGGTTCAATTTTTAACTAATAAATTTTGATTCGGTTCGATTTGGTTCATTATAACCGAAGTTCCAAGAAAAAGAAGGAAAAAAATTGAAATAAAGAATTATAATTGATTTTTTTAATATCAATGTACTAAAAAATGAATAATATTTTTTATGAAAATAATACTGTAATATAAATGTAATAGAAAAAATAACCAAAAAGTATAAAAAGTGAAAATCAAAAATCAAAAATCAAACCAAAACTTTTTTCTTCAATTCCATTCGGATCAAAATACTTTGGTTCGATTTGATTCGGTCGGTTAATCGGACTGACAGACAATCCGTCACTTATAATTCATATTCACAACCTTTAGGATCTATTCTACTTAATTTATCAATTAGCGTGCATATTTTATCTGAGTTTATTACTATAGTTTGAAAACTTAATGAGATTTCCATGCACGCAACATGATTGATGAAAGGCAAATTGGCAAATTTGGTCCCCAATGTTTGCCACTTTGGATAAATTGGTCCCTAATCTTTTATTTTTAGTTTATTGGTCCCCAATGTTTGCTAATTTGGATAAATTGGTCCTTCTATCAAATTTTAAGTTAATTAAGTATTAATCATAGGGGTATTTATGGAATAAAAGTTTTAGGGACCAATTCATCCAATATTTAAATAAACTTTTAATTTATTTTAATTATGATTTTTTTCGAAAAAAATTAATTTTTTATTTTAAAAATTACATTTTTTCAACTAATTTTTTTTCTTTTTTTTTCAAATAATTTTTTTGGTAAACAAAAAAAAATTAATTAATAATAATTTTAGGGACTAATTCATCTAAATAATTTTTTGAATTAACTTTTTTTCAATTTTTTTATTTAAATAAAAATTAAGTAAATTTAGATTAACTAATAATTTTGCATTTCACGGTAAAGGAGGGGAGCGAGTCAACACAACGGTTGGGGAATGTGTTATATTATTTGAGGAGAGGAGCAGCTGGACGACTAGGAGGTGGGAGGCCATAACTGGACGACTAGGAGCGGGTCGTCCAGCTGCTCCTCTCCTCGAATAACATAACCCATTCCCCAACCGTTGTGTTGACCCGCTCCCCTCCTTCACCGTGAAATGCAAAATTATTAGTAAATTTAAATTTACTTAATTTTTATTTAAATAAAAAAATTTTGAAAAAAAGTTAATTCAAAAAATTATTTAGATGAATTAGTCCCTCAAATTATTATTAATTAATTTTTTTTCGTTTACCAAAAAACTTATTTGAAAAAAAAAGAGAAAAAATTAGTTGAAAAAAAGCAATTTTTAAAATAAAAAATTATTTGAAAAATTAATTTTTTTTCAGAAAAAAATTATAATTTAAAAAAAATTAAATTTTTTTTAAAGTTTTATTTAAATATTGGATGAATTGGTCCCTGAAACTTTTATTCCATAAATACCCCTATGATTAATACTTAATTAACTTAAAATTTGACAGAAGGACCAATTTATCCAAATTAGCAAACATTGGGGACCAATAAACTAAAACTAAAAGATTAGGGACCAATTCATCCAAAGTGACAAACATTGGGGAGCAAATTTGCCAATTTGCCTTGATGAAATGTCAAATTAACCTTCTTTGCGTCAAGTAACATGGAATATCGTCTTCAATTCTTTACATTGTTAACTGTTTCCACATTTTGCATCTTGATTCTTCTTAATAGCTTATGGGCATAATGTAATTTTCAATGATGTTTTATTTCATTTTTTATTTTTTCAGATGTATAATATTTTAGAATTATAAAATGACCGTGATTAATAATTGATTATGATAATAAGAGAGCTTAATTTCAGGCCCAACATATAATTTAGGAGTTTGGGCCTTTGTTATGCAGGGCCGATTTGCTATATAGGCAATTTTGTTTGATTGTGAAATTATTTATAAGAAAGTAAAATGTTTGAAAATATAATTTCGTAAAATAAATTATGAAAGAAAATGGATCTGTTTTTGTGTTTAGCAAATACTAAGAAGCTAAATGGATTCTATTTTTATTTTTTTCTAAAATCATTAAATTTTTCTTAGAATAAATTAGTAGACCTCTCGAATATTACGGTCATGACATTGGACGCGAAATCGTTTACTTAGGTTTTGTTTGTAAGAATTTTTTAAATGCTTATCTACTATTCGATTGTATAAATGGTTTTTTTTTTTTTTTTTTTTTTTTGCAATATGTGCATCAATTAAATGATTTGATGTTTAAAGCACGTCATTTTCAAAAATACCAAAAAATATCTATATACATTTTTATGTTAATTCCGATCCCTTTCCTTTTTCTTCGAAACAACTTTTTCAATTTTAAATAAAATAAATAAATAGTAAGTTCTCATACATAGCCTTTGCAAAAACAATCTGAATATTGATAGCGTGGAATATTGTGCATTTGATTCTTTTGTTGAAGGAATCAAATTTTATACTAGTTTATTCATATTTACTTTTAATATTTAGAAGGTACAATCTGATAAAGATTTCGAGACCAATTCCGCCAAAATTTTTATAGTAAAATTTACTGAGGACCAATTTGGCCAACATTTTTACCGTAAAATTTACTAAGTACCAATTCGGCCAATATTTTGACGCAAAATTTACTGAGAACTAATTCGGCTAATACTTTTACCGTAAATCTTACTGACGACCAATTCGGCCAAAAATTTTACGGTAAAAATATTGACCGAATTAATGGTCATCAATATATTTTTCTGTAAAAATCTTAGCCGAATTGGTTCTCAGTAAAATTTAAGGTAAAATTTTGGCCGAATTGGTTCTCAGTGAAATTTACGATAAAAATATTGACTGAATTGGTCATCGGTAAAATTTACATTAAAATATTGGCCGAATTAGTCTTTATCAAATTACACTGTAAATTTTTTGGCCGAATTGGTCCTCGAAATCTTATTCCGAAGTACCTTTGAATATTTTAATATATTCTTTTATTTTGCGTTGACTAACGGTAAAATTAACGGAAAGACCAACTTGGCTAAAATCTAAAAAATTGGGGCCAATTTGGCCAAGAAATTTGAATTTGGGACTAATTTGACCAAAAAATTAATAATCATTTGGAGCGGAATCGTGTGAGATAGAAACATTTAGAATAGAGTGTGTATAAAAATGTGGGATGGATAATGAGTTGTGAGGTGCCACCTCATTTTTAATGTAGTGTTAATATTGTCAATATGGGAAATAAGCACTTATATTGGGACAACCTAATCGAAAAGATAGACGCTTTTAATAGGACCAAAGAAGTATTTATCAATATAGCATTCTTAAAAAAATGTTTATCAAATAAACACCCTATTACCAACTATGATGGCATATGTAATTTTTGTATTATATCCCGCTAATTTGTCATATACATGCTTGCTTTAATAATGAGGCCCAATGAAATTGCCTAAATAGCCAATTGGGCCTGCATTTTTAAGGCTCAAATTCCAAATTATCTGTTACGCTTGGAATTTAGGTATCTTATCTTATTATCATAATCACGCCCATTTTAAAGGTATTAATCACTCCCTCCTTTCATTATTTCCGCCTTATTTTTTTTGGCATGGAGGCTAAAAAATTTTATTTAGATGGAAATTGTGAGTGGGAAAGAATTATAATTCATTCAAATTTTATTAAGACATAGTTGAGGCATTTTTTTTTTCACGTTGTAATTAACGGAATGACCAATTTGATCAAAATCTCTTGGAATCGACACACCCCACATAAACAATCATAATTCATAGAGGATGTCAAGCTATGGAGCTTCTCTTAGTGCACTTTCTCCAAAATCATTATTTAACTCAAGGGAGACTGTAGCATTCATTGTTTCTTTGATCCCAAGGGAGCTTCTGAAAGAGTTTATTGAGACATCGGGGCAAAAAAAGCCCTTCTTCGGCTGCATTATTAGCATAGCACTAGTATCTGTCGGAAAATTCCGTCGGTAAAATACTGACTTTGTATTTTCGTCGCTATTTCGTTGGTAATTTATTTGGATGCTATTCCGTCGGTAAGCCGAACCGTGTTTTTTCCTTTCGGCAAAACCAAGATATTTTGTAGTGATTGTTAGTATAGCACTAGTATCCACCATCACAAGAAGGATATAAGTTTTGGGGTGTATAATACGTTTCTTTGCGGGAGGCATTTATTAGTGAAGAATTTCTAGTGCCCTTCCAACTATAGTTCTGCATATAACCAAGTCAATTCACGAGGTTTTTTAAATTCACATTAAATTTGTAAAACAGCGTTTATTCATCATGTAATTTGGGATTCTTGCATTACTTCCTCAACTACGTATCGCATTTTTTATTGCTATTCTAAATCTTCATGTTGAGAAATTTCAACTTCTGTCATAAACGGAAAGGTATTGGTTCAAATGAGAACAAGGGTAATATTTCAAACCTAGCAACTGAGGCCTAGAGCCTTAGTGGAAAATCTCGATAATTTATGCTCTTCTTTCCACCGAATATGTATGATATGACAAACATCCGAGTGGCCCACTTATTTTATTTTAGAATTATGAGTTTAAATTTTTTCTATTTTAAAAAATAAGAATTTAATTTTTTTCCAATTTTAGATAACAGGAAATTTTAAATTCTTTCCATTTTAAAAAATATGAAAGAAATAACGGGAAAATATATTTATGCTTTCACACACTGGCTCCGGTCTGAGATATATTAGTTTCAGATTCATGACTTGTTTGATACCCTTTCTCTTCTCTCCTATTTATTTATAAATTATAAAACTAGAACGTGATTAATTAAACACTCTAATCTATAACCTTACATACACTCAATTAAGATAACTAAAATGTCAAAAAATCATTGATAGAACATCAAATTGTTCATGAGGAGTTGGAGATATATACTTAAAAAGATGTTGAAATTGTTTATGGCAAAATGATGATTTTTAAACAAAGAATTGATTATCTAACAAACAGTAGGGTCCACGATCAAGATTTGTTTTTTGCTATTAGTTGTTGAGTATAATTAATTAGCATCTTGCAAGTTGTCAGTAAATTACATCTGCACGCAGATCAATAATGGAAATCAATAAATAAAATAATTGAATCTAGTAATATTTTAATGAAGGCCGGTAACGTTTACCAGCCGATGCTCCTGACCATCTCATTTAGAAATATTCAACTCTTAGGAAAAAATTAATATTTTGACATTCGAATTACAAATTATTCGAAGGGGTGTTAACCTTCAAAAATTTTAGATACATTGCACAATTTTTCAAAGTTGAAAAAAAATTATCATTTTTACATTCAAATTGATAATTTTTGAAGGGTTAACAACTTTAAAAATTCTAGAGAATTTGCACAATTTTTATATACTTCAAAAAAAATATAATTTTTTTGCATTTGAATTGCAACTTCTATAAAAGAGTTAACCTTCAAAAATTTGGATAGTTTGCACAATTTTTTATATATGGAAATAAATTATTATTTTGCTATCGAATTGAAATTTTTTTAAAGGGGTTAACCTTTAAAAATTCTAGAGACTTTGCACAATTTTTATAACTTTAGAAAAAAAATATTATATTTGCTTTCAATTGCAAATTTTTTAAAGGGCTTAACCTTTAAAAATTTTAGAGACTTTGCAAAATCTCTCTAACTTGAAAATAAGTTAATATTTCACATACGAATTGCAAATTTTTTAAAATGGTTAGCCTTTAAAAATTCTATAGACATTGCACAATTTTTCTATTTGCATTCTTTGCATTTGATTTGATAATTTTTTAAAGGGTTTAATCTTTAAAAATCCGG
Source organism: Lavandula angustifolia (assembly GCA_028984105.1). Lineage (NCBI taxonomy): Eukaryota > Viridiplantae > Streptophyta > Magnoliopsida > Lamiales > Lamiaceae > Lavandula > Lavandula angustifolia. Next base: position 7,049,910 of record CM054821.1, on the reverse strand, counting down.
AGATTTTGCGCTAATTTTTTTATAGGGGGTTAACCCTTAAAAATTATAAAGACTTCGCACAATTTTTCTAATTTGAAAAAAAAAATATTATTTTGCGTTCGAATTGAAAATTTTATAAAGCGGTTAACATTTAAAATTCGGTATTTTTCACATTTTTTCTAATACTAAAAAAATTATTATTTTTTCAATCGAATTAATAATTTTCTAAAGGTAAACCACCTTTAAAAATATGGAGATTTTACACAATTTTTTATATATGTAAAAAATAATTACTTTGATATTCAAATTGCAAAGTTTTTAAAGTAGTTAATTAACCTTTAAGAATTAGGATAATTTACATAATTTTTTATACATGGAAAAATATTATTTTGAATTTGAATTAATAATTTCATTAAATGGGTTAACCTTTAAAAATTCTAGAGACTTTGAACAATTTTTCTAACTTGAGAAAAAAATTTGATTTTGCATTCAAATTGATAATTTTCTTAAAGGGGTTAACCTTTAAATATTTAGAGAGTTTCACAACTTTTAATAATTCAAAAAAAAAAATTAGCATTCGAATTGGAAATTTGTTAATGGAGTTAACCTTCAAAGAGTTGGAGATTTTATAATTTTTTTACACATGAAAATAAATTATTATTTTGGACTTCGAATTGGAAATTATTTAAAGAGGTTAACCTTTAAAAATTCTAGAGACATTGCATAATTTTTCAAACTTGAAAAAAATATTAATTTTACATTCGATTTGAATTTTTTTTAAAGGGGTTAACCTTTAAAAATATTAGAGACTTTGCTCAATTTTTATAACTTCATAAACTAATATTATTTTGCATTCAAATTCCAAAATTTTCAAATGTTTAACCTTTAAAAATTCTAGGTACATTGGTTAACATTTAAAAATTTGGAGATGTTGCACAATTTCTTATAATACTAAAAACTATTATTTCGGCATTCGAATTGCAAATTTTTTAAAGAGTTTAACCTTTAAAATTCTCGAGACTTTGCACAATTTTTTTAACTTGGAAAAAAAATTATTGCATCCGAATTGATTATTTTTTAAACGGGTTAACCTTTAACAATTTAGAGATTTTGCATAATTTTATATATATAAAAAAAATTATTATTTTTGCATTGAAATTTAAAATTTTTTAATGGGGTTATCCTTTAAAAATTTTAGAGAATTTGCACAATTTTTGTAACTTGAAAAAATTATCATTTTTTTATTCGAATTGATAATTTTTTAAAGGGACGTTAACCTTTAAGAATTCTAGAGATTTTGCACAATTTTGTATATATGAAAAAAAAAATTATTATTTTGGTCGAATTTGAAATCTGGGGAGGAGAGGGGGGGGGTTAACCCTTATAAGATTCTAGAAAATTCTCACAAATTTTTTAATTTGAAAGAAATTATTATTATTTTTTATTCCAATTATTATTCTGAAAAAGGATTAACCTTTATAAATTCTAGATATTTTGCACAATTTTTTATATATGAAAAAATTATTATTTTGGAATTTGAATTTGAAATGTTTTTGAAGGGTAACTGACACCTTTAAAATTCTAGAGACTTTGCACAATTTTTGTAACTTGAAAAAAAATATTATTTCTGGATTTGAATTACTTATTTTTTAAAGGGGTTAACCTTTAAAAATTTACAGACTTTGCACAATTAATCTAATTCGGAAAAAAAATTATTATTTTGCATTCGAATTGATAATTTTTTAAAAGGGTCAACCTTAAAAAATTCTATAGATTTCGCACATTTTTTCTAACAGGAAATATTATTTTGGCATTCGAATTCTAAATTTTTTTAAAGGGTTAATTTTTGCATTTGAGTCGATAATTTTACATAATTTTTCTAACTGGAAAGAAAATTATCAACAATTTTGATTATAACTGCTCTGTTATAGCTGCTTCATCCAAACCGGCTTCTTTTCTTGCTTGATCGTCAATGTGCATCACGTCGCCCATCACATCGCGTCAATTTTGCTTGAGAGCCGAAGTGCCTTCATTGTCATAGAATAGATTTGAGATTGAAGAAATTGACGGTACGTCTATTCACTCCCAATTCTCATTCGCTCAGGGGATCGACTTTGGATGCTCTTAATCTAGATATTTGTGTGTCTAATCAAATAGATTATTAACGAAGATCTTAGTTCCGGAATTCGTGTGCAAACCAACAAAACTTTGATTTATATTTGTAACCAGTTTCCGGCATTATGAGGAACCTCATACTATGTAATCTTTATTTCCGCTGCATCAAGAAAGAGAGGATTTAAGTTACTAAGTAAGAACATGCGAATTCTAGTGCAGTTCGAGTCATTAATATTTATGTATCCAACAAGACAATAAACACATAAAGGATCATTACTAATTTTGAAACATAGATTGTTCCGACACCATAACACACAAGCGTAAACCTCAAACATAAGCATCTTACAAACATTTCCAAGAGTTTTTCATCTTGAACTAAAATGAAAACAATTATTTGAATAAAAGCACGAGACCATCCACCCTAGCTCAGAGTCCGAAGGCCGCGATGAACCGTTCTCCTACATGTATTTAGAAATTGTTGCAAATGAGTTTATTGAAGAATGTTTATAAGAAAAACTTGCAACTTACTTGATAAGATGTTGATTCAGTTGGACCCACTGGCAGGACCTATGGAGTAATGGAAAGATTGAATTGAATCCCTTCTCTTTCCTTCATCTCTCTAATTTTCTTCGCCGACTCAATGGCCGATTTCCGCAGACGCTCGATCTCCAGCTTCTCAAGGTGTGTTCCCAGACTCTCTGGAATATCTCTGAGGCTTTCACAGTTCTTAACCACAAGAAACCTGAGTTTTGGAAAAGCGTGGTCTGTGGCCTCCCATAGAGCCAACTCTGTGATGTTTGTAATAAGCAAGAGTTGGAGATTCGGGAACTTGTCATCAACGAGAATCCACGACACTCCAACGAAAGCATTGTCTCTCAACTTGAGGGACTCCAGGCTTTTGATCATTGCCAAAGTCGACATGTGCTGCCAATTGATGAATGTATTTGTTAACGTCAGCCTCTTCAGGTTCGGTGGGAAACAGTTTCGCTGGGGAAGTTTATGCAGCATATCTTCATATGATTGTTCGTAGGCTAAACTATTCACCAACTTCAATTTTTCAAGAAGAAGAAATTTTTCGAGGAACTTGTTGTCGAAGATTTTGGTTAATTTCCCTGAAATCCCTAGGGTCCTGAGGTTTTTAGCCTTTTCGGCTACGCTCTCTGTGCAGGATTCAGGTGACAAACTGTTTAAAGTATGAAGGTTCTTCCCTGCATCGCCTTTCCGTTCACCGTCTAGGACAATAGCCGCTTTCGTCCTAAGATATCGCAGCCAAATCATCTTCCACATATTTGCTTTCATTACAATGGTACGAGACCTTGTCTCGATCAAAAGAGATTGTAGGTTCCACAGATCCATGATTGGTTCGGGAAGAATTGTGAGAGTATCAATGTTCAGAGTGAGGTACCTGAGATGAATTAGTTTGGTAACTTTTGCGGGAAATTGGTGGAATTTGATGCACTTGGACTCGAGAATCCTAAGCTTACGGAAGCCATCTGGAATAGTGTGTATGTGTTGCTCCTGTAGCAAAATAGGTTGATCATAGAGGCACAAAAACGAACGGACATGCGGACCACTTGGGTTTTGAGAGAGGAAATTAGATAGATCCGAACCAATAGAAAGACGATGAGAATTTTGTAACTCGGAGAGTGAAGGTTCGAATTCTCCTCTGTTGGATCTTTTAACCTCCTGATATAACTTCTCCTCCTTTGCTTTGGCTACGCAGAAAGCGCGTATCATGTCATGGACACGACACGTTTTAACTCTGCCCATGTGATTCGTTTTCTCAACCTGAACCAGGTTCCTGCAAATAAGATCATTCAAATTCTCTTCAGCACATTCCTCCAAGCTTTGATTTATATCTTTACGAATTATAAACCCTTCTGAAATCCATAGCCCGCACAACATCTTTGTCGGAATCTTATAATCTTCAGGAAATACGCCCAAGTATACAAAACATTCTCTGAGATCATCGGGCAGTCCGTTGTAACTCAACTCTATGACGTTTCTTATGCGCTGCTGCACGTCGTCAATTTTCAAGGCATCACTCACACTGTCCGAAACCCTCTCCCATTCGCTCAAAGCCGTCGCTGGAGATATGGTGTACTTGTGGGCAAGAATACCTCCAATGAGAAGGATTGTGAGAGGCACTCCGTCACACTTGCTGGCTATGCGGTGCATAACGTCAGTTAGATTTCTTTTGTTGCTATTCCGTACCTCGAAATCCCCAAACACCTCGTAGTTGAGCAGCTCCCAGCTTTCATGTTCATTTAGGACACGCAGATTCGGGGGATCTGTATAAACTCTCGATTGCAGTCCGACGTCGTTGTTTCGGCTCGTGATGAGGACTTTAGCGCCTCCGTTGTTTTCTGGCAACACCCCTTTAATTTTTTCCCAATCTTCCACACTCCATATATCGTCGAGGACTAATAAGAATTTTTGTTTCTCGAGACACAAACGAACTATTTGATCCAACTCGGCGATGTCGTGTATATAGTTGTCCTCAATGACGGTGAATTTTCTAAGTATTTGGAGAAATATATCCCTTATGTTGAACTCTTGAGATATGTTAACCCAAATGCGTGTGGGAAAATCAGAATCCATATTCTGATATATCTTCCATGCCAATGCCGTCTTCCCCTGTCCTGGCATGCCGATGATAGAGATAACATCGAGTTTCTCTGTTTCTTCCTTGAGATAGCCAGTTATTTTGATTTCAACGTCTTCGAAGCCTATAATTTCGTTTTTCCTGATTGGTATGATGTCCTGCATCAATCTTGCAAAATGTCAGTATAGGAGCCATGCAAACAAACGAACATTTAATTGTGAACTTTAGGGTTTAATATCAATTGGAAAATAAAAAATTCTAAACTACATAGAAATATCTTTTACTCATTGGATGTTTGAAATTGATGTAAAGTTTAAATTCCTAGTTTTATGCAAAAAAAGTATATAGATTTTGTAAAAATAATAAGCATTGGATGTAGCTAGTAATTTCAGCACAATATTTAGAGTAAAAGTAGCCATTATGGTATATACAAAAACACAAATTTTACAACAGACTCGCTTTTGTTTGGAAAAAGTAGAAATTATAATCAGCATAAGCTTTTCTAATTGTGATACTGTTGATGAGAGTCAAGAGAGTCGGAGAAAATATATTATTCTTCATAAGTTAATTAAGTGGGAATTTGACAAGTAAGACGTATCCATAGCAAATTTGCAATAATCGTTCTCACCATGATTACAGTCACAAGAAGAAACAGCAAACACACATTTACCATTAACAGTTCAACACATAAAATAAAGGAGAAAAAAAAAATCATTTTATCTGATTTTCGGCATTAGAACTCAGAATTTCAGGATAATGTAAACATAGAAAAAAATTGAATCTCATACACTCGTACGCAGTATGCGAAAAGGAAGATGAACTCGAAATCTAAAGTAGTACACAATCAGTGGAAATAATCATATTGAAAAAAAGAGCAACACCTAACTATCCCAAAATATAAATATATATATTATTGATTTTTTTGCTTAATTAAGTTTACTTATTATAATAATAATAATAATAATAAGAATAATAATAATAAGAATAATAATAATAATAATAATAATAATAATAATAATAATAATAATAATAATAATAATAATAATAATAATAATAATAATAATAATAATAATAATAATAATAATAATAAGCCATTAAGGGTACATAGATACAATTTTTGAAGTTTATGATGTCCCTTGTTTTTTTCTACTTGTTAATTTTATTTACTTTATATAATATTTGAAATAATTTGTCAAATAATTGAGAAAAAACAAAAATTAAGGGATTGAGGAAATAGGATTACCCTCTTTGGCGGAGGGGGAAGATCGTCCTCGACTCCGGCACCATCGGCGTCGACCTTCTGCATACCAGTCAGTTTCTGAAACTCCGCGAACAACGGCACCACCTTGTCTTCTCTAACGGACTTGACCTTTTTGGCGAGCTTAGCACGTAAAAGAAGGGAGGGCTTGCGGGAAGTCATGGTCTCGTTCAGGCAAATGTCGATGATGTTCTCCGCCTCAAAGACGGTGTTGGTTATCTTCTTCTCCAACTCCCTAAACATGTTGTCCTTCTTCTTCTTCTTCGCCGCCTCCTTGAGAAAACCGTTGAGCGACTCAAGCTCGTGGTTCAGCTCCGTGAACTCGTTCTCCGCTCCCGTTATCAGATCCCGGTACCATAACACTACCTCCTTCAGTTGCTCGAGCAAGAATGTTACTGCGGCCTCCGCCATGTCTAGAGAGAGAAAGAGAGGAGTGGGTTGTTGAACTCCAAGGAAAAACTACAGATAACGAAGATAAGGTCACATGGGGGTGGGACCAAATTGAAAGATAGAAATTGAAAAACAGTTTCCTTCCTGTAAGTCGTCGGTCTGTTCCTCAAAATTGAAATGAAATTAAATACAGATCGTTCGTCGCATTATTATACTGCAGTAGGTGAAGTAGGTAATGCATTTGTAGTTTTTCAATTTCCATCTATCAACTTGGTCCCACCCCATGTGACCTTAACTTCGTTATCTGTAGTTTTTCCTAGGAATTCAATTACCCCCTCCTCTCTCTCTCTCTCTCTCTTCTCTCTAGATATGGCGGAGGCTGCAGCAACATTCTTGCTTGAGCAACTGAAGGAGGTAGTGATAGAGTTCAAGGATCTAATTTCAGGAGCGGATCATGAGTTCAAGGAGCTGAACAACGAGCTTGAGTCACTCAAGGCTTTTCTCAAGGACACGGCGAAGAAGAAGAAGAAGGATAACATGTTTCGGGTGTTGGAGAGCCGGACAACAAACCTCGTCTATGAGATGGATAACATCATCGACCTTCACTTGATCAAGACCATGACTTCCTGCATGCCCTCTCTTTACTTACGTACTAATCTTGCCAAAAAGGTCAAGTCCATTAGAGAAGACAAGGTGCTGCAGTTATTCGCTGAGTTTCACAAATTGACTGATATGCAGAACGTCGCCGCCGATGGATCCGGAGCCGAGGACCATCAGCCAAACAAAGTAATCCTGTTTCCTAATTCATTCTCTTTTCTTAAAAGATATCCTTTATTTTTTATAAGAATCTTTTTAAAAATCGACATGAAGTAATTATTAAAGAATGGATTTTTGGTTTTTTAAGCGAGCTAAAAACCCTAGAGATGTCGTCGAATGCATTCTTTCTTGATAAAATGATCACAGTAAAAAAATGAGTGTTCTTGTATATATTGTATATATAATGCATGTATCAACAGAAGTGTACACAAAAGAATAGCAAACCTTTTTTCATTATCTTTCTTTTCAGATTTTTAGATTTTTTTTTTTGCTGCAGTACTTCTCTTTTGCTTAGCTCCTATATTTACATTTTGCAAAATTGATACAGGATATACCAATCAGGAAAAACAAAATTATAGGCTTCAAAGACGTTGAAATCAAAATAACTGGCTATCTCAAGGGAGAAACAGAGAAACTCGACGTTATCTCTATCATCGGCATGCCAGGACAGGGGAAGACGGCATTGGCATGGAAGATATATCAGAATATGGGTTCTGATTTTCCCACACGCATTTGGGTTAACATATCTCAAGAGTTCAATATAAGTGATATATTTCTCGAAATACTTGGAAAATTCACCACCAGTGACAACTCTAGGTCCAACGACAACGACTTGGCTCAAACAGTTCGTAAGTGTCTCGAGAAAGATAAATTCTTATTAGTCCTCGACGATGTATGGAGTGCGGATGATTGGAAACAAATCAAAGAGGTGTTGCCCGAAAACAACAGAGGCGCTAAAGTCCTCATCACGAGCCGAAACAACGACGTCGGACTGCAATCTAGAGTTTATACAGATCCCCAGAATCTGCGTTTCCTAACTAAACGCGAAAGCTGGGAGCTGCTCAACTACGAGGTGTTCGGGGATTTCGAGGTACGGAATAGCAACAAAAAAAATCTAACTGAGATTATGCACCGCATAGCCGGCAAGTGTGACGGAGTGCCACTCACAATCCTTCTCATTGGAGGTATTCTTGCCTACAAGTACACCAGATCTCCATCGACGGCTTTGAGCGAATGGGAGAGGGTTTCGGACAGTGTGAGTGATGCCTTGCAAAATGACAAGGCGCAGCAGCGCATAACAAACGTCATAGAGTTGAGTTACAACAGACTGCCCGATGATCTCAGAGAATGTTTTGTATACTTGGGCGTATTTCCTGAAGATTATAAGATTCCGACAAAGATGTTGTGCGGGCTATGGATTTCAGAAGGGTTTATAATTCGTAAAGATATAAATCAAAGCTTGGAGGAATGTGCTGAAGAGAATTTGAATGATCTTATTTGCAGGAACCTGGTTCAGGTTGAGAAAACGAATCACATGGGCAGAGTTAAAACGTGTCGTGTCCATGACATGATACGCGCTTTCTGCGTAGCCAAAGCAAAGGAGGAGAAGTTATATCAGGAGGTTAAAAGATCCAACACAGGAGAATTCGAACCTTCACTCTCCGAGTTACAAAATTCTCATCGTCTTTCTTTAAGTTCGGATCTTTCTATGTTCCTCTCTCAAAAGCCAAGTGGTCCAAGTGGTCCACGTGTCCGTTCGTTTTTGTGCCTCTATGATCAACCTATTTTGCTAGAGGCGCAACACATAAACACTATTCCAGAGGGCTTCCGTAAGCTTAGGATTCTCGAGTCCAGGTTCATCAAATTCGACCAATTTCCTGGAAAAGTTACCAAACTAATTCATCTGAGGTACCTCACTCTAAACATTGATACTCTCACAACTATTCCAAAGCCAATCATGCTGCTGTGGAACCTACAATATCTTTTAATCGAGACAAGGTCTCGTACCATTGCAATGAAAGCAAATATGTGGAAGATGATTAGGCTGAGGTGTCTTCGGACAAAAGCGGCAATCGTCCTAGACGGTAAACGGAAAGGCGATGCAGGGCAGAACCTTCATACTTTAAACAGATTGTCGCCTGAATCTTGCACGGAGAGCGTAGCCGAAAAGGCTAAAAACCTCAGGAACCTGGGGATTTCTGGGAAATTAACCAAAATCTTCGACAAGAAGTTCCTCGAAAAGTTGCTTCATCTTGAAAAGTTGAAGTTGGTGCATGATTTTGGATTCGAACAAGCATTTGAAGATAGGCTGCGTACTCTTCCCCAGCCGAACTGTTTCCCACCATATCTGAAGAGGTTGACGTTAAAAAATACGTTCATCGATTGGCACCACATGTCGACGTTGGCAATGATCAAAAGCCTCGAGGCCCTCAAGTTGAGAGACAATGCTTTCGTTGGACTGTTGTGGAAACTCGGTCGTGACGAATTCCCTAATCTCCAACTCTTGCTTATTACGAACATCAAAGACTTGGTTAGTTGGGAGGCCACAGACCACGCTTTTCCACAACTCAAGTTTCTTGTGGTTAAGAACTGTAAAAGCCTCTTAGAAATTCCAGAGCGCCTGGGAACAAGCCTTGAGAAGCTGGAAATCGAGCTTGTGCAGGAGTCGGTAGTTAAGTCCGCGGAGAAAATTAGAGGGATGAAGGAAAAAGAATCTGGGATTCAATTCAATCTCACCATAGGTCCTGGCTGTGGGTCCGGCTGAATCTACATCTTATCAAGTAAGTTGCAAGTTTTCTTCTCAGCATTCTTCAATAATTCTTTACATCTCACTGGCAACAACTTCTTGATTCATGCAGGGGAACAGTGTAATGGTCTTGTGCTTTTATTGAAATAATTGAGTTTTCATTTCAGTTCGAGATGAAAAACTTGGAGGTGTTTGTAACATGTTCATGTGTAAGCTTTACGTTTGTTTGTTATGGTGTCTGAACAATCTATGTTTCAAGATCATTTATGATCGTTTGTATGTTTATTGTCTTGTTCAATATATAAATTAGTGTAACTCAAGATTTTATTTCAAAATACACCCTTGTGTTCTTAAATGTGTCACAAGAAAATCCCTAAATCCAAACTTGTATATTCGGGACATGATTTGATGAGTATATTTGCTACTCGTATTTCCGTCGGATTTATGGAGTAAATTCGTTAGGATGGAGGTTATTTGGTGCATCTTTGGTTCGATTTAAGCTCGAAGATATGAAGAACAAAGACGGCATTAATATTCGATGTCATGACGAATTTGATGAAATAGTGGAAAGATAATCAATTGCTTTTTCTTTTCCTTTTTACTTTTCTTTCCACTAAGTGTGTTGGCATGAGTTGATGTTGGGGTGGAGTACGTAAGTAGAGAGAACACTTTGGAAAAAGATAACAGAACTTTCCCTACCCTATTTTGGAAGCTATCGCACTCAACAACTGGGAGGAGAGGATAAAAACCACAACATTAGAGAGAGAGGAGGCTCTCGGTTTTTGGGGAGAAGATAAACATATTACTCCACTATTATTTGGAGAAGAGCTCTCGGTTCCGGGAGGAGGAGAAAAATACTTCACAACACACCAAAACATTTTGATTCCTTTCTCTCATGCTATCGGTTGTCAACAACTAAAGAGGAACATCTACCTACTTCTTGTTTGATTTTATACTCACTTATTCCTTACGTGGGGAATAAAAGGTAGTGCTTTTCTTTAGTGGAAGAATCTTTTGAATTTCTTTTATTTTGGTGCTCTTGTTGGAAGAGAGAGGAGGGGAGATTTTGTTGTATAAATAGAGGAAGAATTCATTCAAAAGAATCTCCAATCCCACAACTACACACCATAAAAACATTGACTCCCTTATTATTTTGGAGAGGAACTCTCGGCTGGAAGAAGGAGAATTGGAACGAGACTTACATTTAATCCCTCCTCTCCCTTTCTTGCTCTTGGTTCAAGCGTTTGGTAATGTTTTATTTTTATATTCTCTACATTCAAGAATATTTAGTATTGTGTAATGTATTTATGTTTGTAATGGATTTATATTTGTAATGTATTTATGTTGGTAAATTTATTTTCTCTTACACTATCATTGCTTAAGTATTTTTTCTCTCTTTACGTTATTAGCACTGATTGTTTAATTATAGATTCTTTAATTATGTCTCATTTACTTATGTATTTCTTTCTTAATAGTTTAAATATGTGTAGCTAAGCCCTAGATTCAGCTAGGGCAGTGAAATACCCGATCCTTGCCTTCCATGAGATCTTAATGTGCTTAAAATTGGTTAGCTAAGTGTTTCTCTCCAGATCTGTGTAGATGCATGTTTAAGATAACATAGGACTGATCAACCTAGGTTAACTGGGCTGGTATTGAGCAGGCAGGGGAGATGGTAGAGTCACTTTCATGCTCAACATGGGTAGCTTTGCTAGTTCCGTTTCTTGGCTATTAATGCTCCTTAGTTGTAGATCTATGCAATGCTCAACATGGTAGATCGACACTAGGGTAGGGAGTAGGTTAATGCTCAATATTCCTTCTCCATATCAAGAATAAGATTTAGGTGTGTCCGTGACTCAGTACCTTAACCGACCAACCTTAGGAAACCGATTAATCTTAGAATCGAGGATTGGAGGCCGATTAGTGTGGATCTGCCCAAAGCCGAGTCGCCTTTAATATTTGTTCTCATCCCCTGTTTTTAATTGCGCAGTTTATGATTATTGTCTAGTGTTAATTAAACCCAAAATTAATGGTGGTTACTAACCAAACCCTTTTTCGGTCTTTAGAGATAAATTGCTTAAATCTACCCATTCCCTGTGGATCGATCCCTGCTTGCTATTGTGCTAGTAATAGTTGTCTGTCGCATGTGTTTATAAATTTTATTTGGTTCGTGGCCGGTTTTAACGACGAAGTCACGCTCCGACCAAAATGGCGCCGTTGCCGGGAACGGTGTTTGATTTAATCTGTTTTTCCTATTGATCTTTTTATTTTTTGTTCTACCTTAGTGTTTCTTCTAGGTGTTTATGAGTGGCTCGTTCAACCCAAATTTCTGGCTAGACCCTGAAATTGAGAAGACTGCCAGGAGACTCAGGAAGGAGACACGGTTGCGCAAGCAACAAACCAAACTAGAGTCGCAGGGCGAAAGAACTCTGAATACAGAAACTGCGAGTGAGGCTAGCCACCCAGAAGACCGAGATACTCAGTTTGTCCGGGCAGAGGACCAAGCTGAGAAAGACCAAACTGACAAGGAAGAAACCGATTCTGAATCAAAAACAGAATCCCAAACAATCATGGAAGCAGATGATCCAAGAGTCCTCGAGGTCAATGGACATACTGCCAGGAAGCGGAAGGACCCTGTGCAGATCGCTGCTTATGGTGAAAATTATGTGGAACTTAAGGCAGTGGTGCTAAATGCCTTGCCTAAGTTTTATGGAAAGACGAATAAAAATCACTTCTCATTCTTGAATGAGTTCGAGAAGATATGTACGGTCCAGAAGAAAACTGGCCAGCAAACTGACGAGCAAGTGAAGCTAGTTGCATTCCCTGATGCACTATGCGATAGAGCCAACATGTGGTACTCGAGTCTGCGCATAGACTCTATTGAGAACTGGCCACAGATGGAGACTACCTTCCTGGAGTATTATTTTCCAGCAACAAAGACAAGCTCCCTGAGGAAAGAAATATCAAGTATCCACCAGGAGTATGATGAACACCTCAGCGAGTATTGGGAACGCTTTAATAGATTGGTGGAAGACTGCCCTAATCATAAATATAGAGATGGAGAACTGTTCCAGTTTTTCTACCAAGGCATGACCATGAAATACAAAGACTTGGTGAATTCCGGAAGTGGAGGAGGATTCACTCACTTTAAGATTAATGAGGCCAGACAATACATTCAAAGATTGATGGACTCCACTAAAGAGTACGATAGAGAGAATGCCAAGAATGTGAGGAAGGTTGCCCAAGCAAGTTCCTCAGATTATGAAAGAAGAAATGAAGGTCGAATGGAAAAAATTGAGAAGCTGTTAAACCAGGTGGTAAACAAATCAACTTCAGCAGAACCGGTCGAGGTAACTTGTGGTGCATGTGGCGAACTCGGCCACTCTTCCATTAGATGTACCATGAGAGTAGTTGAATACGAAGATGCAAATGCAGTGGGAGGATATCACTTCATGAAGAATCGAGATCACCCTAACCTCCGATGGAGACAACCAGGAGACCCTCCCCAGCAGAGTCAATCCAGCTACTAATCACCTCCGCAACACTTCCAACAACAAGGCTTTCATAAACAAAGTGCACCTCCACCTGCCCAGAGCTTCTATCCACAACATCCGCATAACTTCCAAAACCAAAACTTTCAGTCTCAGCAAATCCCAAATTTCCAGCAGCCCCAACCAAATTACCATAACCAACCTCAGCAAAACTTCCAACAACATCAACCAAATTACCAGAACCAACCTCAGCAAAATTTCCAAACTAACCAAAATCAACCTCAACAGGACTATCAACAACTACCTTTACCATCTTATCAAACACAACAACCTTCACCAGTTTATCTGCCACAAAACCAAGTCACTCAGCCAAATCAAAACCAACCTCAATTGTCGTCCCTCCAAAACCAACCTTATAAACCACCACATCACAGGGGAGGTGCACAACAAAACCAAAATATGCCGCAAAGGGGTTATCGGACAAATGAGGAATTATGGAATGAATTCCAAAATTCTCAGTTTGAACAGAAAGCTGGCATGAGTGCCTTGTCCAAGCAGCTGGAGCAACTAGCTAACTCCTTGAGGGATATCAAAGGAGATCAAGGAAAAATCCTTGCCCAAGTGCAGATCAATCCTAAGGAGGAAAATGCTAGTGCAGTAACTTTGAGGAATGGAAAGGAGCTACCAGAACTTGTAAGGAAGGAACGAAGAATCTCGAGAGAAGATGAAGCTGAACAACCAGAAGATGAGTTACGGAGGTCAATCGCGCCATTGGCCCCACCACCTTTCCCTTCTGCCTTGCTGAGGAAGGCCAAACCAAAGAGAGATGCCATGAACTATAAGGCATTATTCGAAAACCTGGAAATAAATATACCATTGTTGGAAGCTCTTAAACTCCCACAATTGGCCAAGTTTATCAAAGAGTTTATAGCTGGAAAGCTACCTGATGGAGAAAAGGTTATAATGGAAAGGGTCGCATCTGCGATGATCCAGAAAAACCTCCTAGAGAAATGTGTTGATCCAGGAGCATTCACCTTACCCTGTTTGATTGGTGAGAAACTAATTCCACGTGCTATGTGTCATCTGGGTGCCTCAATTAGTGTGATGCCCCTCTCGGTTTACAAGACCTTGGTTGGCGCGGAAATGACTGAAACAAGAGTGGTGATGCAGCTTGCGGATAGATCATGCATCTATCCAGTTGGATTGTTGGAGAATATCCTAGTGAAGGTAAATGAGTTTGTCTACCCAGCTGACTTCTATGTCATCAATATCAATGATGCAAGAATCAAAGGAACGGCAGGGGTACTTCTGGGCAGCCCATTCCTAGACACAATTAGAGTCATTATTGATGTGCATGAAGGCACGATTAGCATTTCTTGGGAGGCCACATACCAAGCTTTTCCACAACTCAAGTTTCTTGTGGTTAAGAACTGTAAAAGCCTCTTAGAAATTCCAGAGCGCTTGGGAACAAGCCTTGAGAAGCTGGAAATCGAGCTTGTGCAGGACTCGGTAGTTAAGTCCTTGGAGAAAATTAGAGAGATGAAGGAAAGAGAATCTGGGATTCAATTCAATCTCACCATAGGTCCTGGCTGTGGGTCCAGCTGAATCTACATCTTATCAAGTAAGTTGCAAGTTTTCTTCTCAGCATTCTTCAATAATTCTTTACATCTCATTGGCAACAACTTCTTGATTCATGCAGGGGAACAGCGTAATGGTCTTGTGCTTTTATTGAAATAATTGAGTTTTCATTTCAGTTCGAGATGAAAAACTTGGAGGTGTTTGTAACATGTTCATGTGTAAGCTTTACGTTTGTTTGTTATGGTATCTGAACAGTCTATGTTTCAAGATCAGTTATGATCGTTTGTATGTTTATTGTCTTGTTCAATATATAAATTAGTGTAACTCAAGATTTTATTTCAAAATACACCCTAGTTGTAACGCCACAATTTTTCAAAACATAACAAGGGATGTTACTTCATACTTAACATACTTAATTCAACTCTTTCAAAATATTTTCATTCAATAGAAACGTTGCAAACTTAGGTCATTTTCATACTCAGCGGAAGTCTTAAATAAAAATAACTATAACTACTAGTTCTCGAAAATAAAATGCAAAGTTCATGATAAAAACTAGTTTAATGCAATAATGAGTTTCATAAATCTTTCTTCGTGTGACCATCACCACCAACACGTCTACGCATCGGCCGAACCATTTCCTGAAAAATGTTAAAATGATAGGGATGAGTACGACTACTCAGTGGGAAAATGCATTTATCCAGATTATAAACGATACCGAATTCAAACATGATAACATAGATATGATAACATAGCATGGTTGATCTGAAGATCCATAGACATAGCAGCCCGTAGGCTTTGACCCGAAGGTCCCTCGCTGATCCGAAGATCCATAGACATAGAAGCCCGTAGGCTTGACCCGAAGGTCCCTCGTTGATATAGGTTCGTCGACCTTATATCCCTCGTTCATCGTTTCATTGATAATGTACTATAGTCACATGAAAAACTCAAGTAAAAAATATAATAAAGATAAACATCAAGAATTCCCCACTTTAAATTTGACTTGATGAAAATAATGGATATCAATGTTTAAGTCCTGCGCGCCGATCCTATACATTGAAATTTATCTTAATGATTCTATATGGAATGTCATGCATGCATCAATAATTCAAATAATTCATAAATACAAAATAGATCACAATAATCAAACAATGTATATTATACATAATCCACATATTAACATGCCATTTTCCAATTTTTTTGTGTTTCAATCTACATTCATGTCGACAAAAGAATTTGGCACATCAAGAAACAAATTAACAAATAAATAGTAAACATATACTAAAAATTCTATATTTTTAACATGAATGACTTAACACATATTATATGCTATTAATATTCAGCATGGTCTAAAACAACTCAAAAAAAAACATGAAAAACAATTTTCCTTTCAAGATCATGAACATGCTGTCAGAAACTGGCAGGTTACGAAGAACAAATTTAAACAAAACTTTATCATGCTTGAAAAATTATACAAAACTAACTGAGTATACTAGACATAACTAGGAAGACGACTCTAAATTCTCACGATGATAGGACGACGGGAAGATGTGTAAATAATTCTTTAAACAGTTCGCAGTGATGCTGACAGGATTTTCAAAATTTTATGGGATGCTATATTTTGAGCGACTAAGGGGTATTTATAGGCCTAGAAATCATTATCTAAACATTCTTAATCCTATAAGGTATCAAATATATTTTATCCATATTTATTTTCGTCCATATCTATTTTATATAGAATTTATTCTATCACTTACCATATAAGAGATTCAATCCTAGATAAATTAGGATAAGAATAAATACAACTACATTTTTTTCCTAAAACAACTATATCACAAATATAATATATATTTTATTCACAAAATATAATTTCAAATTATTTCCTAATAACTTAATACCATAATAAATATTATTATGAATCCTAGTTGGTTTAGAAAATCCAAAATTAATATTACTCTTGCCTAATAATTCTAATATTATTTATATCTCAACAAAATAATATAATCATAATATGCTATAAAAAAACATATTCAAAGTTCAAATAAATTTACATAACAAAAATGATTTAATGACAAATAAGATAACTGCTTTAATTTTTCATTTTAATTTCTAAGGCGCGACTTACAGAACTAAAACACTTGATAACATGCATGAATAAATATGCAATGCATTTTATATTGAAAATTTTCGGGGCGTTACACTAGTGTTCTTAAATGTGTCACAAGAAAATCCCAAACTCCAAACTTGTATATTCGGGACAAGATTTTTTCTTTTTTCCTGATATATAATGCCTAAAATACTCTTGGTAGCGTTGTCGAGTCGACGTTTACGACTGGGAGAGTTGCAGTTGGAAGATCGGGTAGCTTTTAAAGTGGATGATATACCGGACTTCAGTTACGGGTTTACAACGATATTGGTAAGAGAAATATAGCGTGTCTGTCAACAGTTGATCGAGTCCAGATATTGAATGGCCATCTCTAGAATTTTTCTATCATAGACCGGGTCTACAACTTAAGTTGTAGACCCGGTGGTTAAAAACCATGACACATCACATATTTGTAAGATAAAAAATTAATAAAAAACACAACTTTTATCCTAGACCACAAGGTCTTGTAGACCCGGTCTAGGATAGAAAAATTCCCATCTCTACTGCCAACGGGAGAAAAAGTTGTTGGAATGCAGGAAACAAATTGATTCCAAAAATATATTTATGCTTTCACACACTCTGACTCCGGTCTGAGATATATTAGTTTCAGATTCATTAGTTGTTTGATACCTTTTTTCTCCTATTTATTTATAAATTATAAAACTAGAACTTGATTAATTAGACACTCTAATCTATAACCTTACATACATCTCTTGAAATCCAACAGCGTCGGTCCACTCCACTCTGCTCTGTTATAAATGCATCACGTCGTCTATCTTTGACAGCACGTTGAATGCTAGGCTCTCTGTGATTCTTGATGTCCCACATCCAACAACATCAAGAAAATAGATCAAAATTAAGATTAGTTTAAAATCATATCTGAAATAGTATTAACAAGACACTTATACAGTAGAAATGAAAAACCATTATCCTTAAGATGAGACTCACAGAAGATCTCATAGATTTTTTTTTTTTTTTTTTTTTTTTTTTGAGGAACCCGCAACCACTACCTTCGGTGCGCACACAGGAGGTTCAACCACCCTAAGGTGACAGACTACCACTCTGCCATCCCAAGGGGACAAGATCTCATAGTTTTATATATGATAAATAGGAGAAAAAGGGTATCAACAAGTCATGAAACTTACTCTTGCTTGGATGGATTGTACAGAAGAATGCAACCCTTTTTGTAAGTTTTTTTCTTTATTGTCTCACACTTGTAATAGAGCAGGAGTATTGTTTCGTATGATTGAAGTAAGAAAATTTTGTAATTTTTCCCACTCAATTAAGATGAATAAAATGTCAAAAAACCATTGATAGAACATCAAATTGTCCATGAGGAGTTGGAGATATATACTTAAAAAGATGTTGAAATTGTTTATGGCAAAATGATGATTTTTAAACAAAGAATTGATTATCTAACAAACAGTAGGGTCCACGATCAAGATTTGTTTTTTGCTATTAGTTGTTGAGTATAATTAATTAGCATCTTGCAAGTTGTCAGAGCATCTCCAAGGGGACTGCAAAACTCAAAATGCAGTTGCAATATTGGTCCAACGGAACTGCAATAAGAACTGCAAAACCCATAATTTTGCAGTTTTTGTACAGTAAATAGGTAGAAATGGGTTTTTACTGTACAAAACTGCAAAGATCTATATGCAATTACAAGTTTTGCAATTCTACCCCTCAATTAACATAAATGATAAATCCAAACCAATTATAACATAGCCAGAGAAGAACCGCTGCTTGCCCCAAGACGGCGGAGAGTGGCCGGACCAGAGAAGAACCAAAGAAGAACCGCTGCTTGCCGAACCAGTCTTGGCAGATGATTTTGGGCGGATTTTGGGCGAGAATTTTGGGCGAGAGAGAGGAGAATTCGCGTGGAGAATTTGGGGAGAGAGCGAGAGAGAGGAGAGGAGCAGTGAGAGATAAGAACCAGTCTTGGGCCTCTTGGCAGAGATAAGATAATGCTCTCATCGACTTCTCCCAAGTCCCATCAGCGATAATTATATGATTTAATATATGATTTAATATTATTTGATACATAATTTAATACAACGGCAGAGATAATTATATAATTTAATATTATTTTAATTATAAAATTGTGTTATTAATAATTAAGTTATTTTAAATATATTAAATTTATATCCAATATTTTAGTAGTAGGAAAGTTGAGTGTATCAATGTGTAATTAAGAAAAATATGTAGGTGGAATTGAAAGGTATTTTGTGAAAGGATATAAAGAGAATATTCTTTTGGGTTTGAGTTCGGGTTAGATGGTTGGAGATAAATTACTGTTTGATGTGACAGAAACTGAAAAATGGGTATTGATTTTAGGTTTATTGTTGGAGATGCTCTCAGTAAATTACATCTACACGCAGATCAATAATGGAAATCAATAAATAAAATAATTGAATCTAGTAATATTTTAATGAAGGCCGGTAACGCTTACCAGCGGATGCTCCTGACCATCTCATTTAGAAATATTCAACTAAGGAAAAAAAAAATTATTTTGGTATTCGAATTTCTGATTTTTTTTAAGTGGATTGACTTTTAAAAATTCTAGAGACATTGCACAATTTTTCTATTTGTATTTTGCATTCAAATTGATAAGTCTTTAAAAATATGGAGATTTTGCACATTTTTTATATATGAAAAAAATAAATTATTTTCGTATTCCAATTGCATTTTTTATGGGGGGTTAACCTTTAAAAATTCTGGAGATTTCGCACAGTTTTTTATATATGGAGATAAATTAATATTTTGGCATTCGAATTACAAATTATTCGAAGGTGTGTTAACCTTTAAAAATACTAGGTACATTGCACAATTTTTCTAAGTTGAATTTTTTTTATTATTTTTACATTCAAATTGATAATGTTTGAAGGGTTAACACCTTTAAAAATTCTAGAGAATTTGCACAATTTTTATGTACTTCAAAAAAAATATAGTTTTTTTGCATTTGAATTGCAACTTTTATATAAGAGTTAACCTTCAAAAATTTGGATATTTTTCACAATTTTTTATATATGGAAATAAATTATTATTTTGGTATCGAATTGAAATTTTTTTAAAGGGATTAACCTTTAGAAATTCTAGAGACTTTGCACAATTTTTATAACTTTTGAAAAAAAATATTATATTTGCTTTCGAATTGCAAATTTTTTAAAGGGCTTAACCTTTAAAAATTTCTGAGACTTTGTAAAATCTCTATAACTTGAAAAGAAATTAATATTTCACATACGAATTGAAATTTTTTTAAAATGGTTAGCCTTTAAAAATTCTATAGACATTGCACAATTTTTTTATTTGTATTTTTTGCATTCGAATTGATAATTTTTTAAAGGGTTTAATCCTTAAAAATCAGGATATTTTGTACAATTTTTTTATAGGGGTTAACCTTTAAAAATTATAGAGACTTTGCACAATTTTTCTAATTTAAAAAAAATAAATAATTATTTTGCGTTCGAATTGAAAATTTTATAAAGAGGTTAACATTTAAAATTCGGGACTTTGCACATTTTTTTCTAACATTAAAAAAATTATTATTTTTTCATTCGAATTAATAATTTTCTAAAGGTAAACCACCTTTAAAAACATGGAGATTTTACACAATTTTTTATATATGAAAAGAAATAATTATTTTGATATTCAAATTGCAAAGTTTTTAAAGGTTTTAATTAACCTTTAAGAATCAGGATATTTTACAAAAAAATTTATACATGGAAAAAATATTATTTTGAATTCAAATTAATAATTTTTTTAAAGGGGTTAACCTTTTAAAAATTCTAAAGACTTTGCATAATTTTTCTAACTTGAGAAAAAATTGTGATTTTGCATTCGAATTGATAATTTTTTTAAATGGGTTAACCTTTAGAATTTCTAGAGAGTTTCTACAACTTTTAATACTTCAGAAGAAAATTATTTTTTAGCATTCAAATTGGAAATTTATTAAGGGAGTTAACCTTCAAAGAGTTGGAGATTTTATAAATTTTTTAAACATTAAAATAAATTATTATTTTGGACTTCGAATTGGAAATTATTTAAAGAGGTTAACCTTTAGAAATTCTAGAGACATTGCACAATTTTTTAAACTTGAAAAAATTATTATTTTTACATTCGAATTGAATTTTTTTGTTAAAGGGTTACCCCTTTGAAAATATAAGAGACTTTGCTCAATTTTTATAACTTCAAAAACTAATATTATTTTGCATTCAAAGTGCACATTTTTTAAATGGTTAACCTTTAAAAATTCTAGAGACATTGCACAATTTTTCTATTTATATTTTTGCATTCGAATTCATAGTTTTTTTCTAAATGGGTTAACATTTAAAAATTTGAAGATCTTGCACAATTTCTTATAATACAAAAAACTATTAATTCGGCATTCAAATTACAAATTTTTTAAAGAGCTTAAACGCAGGCAAACAAATGATCTTTTTTTTTTCAAGTTTAGTTTGCTTGAGTTGGTATCTTGTGATGAAGAGTAGAATATTTTTCAAATGAGAAAGTCAGGAGCATCGGCTGGTAAACACTACCCTTGATTAAAATAAAACTAAATTCAATTATTTTATTTATTGATTTCCATTATTGATCTGCATGCAGATGTAAAATACTGACAACTTGCAAAATGCTAATTAAATTATACTCAACAACTCTTAGCAAACAAAACGAATCTTGAACGTGGACCCTACTGTTTCTTGGATAATCCATCTTTGTAAAAAAAATAATTCATGTTGTCATAATTTTATCTTTCTTGGTCGTTTTCAGTTATAAATGTAAAGAAGAAGATCCTTTTATTTTTCAAGAATTATTGATCAAGCATGGTTTCAGTTTGGGAATTGGGATTTTGAAGTGATTCCTCTAGTTTTTTGGTTCTAGCTAAGAAGGGTTGATTTCATTTGTATTAAAGTTTAGCATATTGACAAGGTATTAGATTTAGTTTCATAATTTGTCTAAAGTTGGATGTCTTTGATGCATCTTCTTGAATTTCAAAATCTTTGTAAGTATATATCTACAACCAAGGTTGCACGGACACGGACACGGGACACGGTACGACACGGACACGGGACACGGGATACGGCATTTTTTGAAAAATTTAGGACACGACACGGACGTTAATATAAATTATATTAAATTATATATATATATATATATATATAAATATAAATGATTAAGTCAAACTTTTCAATATCAAACTCATTGTTCACATGATTAACTCAAAACACATAAGTCATAACTCATAATTTATAATCATAGCATAAAAATATGAAATACTAAGATAAGTAGATAACAATAATAAACATTAGTCTTAAAAGTCATAATAATATAAATAAAAAGTAATTTTTCAAGTTTTATGAATTAGTGTAGAATACTTTGTCCAACAAATTATTTTTCACTTCCGACTCATCAAAGGTGAGATTTGCAATCTCTAAAATCCCAACATCACCATTCAACTCAAAACTATCAGTTTATTGATCTGTTAATAGTCTAATTTTTTTTGCTGTGGTCGTGTCCGGGAAGAGTCGGACACTTGGTTGATCTTGTGTAGTTAGTATTCTCAATTTTGCGTAAGTGGTTGATCTTGTGTAGGCCTTGGGTTCGATTCCCATTAGGGACGATTTGTAATAAAAATTTAAAAAAAATCAGAAATTTAAATTCTCGTGTCCGGAAAGAGTCGGACACATCAATTCCCGTGTCCGAGAAGAGTCGGACACTTCAATTCCCGTGTCCGGGAAGTGTCCAAAATTTTTTTTTTTTTAATTTGCTGGACACGTTTTTGCCGTGTCGGGCGCGTGTCCGAGCGTGTCCGTGTCCGACACAGTACGGCCACATTTTTCGAAGTGTCCGTGCAACATAATCTACAACCTTCTTGCGAACGATTTGACGTTCTACTCCCTCCGTCCCATTAGTCGTGTCTCATTTCTTTTCGGCACGGTTATTAAGAAAATGATGTTTTATGATGTGTATTATTTGGGATGATATTATCTCTCCAATAAATCCATGTCTAATTGATGTCTAATTTAAAACGACATAGTTTTATATTAAAAAATATACTCTTTAATTATTTATTAAATCATGTTTTTCAATCTTATCATTTTAATTTGTTGTTTTTCAATACAAAACTACGTCGTTTTGAACCGAACACCAATTGAACAGGGATTTATTGGACATGTGATCTCATCCCGCATTATTTGACTTTTTATGTGGTCGATTTTTGTCGACATATTTTCTTTCTTTCTTAGAAATGAAACAATTCTAATAAAACAGCCCAACGAGAGAAATATAACATTATTAATTGAACAGAATGAGTATTTATTGTTTTTTAACATTTTAGACATCTAGGAAAATTTGAATCTTGCACATATAACACACACATCTAAGTAGCTTCCAAACAAGATTTTCTTACTTCAATCATAGAAAACAATACACTATAGAAAAATTATAAAAAAGGGTTGCATTCTTTTGTACAAGCTACTACTATGCAATCCATCCATCCAAGCAAGAGTAAGATTCATTACTTGTTGATAGATACCCTTTTCCTCCTAATTATCAAATATAAAACTAGAACTTGATTAATTAAACCCTCTAATCTATAATCATACATACCTCTCTTGATCATAAAACTTGATCATACATTAGATTAATACTACGTACTAATGGCGCGATCTAGGGCTCTTCATACCACTCAACTTCTCAAGCTTCTCTATAAACCTCCTATTAGTAGAAAGTATTGACGGCCTGGCGGTAAGCTGATTCGGATCAGCTTCGTCCGGCCCCTCTTTCTTCCCCTCTCCCTCCGTCTCTCCGCTCTCCCATCCCATGAAATCCAACAGCGTTGCCTTTGAATCAAGCCCCTCCTCCCCACTTTGTTCTGTGATATCTGCTTCATCCAAACCGGCTTCTTTTCTTGCTTGGGCGTCGATGTGCATCACGTCGTCTATCTTCGACAGGACGTTGAATGCTAGGCTCTCTATGATCCTTGAGTAGCTCTCAAGAATAGCATGGCCCACATCCTACAACATCAAGAAAACGGATCAGAATGCCGCTATATGTGAGTTTACCATGTATGCTCTAAAAATAGCAAGTGCAGGTTCCTCGTCATAAAATAAAAACATAAAAAATAATAAAATAATTTAAAAACTATCCGAAAAAAATATATGAAAGATTGTTTCATTTGATTAATTACTCTGTTGCATTGGATTTTGCTGATGTCTAGATCAGATTGTGGGATGCCTGGGAATTTATGCTTGAGGATGAGGAGAATAGTTTCTGCTCTGTCTTCAATCATCTCCCTCTTCTCCATGCTCACAGCTGAGCCCCATGGAGACTTATTATCCTTGGCATTCATCTTCCTCTCCCATATCACAACCGATGCCTCAATCTTGTTCTTGAGGTCGACGATTTTATGCTCGGACGATAAGTCCACGGACGAGAGGAACGCATCCGGATCGAATACATCGTCCGTGATGCTCTTGTACATCGCGTCTCCAAGGCTCGCCCTCCCGTTCTGCCCACAAACCAACAAACACTCTAAGCATGTTAAGTAAAGGGTAGAAACGTAATTTTGTGCTTTTGCACATCATATCTCCAAGCCTTGTTTCTCTAAGCATATTAAATAAAGGGTAAAAACATAATTTTGTGGTCTATACATCGCATTTCTATACTTGCTTCCCATTTTGCCCACAAATCAACAACACTCCAAGCATATTAAACAAAGGGTAAAAACGTAATTTTATATTCTATACACTGCATCTCTAAGACTCGCTCTCCCATCCTTCTTCCCACAAACCAACTAACACTCTAAGCTTAAGAGTAAAAAACTAAAAATGTAATTTTCAAGCAACATTTGTTTTTAAAAATATGTTAGTTTTACGCAGTTTCACAATACTGGCCTTTTTCCCATGTTTCTACTCTAGCTCAGTGGTTTAATTTAACGCACCTTAGGGAGACTTTCTATGTAGCTTTCGGGGATCTCCATCTCCGTTAAGACCTGCGCGTTTATAGCCATGGCCGCTTTGAGCACTTGCTGCACAGAGTCCTTCTGATACTGCAGCCATCTTCTTGCAAAATCGGACAGACCGTTCGGGGGAACCTTAGGCGTCGGGATCCACCATTTTTCGTTGTTGCTCGGTCCCTTTTCGTAGTAGAACTCGCTTTGGTCCTTGAAGTTGTCCAAGCAATCCTATTTTCATCTTCCAAACATGAGAATAGGAGAAAGTGATTGAATTCAAGAAAGTTAATTCAATTTTCTCTTACAAGTAGCATGCCATCTAGCTTCTTTAGGGCAGGTACATTCATGTGAAGATCAGTTCTTTGTCTTGTTATCATAATCTGCCATAAATAGTAGTACAATATAATCAATCTTGTTTATTTCAAGGAAAATAGAAAGAGAGAGGAGGGGAGATAGAGAGAGAAATACCTCCATGGTGCTACCATCTTTAGCCTTTTGTTTAGAAGGAACAAATTCAACTATATGATCTGTGACAGACAAAAGCCAATCAATCTCTTTCCTCCATCTAATCTTAGTGTCCGGTGCCATAGGCTCCAATTTCTTCATCTCTCCAAATGCAGAAGCTGCTCACATTAAAAAAAAAAAAAAAAAAAAACATAAACCAAAATCACCATGCAAGAAAAACCGTATTCCGCTTGGTGCTTTAAATCACGTATTCAAATTTCACCAACGTTTCTAAGGCGGACTACTCACCAGCCAAATTCGTGATAGCGTTAGACAACGCTAAGGCCGATGAAACGCCTTTCCCTCCGCCGGACATGTCCTCTCCTAGCAGCAACTTAGAAAACTTCTCCTTCATCATCTCCAAGTCTAGATTACAATAATTCATCAGCCAAAAGTTACCAAAAATCATAATATGTGAAATACAATTATACAAACACCCTTTTAAAATGTGACTAATTAAACACACACAAACCCTTTAAAAAGGTGACTAATTAAGAAAAAAAAGGCCTAATCAAGATATCCATGATATTAAACACACAAGCACCCTATAAAAGGTGACTAATTAACAAGACAATGCGCTGATCAAGAAAACCATGAAATTAAACACATAAACACCCTTTAAGAATGTGAGTAATTAACAAGACAAGGCCTAACCAAGAAAACTATAAAGTTAAACACACAAGCACCCTTTTGAAAAGGTGATTAATTAAACACACAAAAACCCTTTAAAAAGGTGATTAATTAACAAGACAAGGTTAATCAAGAAAACCATGAAATTACATAATCACACAAAAAACCCTTTAAAAAGGTGATTAATTAAGAAGAAAAGGCCTAATCAAGAAAATCATGAAATTAAACACACAAACACCCTTTAAAAATGTGATTAATTAACAAGACAAGGCCTAATCAAGAAAACCATGAAATATATCATCAACCATTTCAAGAATATATCTCTACTAAACTACAAAAATGCATGCATGTTTGCATCTTACCTGAAGGCGGCCCTTTCGCCTGAACGGGCGGAGGAGGACTCTTCTCCGCCTGTTCAACAGCAGGCGGCGGCTGCTCGAACTGCTCATTATGCTGCTCGGGCAACGGACTCGAAGCTTGGCTCTTCGACAGCCTATCATCGGGCGTAGAAGGCGAAGAACCATTCGTCTCGATCACCAAACTCTTCGTCTGCCGTATGCCATCAAACATACCCTTAAAGTGCCCCAACTTGGCCTTCAAATGCTCCTTCTCCTCCTCCAACACACGCACCATTTTCTCGTTCCGCGAATGAGGCTGCACTCATTAATGGAGAGGGTGAAATATGAACAAGCTTTGGTTTTTTATTTTTATTTTTTTCTTTGTGATTGGAGAGAGAGAAGGGTGAGGGAGAATGATTTGTTGTAAGCAAGGATTTAGGGAGAATAAGTTGGGATTAATTTGTTTTATTTTGTTTATGAACTTGAAATGTTGTAGGAACGTGGGGTGCATGTTTGGAGAATGAGAATGAGAGAGAATCAAGACAAGGCAAGTCAATGGATGGATTTGATTAATATGTTGAAGACTTTCTGTTTTAATTTAATGTTGTCATTGAAGATTCGTAAGAGCCATCAATCTCTCCCCCTATTAAAAGTTATCTAGCTTATAAGGAATTAACGACATATACAGTTAAATCTCGATAAAATAATATTCTATAAAGTAATAATCTCGTTAAGATAATAATTTCTTTCGGTCCTGATATGTGTCAATGCACTAAAATAATATTCGATAAAGTAATAACCTCATTAAATGAATATTTTTTCTCGATCCTAAGATTATTACTTTATCGAAATTTAACTGTAGTTATAAAAAATAAATAAATGAAGAAGGCCATGCAAGTGAGCTAACGGGAAGGAAAAGCCCAATACCGAGTAAGGCCCGTTAACGGCCCAATATTCTAAAAAAACCTAAACCCTAAAAAACGCATTTCTATCGCTTTTATAAAATGTCGTCTACCCTTCGACGCCGCTCCTCTCCCACTTCAGCAGCCGAGCGAAACGAGTTAGAATTTCTGCAACAGCAGCACAGCAATGGTAAATCTCTGAAATTCGATGTAGATGTGATTTTCAATCGAACGATCACTCTAAATATCTCTCTGTGTGTAATTGTTTTAGGGTAAGGGTACTGGGAGTTTCGGAAAGAGGAGGAACAAAACGCACACACTGTGTGTGAGATGCGGACGCCGCAGCTTCCACCTCCAGAAGAGCCGCTGCTCCGCCTGCGCTTACCCGGCCGCTCGCAAGAGGACATGTATGTCATTTACGCATTAGATTTCTTATATAGTTCTGATTCTATCACCATTTTTCAGTTTTTTCAAAATATTTATGATCGATTTGTTTTGTGCTTATTATTTGTAGGATTCACTTGATTTGAATTGATGAGATTTTTAGGTTTAAGTTGTTCAGTGTACGGTTGTTTACGAATTAATTTCAGTTAGAATTGCTACTCGCTAAGGTATAAGAGCTCTATCATAGGATTGTGTAGGATGATTCGTAATACTTTTTGATTGAGCTCCATTAGCGTTGCAGCATAAGCTTCTAGCCTTCTCATACATTAGTATTGTTCAACTTGTGGTTCTCTCATCGACAATTTATTGTTGTAATGTGTAGGATTCAATTTATTTGAGATGATAAGAGTCTAGGGTTTAAACTGCAGTATACTGCTTCCATCTACCAATCTTGGTTCAAAAGTTCTTGGTGTTAGTTAGTTAAGCTGCTTAATGTTGCAGTTAAAGGGTCATCATTCTTGTTCTTCTTGTTCTTGAGTATAATGCTTCCATCTAACAATCTTGGCTCAAAAGTTCTTAGTGGTTGTTGGTTGAGCTGCTTAATGTTGCAGTTAAAGGATCATCATTTTTTGTTCTTTTTCTTGTTCTTGAGTATAATGCTTCCATCTAACAATCTTGGCTCAAAGTTCTTAGTGGTTGTTGGTTTAGCTGCTTAATGTTGCAGTTAAAGGATCATCATTATTGTTCTCGTTCTTGATTATAATGCTTCCATCTAACAATCTTGGCTCAAAAGTTCTTGGTGGTTGTTGGTTTAGCTGCTTAATGTTGCAGTTAAAGGAGCATCATTCTTGTTCTCATTCTTGATTATAATGTTTCCATCTAACAATCTTGGCTCAAAAGTTCTTGGTGGTTGTTGGTTTAGCTGCTTAATGTTGCAGTTAAAGGAGCATCATTCTTGTTCTTCTTGTTCTTCTTGTTCTTGAGTATACTGCTTCCATCTAACAATCTTGGCTCAAAAGTTCTTAGTGGTTGTTGGTTTAGCTGCTTAATTTGCAGTTAAACAATCGTCATTCTTGTTCTTGCCCTTGACTGTTATGCTTCCATCTAACACTCTTGGTTCGTATGTTCTTAATGTTGGTTGATTCTGTTGTTTAATGTTGCACTTGAACTATCATCATTCTTGTTCTTATCCTGTTCTTGAGTATCATCTTTCATCTAGGTTCAGATGTTCTTAATCTTGGTTGGTTGAGTTGCTTATTCATGTTACAATTAAGCGATTATTATTCGTGTTCTTGACCTTTCATTTACACGATCTTGATGTTCGATTATTGTACTTTAGACAACTGGAGTGTGAAGGCTATCCGTAGAAAGACCACCGGAACTGGACGTATGAGGTACCTCCGCCACGTTCCCCGCAGATTCAAGACCAACTTCAGAGAAGGTATATCCCTTTCTTGATTCACACATCTATTTCTGTTCCAACATCTTGTATATTCACCATCCTCTTTGTTATGCTAATCTTAATTTATGTCGATTTAGGTACCGAAGCTGCACCGAGGAAGAAGGCTGCTGCGGCCTCTGCTTGAGCTTCCAAGCTGGAGGTTACTTTTGGTTGTACTTCTTTCTATTCCAATCTTGAGCAATTCAAATTTTGGGAGTGACCCCAATTAAGTTTTAAATTTTGTTGGTGTCTGTCATTGGCATTTTGATACTCTTAAGACCAGTCTACTTTGCTTTAATATGATCTTGAATTCTCTGTTTCTTAGCAAGTTAGTCCTCATTTTCTTCATTACCAACTTCTATAAACTTGATTAAGGCAAGAAACTAACAAAACTCCATAAATATGGGGGTAACATGCTTGGTCCTGCTTATGTGGTCAAATCACTACATCCTAAGATGAAATATTTGATTTATCATTCTCGATTATCTCATATCAAATACCATCAATTGAATCATTTCTTCGAGAAATACGAGACAAGTCATAACTCATGTCAAATCCCACCATTTGAATCACTTTTTTGAGCGTCTATTTTGAGAATAGTAATTGGATTGATGATAGAATAGGACAAAAAAAGAAGTGACTTGGACAAAAAGAAACGAAGTGGCTTAGACAAAAAAAAATTGTCGATAACCTCAGACAAATCAATCGAATATTGATTAATACGTAATTGATTGAATACTATTTGAAAACGGTATTTCTGCTCAGAAACGAAATGTTCCAAATGTTTTTGAAAATTCTTGCTCCCATTGGACCATTTGTATATATATGCATCAGGATTCCGATTCATGAATCTCTCATCGGTTCGAGAAATCAAGATAAGAAGATCGAACCATTTCTTCTAACTCTTTTTCAAATTCGATAAATGTTGGTTGATCATATATTTCATTATGATAGAAAGAAAATTCTTGATTCAGTTCTCTGTCTTAACCTTAGCAGAACAGTAATTCGATTGATGATAGAAAGAATATTCTTGATTCAGTTCTCTACCTTAGCCTTAGCGACAGAAAAAGGGGTGATTCAATTGATGATGAAGAAAAGGAATTCTTGATTCAGGTCTCCGCTTTAACTACAGAAAAAAGGATTGATCAAATTATATTCGCTTGCTCGTTCTTTCTACATCCATCAAGCTCTACCTACCATCAAGTTGTGGAACAAGACAATGTATTGTTATGATCATTAAGCAAGTTGATTCCTACAACATTTTGCATGAGCAAAGTGAACTAGAACAACATTTTCCCATCACTTAACCTAATAAGTGAGACAACAATTAGCTCTTATTCTCTTTCATCATGCAGAAGAAACATCATCAATTCAAGAACCTTAAGACATCATAGTATTACTACATCATGCTCAAAATCAAGAAAACTATGAATCAAAGCACTGTAAAAACTCACAAGAAAAACCCAAATCAATAAGCTTCTCCATCTCCAAACCTCTCCACCCTGTTCTCGCCCAGATTCAATCCGGCCATATCGCGCTCCAAACCGCTGCTCGCCTGCGCCAGCTCCATCGGATCGTTGTAATTCCTCACCGCCTGCACAATCGCCCTAACCCTCTTATACGGATCATCGAAATCGAACACTTCCTTCCCCAAGAACACCCCATCACACCCCAACTGCATCATCAACGCCGCATCAGCCGGCGTGGCTATCCCTCCGGCGGCAAAATGCACCACCGGCAGCCGTCCCATTTGCTTCGTCTGCGCCACAATATCGTATGGCGCCCCAATTCGTTTAGCGAAGGAGAAAACCTCATCTTCATCCATGTTGTTCAAAACCCTAATTTCCCCCATCAATTTCCTCACATTGCGAACCGTCTCCATCACATTCCCCGATCCATCGATTTCTCCTTGATTTCTTATCATCGCGGAGCCTTCTCGTACTCTCCGCAGCGCTTCCCCCAAATCGCGGCAGCCGCAGACGAACGTTACCCCGAAATTGTGCTTGTTTATGAAGTGAACCTCGTCGGCGACCCTCAAAACCTCGCTCTCGTCGATGTAATCGACGCCGATCTGCTCCAGGATCTGCGCCTCGACGAAGTGGCCGACGCGCGCCTTCGCCATCACCGGAATCGACAGGGCTTGCTTTATCTCCTTGATCAGAGACGGATCCGCCATGCGTGAGATCCCCGGCCGCGGCGGATCGGAGACGATCACGCAGCACGCGCCGGCGGACTCCGCGATCTTCGCTTGATCCAAGGTGGTGACCTCCACGACGGCGCCGCCGCGGAGCATCTGAGCCATGGCCACTTTGAGGGAGAACGGATTATTCTTCGCGTCGGTGATTGCGGCGCTGCTGTAGAGCGTGACGGCGTTGTCGTCGGCCATTGCTGAAAAACTGTGAAATTTACAGTACGAATTATGAAAATGGAAATCGATCGGACTGCTTTCTGCTGAGATAATCCAGAAATGGAGAATTGAGCGAATGATGAAATCGAAATGGGGATTTCCTTTGATTATATGGGCGGTGGAACCGTGGAAGAGTAGAATCAAATCCAGAAATTACTGGAAGCTCCGGCCTAATTGTCTCCACGGTTTATTAAACTATTTAATTTACAAGTAATTAAACACTGGATAATGAGACGCTAAACGACATAGTTCAACCATGTGAAACGACAATGCTAGCCAAACCAGCATAATAAATCCATATAATATACATTTCGATTTTGGTCTTATAATATTGGTATATTTTCGATTTTGATCCTTTAATTCATGAACTTTTATCTCATAATTTTAAAAATAATCCTTTTAAAAAAATCTTAATTTTGGTCGTTTTCCGTAGCACTGGTCCCTTTTTTATCTTTTACTGTGGCACGGTTCGATTTTGATCTTTTAACTTCTAGATAAACGAGTATGATTTAGGACCTACAATGGAGATTGTTGATTGGAAAGAAGCAAATGAGATACAATTTCTGTCGGAGGATCAAAATCGAACCATTTGAAAGTTAAAGACTAAAATCGGACCAGTCTGATTTTAATTCTCTGGTGGACAGTGTACCTCACGCGCTTCTGATCTGCACTCTCCACCAAAAGACCGAAATTAGATTTATCTAAAAGTTAAAAGACCAAAAATGAATCTTTCCATAGTAAAAGACATAAAACGGACTACTGTCACAATAAAGGATAAAAAATGAAATTTTCTCCATCTATTTTAGACTTTTGTCCGACATACACAATACATCACTATTAAATTAACAAGGGAAATGAATGCGTGGAATACATTCACAATTTTGAAAATTACAAGATCAAAATACGTGTCACCAAAATCGAAAAAAAATATCAATTTAAATTGTGGGGCCAACCACAGTACCAATCAATCAATCTTCAAAAATTCAAATTCCCACTCGCCATTTTCGCTAATAAGGTAATAATCAATATAATTAATCAGTTAATTGTCGTTAATACTTTTTATATTAACCACTTTATTTTGAATAAACATTATAATAATCAGTCTCCACTGTTTTCTGTAATACCACCGCATTGATCCAGACGCTCTAGAAAGCTTCAGCATTTGCATCGGATTGGGGATAATTTTGATAGTATTTCAATCGAAATGGCGTCTTCGTGAGGTTCGGTGAAAGCGATTTTCGATTTTAATCGTATTTTCGGCTGTGGTCGGTGAGAGAAAATGAATGCGGTGGGTAGGCAGAGATCCGGCGAGGCGGCGTCGCACCACCAGCGCCAGTACTCCGATCAATATGTGGAAGCTTCATCCAACGGCCGATGGCTGCAGTCGGCTGGTCTGCAGCATCTACAATCATCAGATAATGCGGTTCCTCCAGCACAGGTAAGTTGCGCGATTTTCCGATTTTGATGAATTTGAATTCGTGTAGATCCGATTCCGCGAGCTGAGCCTCGTAATTTCATTTTTCTGTTTTTAACTTGATTCGAATTAGGATTTCGGATTCTACAATGGAGTTGGTCAGGGTTCGAGAATGTACAGGAGTATGCAGGTGCAGAGGACGTATAGTGGAGGCGGCGATTTTCTGGCGGAGCCGTTGACGCCGCCGGGGAATTCACGGGGGAAGAGCGGGGAAGAGCTTGTCTCGCCGAATGAGAGTAGCCCTGGGCTGTTGGATCTCCATTCTTTTGATACTGAGCTACTTCCGGAGGTAAATTTCTTCATTTTTGGTTGTGAAGTTTGTAGTTTTGAATGAACTCTATTGAATTACTAGGGCTAGACATCTTTATTTGATTTCCTATATGTTTCTAAAATCCAAATGTTCTAATAGAAATGCAAATTTGAAGTATGCCTCATATGTTAACATGCATTTGAAATTTAAATAAGCAGAACAGAGATTCATGTATATTGGTTATTGGCTGTGTGCCTCATTCTGTTGGATTTCATATTTTTCAGTTTTCAATTCATTTGTATTGAGATCGTCTAACTCTTGTTTGTTTGTTTCCTTATGTTCCTATTTTGGCTGTTTGGGGGTGTGAATGTTGAGAATAGATGTCAGTTCCTGGTCTATTTGATGGCCCTCCAACGAATAATTTTTCACGAAGAGGAAGCTTTGATAGTTCTGATCCATTCTTTGGTATAAATAAACAAACCGGCAAAGCTCGTGTCTTGCCTGATAGCAATGTTCAGAAGAGCATCGCTGCTGACAATGTGAAGGCCAGCAACGTTGCAAAGATCAAAGTAGTGGTATGTATTTTCTGCTTTGTTCAATTAGTGGTTTTCTCCAAACTTTTCTTATGATGACAGTGCTCATTACTAAACCGATTCTTGTGTATCCAAAACTATTAGTAAGAATCTATCAATTGGTAATTTCTATTTTGTTTTAACGTTTGCTGCATTTGTAAAAAA
Source organism: Lavandula angustifolia (assembly GCA_028984105.1). Taxonomy (NCBI): domain Eukaryota; kingdom Viridiplantae; phylum Streptophyta; class Magnoliopsida; order Lamiales; family Lamiaceae; genus Lavandula; species Lavandula angustifolia. Next base: position 7,015,993 of record CM054821.1, on the reverse strand, counting down.
GATAGTTTCTTCCCCAACTTCTCTTGCTGTAACTAAGATTAAAGGAATTGCAACTCAGTTATTTTATAGTATGATTGATTATGATTTGTATTTTCCAGGTACGGAAGAGGCCACTAAATAAAAGGGAACTGACAAAGAGTGAAAAAGATATAATAGAAACCTCTTCAAACTCTCTTGTCGTCCATGAGACTAAACTCAAGGTCTGTACAAAAGTGATGATTTTATATGCTCTTGATGTTCAGTTAATAGGAATGTAGGTTTATTCCTTCCTGAAAGTTCAGTGAGGTTGTGGTATCATATAAATGTTGTTTCTTATAAATTCTCATATTTTGTTTTACATGTATTTTTCAAGCTAAAATGGAAATTGAATCTTTTTCTCGGCTATTTGAACATTTTTAGAGAACTTTTCCGGTTAGGTGCATACAGTTGTATGTATAGATTTGATTGATTGATCGATCACTATCTCATTCTAGGGTCGGAACCATGTCCTGGTTTAGCTTTCTTAACTCTATTTATAGCTCTTTCGCAAAATGAAGTTTCTCCAATCAAGTATTGGACAGACAGAATAGTGTTTTTTCATCGGGTATAATCTGCATCTTCTCATATATTTGTGTCTTAATGTGCTGCAGGTTGACTTGACAGAGTATTTGGAACGACATGAATTTGTATTTGATGCTGTACTAGACGAAGAAGTTTCCAATGATGAGGTAAAATTGTATCCCATGAAGTGAATCTTGAACTGTGTTCTTGGTATTAGCTATAATCTAATTCATATCTGGTTGCTCTAGGTATATCGTGAGACTGTCGAGCCTATCATTCCAATAATTTTTCAGCGTACAAAAGCTACCTGCTTCGCTTATGGACAAACAGGTGATAATTTGCTATGCAACTATCATGTGGAATTGTGTGTTACCCTCATTTATGAAGTTTTCTTAACTCTTATTTACCGTTCTATACGTCTAGTTTAATGTCCCTTTTAGTTTCATTTTTAGTCCTGAAATCCTAACCAATCTCAGAATTCATCAGGAAGTGGCAAAACATATACCATGAAACCACTGCCCCTCAGAGCAGTGAGAGATATCTTGAGACTCATTCACCATACTTACAGGAACCAAGGTTTTCAATTGTTCGTCAGCTTCTTCGAGATATACGGAGGCAAACTCTACGATCTGCTAAGTGATAGGAAGTAAGCTGTTCTCTGGTTTCTTTGTTGCTAATTGTTATCACCCTCCATTACAATCTCAATGAGATTTTCACTTCTGTACTTGCAGAAAACTCTGTATGAGAGAGGATGGTAAGCAGCAAGTTTGCATCGTTGGCTTGCAAGAGTACCGAGTAGTTGATGTGGAAACAGTTAAAGAACTCATAGAGAAAGGAAATGCAACAAGAAGTACTGGAACCACAGGGGCAAACGAGGAATCGTCTCGATCGCATGCCATTCTTCAGCTCTGTGTCAAGAGGTCGTCAGATGGTAGTGAATCCAAACCTGCAAGGCTTGTTGGTAAGCTCTCCTTCATAGACCTTGCAGGAAGTGAACGTGGGGCCGATACAACTGATAATGACAAGCAAACCAGGTATACGGCTTAGCATTTTCTCGAGAGAGAGATTTCTTACTAATGTATTAGTACAGGTATATCATGCATGAGGCAGCATATTGTGATTTGTTAATGCACACTATAGTTGGCTTTGTTGTTGTCACGAGAGAAGTAAATATATCGGCATCCAAAGTTTGCATATTCTTTCTTTCTAATATTCTGATTGTTCAGAATGGAAGGAGCTGAGATCAACAAGAGTTTACTAGCACTGAAGGAATGCATTAGAGCCCTTGATAATGACCAAGGTCATATTCCATTTCGAGGCAGTAAACTAACCGAAGTTTTACGAGACTCGTTCGTTGGCAATTCTCGTACCGTAATGATATCATGTATTTCACCAAACTCGGGCTCATGCGAACACACCTTGAACACATTAAGATACGCCGACAGGTCAGTCTTATATTTCGACGAGTATCTACAAATTCTGCATGAAAACACTTCTATCCTTTTGAATTATTTACCAATATGCTACTGTTGTAGGGTAAAGAGCCTCTCAAGAGGCAACAACACCAAGAAAGAAGTGTTATCCTCAACCTCAAATCTAAAGGAGTCAATTTCACAACCTTTGTCTTCACTCCTTCCACCTGCTGCAACTTTTGATGACGATATAGGTGATTCATGGCCTGACCAAACTGATAGGGAAGACTATGAAGATGAAGTGTATGAACAAGAAAAGCCATCTTGGAGGATAAACTCGAGAGTTGAACCGATTCTGGATGACAAAACAAAGAGAAACAGTATCCAACCCAAGTGGAAGGAGCTTCCAAAACCAGAAACAAACTATCCAAATCCAGATGATGATTTGAATGCTTTATTGAAGGTAAACAATAGCACAACTACCCTTTTCAATTATAGATTTGGGAGTTAATCGATTTATGTTATGCTCGTTTAGGAAGAGGAAGATCTCGTTCATTCTCATAGGAAACAAGTGGAGGAGACAATGGAGCTTGTTAGAGAAGTATGTGAAACTTTCTTGAACTATATAACTTTCTCCCTCCTCTTCAATCTTGTCTGATTCTTGAATTTGGTTCTTTGTAGGAGATGAATCTTTTGGTAGAGGCTGATCAACCGGGTAACCGGCTGGATGATTATATCTCCAGATTGAACTCAATCCTATCCCAGAAAGCTACCGGTATCCTGCAGTTGCAAAATCGGTTAGCCCATTTCCAGAAACACTTGAAAGAACATAATGTACTTGTCTCTTCTGGTTACTAGACTATAAGGTATGGCTTGCTGTGGTTCTTGTACTTGCTTGGGAAATCTATACTACTATAACGCTTTCGAGTTTCGTGTAAGCCTTTCGAGGATCTTCATAGCCCCCTTCTGCCCAATTCAAGCAGGTTATATGGATTCTAAGGTCTTGAATTGTTTGAAGGGCTATACCTATATGTAGAGATGCTATGTTTGTTAATGTATCTCAGTAGAAATGAAAAGCCAGTTCTTATGTTGAAGGCTTCAGCTTGTTTACTTTTGTCATTGCTTTCTTTTTTGTTCCAAGTTGGTAATTGGGTTTTGTAATTAAAATTGATATAAACTTGAATTAGGCCTATTCGAATTAAGATTTTCAAATTACTCCTTCCGTCCCACTATTAACGGTTTACAACTTTTCCGAATTAAGATTTTCAAATTACTCCTTTCGTCCCGCTATTAACAGTTTACAACTTTTCGGCATGGGAATTAAGAACGTAGATGATAAAATATGATATATGAGTAGATGATGAAATATGAGGGATGAATAAATAATAATAAAGTATAAAAGAGAAAATGAGTGAGATAACGAGAGTTGGTGATAAAGTAGGAGAGTAGATAGTAATTTTTTACTACCTCCGTCCCGCTATTTTTGACATATTTTTCCGAAATGGACGTCCTGCTATTTCTGGCACACTTTCTAATTTGAAAATAACTATCATATCTCTCATACTTTACCATTTTATCTCTTATATTTTTTCTTACTTTATCATCTTTTCTCTCTTACTTGACCATCTTCTCTCTATTAATTTATCATCTACTCTCACTCATCTTTTCTCTCCTACTTTATCATCTACATATAACTCATTCTTAATCATCTACTTTCTTAATTTCCGCGCCTAAATGAAGTGTGCCGGAAATAGCGGGACAGAGGTAGTATTAAATTGAGTTTGAGTCGTTTTTATAAATAGTGAGACGGAGGGAGTAATATTTCAAGAGGTAGAATTTTTTAAATGCTTATTAACTTGATGAATTTTGTTCAAAATCCGCATTTGATCACGAACCTAAATTCTATTGTAAGCTGCAAACAAAACGACATCAGATCATCTGTCGCAAAAACTTTGGCCCAACGCGGTTACAAATTATAAAATTGCACCATAGTTATTTAGATAACTACCATTATGGGACATTATTGGGACATAATTTTTAGAATAGATGATATCGGGCCGAACAAAACACCTTGTAAAATTTTAGTTCTACCACAATATAACTAAAATTTATTGGGCCTAGATAATTTTCTTAATGGGTCGGCCCGAATCATGTAATTCAACCCAGCCCGAGAGCGGGCCGTTTGTCTCCAACAAATTGTGGGCGGTGGGTTCTTAATGGATATAACGGCGGCCATTCGACGAGGCAGCTGAGACAACCCAGCTAAGCGACGCTAGGCACTCGTACGCGCTGCCATCTATGGCGTTTCTTGCAATCTCCGTTGTGGCGGCTTCTCCGTCGCCGACGATTAATTTATTTTCTACTCCTTCAGCCCCGTCGAGACCGTCTTTTTCGGGCACCGTTTCTCTACTGCCGCCTTTGAGTTCCTGTAGAATAATTCCCACCGTGAGGTCGGTACGAAGCCGGCGGAGGTCATTTGTGGTCGGGATGGCTCCAGATGAAGAGAAGATGACTCGCCGCTCGCCTCTCGATTTTCCAATCGTAAGCATCGAGTATTTTTTTTGATTGGGGATTTTCGTCGAACACCTTGCCTGGTTGTTACTCGTGCTTTCTCTTGTGAAATGGATTGCGAAAGAGTTAATTAAGTGAAAGTTAGCTCGTTTTTATGGAGTGTGATTTCCGTTCGGAAGGAGATTGATTGGTTTTCCTCTGTGTGTGATATTATATCTATAGCTAATTTATGATGCAGCAAGAGATCTGATTACGGAGATGCAAAAATTTGTGAAAATTGAGTTTCGAATTGCAAAGAAAAGGAGGATTCTTAACTATGTGGCTAGTTTGATCTGTATTTGAATCTGATGAAATAGTGCCAACTCTAGATGTTGGAGAAGCTAAGTAACTGAAGCAAATGTGAATTAGCATTTGATAATTTCTTCTTCAAATTTGGGGATTTTTGCAGTATGGGTTATGCTCCTTATAGTTATCAAGAATTCGAGATACGCAGTCCTTTTCTTGATGGTTCCAAAGTCCTATGCTCATATGTTATTGTAGTCTCTCTAACCTGGACTTTTTGAGCATGATCACGACGTGAAGCTATCTGCTCCGAATGCACGTAATTGATGCATTCGTAGAGCTTAAAGTTCACTTATTTACATGATCTGAAGGCCTATGTGTTTTTAGCTTTGGAGTTACACGATTCTCTGTTTATACTGAAGTTACTAGTTGAATCACGACGGGCTATGAAATATGCAATAATATCGGCTATACTCCTTGTAATTATCAAGAATTCGAGATAGGCAATCCTTTTTCTTGATGGTTCCATAGTCCTATGCTCATATGTTATTCTAGTCTCTCTAACTTATACCTTTTGAGCATGATCATGATGTTAAAATGTGTGTTGCGAACATATGTGATTAACGCATTCCTATAGCTTAGATCTCATTTCATAGCTTTAAATGATATGAAGATCTGTGTGGTTAGCTTTAGAGTTACACGGTTCTGTGTTTACATTGAAGCTACTAGTTGAACTATGTTTCTAGACATTGTTTTTTACATGGAAAAACCGAAAAAAGCATGACCAAGGGTGCATTGTTTGCCGAAAAAATATTGATTTTGGTCCTCTAATGTGGCATATGTCCAACTTTGGTCCTATAACTTTATATAGTGTCTGATTTTGATCCTTTAATGTAGCAGTGTTCGATTTTGGTCCTCTAATTTTATGATGCCTCCGATTTTAGTCTTATAACTTTACAAAGTATCCGATTTTGGTCATCCGATAGAAATTGTCGAAAATTAAAAGGCGCGTAAATTTCACACTTTGTCAAATGACTAAAATAAGTCATTTTGTAAAGTTTTATGACAAAGAAAACTAACATTTTAACTAATAAAACGAGTTTAATTTTGGTTCTGCGATAGTTTCTAACTGGTTTTTTTTTTGGTATTTTAACTTTTAAAAATGTTTCCAAAACTTTATAAAATGTCTTATTTTGGTCATGCGGTGAAGAGTACAGTTACTGCTTCTTTTTCTGTTTGACAAATTATGTCGGAGGACCGAAATCATACACTTTATGAAGTTATAGGTTCAAAATCGGATTCATTATAAAGTTACATGTCCAAAATTGAACACTGCTACATTAGAGGACCAAAATTTGACACTATATTAAGTGATAGGACCAAAATCGGATACTGCCGCATTAAAGGACCAAAATCGGATAGAAGTCACATTAAAGGACCAAAATTGATATTTTATCTTATGGCTTATGCACTCATGAACATAATACCGTGGAGCCAAAACCAGTTCCTAAAAACCCGTCTTTTGTAGTCTTCGGAAGCACCACTTTGAGGCGTGCGGTTGAAAAATATTCATCACCTTTACGTTGTCGTTAGAATGTTTTTGCATCCTTATAAGATTCTTTTACCTGCATTTGCATCTAAATATCTTTCAATAGCAAAGTCGTTGGAAATCGTCGATAGCATGGATCACGTATAATGAAATCTAAAACACTTGGTTATCATTGTAGGAGTGGGATAGACCAAAGCCAGGAAGGAGACCAGATATATTCCCTCAGTTCAGCCCCATGAAAACTCCATTGCCACCACCAATGCCAGCCGATCCTCCGGAGGAAGACGAAGAAGAGGATGAAGAGAAGAAAGAGGAAGAGGATGAGAATCCTGATGAGAATCCAGACAAGGAAGATAAGTAACATCTCCCCTTCCTGCACTTGAAGAGACAAGTAGGTACCGCGTCTTCTTTAGGTGCGAATTTTTCGAGCAATCGGCTTTGTGAAGTTGTTGAAGGGTCCTCTAGACCAGTTGTAGGCTATAACTTCTCTATGTTTAGTCATATTTTTCGTGGTGAAGTAAGATTGCTTTGTTTCTCAAGCAAATCTTGATACTGTATTAGCTATTAATCACATTCATCGTTATATTTAATTGGCAAATTGGATTTTTTTGTCCCTAAACTATGCGTGTTTGGCCAATTTGGTCCCTTATTTATTTATTTTAGTTAATTGGTCCCCAAACTATAGAATTTTGGACGAATTGGTCCTTCTGTTAATTTTTTTGTTAGTCAATTTGTTAGTCAACGATTTTTAAAGGGTATTTTCGGTATAATATTATTGAGGACCAAAACGTCCAAATATTAAAAGATTGATGACCAATTTGATCAATTTTTTTTCTTTAATTTTTTTAAGTTTTTCAAAAATCGAAAAATATTTTAAATAATTTTGCTTTTTTTTTAAGGAGCAATTATGTCAATTTTAAATAGGTTGAGGACCATTCCCGTTAATTATAATATATTTGGGGATCATATTACTATGAAAACGATGGATTAAAACATAAAATATATTACTCCGTAACTAATTTTTTTTCCGAATATTACTATGAAAACAGGGGATTAAAACATAAAATATACGAAAAATTAATGAATAAATCATATTGGAATGAAAACATGTTTTGAATGAAAATCTACTATAGTTTTATTCATTGATTATCAAATATTCTACGTTTTTATCTATCTTTATCATAATAATATATTCAAAAATTTTGATAACAGAGCTATAAAATTTGACGATTATGATCCCAAAATATAGGGATTGGTCTTCAACTTATTTAAAATTGGCGTAGTTGGTCCTTAAAAAAATCAAAACGACTAAAATACTTTTCGATTTTTGTAAAATTAAAAAAAATTCAGTAAAAAAAATTGGCCAAATTGATCCTCATTTTTTTAGTATTTGGACGTTTTGGTCCTCAATAATATTATACCGAAAATACCCTTTAAAAATCGTTGACTAACAGTTGACTTACCAAAAAATTAACAGAAGGATCAATTCATCCAAAATTCTATAGTTTGAGGATCAATTAACTAAAAAAATAAATAAGAAACCAAATTGGCCAAACAAGCATAGTTTAGGGACTAAAAAATCCAATTTGTCTATTTAATTTTGTTATTCATTGTACATGTTACTTACTTTATGTGCCATGATCGTCATAGTTTCATTCAAAGTGATACGGAAAAATAAGATGCACGATTTGGGACACAGAAACTTTTTCGACTTTATTTAGATTTATTGGTGCAATAAAGTAATTCATTTGCAATTTTAACAAAAACTTCAATCCGTAATGAATTCATGCATGAACTTTCTAATTTCTGCAATTGAATGCATGCGTCAATCCGCAATTTCTTCGGCAACCGGAATGTGAGTTCGACCCTCGCGTGGATGGTATGAAACAGCGTCATATTTATTGGTGAAAACTTGTTGCTTTGCCGGTATAAAATGACGTCAGTAGAGAGAGTCTGATAGTGAGTCAAATAGTAATGTGTTAAGCAATCGACATCGTTTCAATTTTATAACGTGACAGTCTTCTCTAGCTAGACGCCCAACTTAGCAAAGTGATGTCCTTGCTATAATTCATATTTTATTTCACTAATCACTTCTTTATTTACTAAAAAATGTAACTAATTAATACGCTTAGTTGAGCACATTTCTTCTAACGCTACAGGTTCAAATTGTAGAAAACCGCACGGAAGGAAAAGCAGGTATCAGTGGGCCCCACGCTGCTGCAACGACCAATCCCTCATAGTCGTCGGACGGACGACACCCTCTGGCAAATCAATCAAAACGCATACATAATGAAGGCGGCGCAACCGTCTGACGCGGCTGTGCTCGGCCAGCCACTCCTTCCCCAGCCACAGCCACCACAATACATCATCGTAGCACCTCCATTCCCCCTCCCCCGCCGCAGCCGTCGCCGCCGCCGCGACTCGTGCGGGTTGTACCGCTGCATCTGCATCATCTCCACGCTCTTCATCCTCGCCGCCGCCGTGTACCTCCTCTGGCCGTCGGATCCTGACCTCTCCATCGTCCGCCTGAATCTCCAACGCCTCCACATCCGCGCCGTGCCCGCGCTCTCGCTCGACATAACCCTAGATCTGACGATGAAGGTACGGAACAAGGATTTCTACAACCTCGATTACGACTCCTTGCGAGTTGCGATCGGGTACAGAGGGGATAAGTTAGGGTTCATGACTTCAGCCGGCGGACATGTTAAGGCGCGCGGTTCGTCGTACGTGGACGCCACGCTCCGGCTCGACGCCGTGGAGGTGTTAGGTCATGGAATATTTCTGATCGAGGATTTGGCTCGAGGCTCGATTACGTTCGATACCGATTCTCAGATCAGTGGGAAGCTCGGCCTCTTCTTCTTTGATCTGCCTCTCAAGGTAATCATTCATATCTATTTCAATTATTGTTTAAATGAAACTACATTACAAATTCATCAATTCAACTCATCCGTGCCTGTTTGTGGTCCGGTTTAGATTCTTTGAAGTAATTCATGTGAAGAATATGATTCTCTTTTGAGTTATTCTGAACTGAACTGTATAAGAACATTCTTCTTAATTTCATAGGCGTAGGTCAAATCACTTACCATACAATGCAGGGTACTATGAAACATCTGATTCTTTATTCTAGACTGATAGGAATGATGAAGGATATGATTCTAAAGAAATTGATTCTTTTTTCGGAATGATGAAGGATCTGATTCTGCTTCGAGATTTTTCAACTCCAAAGCAAAATGAGGAAGATTGTTCTTTCTTGCATTCGCGTATGAATTCCGATTACATCAGTGTACTAGATACATCATACAGAGTATAATGAAAAAAAAAATCGATTCTCTTTCCGAATGATGATCTATACTTGAGGAAACAGCTGAACTGCTTCTTGTTCAATATCATTGCTTTTGTTGATGCTGAGTTCTTTCATGATAAGATTTTGATTGACATACATATTTACATTCGAACATTGATGTGAAGTAAATGATGTAATGTGATGGTTTCTGTTATCTCTGCAGACAAAAGTATCATGCGAAATCAACGTAAATACGCGCAGCCAGACAATTACTCACCAGAACTGCTATCCTGAGGTAAGGTTTTATTTTCTTGCTTGTTTCACATCATTCTGATTTTATCCTCATTCATGCTGTACTAACTAGAAAAGGGATTGTACCAAACACTACTTATAAACCAATCCTACGAATCGATTATGAATTCGATTGAGGACATCCTAAGAGAATGAGAGCATATAGAATAAGAACCAGAGTTCCTGATTAATGATAGTGGATTTGATGCTGCAGAATCATAAAGGGTTTCTAACAAACACTACTTAGAAACCAATCCAACGAATCGATTATGATTTCGAATTAAGAAGATCTAACCACAACCAAAATACTTAAGAACATCTTAAGAGAATGAGAGCATGCAGGAATAAGTGTTAGAGCTCATTATTATGTTCCACATCGACTAGGTGAATATCTTGACTCCTCTATATAAGCTTGAATATCCCTTCCTTTTATAAGGCTTTTTAAGAAGAATATGGTTCAATTTATTATGGTATAATAGCAGGCCCATACGATGTTGGTTTGTTTGGTCCCTATGTTGGACCAGTCTTTATGGGCCATTTTGTTTCTACGTGTAGTAGTCCGATGTTCATACCAGCCTACACGTGAGGGGGCATGTTAGAGCCCATTATTGTCTCACATCGACTTGGTGAATATCCTGACTCCTCTATATAAGCTTGAATATCTATTTCCTTTATAAGGCCTTTTAAAGGAAATGTGGCCAATTTATCAATAAGAACAATATGGTCCATTCCTTTTTCTTGAAAATTGTTTTCTCATATGGACAGGTGTGAAGAGTAAGATATGAAGGCAACTGGGAGTCTGTATATTTTTCCAAAGGTTTCCGGTTTCCTGCCCTTGTGTATGTATGATTCTATGATGATATGTGGATGAGTATATAATTCATATCTATGTAATAATATTTGTCACATAGCATGCTTTGTTCATTCAGTTCTATATATTAATTCTTGAAAGTGAAGAAATAAATACATATGTACCAACCTCAAGTCTTGTAGAGAGAAATTTACTTACATATACACTAACTACCCTTAGGCACCAACCTATTAACCCACTGGTACTCTCTATGGTGAAGCCTACACCTGAAAGAACCTGGGTGGGTAGTGGGTGAGCAGAGACACACCTTCACAACACCACCACCTCCCCCAGCCACCACCTGTTGCGGAGCCGCCACCTCCTCCTCCGCCGCTGCCACTAGAGCAACCAATAGCCTCCTGGGATTTCTACACTTGTGATCAACCTTCCAATATGGGTAGCACATCTTCACCTTGAGTTTGTGTGAGGAAGAAATGGTTGTGTTAGTTTGATGAATAAAGAATCATGGGATTATGTAGGAAAGAGGAGGGGGGGGGGCTTTATAATTGAAAGGCTTTTGGGATATGGTTTGTTTGAGTGGAAAGATTGGTTTGATACCCCCAGAAAGGGATAGCTTTTGGGCTCAGCATTTCTTGATGTTTTCCTTTTTCTTCCAAAACTTTATTCCCTGTGGAAGAATGCTTGCTGAAGTAATTGTTAAATTTGACGGCGGCAGCCACGAGTCAGCTGAGGCTGCACATCGTGTTTCTGGTTTATTAGAAATGCAGTTAAATCTCGATAAAGTAATAATCTTGGGGAAACGAGAAAAAAATATTTATTTAACGAGGTTATTACTTTATCGAACATTATTTTTGTGCATTGGCTAGTGTTGTAAACGAATCGAATCGAATCAAATAACACACTATTTGATTCGGTATTCAATTCGTATTCGAATATTCGTATTCCTATTCGATTCATTCTCGAATATTAAAGTTGATTCATATTTGATTCGTTATTTATATTCGAATTATTCGATTCGATTCGAATATTCGATTCGTTTTTTATTGAATATTTTATGAACAATATTATTCGAATATTCGGTTTGAATCCGGTACGTATTTAATGCTATTCGATTCAAAATTAATATTTTTAAGAAACAAATTTATAATAAGTTTTATAAAACATATTTAATGTATAAATATTTTTATAAATGTATTATATATTTATATTTAATCGAATATTTTCAAATATCGAATCGAATATCATAATTTTGTATTCATATTTGAATACTAATCAAATCAAATCAAATCGAATATTTATATTTGAACTCGAATATCAAAAATTCGAATATGAATATCAATATTCCGATATGAATACCAAATCGAATAAAAAAAATATTTGATTCGTTTTCAACCCTAGCATTGATCCATATCTGGACCAGAATAAATTACTATCTTTGCGAGATTATTATTTTATCGAGTATTACTTTATCGAGATTTAACTGTAAATACTCTCTGCATTCTATTTAAATAATTTTTTTTTCTTTTCGGGACGTCCTACTTAAAACAACACATTTTAAAGAAATGAAATAACTTTCAAAAATAATATTCATCCATCCTACTAGAAATGACATGTTTTCTTTATTAGGGCATCCCACTATAAATGAAACGTTTCTTAAAATATCAAAGATTGTGTGGATCACATTTAACGATTAAAAAATAAAATAATCTATATCATATGACACCACTTTCTTGATTTTCGTGCTTAAAAGAAACATGTCGTTTCTAGTGGGATGAGAAATATTAAATTATCTTCTTCTTTTTCATTTCTCTTTTCTATTTCTTTCATATTTTATCATTTTTCTTTCCTACTTTATCACTTACATTTTCAGTATATCATTCAATTTCTCTTTCTTATTTTATCATTTACTCATCTTTTATACTTTATCATCCACATTATGAAACTATATCGCTTAAAACGGGATGGCGGGAGTAAGCCAATCAAGTACTAGTTTTTTAGTGGAAATTATTTTGTTATCCTTTTTATTCATACAAAATTTGAGTCATTTTCAAAGAGCTAGGGGCGCAAAACAGTTTGGTTATAATTAACCGTTATCATTTGCAGTTAATCATAACCAAAAAAGTTTATTAGAATCTGGTAAAGTTAATAGTTAACCCAATTAACCGAAAAATATATTATAATTGCTAAATTAAAAAAAAAAAACTAAATTGATTTATTAACTATCCTGGTTAATCGGTTATAACCGTTAATCGACTAGTTACGCTGATAATCGCCTACATAAATATTTCGATAACCATTACTGTTACCGTTAATCAAAAGTTAATTATTCAGTTTATCATTACGGTCGGTTATAATACGATAATAATTATTACCGAATAACCGCAATCGAATTTACACCCCTAAAGATCACCAACATGTTAAAAATTGTTAGAAGAACAAAACATAATATTGCTGTAGTACTCAATATGATCCACATGAGAGAGAGAGAGTCAATATATTAGTGAAATCATAATGTTAATAATTAGCAAATCCAAAATCATAATGCTAATAATTAACAAATCCAATCACATTCCTCAATTACTGATATATGAGAAAGCATTAGTTGTATAATCCAAACACTCTACATAAAAAGATTTGATAAATATCTCGTATTTATTTTGGGATTACAACATTAATTACATTTTGCTTTGCAAATTCAATAGCATGTATGTATATCTGTAATTTCTCCATATAATGTTTTGTTAATTTTTCAATTCTATAAATCAAACATACTAAACTCAACCAATATTTATTAGTATAAATACTACATGCTGTACTTGCAAAATACTAATAAAATTAAAGTTTAAAACAAACAAATTATTGTTAAAAATTAATTGAAAATGCGCAGGCAAATTCAGAAAACCGGCAACGGAAACTCACCGGAAAATCAGGCGTTCCGAAGCAAGTTAGGAGAGCCGACGGCGGCAGATCTGAAAGTTAAGGAAGCCGACTTTATTCCGGTGGAAGACACAGGCGTCGACCGATTCTCATTCGAATACATCAGATCGTTTTATCGAGAGCAGTGCGAAGCGGAGCTGGCGAAAATCTGCCAAAACGCGTCGTTTCAGACCGAGTCGAATCGTTTCATCTTCCCTACGAGCCGATCGCCTCGGATTTCCCCCAATTCCGTGTTGCCCAGGGCGGCGGCGCTCGACGGAGATCGCGCGCTCTCCGCCTCTATTCTGGCGGCGGAGGAGGTTGAGGAGGACGGATCCTCGGCGGAGGAGGGGGTGCCGTCGTGATCGTGACGTATTCGCGGACTCCGGAGGAGGATTTCCAGCGATCGATGCTGGAGATTGTGGCTGCGCGAATGGAGCGCGGAGAAGAAGTGGATCGGCAGTTCATGGAGGAGCTTCTGATTCGTTATTTGGAGGTAAACAACGAGAAGTTTTATAGGAGCATACTGCATGCTTTTCTCGAATTGATCGGCGTCTCGGATGGCGATTTCGAGAAGACGCCGCCTCGTCGGCGGCGGTGGCGCGGCGGATTTAGTGGAAGGAAGCTGAAGCTGGAGATTAAAAACATGCAAAAATTTTGTTGTAAATATCGCTGCATAGTTTCTTCGCGTAATAATTAGCAGTTGCTTATATTTGCTTTTTAATTTATTTTTAATCAACATTCATATGATGGTTTTAACTAAATGTATACCGAATTTTAGATATATTTGCTTTCTTAGATTTTATGAAAATTATATATACATATATTATAATATATATTTTTTAAATATAAATAAACGCATATGTATATCTATTTTTTTTATTTTTATATATAATGAATGAGTTTTCTAAATTATATATATATATATATATATATATATATATATATATATATAAATGATATCACAAAGAGTTCGGCGGCGAAATACCCATTTGGGAAAAGACAAACACATTTATACCCAATTCTTATATTTAACTACATTATATACCCAAGAAGATGAAAATACCCCTACTTTTTCAATAAAGTCAAACTATGGGATGGTCCTATCACGGTGCGATCGGAGGGTCCGATCATGATCCGACCGGTCGGACACATCCGACATGGTCCGATCACGGTCCGATCATGGTCCGATCATGACCTGACACTTTTTAGGTGAGAAAAGTGAGAAAGTGTGGGTATTTTAGACAATTTGAGTATATAGTGGATAGTTTTTATAAAGTTGAGTAGTTTTGTATTTGATATAGTGTAGATGAGTATATTAGTATAATAACACTATCACAAAAGCTTGTGTGTATCACTTTTGTATACTCTTGTGTATAACACACAAAGGGTATTGATACGTGTGTTAAATATGACCTATTTGATTTAATGAAAAATGACACATGTCAATACCTGCGTGGTGTGCAGTACACAAGCGGTATACGAAAGTGGTACATACAATACGCTCCGGAATGTATGATGCTGATATTTCTGGATATATAGGCAGTGTTTACTAATTATGAGTTGTTTTTCATTTTATTTTATTTTTACTTTTTGCTTTTAAAAGCACCTCCAACAAACTTATAAATTTACGCTTAAGTAGGAAAAAAACAGAAGCATACATTCTTAACACTAAAAAAATACTTCAGCGATGAAAAAATATAGAACTACTTATTTAAGTTATTCCAAACATTAACGTAAATGACGTAAATCGAATTTTTGATATTTTTTTTCGAGAAAATATCAATTTTGGTCGTCTAATGTGGCTTTTGTCCGATTTTGATCCTCTAATGTGGACAATGACCAATTTTGGTCATGTATCTTTATATAATGGTCCGATTTTGATCCTTTAATGTAACAATGTTCAATTTTGGTTCAAGTCTATGATTTCGGTCCTCCGAAAAGACACATGAACTACACTCTTGGCTGCATGACTAAAATAAGACATTTTATAAAGTTCTCGAACAAAAAACAAACATTTTTAAAATTACAAAACTAAAAAATAGTTAGAAACTACATTGCAGAACCAAAATTCAACTCATTTAAATAATAAAATGTTCGTTTTTTTGTCATGAAACTTTACAAAATGACTTATTTTAGTCATTCGACAAGTGTGAAATTCACGCGTCTTTTCATGTTTGACAATTTATATTGGAGGATCAAAATCGGACATTTTGTAAAGTTATAGGACCGGAATCTAACACAGTATAAAGTTATAAAACCAAAATTAATCACTACCACATTAGAGCCAAAATTCGGATAGAAACCACATTAAATGACCAAAATCAATTTTCTCTCTTTTTTTTTCCTATGTATTTGATAAATAAATAACACAAGTGGGTTTGTGGACCATTTAGTCCATCTTCATTGGAAGTTCATAACCGGGCCAGAGACCAACAAAACACAACCAAGAAGCCCAGAATCCCGGCCCCTACAAAAATGGAGATCGAAGGCGTAGATCTTTCTAGAAGCCACTGAGGATCCTAGACACATCTAGCACCGTAAGACCGGTATCCATTTTTCCTTCTTTCTCCTTCAAATATAAATTTAATTGAACTGAAATTTCCCACACAAATCCCATCTCTCTTTCTTGGTTTTTGCAATCAAATAATTCTAGAGGTTTCCAGTTCCGCCCACTCTTCTCCGAAACTGACCGACGCTGCGTCTGGAGGAAGTTCCAGAACCTCGTCGATCTCTTTTCAGGTATTGCTAGTTTTGAACCTATCGTGATGATATCGTTTCGTATTCAGATCTGATCGTTTCTATTACTGAAGTTTCATGCTTTTACATGGTTAGAATCTGTTTTCCTGTTCGATTTTGTGCTTGTTTCGTGCTTTGTTGTGTTTGATCCTTGATTTATTTGGCTTAAGTCGATTCGATTCTGTCATTTGTTCAATGTTAGATGGATTCTAGATGTATATTGTTATTTAGTGTTGCTGATTTAATTAGATCCAGAATGTGTGTAGTGTGCTTTAGTTGCAATGTTCATGTAAGTAATAATTGAGGTGGAGGATATAAATTGGTGGAATCATTCTATTGGATGGGTGTATAAGTGCGGCAATTGCTATGATCTTATTGATTTTGGTTGTTTGCAAATTTCTTTTATTATGATCATCATTGACTGATGAAGAAAAGCTGATTTTATTTGTGCCTCAGGTAGTGAGCTACATTAGACTGAGTGTTTTGCAAGTTTTAGCAAGTAAGCAAACATGAGTGTTGTTGGTTTTGATTTCGGGAACGAGAGCGGTGTTGTTGCTGTTGCAAGGCAAAGAGGTATTGATGTAGTGCTTAATGATGAGTCAAAGCGGGAGACTCCTGCTATCGTATGCTTTGGAGACAAACAGCGCTTCATCGGTACAGCAGGAGCTGCATCGAGTATGATGAATCCGAAAAATACCATATCTCAAATTAAGAGGCTGATCGGGCGCCAGTTTTCGGATCCGGAGCTGCAGCGTGATATAAAGTCATTGCCCTTTTCGGTCACTGAAGGGCCTGATGGATATCCCTTAATAAACGCTCGGTATTTGGGAGAAAATAAGTCGTTTACACCTACTCAGGTCTTGGGAATGGTGTTTTCTGATTTGAAGATCATTGCTGAGAAGAACTTGAATACAGCAGTTGTAGACTGTTGCATTGGAATTCCTGTTTATTTCACTGATCTCCAGAGGAGAGCTGTTATTGATGCCGCCACAATTGCTGGCTTACACCCTCTTCGTTTGATTCATGAGACGACCGCTACTGCCTTAGCTTATGGTATTTATAAGACTGATCTACCAGAAAATGAACCAATGAACGTGGTATTCGTTGATGTGGGACATGCAAGTTTACAAGTCTGTATTGCTGCATTCAAGAAAGGTCAGCTGAAAGTTCTGGCTCACGCTTTTGACCGTTGCTTGGGTGGGAGAGACTTTGACGAAGTTCTTTTCCAGCATTTTGCTGCAAAATTCAAGGACGAATATAAGATCGATGTTTATCAGAATGCGAGGGCTTCTCTTAGGCTTCGTGCTGCTTGTGAAAAGTTAAAAAAGGTTCTCAGCGCAAATCCTGAGGCACCAATCAACATCGAATGTTTGATGGATGAGAAAGATGTTAGAGGTTTTATTAAACGAGATGAGTTTGAGCAAATTAGTGTTCCAATCTTGGAACGCGTGAAGAAGCTTCGCTCGAGAAGGCTCTAGCTGAGGCGGGACTGACTATTGAGAATATACATTCAGTTGAGGTTGTGGGATCAGGTTCTCGAGTCCCTGCAATAATTAAGATCCTGACCGAGTTCTTTAAGCTGGAGCCTAGACGTACAATGAATGCAAGTGAATGTGTTGCCAAAGGCTGTGCTTTACAATGTGCAATTCTTAGTCCCACATTCAAAGTCCGGGAGTTCCAGGTACGATTTAACTGCCTTTGTATATATCCTAACTCAATTGCATTTTTGCCCTGTGGCGTAATACTGAAAGATGTGTTTTTTGCTTTGTGTGTACAGGTCAATGAGAGCTTCCCTTTCCCCATTGCTCTGACATGGAAAGCTTCTGCTGGGGATACGCAAAATGGTGGAGCTGATAATGTGCAGAGCACTGTGGTATTCCCAAAGGGTAACCCGATACCTAGCATGAAGGCTTTGACTTTCTATAGGTCGGGGACCTTCACATTGGATGTACAATATGCTGATGCAACTGAGTTGCAAGTTCCTGCAAAGATCAGTCATTATACGGTAACTTCACTTTGCAATATTACTTAAAATTTATTAATCAAAACCGTATGTTGTCATTACTGATGGAATGTCTGTTTTCCTAACTCCAGATTGGCCCTTTCCAATCCAAAAACGGTGAGAAGGCAAAAGTGAAAGTTAAAGTGCGTCTGAATCTTCATGGTATTGTTTCTGTTGAATCGGCAACGGTAAGCCCTTGATCCTCCTGATGAAGTTTGTCTCTTATGCTCTATAGTGGCCTTTTAGTGTTTTTTGACTGAAAGTCTTCACGGTGTTGGTACAGTTAATATCGACTTATTTGCTCTGGTCATTTTTTATTGGTAATGAAAGGTTGTTTAGAACTCATACATTTGGTGAACATAGAGATTTCCAAGCTACTTTGTTCACTTTTGGAAAGTTGGTTTATGCGACTGTAAGATACGATTGGTGAAAATTGACTTCCCTTGAAAACATGGGTTAATCATGAAACAGCTGCTTGAGGAAGAGGAAGTAGAAGTTCCGGTTTCTAAAGAGTCGGACAAAGAACCAACCAAAATGGAGACTGATGAGGCTCCTGCTGACCCTGCTCCACCAGTCACGGCTGATGTAAATATGGAAGATGCTAAAGCTGAAAATGGTGTGCCGGAGTCAGGCGATAAGCCCACTCAGATGGAAGCAGATACCAAGGTACGTTACGATGCTTTTACATCATATGATTACTGTTATTATAGTTGCAATCCATTACCAATATTTTGTTCAATCTTTATTCTGTGTTGTTATGTGGTCCATGTATAGTAACTAGCCCTCTATCGAATTGTTTTTGCCTTGGATTGGAGGTATTATCACTGTACTGAGTTCGTTAGAGTTTTGCGCTCGTCAGGTGGAGGCTACGAAGAAAAAAGTTACTAAGAAAAATGTGCCCGTGTCAGAAGTTGTGTACGGTGCTCTCGCTACTTCTGATGTGCAAAAGTGTGTGGAGAAGGAATTCGAGATGGCTCTGCAGGATCGTGTCATGGAGGAAACCAAGGATAAAAAGAACGCCGTGGAGGCTTATGTTTACGATATGAGGAATAAGGTACGTAGAACGCCCTTATCTTTTATTGTCACACAGTTAAAACAAAATATTTATCATACCAGCCTTTCTCCTCTGCAGCTTCACGACAAGTATCATGATTTCGTAACCGATTCGGAGAGGGAGCTATTGACTACCCAGCTACAGGAGGTCGAAGATTGGCTATACGAGGACGGTGAGGATGAAACCAAAGGCGTGTATGTTGCTAAGCTGGATGAGCTCAAGAAGGTAAGAAATCCAAACTTCATTTCGTCGTACTATTTTGCTTCTCTCGTCGCCAGATATTTTGTGTTAATTCGTACTCGAAACCCCGCAGCAAGGTAATCCTGTAGAGGAGCGTTACAAGGAGCACACGGAGAGGGGATCCGTGCTCGACCAACTTATCTATTGCATCAATAGTTATCGGGAAGCAGCAATGTCGAACGATGCCAAACTCGATCACGTTGATTTGGCAGAGAAGCAGAAGGTATGTTCTTCTCCATCAGCCACGATCCACGGTTGAGGAATATGTTACGGACTATTAACTTCGATGTTACGATTATCAGGTTCTGAATGAATGTGTGGAAGCTGAGGCTTGGCTGAGAGAGAAAAAGCAGCAGCAGGAAACACTTCCAAAGCATGCAAACCCTGTTCTACTCTCTGCTGATGTGCGGAAAAAGATCGAAGCCCTTGATCGGTATTTTACTCAATCGCCCTCGAACTCCAATCTTTACTTTTAACAGTACTGCTTCTTCCGATCCGCCCTATAGCAAACGTCGTGCATTATCTGCTCGAAACGAAGTACAACGTATCTGTGTTGTATTGAAATTCTTCGTATCTTATATCAAGTTCTCCATCACAGGTTCTGCCGGCCAATAATGACAAAGCCGAAGCCAAAGCCAGCAAAACCGGCTACTCCGGAGCCAACCCCTCCGGCTCCATCCCAAGGCGGCGAATCTCAACCTGAAGGGACTGAAAACAATGCTTCCAGCCCCGGCCAAAAGACCAATGCAGGGGCAGGAGAAGAAGAGCCACCAGCTGCGGAGCCTATGGAAACCGATAAATCCGAGGGTTCTCAGAACGCGTGAGACGGTATATTTATCGGCGTAGTTGGATTCATTTGTACGACTAGCTCGAACCTGAAACTGGGACTTGATAATGGCTCTTTATAATCCTGTTTTTGCAGAGGGTTTTGTAAGAAATAACCTTGTGATTTTCTTCTGTTTATTTCAGTGGGAAAAAAAACGGTTGCCCCCTAATTTAAGGGTGTGTTTTGAGTTTTCCTACAAAGAGTTTGGTCATTTAGTGTGTGATTTTCACCTTATTTGAAGGGAATGGAACATTTTCCGGCATCTTATTCATGAAAAAGGGTTGTTTATGATTTGTTGTAATGAAAAACGTAAACATTTAGTTTAGTTGATATTTTTATTACATTTTCGATATTTCAGGGGGAGAAAGATACGTTTATAATGATGTATATTTTTCATTTGGTGTAATGATCAAATAGAGGATGAAAAATTTCAATTTTGCAAATTAAAGCAGGATTTTTCATTTTTTGTAATTCGAGACACGTTTCAATATTCAAATTTTTCGGCTGTCGGGAAATACTAAAAATGTCACTTCGCACATGTGATCGCCAAGCAAGAGTGTGGGACCAATTTGCCAGATTATTAAACCAAGCTACGTATTTTTTTGGATAATATAAATATGATTTCAGAAAATTCAACAAATCCAACTACGTATTTTTTGGATAATATAAATATGATTTGAAAATTCAAAAAAATAATGAGTTGAATATTTATATTCAACATAAAACTCTTGTTATCTTTATTTATACTGATTGCAAAAAATTAAAATTTCGTACTTTAATTCACCAAATTTACAAACTCGTATTAAAATTGCAAAATTAAAAAAATCTTCGATTTCCTCCCTATCCCGATTAGGGTATAGAAAGATTTATCAAAGATGAATTGAGGCAAATAATGATAGAAGATGCTAATTCATAAAACATTATGTTCCATGATAATACTCCTAACACAACTACTTTAACTTCTTAAAGATTTATTCTCAAGCAGATTCATAACAGTTTTGAGCTCTATCATACAACAAGTACAAATACTATCATCTCCATTCTCCAACCATTAACCTAAACGCAAACAAATACCAGCTAACTCAACCACTCACATTCTCACCAGATCCACCGTTCTCTTCATCTTCTCCGGTCCGAATCTTCGCGATCGCAGCTTGAGCCCTCTCGAGAATCTCCGTCTTCTGCAACTCCAAATCCCTGTGAAAATCCATCCTCATCTTCTCCAGCTCCACCATCTGCTGCCTCTTGCTACTCTCAATCCTCTCATATATCTTGCTAAACTTCCGAAACGAATCCGCTATCATCTTGAACGAACCGCCTCCGGTCCTCTTCGCCTTCTTCGGAGGAAGCCCATCCGACTCCTCCCCCTCCGGCGACCCGCCCGGGCTATCCATCATCTCGTCCAACCCGTTCGACCGGTTCAAGTAAACCCTAGGGTTCATGAACACGTACTCGCCGGAGTCCACCCCACACGACAAACCGGCCGATTGTTGGATTTGCGACGACAAGAGCCCGTCCATCTTCTTGAAGTATACCCACTCTGACGACCCTCCTCCGACCTTCATCTTCTCCTTCTTGTACTTCTTCTTCAACGTGTCTAAACGGTTACGGCACTGGGTGTCGGTTCTCTCGATTTTCGACCCTTCCGATACCTTCTCCGCAACTTCTTGCCACTCTTCGGAACGGAGACTCTTCCTACCATGCTTGAGAAACCGATCTCCCCACGCGTCGAGTAGGACCAAAGTCTCATGCTCGGTCCAATCCGTGAGCGGATTACGCCCCCCATACGACGGCTTCGGAAGAGAAGGAGGAGCGGAAGAAGGCGGCGGTGGTAGTCTAGGGGCGAATTCATAACTCGAGATCAGATTCTTGAGCTTCCTCTTCTTGGGATGCCTCTGTTCATCACCATCATCATCATCATCGTCGTCTCCGTATTCATAGTCATCTTTGCTTATGCGTTGAACACCGTTCCCATCATCATCGTCGTCATCTTCCTCATCATCGTCTTCCACCTCATTCACTCCCTTCTCATCATCCTCGTCATTGTCATCATCCTCACCATCAGAAGGATTCTCATTTCGGCCATTTGTGTAAGCATTGGAAGTGTAAGTTACTTCATCCTCATCATCCATCACTCCCACACAACCAAATTTATCAAGATTGAATCTTTACACACAAATCTATTTTATTATCCAACAAAGATCCTAGCTTCCATAAAAATACCTACACCCACACACAATTCATATTATTATTTCCAGAAAAAATACAGAAATTAAATAAATTATCCTTCTCAGATCCAGCTAAGAACTCAAATTTTCTCATCAAAATTCAAGTCACTATTGCAATACACATATCAAGAAATTAATAAACCTATCTACCATCCAGCTAAGAACCCTAGATTTCCTCGAAACAATGATAAAAATACATAATTCATATCATTATTGCTACATAAACACAGCAACAAAATCAATTTCCATCTTAAGCTACCAAATTGAAGAATAACACTACCTAAAAACAGAATCTGTGCTGATCCCACAAAATAAATCCATACCTATCAAGAACCCTAACAAATATTTACTTGAATTTACCTCAATTGTACAGTCGACGGCCTTCAAGATTCAAGCTCGCCGACAACAAGAACCCCATATATTTGAGTAGAATTATGATCAAATTGAGAAACGGGAGTTTGTATACGCTAGATCCCACGTGAAATCGGACAAAATCTGTGGGTAATTAAGATGTTTTTGAGGGATTTTGTTGCGTTGGGGGAGAGAAAGTGGACAAAGACGCATCTTTTTGTGGGTAGAATTGCCGATGACGTAATTGTGAAGTGGCAGTTGCTATAATGCGCCGAATATGCGCTCGTTATGCTTGGCTGCTTCTCTCTCCTTGGGCCCAATTATTTTGCGCTAATGGGCCGAGATAGAGATCTGCACAAAGTCTACGTATTTCTCTTCCTATTTTAGGTTGGTAGGAAGGTTACATTAAAAGCAAATTCTAAATTAATTGTCTAATAATCAAATCTTTTTTATTAGAAAAAAGACTTGATTATGGTCTGTTTGGAAGTATTTATAAATAATTTATTTTAAATTATTTTAAATAATAAGTCATTTTACATGTTTAGAAAAATTTATCGAAATAATTTATTCTAAATAATAATTTTTTTTATTTTTATAAATTAATATTATTAACTTATAACAACTTATAAATAACTTTTAAGGAAGTTCCCGTATCAAATCCTGACAACTATTTATTTTATTTTATTTTTTTGCTTACATAAGTTATTGTTATTGCATGTATTCAAATATAATTAACTTATTAAATTTAAGTGCTTATACATAAATTCTTATGGAATAAGTTCTTTTGTCATAAGTTATTAATTAAGTTGATTTTCCAAATGGGGCCTATATTGATTCATACTTTGCAAAATTATTTAAGTTTTGACAATACATTTTTGCAAACAAATTCCATTTTGCTTGGCTACAAAAAGAATACCAATAAAATCAACAGTCGGAGATAAATTCGATTTCAGTCCTCTAATATAACATTTGATTACTTTATATTATTACATAATGTGGTCATCTCCGATGTTAGTCTAAAAACTTATTATCGATTTCGATCCTACAACTTTATAAAATACATGATTTCGAAAGTTTCAAACTTTCAGTTTGAAGTTTATATTATTATAAATAAGAAAATAAAATATAATCAAACGAGTTCGATTTTGGTTTTGGTTATGCAATGCAGTATCTATCCATTTTCTATTCTCGTGACTCAAGAGAGTGTTCCGTTATAACTTTACAAAATGTTCCATTTAGTCATCTAATAAATATTGTAATTCACACGCCTTCTTCAATTTCATAATTTCCATTGGATGATCAAATTAAACATTTTATAAAGTTATAGAATTAAAATTCGACACGATCATATTATATGACAAAAAACGAATAAAGACCATATTAGAGGATCCGAATCGATATTTTTCTCTCGGAGTTCGTGTCAAATAATGATATTGGCAACAAAATTAGGGTAATAATACATTAGATAATTCAAATTGAATTTTCAACTATACTACCCTACTCTAAAAATGGGAAGTACAAGAAAATAGAAAAATAAAATAAAATAAAATAAAATAAAATAAAATGATAATTAAAAACCTTCATCTCTTTCATGAAAATTTACACACACTAATATAATACGCGCACTTTCGCTCTCTTGATATCAGAATTCGATTTTGTATTTCTCGGCTCGTTCACTCCTCCGATCTGCAGGCTTCGCCAGTTTCAAACGTAATCTGCAAAAATGGTCAGTTTCTTTGCTTCAATCCGAATTCAATTGTTTTTTTCGCATCTTGGCACATGTTTGTTAGATCTGCCATCTCTTACGAATTGATTTTGGTTGGCTGGTTTTCTGATTGATTGTTCTTGTAATTTTGGGATGAGATTCCAAATTTAGACGCTTCGAACTTGAGCGCTGGATTTGCAATTTGTTTAAAATTTCCAGCTTTTTAAGATCTGGCACTAATATTATTTGTTACTGACTCAATTTTTGTTGTTCGTTTCATAATTTCAATTTTGGTGCAGCCGCTCAGATTAGAAATCAAGGTAACTAAATCATTTCGGTTGGGATATTCTGTGTATTTGTTTATTGTATCTTATTCCTTTTTAATTTGTTTAATTTGTTTATCAGAGGAAACTTAAACAACTATCAGAAAGAGTAAAATCAGTGGATCTACATCCAACAGAGCCATGGTATGTTTCTGCCAATCAACTGCCTTCTGCACTTGCAGTTAGCAGTACGCATAAATCATGATAAAGGATTCATTTTTTCTTGAAGAGGAATAGTTTTTTTGGTTGTCACACAATTTTCTGGGTTTTCAGTTCTCTAGATTTTAGTTATTCATGTTTTGTGCACTTTTACAGGATATTAGCAAGTCTGTATTCAGGGACTGTATGCATTTGGAATTACCAGACTCAGGTTCGGGGAATGTGCAATTAATTTTACGATATGTGATTCAATAATTGTTCTTCTTTGTAAACTTCGTAATAAAATAAGTTTTCAGATGTAAGCAACTTATTCAGATTGTACGACACTCTTATGCAGTGGAGGAATTCGTGTTACATATTTCTGACATAAATGAGGTTGCCTTTGCATCCGTTGTGCTAACTATTAACCATCTTCATGTTTACCTTCATTTTATATGCGTGTACATGTGTGCGTGGATTAGATTCTATCTACAACTTGTTTAACTAGAGCTATAGGACTCAACTTTAAGATTATAGTTTCTCTAAGAACCGTGAATCTAATGGAAATCAACATGCCTACTTCGTAATATAATAATAAAAAAAAAAGCTGTGCATTATCAGGAAGAATCATTTGTGGAGGGATGTGAAGTTCCTGCAAACTTTTGTAACTGGTTATTCAAATATCCTCTCTTCTTCATATTCTAAGACTTAATTTCTGCTGCTGCAGACAATGGCTAAATCTTTTGAGGTTACAGACCTACCAGGTACATGAATATAAAACCATTTCTTTCTCCTCTGGATACTAGAAAACATTTATTCTAATAAGGAATATGCTTATATAAGTTCCTGCGGCATCATCTTACAGTCAGGTCTGCTAAGTTTATTGCACGAAAGCAGTGGGTTGTTGCTGGTGCTGATGATATGTTCATTCGCGTGTACAATTACAATACAATGGATAAGGTGAAAGTGTTTGAGGCCCATACAGATTATATTAGGTGTGTGTCTGTTCATCCCACTCTCCCTTATGTGCTGTCATCCTCCGACGATATGCTTATAAAGCTTTGGGACTGGGAGAAGGGATGGTTGTGCACTCAAATTTTCGAGGGCCATTCCCATTATGTAATGCAAGTGACTTTTAATCCAAAAGATACCAATACTTTTGCCAGTGCTTCACTTGACCGCACTATTAAGGTATAAGTGCTAATGCCCACAGATTAGTTGCTTCCCTGGATTTTCTGTTAACTTGACTTCAAAGGATGGATCCTAATGTTGCTTTCATAGATTTGGAATCTTGGCTCCCCCGATCCAAATTTTACCCTGGATGCACACCTCAAAGGAGTCAATTGTGTAGATTATTTTACGGGTGGTGATAAGCCATATCTAATTACGGGCTCTGATGATCACACTGCTAAGGTTTGTGCCTTGTTCTACCTTCATTCTTCTTGGATGTCGAGCTCCTGTTGAAGGCCCTAAAATTTCCTTTAAACTTGCAAATAGGTGTGGGATTACCAGACAAAGAGCTGCGTGCAGACACTAGAAGGCCACACACACAATGTTTCTGCAGTTTGTTTCCATCCTGAACTTCCCATTATTATTACTGGCTCAGAGGATGGTACAGTCCGCATTTGGCATGCAACAACTTACAGGCGAGTTTCATGCAGCATCTTCTTTGC
Source organism: Lavandula angustifolia (assembly GCA_028984105.1). NCBI lineage: Eukaryota > Viridiplantae > Streptophyta > Magnoliopsida > Lamiales > Lamiaceae > Lavandula > Lavandula angustifolia. The sequence goes on along the minus strand of CM054821.1, from coordinate 6,989,119 downwards.
ATACATTTACTATCATGGGCGTACCTTTTCCAATTTTTTCTATTTTGTTCTTCTAATATCTCACCTTTGTATCATTTGCAGACTTGAAAACACACTGAATTATGGCCTTGAAAGAGTTTGGGCAGTTGGCTACATAAAAGGTTCAAGAAGGTAAGTCGCATGACAGTTGATTGGATTTAGTGGTTGGGGGTTGTCTAGAAGTCCTAAATTTCACATTGGTTCATGTTTTTGAATTTGAATTTGAATTAATACTTGTTTTTGAGAAAAGTGATGTGAATGAACTGCATATTTAATATTTGAATCTCAATGTTGAAATCTTGAAGAAATTTGTTGAATCTCAGTGTTTAAGATAATTGTGAATCTAAATGTTCGTATATTTGCAACTTTTGTATATATCTGATTCACTCTATGCTCAGGGTCGTAATCGGTTATGATGAAGGGACGATCATGGTAAAGCTTGGCCGGGAGGTGCCTGTTGCTAGTATGGACAATGGAGGGAAAATAATCTGGGCCAAGCACAATGAAATCCAGACAGTCAACATCAAGAGTGTTGGGGCAGGTTATGAGGTATGAATTGTTTTGAACATAATAGCACAATTGATGGCCAATTGCATTCCTATAATTAAGCTTCCTCAGGTTGCTGATGGAGAGAGACTGCCTTTGGCAGTTAAGGAATTGGGAACTTGCGATCTTTATCCCCAGGTAATTTTCTTTGCCGTATATAAACATGTAGCTTTAAGTGTTAAATTGCTATTTTTCTACGAGAATCCTTGTGGTTTTTCTTTTCAGAAAAGTGGAATTGTATGCTACCTCATTATACATACATTCTTTTAGGTTCACCCTTGCCATTTTTAGTTCGTTATACTGTATGAATTTTCACTAAATTATCATGGTTAATGATGTTTGTTTTACGTCATTTGTGAATAAACTGGAATTTTATCCAATTTGCTTATGTCGTTGCTTATAGTGACAATTGACAATCTCTACTCTGGTTATTTTCCTAGGTGTGAAGCTATATTTACAGTTAAACCTCGATAAAGTAATAACCTTGGGACCGAGAAAAAATATTCATTTAACGAGGTTATTACTTTATCGAACATTATTTTAGTGTATTGATCCATATCGGGACCGAAATAAATTATTATCTTAGCGAGATTATTACTTTATCGAGGTTTACCTGTATTTACTGGCTTAGCATATATGGAAACCCATGCAATTATTTATTTGATTTTTTTTCTTACAAAATCTTCTGGAAAGGTATTTCTTTTCTTTATGTTTTTGGAAGTCTTTTAACTGCCCAATGTGTTATCTTTAACGATATAAGTGCATAGAAAATCGGGAACATTTGCATTACGATTCTTGTTAAATGAAGCTCAAATCAGCTGATCAGTTTTTTACTTTCTTATGTGGCAGAGCTTAAAGCATAATCCTAATGGTAGGTTCGTCGTTGTATGCGGAGATGGTGAATACATAATTTACACAGCTTTGGCATGGAGAAACAGATCGTTTGGCTCAGCATTGGAATTTGTTTGGTCAACGGAAGGAGAATATGCTGTTAGAGAAAGTCCTACTAAGATTAAGATTTTCTCCAAAAATTTTCAGGTTATTATTTTTTTATTTTTATATTTTATAATTTTTTTTGTCTTAAAGTATCATTTTTATGTTATGATTTATGTTCTAGTTATAATCTTGTTTTTGCCTCTCGATTCTCTTTCTTTAGTCTTGCATTTAGTTATGTTCCAGTTCTGATCCTAGCATCACAGTAGTGCCTCATTTTGCACAAAAGTGATTGTTGCACATTATAGTGGCTAGTTTAATATGCAGGTTTGTTCTTCTTAATAGTCAGATGATCGATAAATGTGCACTGTCCATCACCGAACCTTTTCAGTACTCTGTATTTAAGTGTTTACTTCTTCCTATCGGTGTTAATGATTTCAATGGTTTTATTTCAGGAGAAGAAAAGCATCCGGCCCACCTTTTCTGCTGAGCGCATATACGGGGGCAATCTATTAGCAATGTGTTCAAATGATTTTATTTGTTTCTATGATTGGGCAGATTGTAGGTTGATATATCGAGTTGGTGTCAGTGTTAAAGTAAGAAAAAATTCTGATTAAGATTTTTAGTACGGATCTTACGGTTTTGGCCGTATAATTTTGTTTTCTTTTTTGGTTATGTATTCCAGAATCTCTATTGGGCTGATAGCGGAGATTTGGTGACCATTGCTAGTGATACAACATTCTACATTCTTAAATACAATGTAAGTCCTTCGTTCATATTATATATATAACGAGTGTACCCCCGAGTTCTATTTAGGGAAGTGTTTGTAACTTAATTGGCCTTTACATGTTGCAGCGTGATGTCGTTTCTGCTCATCTAGATAGTGGGCGATCAGTAGATGAAACTGGTATTGAAGATGCTTTTGAGCTTCTTTATGAAATTAATGAACGAGTACGGACTGGAATCTGGGTTGGGGATTGTTTCATTTACAATAACTCTTCCTGGAGACTCAATTATTGCGTCGGTGGCGAGGTAGGATTTACACCACCGTATATGCTTTTTTTTCAGTGTGCTCTTTTATCGATGTTATTTCCAGAACACGAGAAAGCAACGCTGTGTTATGTGATGTTCTAGGTGACAACGATGTTCCATTTAGATCGACCCATGTACCTGCTCGGCTATCTTGCTAGTCAAAGTTGCGTTTATCTCCTCGACAAAGAATTCAAGTGAGTAATTCGTGCTTTCTCTTACAAAAATAGTCCATATTGTTATAATAATGAGTTGTAAGTTTGTGCAATCTTTGACCATTAATAAATTTAAGTGACCTCCGTCTTCATAGTGCGAGGAGAAGAGTTCGTTCCTGTTTACTTTTGATTTTAATGATCTCTCATAAATGGAATTTGGATGAATCTTGCAGTGTTGTGGGATATACATTGCTGCTCAGCTTGATCGAGTACAAGACTCTCGTAATGCGTGGTGACTTGGAAAGGGCAAATGAGGTCTTACCATCAATTCCAAATGAACATCTCAACAGGTTTCCGTTATCGACTAATTAATAAGTTTTCTCCAAAAATACATGCATGATAAACTTAGTTAACTTGTCTCGAAAAAAAATTAATTTTCATGTCCTCCCCTTCGTCTCACTCTCTTTTTATCTGATTCCAACACATAAATTCCTCCGACCATTTTGCCAACAAGATTAAACTTAAATGTTCATGTTGCACGCAGTGTGGCTCGTTTCTTGGAATCACGAGGTATGATAGAAGACGCACTTGAAGTCGCTACAGATCCTGATTATAGATTTGAGTTGGCCATACAGCTAGGCAAACTCGAGATTGCTAAGGTAAATGTGTTGACCTTTTATGGTATGATTATGTTTATCCGTCGTTCTGTTGACTTTTGGAAGATTATCCTTAATGTTTTACACGCCGAAATCTCGTCTTCTGGATTAATTACGTTATTCTTATTGTTCGACTTTCACGGTCTTTACTGCAGGAAATCGCAACAACAGCACATAGCGAGTCTAAATGGAAGCAATTGGGTCAATTAGCCATGTCCTCTGGAATGGTATTCACCTTATTCTCATTCCATGAGCCAAAATATGATAAATGATGTTAAAAAACTCGAGATTCCGATAAGCCCTTTTCGCTGCGAAATTTTGTTTATTCCGGTCTAGTAGTTCATGCTTCTTTTATGTCCCAGTTGGAGCTGACAGAGGAATGCTTGAAGCGAGCAAACGACTTGAGCGGCTTGCTGCTACTCTATTCTTGTTTAGGCGATTCGGGAGGAATTACGGAACTTGCTTCTCTTGCCAAAGAAAATGGGAAGAACAACATTGCATTCACTTGTTTATTTAAGTTGGGCAAGTTGGAGGACTGCCTTCAGCTATTGGTTGATAGGTAACCTTGTTCCTAAATCTAGTCGGTCCGCCGTCTATCTATGATGAGTAAATAATTAGTCCTCTTGCAGCAATCGGATACCCGAGGCTGCACTAATGGCACGGTCGTACCTCCCGAGTAAAGTGCCGGAGATTGTCAACCTTTGGAGAAAGGACCTCACCAAGGTCATCATCTTTCTACTATTTAATTCCTTTAATAACTGGCCGTTTTGATTATTTGGAACCAAGGTTTTAAAAACCCATGAGGTTTGGAACAACTCGATGAATTTAGTAGATCGTTTTAGAAGGCCCTAATCAAATGACTATAGATCGAACCTATCCAATTTTTACAGTACGATGGTTGGCTGTTCACGGCCTAGCTGTACCTACCGTGTTGAAATCCTAAAAGAAATTTTGTTATTGAATTTGGCTTCATTACTATCTGCAGATTAATCTGAAAGCTGCGGAATCTCTTGCTGATCCGGAAGAATATCCGAATTTATTCGATGATTGGCAAATTGCTTTAGATGTTGAAGCCAAAGCTAAAGAAACAAGGTCTCTCTTTTTGCTCCTTTATTATTTAATCCAAGCACTATTTGTACGAAGATTACGACTTAATTTGTTTCGATTTCTTTGAAGGGGCAAATATCCTCCAGCATCTGAGTATGTGCAGCAAGCTGATAGATCAACTGCAAGCCTTGTAGAAATTTTTAGAAGCATGCAAATGGAGGAAGAAGAAGAAGGATTGGAAAATGGAGACTTGGATTATGAGGTATTTGCTGAATTTATTTCCTATAAAACTTTATCTCCTTAAGCTATAATAGTTTATACGGAATGGATCATATAGGAAGCCGCCTTAAGATAGGAAATAAGAAGCGATTTGCACCCTTCATCTTATCATTTAATGGTTTGAATTGAATATATTCTCGTTCTGCATAATTCTTATCTCTCTTACGCATAAGGGCAAAAATGTAAAATTACAGGGTTTATGCATAAAATCCATAACGAATATGCATAACTGATGAAACTATCTGCACCTTTCATCTTATCGTTTGATGGTTTTGATTGAATATTTTCTGGAATATTCGTTATGCATAATCCTTACATCTTTTACGCATAAGTGTAAAATTATAGGTTTATGCCTAAAATATATTATGAATATGCATAAAAAATATAGGCACTATGTATACTTTCTATTTCCTATATAAGTCTGGCTTCCTACCAGATTTGCACCCAGGGGCGGATCCAGAATTACGAGAGAGGGGGGCAAAACCAAGAAATTCGATAGAGAAGAGAGTGAAGTGTACATTCGGGGGGGGAATACGAAATTTTTTAAAAATTACATGTATAAAATCGCGTTTTGACACGAGTTTGGGGGGCTGCCGCCGCCGGGCGCCCCCTAGGATCCGCCATTGTCTGCACCTTTAGTTTAACTCCCCTATATAAGTCGGCTTTCTACCGGATCCGTACCCTTATAGTATAACTGCAAAGCATGTTATCGAACTTATATAGGATGCTGGGCAGAATGGACATGAAGAACAAGAAGCTTCACATAATGAGCAAGAACTAGAAGGGCAAGACGATGTGCAAGACGAGCCGGTCGTGGTGGATGCCGATTCGAGCGATGGTGCTGTACTTGTGAACGGCAATGAGGATGAGGAAGAGGCATGAGTTCTGATCTCTTTCTTACTTGTTTTGCAGTGCTTGGATAAGCACAATTAATTTTGTTGTTGGAGGCAAGACATACTAGTGAAAGGCTCTTTGCAGTTGCTATTCTTTCTAGCATTATGTGATTTCACATACTTTACCATAGTATTGAAATACTCTTAAATTCTTCATGTTTTATGAGGCAGAGATGTAATTGGTTTGGCCTCAATCAAATCATACTTAGTTCGAATTTACTACTCCTTTCGTCCCGTTATTCTTGTTATATTTTTTAGCTGTACCACTATTTTTGTTTTCGTCCAAAAAGTAAAGTAATATGTGGACCATAATCAATCTAAACAGTGGAACCAATTACTTTTAACTCTTTTCCTCCTACCTAAAACAAGAATAGCGGGAGGAATGCAATTAGTGATAAAAAGTTGGGCCTGGATATAGCGAGTTGGGCCTGCACATAGCAAAAAGAATCCGGCCCAAAAACAGTTAAAGATGATGGTTTCTATATTAATTTATGTTAATATCCTGAATACCCCTCTCTTTTATTATTTCCAATCCAAAATCTAAGGACTAAATTAACCCCTTTGAAATTCTTTCTATATTAATTTATGCTAGTATGCTAAATAACCCTCTCCTTTATTATTTCCAATCCAAATCTATGGAATAAATTAACCCCTTTGAAATTCTTAAGAAACATATCATTCTAAACCACCAAGGGGTATAATAGTCATATAAAATTTAAGCTCCGCCTTTACTACCAATGTATCGTAATATCTAGTGTTTAATCCCTGTTATGGTGAATTTAAAATTAATATGTTTCACATACGTTGAAAAACCTTTCAAAAAATAACTTATATCCGTCGAAAATTGAATTAATTTAATTTTGATATGATTACCTTATAATTATACCGACAATTTGTATAATTCCCCGTAATTTAGCATGTAATGTAGTTTTCTGCATTTAACCTTGTATATATCATCCTATATATACAGACATCTACTGTTAGACAAAACCACTCAAGATTTTCTTAAAAAAATCGAAACGAAGAAAAGATATGGAGAATTTGAAGAAGATGATGGTTCTGTTCTTGTGCATGATGATGATCGTCTCCATTAATGGGGAGACGAGAGAGGAGTGTTATGCACGTTGTATTGAGAAATGCCGCCGTGATGACGGAGTACAATGCATCAGTAGCTGTACAATTACGCTGCGTTGCAACGATAAACCACCTAATTCCGCCGCCGTGAATGGTGGCTTTCAAGCTAATAATGCAAAACCCTAGAAGAAGAATTCCTCCGGCAGCTTCTTATAAATTGTTTAGGTAGAAGTTAAATTTATGTTGATAATAAAATGTTACAAATTTTAATTAATTTTGCTTTAATCTCTCGAAATTGCAGGTTTCGATCGCCTATTCCGAAATTGCATCCTAATACTACAAATTTTATTTAAAATTCTTAATTCTGAATCCGCTCTTATTTAACTGAAGGACTTGATTTCGCCCTCGTTATCCGAAATTGAATATTGGCACCTCGAAATAACAAAACTTCTTAATTTTGGTTATGCTCCGGTTTCTGTACTCAACCACTTGATTCGGTTCTCCTCCGAAATTGCAGATTCGCACTCGTAAAATTATAAAATCTTCCTCAAGAAATTCTTAATTTTGGATCTACCATGATTTTCAATTATGAAGCCTGACTAAGCGATCCGACCCACATTGGGCCGAGTGCTCAGGTGGTTTGGCCAATAGTGGGCCAAGAAATATTGAATGGTGATGTGGGCGGGGGTTTACGAGAAATACAAATAACCTCTGGCTTTTTTAAGATTTGGCGAGCAATCTGGAATAACTAGTGAATTTTCTTCCCGAAATTGCATATTTGCACCCCAAAATTACAAATTTTACCTCCCAAATATCATTGACTGAAAGTAAAAAAATTTAACTCAAACAACATCAACGTTTTATTCCATCACCCAATAAACTCTTTATTATTACATTACAAGTAATTAAACAAGTGCATGCACAATAAGATTTCCCTAGTGCTCTACACCTTCACGGTATGCGGCGGCACCACTTCCGAACACGCCGGTGCTCGGCGGCTCCGGCTCCAGCTCCGGCACCGGACAAGCCTTGATGCAGTCCTTAAAGCAGTCAAGATTTATCGGCGGACCACCGCATTTGCTCATGCAATCGGAAAAACAGTCCCCGTTCACCGACACGGACAGAGCCGATATAATCAGCAACATGAACACAACAAATTTCATTCTCGAGCTCTTCGTTTTTCTTTCGATTTGTTTGTTTTCGTCGAAGGATGTAAGAATACTTATACACATAATCTTACTTATATAGTCTTTGAAATTTATAGGTGGTTTATTAAGCTAAGCAATGCAGTTATGCCGATGCCGAATTAGGGCACACAATCTTTAACGGAAGGAAAATTTGTGACAAATCGGTACCGGATTAGGTCAAAATCGGTTTTCAGTCCGGCACGGTAACACCGATTGAAAAAATTAAAACCAGATCGAAAAATTGAATTTTGTGAAATTACATGCTAAAAAACCGAACCGATTTTCTCAAAATCAGTCCGATTTGGAGATTAATAAACCCTCCGTCCCATTAGAAACGATACGTTTCTTTTAGGCGCGGTACTCAAGAAATGGTGTTATATGATGTAGATTGTTCGACTTTTTTAGTAGTTAAAATGTGGTATGTACAATCTTTGATATTTTTGAAAACATGTCATTTGTAATGGTATGTCCCCATACGGAGGGAGTAATACTCATACAACATATTCCTTCCGTTCCAATTATAATATCCACATTGTTTTTTACACGATTTTTAATGAGAATTGTTAGTTGTGAGTTGAGATGTGTAAATGTATGAGTCCTACAAAAAGTTGTATTTAATAATTTGCTAAAAAGGGATACTAGTAAAAGGCTCTTTGGAGTTGCTATTCTTTCTAACATTATTTTATTGCACTTATATATGATTTCACATCCTTTACCATAGTATTGAACTACTCTTAAATTCTTCATGTTTTATGAAGCAGAGATGTAATTGGTTTGGCCTCAATCAAGTCATACTTTATTCAAATTTACTCTCCTTTCGTTCCGTTATTCTTGTTTTAGTTTTATTTTTTAGTTGTACCATTATTTTCGTTTTCGTCCAAAAAATAAAATAATATGTTGACCACAATCAATCTAAACAGTGGAATCAGTTACTTTAATACTTCTCCACCCACCTAAAACAAGAATAGCAGGACGAGTGCAATTAGTGATAAAAACTTGGGCCTGGATGTAGCGAGTTGGGCCTGCACATGGCAAAAAGAATCCGATCCAAAAACAGTCAAATATCCTGAATACCCCCCTCTCTTATTATTTCCAATCCAAAATCTGTGGACTAAATTAACCCCTTTGAAATTCTTAAGAAACATATCATTCTAAACCACCATAGCAGGGGTATAATAGTCATAAAAAAATTTAAGCTTCGCCTGTACCACCAATGTGAGTATCGCAATATCTATGTTTAATTCCTATTACGATGGATTTAAAATTAATGTATTTCACATACGCTGCAAAAACCTTTTAAAAAAATAACATAAATCCGTCGAAAATTGATTTAATTTAATTGTGATATGATTACCTTATAATTGAAAGTAATTCAATCCCCTGCCTTATCTCATTCAATGGATACGTATATATAGAATACAACACATCCTCATCTATTCTAAGCTAGGATTATGGTAGGTTCTACAATAAGGAAACAACTATACAAATTAAATGGATATTGATTTGTTACTATAATCTATCATAGTCTTGATTGATTTGTTACTATAATCTATCATGATCTTGATTTGTTACTATAATCTATCAGCCCCCGCAGTCGAAGCGGGAGGTTCTCGAACATTGAGACTGTTGCGAAAATCTTCAAAGAGTACACGGGGTAGTCCTTTGGTGGTGAAGATATCCACTATTTGATAGAACGAGCACTTGACCACGAGCCGCTCGTTCACGAACGAATAAAATGTCTAGTTCAATGTGTTTCGTCCGCTGGTGCTGCACTGGATTGCCCGACAAATATATAGCACTAACATTGTCGCAATATACTAGTGTAGTTTGCTGCAAAGGACAATGTAGTTCTAAAAGAAGATTGCGAAGCCAACATGCTTCAGAGACAAAATTAGCAACTCCACGATACTCAACCTCCGCACTAGATCGAGATAGAGTAGGTTGGCGTTTGGAAGACCATGAGACAAGATTATCACCAAGATAGACACAATAGCCAGAGGTCAATGGTCGCGTGTCCGGACCCCCCCCCAATCGGCGTCCGTATACGAAAATAAATCGAATGAAGTGGACTTGGAAATATGAAGACCAAAAGATAGGGTCCCTTGTATGTACCGTAAAATTCTCTTCAAGGCATGCCAATGAGCGTCGGCCGGAGCATGCATGTGGAGGCATATTTGTTGGACGACATAAGAGATGTCGGGACGCGTAAACGTCAAATATTGAAGAGCGCCGGCTAAGCTACGGTACTGTGTAGGATTAGAGTATAAGGTGCCGACATTAGAACTGAGCTTGCTGGACGTGTCCACAGGTGTAAGAGATGGCTTACAATCGGTCATGCCGGCTTTCTCTAGAATTTTCGAGGCATATTTTTGCTGCCTGAGAAAGAGACCATTGGATGTTTGGGTGACGGCAATTCCCAAGAAATAGTGTAGCGAGCCAAGGTCCTTCATGGCAAATTCATTGGCCAGACTTGCCATAATAGACGTGCGTAGAGATTCCGAAGAGGCGGTGAGGATGACATCACCAACATATAGCAAGAGGTAAGCGAGTTCCGGCCCTCGGTGATAGACAAATAAGGAATGGTCCGATTTGCAGTGGATAAATCCGATGGTAGAGACAAATATGGCAAAACGAGTGTACCACGCCCTTGGCGCTTGTTTAAGGCCGTATAATGATTTCTTTAGCAAGCACACATGATCCTGATATTCGCGAGAACGAAAACCAGGAGGTTGATGCATGCTTATTAAAAGAAGAAGGGGATAAAGTACCTGTAGTGGAGGTCATGTGCGAAGTTGCCCCAGTATCCATGTACCAATTGTCGTCCGGCGAAGTCACGGACATGGTGTGCATGGCTGCTTCAATATCCGTGAGAGACGGCGAAGTAGGAGGAACACTTACCGTATAAGCTTGTTGCGGGTGAGGACCAAGAACGCCTTGCTGGACACGTGGTTGTGGGGGATGATGAGCCATGGGGGTAGTGGGATACGGGCACGGAGGGGCAGACCAAGACTGCTGTGAAGGCCAATAAAACCACGGAGGATAAGATGGCCAGAAAGGAGAGCGATGGCCAGCAGGTGGTTGAGAACGGCTGCCGCCGCCGCCGGTTTGCATATTATGTCGTCCACGACCTCGAGGAGAGGCTGATTTAGTTTAGGAATTTGAATGACCACGACCTCTCTTGGAAGTAGAGGCGGATGAATTAGGGTTTCCAGATCTGGTGTGTGATTCGGTTGCAACTGACGGAGATGACGAGAAGAGAGCAGTATTAGATGCAGTGGCAGCCATGAAAGATTGCTTCGCCTTTCGAGTTTCTTCCAGAATGAGACGGGAGCGGGCCTCATAAAAGGGGGGAAGAGGATCCCTTTGTTGAATAAAGGTGGCAAAATTGTCGTATTGCTCATTGAGTCCAGCAATAAGTTGCCGCACCAAACGTTGATTGGAAACCGGTGCACCGACATTAGATAATTGATCGGTAAGCATTTTGAGTTCTTGGCAATATGATGAGATATTAGCAAAATCGTCAAGACGAACCTGAGTAAACTGATTCTCCAGATAAACAGCGCGGGAGTTTTTATTGTCTTGAAAAATATTTTGAAGGCGCGTCCATGCGGTTTCGGCGGTGGAATCTGGTTCCAAAATGGTGTGGAGAAGGTCCACTGGAGGACAATAGCATCGAGACGAGACCACAAATCTTTATCGCCATCGGGAGTAGGGGTTGTCGGCGGTATGATATGATCAATGACCTTATATGCACGGCAGTGTATCTTGAAGAGTTCGGACCAAGAAGAATATTGGCCCTTCTCCGTTTCGAGGGTATAGGAATAAAGTTCTTAACGTTGGAGACAGCAAGGGCAGGATGAAAGTCGGGTTTTCCGGTAGCCATTGATGGAAAAAATAGAGAGATGAAAAGAAAAGATAAACAGCAGAAGGTAGGTTGAGGGGATTGAAGCTTATGTATAGTGGTAGAGGGAAAAAGGGGATAGCAAAGACATCCAAAAACCCGTAAGTGTGTATATGAGGGATTCCTATTATAAAGCATGCGGAGAGGGGAGGCATTAACAAGGGTTTTTAAAGGAAGTATGTTGAGTAAATATGTGGCCATGGCTAATGCGTGATGCCAAAAATTGTAGGGTAGGGATGCTTGAGCAAGAAGAGTTCGAAGATTATTGCTAATGGTTCGGATTTTACGTTCAGCACTCCCCCTAACATGTAGGATGGTATGGACATCGGACTACTACATATAAGAACAAATGGCCCATAAGGACCGGTCCAACATAGGGGTCAAACAAACCAACATCTTGGACCTGCTTTGATACCATGAAAGTAATTCAATCCCCTGCCTTATCTCATTTAATGGATACATATATATAGAATACAACTCATCCTTATCTATTCTAAGCTAGAATTATGATAGGTTCTACAAATAAGGAAACAACTATACAAATTAAATGGATATTGATTTGTTACTATAATCTATCAATAATTATACCGACAATTTGAATAATTCCCCGTAATTTAGCATGTAATGTAGTTTTCTGCATTAAACCTTGTATATATCATCCTATATATACAGACATCTACTGTTAGACAAAACCACTCAAGATTTTCTTTAAAAAATCGAAACGAGATAAAGATATGGAGAATTTGAAGAAGATGATGGTTCTGTTCATGTGCATGATGATGATCGTCTCCATTAATGGGGAGACGAGAGAGGAGTGTTATACACGTTGTATTGAGAATTGCGGCCGCGCCGGACCACAATGCATCAAGGTCTGTACAATTACGCGGCGTTGCGACGATAAACCACCTAATTCCGCCGCTGTGAATGATGGCTTTCAAGCTAATAATGCAAAACCCTAGAAGAATTCCTCCGGCAGCTTCTTATAAATTCTTTATGTAGAAGTTAAATTGATGCTGAAAATAAAATGTAACAAATTGCGTGTATGTTTAAATTAATTTTGCTTTAATCTCTCAAAATTGCAGATTTTCGATCGCCTATTCCGAAATTGCACCATAATATTACAAAGTTTATTCAAAATTCTTAATTCTAAATCAGTTCTTATTTAATTGAAGGACTTGATTTCGCCCTCGTTATTCGAAATTAAATATTTGCACCTCGAAATAACAAAACTTCTTAAGTTTGGTTATGCTCCGGTTTCCACTCAACCACTTGATTCGGAACTCCTCAAATAATTATAAAATCTTCCTCAAATAATTCTTAATTTTGGATCTACCACGATTTCACTCAACCTCACAATTTTGTTCTTCTTCCCCAAATTACATATTTGCACCGAAGTTACATATTTGCACCCCAAAATTATAAATTTTACCTCCCAAATATCAATGACTGAAAGTAAAAAAAATTAACTAAAACAACAACGTTTTATTCCATCACCCAATAAACTCTTTATTATTACATTACAAGTAATTAAAGAAGTGCATGCACAATAAGATTTCCCTAGTGCTCTACACCTTCGCGGTATGCGGCGGCACCACTTCCGAACACGCCGGTGCTCGGCGGCTCCGGCTCCAGCTCCGGCACCGGACAAGCCTTGATGCAGTCCCTAAAGCATTCAAGATTTATCGGCGAACCACCGCATTTGCTCATGCAATCGGAAAAACAGTCCCCGTTCACCGACGCGGACAGAGCCGATACAATCAGCAACATGAACACAACAAATTTCATTCTCGAGCTCTTCGTTTTTCTTTCGATTTGTTTGTTTTCGTCGAAGGATGTAAGAATACTTACACACATAATCTGACTTATATAGTCTTTGAAATTTATAGGTGGTTTATTAAGCTAAGCAATGCAGTTATGCCGATGCCGAATTAGGGCACACAATCTTTAACGGAAGGAAAAATTGTGTCAAATCGGCACCGGATTATGTCAAAATCGGTTCTCAGTCCGGCACGGTAACACCGGTTGAAAAAATAAAACCAGATCGAAAAATTGAATTTTTGTGAAATAACATGCTAAAAAACTGAACCGATTTTCTCAAAATCAGTCCGATTTGGAGATTAATAAACCCTTCGTTCCATTAGAAACGACACGTTTCTTTTAGGTAGGGTACTCAAGAAATGGTGTTATATAATGTAGATTGTTTGATTTTTTAGTAGTTAAAATATGGTCTATACAATCTTTGATATTTTTGAAAATGTGTCATTTGTAGTGGTATGTTTCGATACGGAGGGAGTAATACTTGTACAACATACTCCTTCCGTCCCAATTATAATGTCCACATTGCTTTTTGCATGGTTTTTAAGGAGAATTATTAGTTGTGAGTATAGACGTGTAAATGTGTAAGTCCAACAAAAAAGTTGTATATAATAATTTACTAAAAAGGGACACTGAACGTTATTAATGGGACAACCCGAAATAGAAAACTTGAACATTATAATTGGGACGGAGAAAATATTATTCTCCTTATTGAAATAGAAAGCATTTTTATGCATTTTGAATTGAAATTTAGAAAATAGATTTGTATAAATTAAATAAACATGGACATTAATAAAAGTGGATTTTATTTGTGATTTCCTCGTCATATAAAAGCGTTCAATTAATCAACAATCCCAATAAGAGTAAAATTTATTTGTGATTTTCCTCATCATACCAAAATGTATGTATGTTGAGTACATATCTACACAATGCAGTTATGCAGATACCGAATTAGGGCACACAATCTTTAAGGTAAGGAAAAATTGTGTCAAATCCATACCGAATTAGGTCAAAATCGGTTTTCAGTCCGCTACGGTAACACCGATTGAAAAAATAAAATCGTACCGTAGAATATAATCTTGTGAATTTATATACTAAAAAACCGAACCAATTTTCGCAAAATCAGTCCCATTTGAATTGAACTCGTTCGGGTAGATTCTATCATAACAATATTCAATTTCTAGCAATACAAAATGGAAAAAAAAAAAAAAAAAAAGAGGGAGAGAAAAGAAAGAAAAAAAAAAAAAAAAAAAAAAAAAAAAAAAAAAAAAAAAAAAAAAAAAAAAAAAAAAAAAAAAAAAAAAAAAAAAAGAAAAGGGGGAAAAGGGGAAGGGGGGGAAAAAAAAGAAAAAAGAAAAAAAAAAAAATATTTGCACTCTTGAAAATAGAAAATAGATTTTTGTATAAATTAAACAAACATGCACGGACATTAATATAAGTGAAATCTATTTGAATTTATTTGCGGTTTTTCTCATCATACAAAAAACGTTCGATTAATCCATCAACCGTTCACCACCGCTACGTTGCCGGGGGGCGTGACGGGGACATTCTTACCGTAATCTTTACAGAATACATCTCTACAATAATCCTCGCAGTTGTAAGGATGTTCAGAACAATCGTCTGTGCAAGAAGCAATACAGTTATTATCGACGTATTGATTTGCTGTTGCTGCATAATTTGCAGCCAAAATCAACACCATCACAACCGCAAATCCAATGCTTGAAGATTTCATATTTAATAAACACATGTAACTTGATTTTATAATATGAAGATATAAATATAACTATAAGGTAAGGTTGAATACAATATGTAGTGCAGTGTTTATAGGTTAGAAGTCGTGATTTAATTAAGTTAACGTATGAAATAAATTATCATGGATTGTTACAAAATTAGATTTGTTTAGGGATGTTACAAATTTTATTACTCCCTCCGTCCCACCCGACTTGTCTTGTATTCCTTTCCGAACCGTCACACCCGGCTTATCTTGTTTTCTAAAAAGGAAAATAATTACGATACAAATTCTCACTTTCTACACACAATTACATACTCCTCTACACACAACCACCCACTCACTAAAATATCCGTACCGAAACAAAACAACGTGCCGAAACCAAACAAGACAAGTCGGCTGAGACAGAGGGAGTATTAAGATCTTAATAATCTTACATTTTTCCCCCTTATAAATTGTTTTTATAGAAGCAAAATGTTGAGATTATATAAAATGTTCGTAATTGTGTGTACGTTTTAAAATTTTTCTATTTTCACCTCTCGAAGTTTCCGATATCGCTTTTTTTTTTTTTTTTTTTCAAAATTGTAAATTGCACCCCAATTAACCTAACAAAAACAATGTAACCACTCAATTTCTTCTCTCCTTTCCCAAAATCTCAAATTTGCAAACCACCTCACAATTATCTTGTCAAATATACTATTTCGGACACTCATAAAAATATGTCCAGATTATTTTTTTGACAAATTACATAGTTCCTCCGTTCCGCTATTTTTGACTTTTTCTTTTTGGCACAGATGTTAAGAAAGTGGGTGGATATGTGTTAAAGTGGTATTATGTGGTGTATATTATTTGATTTTTGGATAGTTAATTTATGGCCACAATTTTATTTCCCTTTTTTAAAAACAAGCCAACAATAGCGGGATACCCCGAAGTGGAATACAAGCCAATAGCGGGACGGACGGAGTATTATATTATACACAAGTTTTTTTTGTGGAACCTAAAACTTTATATATACAACTCTACAACTCACTTTAAAATTTGCACCATCAAAATGGACAAGATAATGGGACCGATGATTGAAACATAAAAACTAACCACAAACTCAAACAATTTCACATTTCCTTCATCCAATAAACTCTTTATTAATAAGTAATTACAGAGATGCACAATAAGATTAAATTAATTTTATTTCCTAGTGCTCCCCAATTTCATGGTCCGCACCGCCACTTTCCAACACGGCGGCGCTCGACGGCTTCGGACAATCTGTGTTGACGCAGTTCATCTTGCACAAGCAATCCATCATGCAGTCATAATGTATGTCTGGGCCGCACTTAGTTGTGCAATCATCAAGACAATCCCCATTCACCGACACGGACAGAATTGATATCAATAAAATTAACACAAATAATTTCATTCTCGAGCTCTGCATTTTTCTTCTGATTTTTTGGTCGAAGGATGTAAGAAAAAAAAACACATAATCTTTTACTTATATAAACTCGATAAATTTAAATTTGGCAAGTAAAGATAAGCAATAAATGTCGATTAAATTTAGGCAAATACAGATAACGAATTAGGCCACATAAAAATCTTATATTTGTAATATATACTCTTTTCCTTTTCAGAAAAAGTACAAAAGTTATACTCGATAAAGTAATATTTCATACTCCCTTCGTCCCACTCATTTTGCAACATTTTCTTTTTCAGACTGTCTCACTTATCTTGCAACGTTTATTAAAATAGAAAAAAAATGAGTGGACCACAATCATTCTAAACAAGTGGACCCCATTATCTTTTACTTTACACCACTAGTTTACACCTTTACCCCCACCATCTTAAAATCCGTACCCAATCTCAAATGTTGCAAGATGAGTGGGAAGGAGGGAGTACAATTTATTCTGGTCCGAACTTGGATCAATGTACTAATATAATGTTCGATAAAGTAATTACCTCATTAAACTATATTTTTTTCCCAAGGTTATTATTGTAAAGAGGTTTAAATGTATCTACACAAAATTCTATGCGTAGTTCATGACTCGAACCCTAGAACAAAACTATATGTTGTACTCCTTTGGTCGCGCGGAAAGTAATTCATTTTTTTAGGATCGTCCCATTAAAAATGGCTCGTGCTAAAAAAGGCAAAGATTGCGTATACCAAATTTAATTACTAAAAAGTCAAACATCTTACACTATGTAACACTACTTTCTTAATTCTGGTGTCGAAAAAAATACGTCAAATACAAAGACGGAGGGAGTATTTTTTACATAACTAAATAGTTATTATCATATCTTGATGTCTCCATAAAATATGAGTCGCACGCAAATTTGCCTCCTCATGACCTTCGTAAATTAGATTATTTTCTCGATCTAATTTCGGGTTGAAATAATGATTGAAATTTGATTTAAGTTCTTAGTAAATATTTTAATAATCCCATAAAATTTACCATAAGTCATAAACCCAATCAAGTGAAAAATACTTATTAATACACTCCTCTACTCCTTGAAACCAACAAACCAACATAATTAATAAATTAACCAACAAACAAAAAAGTGAAGATGAAGAGCTCAAGAATGGCGTTTGTCGTCGCCGTCGTCATGGAGGTGGCGGTGGTGATAGTTTCTGCAGAGGGAATTGAAGCTGCTGCCCAGCCGAATTCATTTGCTTCTTGCATGAAATCGTGCTTGAAATCATGCATCGGTGTCAACCCTCTTTGTTATGCTTCCTGCATCAAGTATTGTACTTGAAGTCATTAGGGCGGCGCCGCCTATTGGCTGCTTCCTCCGCCGCCTATCTACAGTACTGATTATTATGAATTGGACTTTCTTGCTTGTCTAAAAGTTTAATAAAATAAAGTCCTTTTATTATTTATTTCTTCCGAGGCTCTACATTATATATATAATTGTACTAATATCGAATAAATATGACATGATAAGTTTGAATTAAAATACATATAACACGATAAGAATTTAATGTTGGTGTCGATACTCGTTTAATGACAAATGCAAGAACACAATCAAGAAATCGACTAACCCTAAATTGTAAAAGTTAATGAAAAATATAACACAAGATTTAACGTGGTTCGGTAACCCTTATGTTCACATGTTGAGCATGCATTACAGTTGTGCCGACTGCCGATACCAAATTAGGGCACAATCTTTAACATAAGGAAAAATTGTGTCAAATCCATACCGAATTAGGTCACAATCATTTTTTAGAGTATGTTTGTGAGAACTTATTTTAAGCACTTATATACTTTTTGACCGCATAATCAGTTTTTAAATGTTTGCGAAACCTAATTTCTGCGTTTGTTTCTCTAAAATTAAACAACTAAACTACTTAATTAAACAGTTTCATGGTGCTTAAAACACCATAATTTTCAGATTCACCAAAAATATCCGTTTTTAAAAATCAATTCCAAAAACTCATTGATTTTGCTAAAAATAATTATTTCTAACTTTAAGTAAAAGCAAATAAAAAATATTTATAATAAGCAGTTGCAAACACACCTTAGTCCCGTAGGATAACACCGATTGAAAAATAAGATCAAACTGAAAAACCGAATCTTGTGAATTTACATACTAAAAAACCGAACCGAGTTTCCCAGAATCAGTCCAATTTGGATCAAACTCGTTCGTGGAGATTGTATCATAACAATATTTGCATACCGAATCAAAATATAGAATTTTTTTTTTTTTTTGTATAAATTAAACAACAAATATGGACATTAATAAAATTGAAATTTATTTGCGATTTTCCTCATCATACAAAAAACGTTCAATCGATCCATCAACTGTTCACCACCGCGACATTGCCGGAGGGCATGACGGGAACATTCTTACAGTAATCTTTACAGAATACATCTCTACAATAATCCTCGCAGTTGTTAGATGTTCAGAACATGGATTATAATTAAAATTTGTTTTGTATAGGGACGTTACCAATTTAACTATTAAGATCTTAATATACTCTTATATATTTTTTTCTTATATAGAAAGTAAAATATTGGAAATTGTGTGTTATTTTGAATTACTTATATATTACAAAATTTTGCTATTTTCACCTATCAAAATTGTCAAATTGCAAATTGCACTCAAGTTAAAATTACAAAAACAACCTCCCAAATTTTAATTTTGGATCTTAATTTTATATACAGTTAAACCTCGATAAAGTAATATTCGATAAAATAATAATCTAGTTAAGATAATAGTTTATTCCAGTCCCGATATCGGGCAATGCACTAAAATTATGTTTGATAAATTAATAACCTCGTTAAATGAATATTTTTTCTCGGTCCCAATGTTATTACTTTATCGAGGTTTAACTGTATACATACGCATTATAATTGAAATATAAAAATTCAACAAAAAACATCAATACTAATTTAATATAATTATATTCATTCATCCGATAAGCTCTTAATTACATAATAAGTAATTAAAGAGATGCATAATAAGATTATTAATCTCCTAGCGGCAGCTCCATACTTTCACCGCAACTTTCTGTAACCGGAGGGCGGCGGCAGCACGGCGGCGCTTGACGGCTTCGGACAACCCGACTTCACGCAGTTCCTCTTACACAAACAGGCGATCATGCAGTCGTAATGAATGTCCGGACCGCACTTTTTGGTGCAATCATCAACACAATCGCCGTTCACCGACGCGGACAAAACCGCTAGCATTAAAATAAACACAACCAACTTCATTTCTCGATCTCTGAATTTTCCTTTCGATTTGTTTATGTTTTGTCGAAGGATGTAAGAAAACAAGCACACATAATCCCACTTATATAGACTCTAGAATTTTTTTTATTTTTTTATTTTTTATTTTTTTTATAGACTCTAGAAATTTATAAGTGGGAATTAAAGATACGCAATTAATGTTGATTAAATCTATTTAGCTAAGCAACTTATATTTGTAATATATTCCATTTTTACGCTATCAACTTTTATTTGTAGTATATTCCTTTTCCTTTCCGGAAAATACAATTCCAAAAATGATACAAAATTCTCAAAATATTAATGCTCCTAGTTAATTAATTCTCTTCTACGATAAGACATTCAACAAGTGATGATATGCTTAGTTCATGATTCGAACCCATGACGTATCTCATCAATTCTCACGGGTACTATTTCATGCACTAGACGAAAACTATATGTTGTACTCCGTCAGCCACACTAAAAGTGACTCGTTTTATTTTTTGGTTCGTCCAATTAAAAGTAGGCTCGTTCGAAAAAAGGCAAATATTGTGTGAATCAAATTTAATTAATGAGAATTCAAACTTTCTACGCACGAAACATGCCACAAAACCAGAGACGGATGGAGCGTTTTTTATATAACTAATTATTTATGTATATATTAAACGAAATCTTTAGTTTATGTGTAAATTTAAGTAAAATTCAAAATTCATGTGCAAAACAAGAATAATTATAAAGTTTGTGTATTTATAAGAATAAATAATTCAGACATTTGATTCGATGCTGACTGGACTGCCACATGTACATACAAATCGTTCATGTCGGAAAATGTCGTGTTAGCTTTGATTTCCCTGGATTTTTGACCGGAATGCAATTTGAAACAAATCGAAAGTTCATATATTTACAGGCGGATTTTAGAATTTGTGTGTAAAACGAGAATTTAAGAAAAGTTCATGTGTTTTAAGATAAATAACCCTATTTATTTCATATCTTGTTTTATGGCCCAAAAAATTGCGTTGCAAATTTGCCTCCTCGTGACCTTTTTTTAATTTGGTTATTTTCTTGATCTAATTTCGGATTGAAATAATGATTGAAATTTGATTTAAGTTATTAGTAAATATTTTACTAATCCCATAAAATCTACCAAAAGTCCGTAAGCCAATCAAGTGAAAAATACTTATAAATACACTCCTCTACTCCTTGAAACCAACACTTAATAAACTAACCAACAACAAAAAATAATAATTAGTGAAGATGAAGTGCTCAAGAATGGCGTTCGTCGTCGCCGCCGTCATGGCGATGGCGGTGGTGATATTCTCTGCAGAGGGAATCGAAGCTGCTGCCCAGCCGGACTCATTTCCTTCTTGCATGAAGGAGTGCTTGAAGTCGTGCATCGGTGTCAATCCGTTTTGTTATGCTGCCTGCCTCAAGGAGTGTACTTGAAGTCATTAGGCGCCGCCGCCTCTTCGGCAGCTTCCTCCGCCGGCAGCTAGTAGCCTCACGGCGGTGAAGTAGAAGCCTATATATTTAGTGTTGATTGTGTGAAATGGACTAATTTGAATTTTGCTTATGCATGCGAAAGTTAATAAAATAAAGTCTGGTTATGATTTTTTTTTTAATTTTTTTCATGACTCTACTTTAATATAATCGTACGATATCGAATAAATATGAAATGATAAGTTTCAATATTTCAAATATAAAACAAGAATTAATGATGTAATGTTGGTATGAATATTCGTTGAATGAAAGTATATGCAAGAACACAATAAAGAAATCAACTAGCCTAAAATTGTAAATTCACATAATTAAAATAGAATACAAGATTTAACGTGGTTCGGCAATACCTACCTTCACGGAAAGGTTAATGTCGAAGATTTACAGTTAAACATCGATAAAGTAATAACTTTAGGACCGAGAAAAAATATTCATTTAACGAGGTTATTACTTTACCCAACATTATTTTAGTGCATTGATCCATTTCGGGATCGGAAGAAATTATTATCTTAGCGAAATTATTATTTTATTGAATACTACTTTGTCGAGGTTTAACTGTACTATTACATAGTCACAATGCTAACATTATGTTGATTTTAGTATATGTTAAAATCAAATTAATTTGCACAATTATTAATCATGGAAAATCGAATGATAGAGAATAATTGTATAAACTCAAAAAGATTTGTTAATAAGAAAATGGTATATATGTGCACTATTATTGCCTCGAAGTGAAAAATAAGTGAATATAAAATTCAAGTTCAACTAACTGCACTACTAGTTTGCAATCTGGCCATGATCATGTCCATATTTTGGTGGGCATTGCCCAAGAATCTCGAACACCATAGGACCAAACGATAAGGCATTGTTTGGATGTCAAAAATTATTTTATGGTTTGATAATAATAATTAGATTCTTATGACATATCTTTGAAGGAAAGTATTGTTGTCTAAATGCTACAACCAAACACTATATTAACTTCCCATCACGTGTGCCCTAATTGCGGGAACAAGGTTAGACAAAGGAGGGACACATTAGCGCAAGTTCTGCTACTTCTTACACTATAGGTGTATTTTTTTAAACCACTTATTTTATATTTTATTGGATGAATGGGTAAAAATTAATTATTTAATCTATACTAGACCATAAATTGTAATAGTATTTTAGGCATTCTAAAGAGAATGTGGCCCAATTCATCATGATATCAGAGTAGGCCCAAGCGATGTTGGTTTGTTTGATCCTTATATTGGACCGGTCCTTATGGGCCATTTGTTTTCACGTGTAGTAGTCCGATGTTCATACCGGCCTACACGTGAGGGGGCGTGTTAGAACCCATTATTATGTCCCACATCGACTTGGTGAATATCCTGACTTCTCTATATAAACTTAGATATTCATTCCCTTTAAAAGGCCTTTTTAAGGGGAATGTGACTCAATTTATCAACTTTTATATTAGTTTGATTCGTATTCAAATTAATAGATCATATTCCTAGATCTTGAAATTACAGATTTCACACTCTAATTCGTGTTCTCGGATCCACCCGATCTGAAAGGTACGAAATTGTTATTATTAGGAATAGTGAAGGTGAAGGAATTGAGTAGACAAGAGGAATGGTTGTTTAGGCACACGTAGTCCCTTTTACAACTCAACGTGAGTTAATAGTTGGTTGTAATGAACGCGTGAAATCAAATAGAATTGGAAGTGATGAAGACAACTACATATTGATTCCCTTGGAAGTTGAGATTCTAGAATCGACATGATTTTATCGCATCTCGTATTTTATTTCACACAAGAATTTTTAACTTGGAACTCAAGTCTAGTATTTGTAAAATTAATATTATAAATATACATATATGTACTTTTTAATATTAAGATAAAATAATTAAACTTACTTTTAGATATAATTTCAAATAATACACATGGAGAGGGAATAAATTACTCAATATAAAATATTTATTTACCCGGTCTAATATATAGGACAAGTAAATTACAATTTAATTTCCTATTTTCATTTATTTTGTCAACCAACTACAATTAAGCCAATCACATGCAATGTTCCCACGACCCATTCGACGGTCACGATTCACCCTTCTCAATACATGAAAAATCAGGAGCCGTCCGATTTGTCGATTTCAAGAATTTAATCTTGCCGGCCCGTTATAGTATTTTAGGAAGCAAACAATTCCCCATCATTGTTTCTCAAGTGACCGACCACTAAGCTTCCTTTGACCTAGCACTGTCGTTCTTGCATGTATAAAAACTAACACATTTTTATAAAAACCAAACAAAAAAAAAAAAAAAAACTTGCAAGAGAAAATACCCAAAAAAAAAGGAAGCAAAATCGACTCTTAATCGGAAAATGGAGAAAAATGGCTTCGTACTCGAGACCGAGCTGCGGTTGGGGCTTCCCGGCGGTGGCAGCGGTGAAGTGGAGAAGAATGAGAAGAAAAGGGCTTTTGATGGGGGTGAGGAGAAGGCGGTGGTGCATAAGAATCAAGTGGTGGGGTGGCCGCCGGTGGCGGCTTTCCGGCGGAAGACCAGCTTTAACGGCGGCAGAATGTACGTGAAAGTTAGCATGGATGGAGCCCCTTTCCTTAGGAAGGTTGATGTGAACATGCACAAAGGCTATTCTGAGCTTGTTAGGGCTCTTGAGGAATTGTTTGGCTGTTTTGGAATTGGTAAGTTTCTGTTAAGTTATATAATTAAAATAAATCAACTTCCAAGATTTTTGGATTTGGGTATGTGTTTTTCTACATGTTGTTTGGTTAATTGCATTAGAAGTGTTTAATGTTGTCATCCTTTATCATATTTGCGATTGGTATAAGGGGTTCGAAATCAGAAAATTTTATATAAGTTTCATATAAGACACTTGGATCAAGTCTATCGAAATCGAGATTTTAGTAATAAGTCTAAAGAGTTTTGAGTTTCTACAACCACTCAAAGGAGAAAAATTAACTGATTTTGTTTTGATATTGGATAGGGGAAGCATTGAAGGAGGATGAAGAAAAGTGTGAATATGTTCCAATTTATGAGGACAAAGATGGGGACTGGATGCTCCTTGGAGATGTACCTTGGGAGTAAGCCTTTTCACCTATTTATCCATCTATTTATTTATATATAGTGTTCCATAAGCAGTGGCGGATCCAAAGGGGGCGCTCGGCGGCGGCGCCCCGAACTCTTGTCGAAACACGATTTATTTATTATATGTAATTTTTAAGAAATTTTGTGTTTCGTCCCCTCCGAATGTACACTTTACCCTCTATTCTATCGAATTTTTAAGTTTCGCCTCCCCTTCGCTTGTAATCCTGGATCCGCCCCTGTCTATAAATTCTTTAATTTTTATTGGTTAATTGTTCTCAAATTAATCATATTTATTTTATTTTAAATTATGTAGGATGTTTGCAGAATCATGTAAAAGGTTGAGGATCATGAAAAGGGTAGAAGAAAATGGTGTCAAAGACCTTCTCAACGGACTTTCCAAAGAGTAGTTTGTATGTCATATCAAAACAATATATTTATCTTCTCACCTCCTTAATTAATTACTATTTATAATGAATTAGTAAGTGTAATGTTATGGTACGTAGGTGAAGTGTATGTGACTTTAATTGTAGATTTTGTGACTTTAAAGCAAGTGAGTTTTTTTAGGGATGAGATTATTTGTTCAATAATTCTTAATCCAATTGATGTCCGATTTACAATGACGTAGTTTTGTATTGAAAAATAACAAATTAAAAGGATAAAATTGAAAAAATAATTTAATAAATAATTAAATAATGCATTTTTTTAATAAAAAACTACGTCGTTTAAATTAGACACCAATTAAATAGAATTTATTGGAAAGATGATCTCATCCCATTTTTTTAGTATTGGAAATTTTTGTTGTCTAAAGTTTTATGTATAAATCTCTAAAAAATGGCTCAATAGTGCAGCAATCATCATCGTCATGTGTGCATGAATATGATCGATCCTTCAATTTCCGGGCTGAATAGTCTTTTCTCAGTATAAGGCCCAAATAACTATAATGCAATTAAATAAAGAGGCAGTTCTAATACCAGCCAAATATGTTAAACATAAACATAATCTATTATCCAAAAACATAAATATAGTCATAAAGTAAATTTTATAACAGACATAATGATTGGGCGAGAAAAGTTGTAAAGGATGATGGAGGGCCGATCCCTCAACATATGAAAAATAAAAGTTAATGAAGGGCATCGACCCTCAACATGGAAAAAAAAAAGTGGACAATTTCCTTTAGTGAGCAGATTTTTCTCTATCAAGTGGTGCACATAAGGGTACACAATTATGGTTCAAACAAGCCGCTTTGATTTTAATTAAGACAGAATCTGGAATGTAACAATGACAATGATGAAGTTAAAACTGAAACCTACAGAGCATGTATTTCTCACGTCGCCTTGATTTATAGTTTACTTTTTGTTGCTACATATTACAAAACTATGTTTAATAAGTCTAGCAGGGCATGCAGACTGGCAGAAGTGGAAAGAGATATTTTATGAGATTATTATAATTTAGTGAATTCACTATTTTTTTTTACTTTTTTATACACAATTAGTTACTACTTTTGTTCCGTTATTTCTGTCTTATTTTTTCGATATGGACGTCCCTACTTTATTTATCTATCCATATTTCATACTTTATTATTTTCTCTGTTAATTTTCGTATAAAATAAGGTAAGACAGGGATGAGTAGTCTTTAACTAACTCAATATTTTTTAAACTAAAATCACTATATATATATATATATATATATATATATAGATTGAATAAAAGAACAAATGGCGGGAACCGTATAAACCCTCTCTCTCTCTCATCTTTCTCTTTCTCACAGACTCCCAACTTCACACCTCCCGCGATGCCATCTTTCCCTCAGATGCGAGATCAATCGAGAACTTGGTAGGGAATAATCAAGCGCATTTACTTCATTTCACGAATTCAATCCATCTTAAAGGTTTCGATTTCCATTCTCAGTTCCTCGTGAAAATCTTCATTTAGGTATGAATGAAAATCTTCATTTCAAGACGTTTATCCTCAGTTTTATATTCAAGTATTTACGGTAACGTTTATTGATTAAAACTTTCTACTTCTTAATGGCAGAATCAGATTTACACAAATTTCTTGGTCTTGTTAAGGTATGATCTCTTGGCAACATCTTTAATTAGGGTTTTGCTCCTTATATATTCAATTTGCTCCTTAAACATCTAGTAATCGGTGGATTTGTGATAGAAACTTGCATTTGTTATGTACTCGTATAGTTGTTCCGATTAAAGAATGTTTCTCGGAATGAGAATTTTAAAAATTATCTTATGAAATTTAGAAAAAGAAATATGAAAAAAAAAAAGATATCTAAGGTATATTTTTTGATCAGAGGTTGAATCCCCAAATAATGCATTTAATGCACTTCACGCTCCAATTTTTTGATGATTCCATTCAACTTTAGTGGGCTACGAGTGCACATAGGAATATGATTCATTCCTGTTTTCCCCTGCACCCGGCTTCCGAGCACAGTTGGCGGAGTGTATGATGTTCAAAGATGCAGTATGTTAGGGACCCTCTTGAGTACACAGATTAGTAGAAAACATATCTTGCTCTTAAAACTTTCAAGTTATGTGCTTCTCCGGTTATGTAGCACTTACACTCATGTTTCATGTCAGTGTTCGTGTTGGGATAGTGTAAAATATAGCTTACTGATGTGTTTGCATTGTTGTGGATCTTCTTTGCTCTGTTTATTTTTTATCTCTGTTTTTCTTTAAATGCTGCAGAAGTGTAAGAAAGAGAGTATTCTTTGCTCCTAAAATGTCAATTAAACATAATAACTGAAAAGAACTAACAATATACTCCCATTTGACTACACTTTCTGTTATACTTTAAAGAGAACCAATCTCAGACTGGAAGTTGTTTGTCTCTCTTTTCTGCAGATGAACATAATTGGAGTTGTGTTCCAATTGCTGGCCATTTTTATGAACCTTTTTCTAAGCTTTAGAAGTCCTCTTGCTGACAAAATAATGAGGCTCTTTTTTCCCTGGATGATGGCTCTTCTATGGGCAGTCTCTACGTATGTGTTTGGGAAAAGATTTAACCAATGCAGCAATAAAATTTCTATTTGCGTAGTTGCCACCGCTACTGGGATTGCCATAGTTTTAATGCTCTATGAGATTGCTATGGGAATAACAAGTTTTTCCAGTCGTGAAGCTTTTCAAGTGATGGGCTTCGGTTCCAATGATGATCACGCACCTGCTCCAGCACCATCCTCTAACCACGAGGCTGAATACAATTCAATGACAACACGAAGCTTTATGGAGGGATTGGCTGTAACTTTTTTTCATGTTATGCTTCCCTTTTTTGATAGGTTGCAGCCTGGAGAAGTTAAAAACCAGATAGAACAGATGCGTGAGCAATTAAGAGTGCACGATGAGGATCATAGAGATCTATTCAGCGAACTTAGGAACAAGATGGATGATGTCCAAAATAAACTCTGCCAGCAGTTCCATGTTCTAAATCAAGATCTCCTGCAAAACATGAGCAACATGGAACAAGAAATAGATCAACAGAAGAATCAGATGGTGGAAATGAATCAGCTAAAGGCTCAAGTTAGGGACATGCAGGAAGTGATTGGGGAACAGCTGCAAAACCAAAACCAGTTGAACAATGAACTGAAGGATGAACTGAAGACAGAGTTGAGCCAAGAATTGAAGACTGCGATTGATAAGATGGAAAACAAGATGGAGATGATGAAGGCAGTACAGATGGATAAGATGAATCAACTGTTGGAGAAAATCCAGTTAAACAATGAACTGAACAATGAACTGAAGACATATTTGAGCCAAGAACTGAAGACTGGGATTGATAAAATGGAAAACAAGATGGAGATGATGAAGGCAGTACAGATGGATAAGATGAATCAACTGGAGATGATGAAGGCAGTACAGATGGATAAGATGAATCAACTGTTGGAGAAAATGGAGCTGCTGACAATTAAGATGCCACCTTCTTAAGATGTTGAACTCTACTATAAAACAGATGACTCTACTAAAACAGACTTAAGATGAAGAACTCTACTATAAAACAGATGACTCTACTATAAACAGATGATCATTGATATTGCTTTAATATGCCACTTCTTAGGAGAAGAGAAAACTCTACTATAAAACAGATGACCATTGATATTGCTTTAGAAGAGTATAGATTGATTGAATTCTTGTATAGATTGATAACAGATTGATTGCATAGATGATATTTGTCCAGATACTTGATTGATTGATTGCATAGATGACATTTGTCCAGATACTTGATTGATTGATTACAGATTGATTGCATAGATGATACTTGTTCAAATACTTGTTTGACTTCGTGTATAGATTAATTGCAGATTGATTGCACAGATGATATGTTTCCTTGATTGTTTTCTTCATAGATTGATTGCAGATTGATTGCATAGATGATATTTGTCCAAATACTATATTTGTCTTCCCACCCACATCAAAACATCAAAGCATACAAAGATAAGTATTACCAATATGCAACAAATCTAACATACCTTCAATCAAACTCCAGGTCTTAATCTTCATCTTCCACGCAAGAAAAGACCCAAAATTCATCCCCACACAACCCTAGATTAAATCCCCAAAAGAAATTAATTTAAGGGTTTGTAGATGGTGAATTTTAGGAATTGAATTTGATCATCTTAAAGATTGGATCTTGAAATATAAAACGAAAAAGAAAAACGGTTGAGATAAAGATGATAAAGGGAAGTATGTGGATGGATAATTAAAAGGTGCGGTTGGAATTCCCAATAAAATTATTAATTATATTGATATGTGGATGGATAATTAAAAGGTGCGGTTGGAATTCCCAATAAAATCATTAATTATATTGATGAGTGTTGCGTGAAACCCGCGAATATAGTAACTAATTAGGGTTTGTGCGCTGTATTTAATTTATGATAATTAATGTGGACAAGATAATTGGATAGAGAAAATAATAATAATTAAGATATTAACACGTAAAAACGTGAACTTGGTTGAAGTTTAGATTTTTCTTCAAAATAAATGAACTTTTAATTTATTAAAAATTATACGGCGAAAAACCTCGGACGAAATTAGATTTGAGATGGTGGATAACGTGGCATTATGTGGCTTTTGTCACTGAAAATTCATTCTATGCTTCGTAATCACTCCCTTAATAATATGAAAGTTAGATGAATATTTGTATTGAAATATGAGTAAATTAAAGTAAATTATTAAAAAGTTAATAATATAATTGAAAAAGCTACTATAAATGAAATGGTCTTTTTTATATTATTATATTAATTATATACTTTTAAAAATTAGTGAAATATTTAATTAGGCACAAAAAAAATTATTAATAGACATATAAATATGGGACATACGGAAATGGAAATGAGACATATATATTTGGGACGGAGAAAGTATTTAATAGCAAATATAAACGCTGAAAATTCGATATTGTGAATGGAAAACTTTATCCTGATTGGAAGATAGGTACAGTAAAATCTCTCTAAACTAATATAGTTGGGATTGAGAGATTTTATTATTTTAGAGATATTAATTTATTTATAATTAATATTTATTAATTAAAAAAGAGTTTTGAACCTGAACGAAGTAGAATGTATATAGTTAACCCCTTATCGATTTTAATGATTTTTTTACACTGATCCGAATCGGGATTGGAGAAAAAAATTATCTTAAAAAATTATTAATTTGTTTGTCGAATATTAAATTAGGGAGGTTTAATTGTAGCTTTTTCTTATCTTAATTCATTAGTTTTTATGTGAATATCATTTTGACAATAATATATGACATCTTGATTTTGATTCTAGTTCGATTGAATAATTCCAATCCACCCAAAAATTATAATTAGCAAATAATCAATATATAGAATTCAAAAATTGGGAAAAGTTCACGTTAGGATTGATGATGAGTCTTATCTTATTAGCCCCCACTAAATAGAAAATCAGTTTTTCATTCCTACTTTATCTTTTATTATTGATATCATCGATATTTTGGGCAGAAAATCATTCACCAAAAATATGTGAAGCTAAAAGAAATTATAAAAAATACAACTTTTATCTCGCCAAACCATTAAATATCCTCCAGATATCACACGAAAAAGTAGCCAATTTCGATAAAATAATAATCTTGCAGAGATAATAATTTCTTTCAGTCTCGATATAGGTAAATGCACTAAAATAATATTAATAAATTAATAATCTCGTGAAATGTCATATAAATGTCATATATTTTCCGATCTCCCTTCCTTACTTTCAGGGATTATATTGGAGAGTAATATTCGATAAAGTAATAATCTTTAGAGAGATAATAATTTATTTCGATCCCGAAATAGATCAATGCACTAAAATAATATTAATAAATTAATAATCTCGTTAAATGTCATATATTTTCGTATCTCCCTTCCTTACTTTGAGGGATTATATTGGAGATGGATTTTATTTCCTTATTAATAATACATTATACATAATTTGGATATGGATATAAAGGCCCGAGATAGACTGCAACTAGGTTAGGTTTACGTTTCTAAAACCCTATAAATATACATATGATCCACGCCACTCCATACGAATTCAAAACAAGATTGAAAATTAAAATTCAGAAATTAAAAAGGCGAGATGAGAGACGCGGAGTTGAAAGAGTTATTACATCACAATGTATTACAATTCATGGGTTTGTCCGGTTTGCTCATTCTGGGTGGATTTGTCCATCGTCGTATTGCTCCAATGGTGGAATCAAAACTCGATCGGTTTATGGGCGATTTTATGTTCTGTTGCATAGTTGTGTTTAGTATGTTTTGTCTTTACTTTTTTATTCTACATAGTTATTGCCTTTATAGTGTTTATCGCGGCCGTGGAGATAGAGTTCGTGAATGGAGAAGAACGAATAAATATGGCGCGGCCATGACCTTTCCTCCTCTCCAGGAGGGAGAGAACTTTTATGGAGGAAGATTATGGTAGGGAGACAATAGTCTAGTACTCCCTCCGTCCCATTGATATTGTCCCCTTTTCCATTTCAATCCGTCCCATCCATATTGACCCATTTCTAAAAAAAGAAAAAACAAATACTATATTTTCTTATATTTTATTCTCTCACCTACTTTATCATTTACTTTCTCACTAACTCACTCATCTTCTCTCTCTTACTTTATCACTTACTCTACTTTCTTAATTTCCGTGCCGGAATGCAAGGGGACAATATGGGTGGGACGGAGGGAGTATGTTTTTAGATTTGGTGTGTTCATTATGTGATCTTCTTATCTTAGTTCATTAGTTTTTATGTCATCATCATTTCACAATTCGATTGAATAATTACAATCTAACTAGAAAAGTAAATGCTTGAGTGTGATAAACTTCTAGTTCAGTAGGTCCGCAAAACTCGCTAGGATAAGCGGTATTATTGAACCAAACAAAACAACAAGCAATGAAACCAATGATGGCTACAATCAGCTAATTTGATATCATCAATATGAAATTCATTCACCAAAATATACAAAAAATTCAATGTGAAGCTAAAAAAATTAAAAATACTTTATCCGTCCCAATATATATGCTTATTTGAATTTTTCACACATATTAAAAAAAATTAATGACATGAAAGTTAGATATATGTTTGAAATATGTGTAAATTACTAAAAAGTTAATAATATAATTGTATTAAATATATACAAGTGGTCTTTTTCTACATTATCATATTAATTAGACTTCTAGAAATTAGTGAGATATTTAATTAGATACAAAAAATTATTAACATGTATATAAATTTGGGACAGTGAGAAATGAAAATGAGACATATATATTTGGAACTGAGGGAGTAGTTATAATTATTATTTTCTGGCCAAAATGTGATCTCCTTTTTAAGCAAAGATAAGTCGGGCTGAAAATACAAGATAAGCTGGACCCAGATATAACGACTAATTATGTCCAATAATACAAGATAGCTGGGCCCAAGTCTATAAATCTCACAAAAGTGGCCCAATTTTCATATAGTGTTTGAAAAGGTTTCTAGACCTTAGCCCCCTTACGAAGTAATCTATAAATTGAAACAATAAACATTTAATCACATTTATCAACTACGACAAAGATGATATCCAGGCCTTAATGAGAATCTCTTAGTACTAACTCAACAAAGTACAAGGGATTTACTAATTGCGGGAACAAGGTTAGACAAAGGAGGGACGCATTAGCGCAAGTTCTTACACTATAACTGTATTTTCAAACCATTGTTTAATGGGTAAAAATTAAACTATTTAATCCAGGGGCAGATCTAGGATTACGAGGGAGGGGAAGAAACTAAAGAATTCGATAGAGAAGAGGGTGAAGTGTACATTCGGGGTAAGGGAGATACGAAATTTCTTAAAAATTACATATACAAAATCGCGTTTCTACACGAGTTCGGGGGCAGCCGTCGCCGGACGCCCCCTGGATCCGCCACTGATTTAATCTATACTAGACCATAAATTGTAGTAATTGGGTTTAGTTTATATTAGCTTGATTCGAATTCAAATTAATAGATCATATTCCTAGATCTTGAAATTACAGATTTTGCACTCTAATTCGTGTTCTCGGATCCACCCGATCTTAAAGATACGAAATTGTTATTAGGAATAGTGAAGGTGAAGGAAATGAGTAGACAAGAGGAATGGTTGTTTAGGCAGACGTAGTCCCTTTTACAACTCAACGTGAGTTAATAGTTGGTTGTAATGAACGCGTGAAATCAAATAGAATTGGAAGTGATGAAGACAACTACATATTGATTCCCTTGGAAGTTGAGATTCTAGAATCTGACATGATTTTATCGCATCTTGTATTTTATTTCACACAATGATTTTTAACTTGGAACTCAAGTCTAGTAGTTGTAAAATTAATATTATAAATATACATATATGTACTTTTAAATATTAAGATAAAATGATTAAACTTACTTTTAGATTTAATTTCAAATAATACACATGGAGAGGGAATAAATTACAATTAAATTACAATTTAAAATTATATAAAGTATTTATTTACCCGGTCTAATATATAGGACAAGTAAATTAAAATTTAATTTCCTATTTTCATTTATTTTGTCAACCAACTACAATTAAGCCAATCACATGCAATGTTCCCACGACCCATTCGACGGTCACGATTCACTCCTCTCAAAACATGAAAAATCAGGAGCCGTCCGGTTTGTCGATTTCAAGAATTTAATCTTGCCGGCCCGTTATAGTATTTTAGGAAGCAAACAATTCCCCTTCATTGTTTCTCATGTGACCGACCACTAAGCTTCCTTTGACCTGGCACTGTCGTTCTTGCACGTTTAAAAACTAACACATTTTTATAAAAATAAAAAAAAAAAAAAAAAAAAAAAAAAAAACTTGCAAGAGAAAATAGCAAAAAAAGGAAGCAAAATCGACTCTTAATCGGAAAATGGAGAAAAATGGCGTCGTACTCGAGACCGAGCTGCGGTTGGGGCTTCCCGGCGGTGGCAGTGGTGAAGTGGAGAAGAATGAGAAGAAAAGGGTTTTTGATGGGAGTGCGGAGAAGGCGGTGATGCATAAGAATCAGGTGGTGGGGTGGCCGCCGGTGGCGGCGTTCCGGCGGAAGAGCAGCTTTGACGGTGGCAGAATGAACGTGAAAGTTAGTATGGATGGAGCCCCTTTTCTTAGGAAGGTTGATGTGAACATGCACAAAGGCTATTCTGAGCTAGTTAGGGCTCTTGAGGAATTGTTTGGCTGTTTTGGAATTGGTAAGTTTATATTAAGTTATCTAATTAAAATAATTCAACTTTCAAGATTTTTGTTAATCTCTAGAAGGGATTTGTACATGTATGTGTTTTGCTACACGTTGTTTGGTTGTTAATTGCAATAGAAGTTTTTGATTATGCAATCATATTAATATTGCTATCTTTTTGGATGACGAGGGTAATCCGCAGCCACTACCAAAGTGCGCATTGGGTAAACCCCGCTACTGTGCAATAGCCTGCAAACCACACAGGGGAGTCAAACCACCCTAGGCGAAGTTCGCACTGGATAAACCCGCTCCTGTGCAATAGTCTGCAAATCACACAGGAGAGTTAAACCACCTTAGGCTAACCATAGGTGACAAAAATCACAAAGGAGAGTTAAACCACCATAGACTAACCATAGATGACAGACAGACTAACCATAGGTGACAGACACACATAGCGGTTCCAGTGAAATTTGAACCCATAACATTTCGGTCCAGCACCACCCACCTTCACCGCTACGTCATCCCAATGAGACTAATATTGCTATCCTTGATCATATTTAGCATGTGATTTGTAGTAGGGGTTCCGAATCAGAAAATTGTATAAATTCATGTTTGGATGAGGTCTATTGAAATCAAAATTTTAGCATTAATCTGCAAAATTGGAGTACCTAAAACCCCTTGAAAGATAAAAATAAACTGAAATTTGGTTTGAAATATTAATAGGGGAAGCATTGAAGGAGGATAAAGAAAAGTGTGAATATGTTCCAATTTATGAGGACAAAGATGGGGACTGGATGCTCCTTGGAGATGTACCTTGGGAGTAAGCTTTTTTCATCAATTTATATTTATTTATTTATAGTGTTTAATAAATTCTTTAATTTTTTATTGGTTAATTATCCCCAATAAATTATATTTAACTTATTTTGTTTTAAATTATGTAGGATGTTTACAGAGTCCTGTAAAAGACTGAGGATCATGAAAAGGGCTGAAGAAAAGGGTGTCAAATACCTTCTCAAAGGCATTCCAAAGAGTAGTTTGTTTGTCCTATCAAAGGATATATTTGTCTTTTCACCACCTAATTACTATATATTATGAATTAGTAAGTGTAATGCTATGGTAGGTGAAATATATGCGACTTTAATTGTAGATTTTGCTTTTTTTCTTTTTTTTTTTTTTTTTTTTTAATTTTTAAAGAGTTTGCTATATATTATTGAGAGTGTCTATGTTAGTGACGTGTAAGATATATGATTGTACTTCAATTCCCGACTTTAAGCAAGTTTTTATAGCATTGGAAATCTTTTGTTGTCTAGAGTTCTATGTTAAATCTCTCAAAAGTGGCCCAATAGTCCAAGAATCATTATGTTTATGTTCATGTGTGATGCATGCGTGCATGAATATGATCCTTCAATTCCCGGCTGAATAGTCTTTTAGAGTATAAGGCCCAAAAAATGATAACACCATAGATATACTTGTCTTCTAATAGCACATACACAAAAGAATCACGCAAATAATGACATATTTCATTATCTAGTGACGGAATACAGGTAGACTTTCATTATAACAACATATTTGTAGGACTCTATATGCAAGTATCTTCTCGACCTCCTTGTCAGGCATGGTTGTCATGGCGGTTGGTGCCCTCTTCGATTCTCCCCTACTCGGCTCTTCATTGTCTTCATAGTGCGGCTTCAACAAGCACACATGGAAGATATTTGTGATGTCGGTTGGTGCCCTGTTTGATTCTCCCCTACTTGGCTCTTCATTGCTCTTCATTGTATTCATAGTGCGGCTTCAACAAGCACACATGGAAGATATTGTACATCTCCAAATGCGAGGGTAGCGTTAACGGTAAACTAGCTTCCCGATTCCCTCTCGATAATGACCCATCGTAACGTTGGATTAACCCACGTTCTGGAAGATTCTAGAAGACTTCTAGAATATTGTAGACTTGTACAATTTGTATAGATAACTCTAGATTAGCGTGGAAGGATCTAGATGTTTGATGAAAGCCCTTAAATCGAATTGATCTAAACCGTTCATTGTAGGAGTGGGGTTATAAAGATCCCAAGTTCATTTAAAGAGTTTCTCTCTAAAAAAATGTGTTTGAGCGAGGGTAGCCGGGGGAAGTCGAGCTCCCAGAAAACGTGATACATCAAATCCATGACCAACTGACCAGTTACGACTTACGATGAGGATCATAAAGAGCTATTCAAATAAGTTAAGAGCAAGTTGGGGGACATCCAAAACCAACTGAACCAGCAATATGGGATCAATCAACATCTCCAACAACATATTGATTAAATGAACACACACATGAAGAAAATGGAACATGAAATAGAGCAGCAACAAAGAAGGAACAAATCAAGGAGATGCAAGAGGAGATTAACAAAATAGAGCAGCAACAAAGAATCATATCATGGATATGAATTAGCTAAAGGAACAAATCAAGGAGATGCAAGAGGAGATCGACAAAACAGTTAAACGACTCCCTGCAAAACCAAGACCAAAACCAAAACCGACACATGTTGAACCAAGAACTGAAGACAGAGATGAAAAAGATGGAGAACCAGATGAAGATGATGAAGACATCGGTACAGATGGAGAAGATGGAGCTACATGTATAAAATTCTATAATAAACGGATTGCACTAAAAAATCTTAGACCATTTAAGCATATAGGTCAAATTTAAACTTTAACAAACAAGAGATAATGAGTACAACTTATATAATGTATACGGATCTAAACAGTAATTCTTAAAAATCTAGTATTTACAAAAGGTTTTTGAGAGCATTTCATCATCTAGTTGAGTCAAAAAAAGAAAATTATACCTTCAATTAAACCGACCATGCGTTTAACAATCTTCAACTTCAACCTAAGAAAAGACCAAAATTCATCACCACACATCCCTATATTAAATCCCATAAAGAAATTATGTGTTTAATCTAGGTCTGTATGATGATTAAATAGTCCAACGAAACACTAATTAGTACGTAAATATGATTAATTTCATGCATTAAGTTGAACATGTAGACGTTCCAAGTACTCCAAGTCTTAATGAACGCCGAGTACGTAAGCGTTCCATTTGCTCAAGAAACTGTAACGCCTCTATTATTTACATGCTCATGGGATCCACACTAAAATCCATTTAAGATTAAAGGGTAATTATACAATGTAATGACTAAAACTTTGGGCCCTATTTCCAGCCTATCATTTCTTTGCATGTGCAAAAAGCAGCGTGGGGCCTGCGTTATCTTTGTGTCCATCGAAATATTGAACTCTTTATTGCAATAAACCCAATTTACTCTATAACTAAAATCTTGTCCCCATGGTTGGTGAAGGTGGGTGGCGCGGGACCGATAAGTCATGGGTTTCAATTTTCACTGGAACCACTATATGGAGTCTGTCACTTATGGTTAGCCTTAGGTGGTTGAACTCTCCTGTGTGGTTTGAAGGCTACTGCACAAGGAGCGGGAGTTTACCCAGTGGACATCGAAGATAGCGGCTGCGGGTTCCACGTATAAAAAAAAATCTTGTTGCATTCCAATGCAACAGAGTAATTAATCAAATCCAATGCAACAGAGTAATTAATCAAATCAAATAATATTTCATATATATATATGCTTTAATTTTGATCGATTTCTTGATGTTGTAAGATGTAGACCATGCTATTCTTGAGAGCTCGAAGATAGACGACGTGATTTGCATAGTAGTAACTCATTGTACGGAAGAATGCAACCCTTTTTGTAATTTGTTCATTATTTTCCTAACACTTCAAATAGAGCAGGTATATATTCTTTAAATTTTCTATGATTGAAGTAAGAAAATTTGGTTCCAAAGCTACTTAGATGTGAGTCTATAAGTTCAAGATTCCGCCTTTTCCCACTCAATATGACTAAAATGCCTAAAAACCATAAGCAAATCATCAAATTGTTCACAAGAAGGTTGCAGATATGTACTTGAAAAGATGTCGAAAATCAAGAAGATCTAAAGTTCTAGCAATTTTTGTTGGGGATTTATTGATGAAAACAACTATCACCAAATGCTATCACTAGATAAAATATTTTCTAGATATTTTATGAACAAAAACAATGCATGTGTAGTATTGCAGGGGTGCTCCCCTTAGCCCTAAACCGAAGATATTTCAATAATTTCAATAATTATTTATTAAAGTATATCACTTTATTTATAGAGCAATAACTGAATTACTTAAAACATATATAACAAATAATAATAACTATAATATAATTCACCAAAATCTACAAGGAATCCAATATGGATACAAAAACGTAAAAAAGAAAAATAGACAATACAACTGACTCTCCAAACCATCAAAATCCCTCCACCCATTTATCTATCTATTTATTTATTTATAGTGTTCTATAAATTCTTTAATTTTTTATTAGTTAATTAGCCCCAATAAATAATATTTATATTTGTTTTAAGTTATGTAGAATGTTTGCAGAGTCGTGTAAAAGGCTAAGGATCATGAAAAGGGAAGAATAAAATGGTGTCAAAGGCCTTCGCAAGAGCTTTCCAAAAAGTAGTTTGTATGTCCTATTAAAAAGGGTATGTTTGTCCTTTCACCACCTAATTAATATATCCTACTTTCCCGTCCCTATTTTATATGCCTATTTATTTTATTACATAGATTAAGAAAATATTTAATAATATAAAAGTTAGATGAATGTTGTATTTGAATTTGAATAAATTAAAGTAAATTACTAAAAAATAATGTCATAATTGTGTTTGCTATTATAAAAATTGGATAGAATAGTCTTTTTCTATATTATCATATTAGTTAGATCTATAAAAATTGGTGAAAGATTTAATTAAATACAAAAAAATTGTAAATAACTATATAGATTTGGGACAAACGAAAAATAAAAATAAGCATATATATTTGAGACGGAGGGAGGGAGTATAAATCTTCCAAAAGTGGTCCAATAATCCGAGAGAGGATCCTCTATCCCATTTTTGGGTATCTCATTAGGTGGCCCACCAATCACGCGGCGCCACGCGTGCATTGGTGGGCCATCAAATTATCACACACCTACACTTGTTCCCACCTTATTGGTGGGACACCCAATGGGACACCCATTGGGTTAGAGGATCTTCTCTCCAATAATCCAGCAATCATCATCTTCAAATGTGATGCGTATTTAAAAGATAAATCTGCATGATTCGGTAAAATTCGAGATTCATTAGCTTTAGCGAATGACGGGTTGAACAGTCTTTTCTCAGTTTAAGGCCCAAAAACACGATGCAATTAAATAACATCATACATATTTGTCGTCAATTTCATATTAAAAGCCCAATGCTTGCCAGCTCTTCAGCAAAATAAAATAATATTATCAACGTGAAAATGTTTTTTGCCAAAATAAATCAAAGAACAATAAATTTCAAACAAATTCTTCCTCCGTCCCATTATTTATGTATCATCTGAATTGAGTAAGACAGTGGGTGTACAACTATAAAATTATGATTATAAAATGGTAGGTCTACTAATTTTTTTTTAATTTATAAGATATAAATAATGGGACATTTCGAAAAGAAAAATGAGACATTAATAATGAAACTGACGGAGTAATTGGTTGAATGCAACGGATAAAAGAATTAACACACCCATGTTTGTCATGCATGACCTCGAGACAAATTGAAATTTGCGGTATATAAAAGAACTCAAGAAATTTTAAATACAGATAATAGTAGCAAATTGACATAAATGGTCCTCAATATTTGTTAGTTTGGATGAATTGGTCTCTAAACTTTTTTTTAAAAAGTTTTATTGGTTTCAAATGTTTGCTAGTTTGGATAAATTAGTTATTCTGTTAAATTTTAAGTTAGTCAATTGTTTGTCATAGCGTATTTACGGAATAGAAGTTTCAGGGACCAATTAATCTAATTTTTAAATTAAATTTGAATTTTTTAAAAAAATATATTTTAAAATTATAAATTTTTCCAAAAAAAATTATATTTAAAAAAAATTAATTTTTTTCAGATAATTTTTTTCGAAAAAAAATTCATTCTTGTTCAATAAAATTAATTTTTTTTAAAATAATTTTTTTGGTAACGAAAAAAATTAATTGTAAAAGTTAAATAAAAAATAATTTTAGCGACCAATTCTTAGGATTTTAAAATTAATTTTTAACTATTTCTTCAAATAAATTTTTGAATTAGCTTTTTTCTAATTTTCTTTCGTACTTAAAAAAATTAATTTAAATATAAATTTAACAAAATCTAGATTAACTATTAATTTTGCGTCTCACGGCATAGGAGGGGAGCAGATCAACACAGCGGTTGGGGAATGTGTTATGTTCTTCGAGATCGAAGATGTCGTCGGAGAGGATCAATTGGATGACTTGGAGGTGGGAGGTTCCTCTCCGACGACATCTTTGACCTCGAAGAAAGTAACACCTTCCCTAACCGTGTGTCGACCTGCTCCCCTCCTCCGTTGTGAGACTTAAAATTATTAGTTAATCTAGATAATTTATTTTTAATTTAAATTATTTTTTTAAGTATAAAAAATTTGAAAAAAAATTTATCCAAAAAATTACATAAAAAAATATTTAAAAAATAGTTAAAAATTAATTAAAATTTGAATAAATTGGTCTCTAAAACGAGTATTAGTTAATTTTTTAAAAATATTTTTTACTACAAAAATTATTTGAAAAAAAAATAATTAAAAAAGTTTAATCTTTTTTTAAAAAAAATTGAATAAAATCATAGAAATCGAAGCACATACCGGAGATTCCGGCGGTGCAGTAAACGAGGATGAAAATCATTCCACCAAACACCAAACGGAGATTTCGAAAAAATTAATTTTCGAAAAAGATTAAATTTGAAAAAGTAAATTACTTGAAACTTTTTTCGAAAAAGGTTAAATTTTAAAAAAAATATCATTTTAAAATAGTTCAAATTTTATTTATAAATTGGATGAATTAATCCCTTAAACTTTTATTTTTCCATAAATATCCATATGAATAATAATGAACTAATTTAATATTTAACTGAATAACCAATTTATCAAAAGCCGCAAATATTGGGAATAAATAAGTTAAAAATAGAGTACTATAAATTAATTGATTCAAAATAATAAACAGTACTATTTGTGTCGATTTGTCAAATATAAATAAAAATAAACTTTTGACAAAATGATTTTAATTTTGACAACGATTGATTACCAGCAAGCAGTATGGTCCACGTTCAACGTTAGCTGGTTTTGTTTCCTAGTGTAATTAATTACTTTTACAAGTTGTCCGTAAATTTCATCGGCGTGCACTATCAATAACGGAAATCGACAAATAAATATAATTGGTTTTTGTATTATTTTATTCAAGGGTAGAGTTGTAATATTCAACTCTTCATCACAACATCAACTCAAAGCAAACTCTTGTTGTATTCCTTTCTCAAACTTGAAAAAAAAAAATTGAATCGATGGCAGCAACA
Source organism: Lavandula angustifolia (assembly GCA_028984105.1). Classification (NCBI taxonomy): domain Eukaryota; kingdom Viridiplantae; phylum Streptophyta; class Magnoliopsida; order Lamiales; family Lamiaceae; genus Lavandula; species Lavandula angustifolia. The sequence continues at coordinate 6,947,463 of CM054821.1, read as the reverse complement.
GCCTATGCATCTCTAGTTTCTTTGCTCAATACTTTGGATCTGATCCAGACTCATCCTCTCGTTTCCACTTTTTTCGACATCAACCAAAATAATTCTCTCTGCGAAAAGGTTACTCTTTTTGTAGATTTTGTGGAGAAACACTCAGATGCTGAAAACAGAGAAGTTGAAGATCTGGTGGGACGAATTGCAGATGAAGCTCACAAGGCTGAAAATATAATCGAAGTCCATGCAGCAGATCGAGTTCGTGGTGGAGAAAGTCGGAGTTTCTTACCAGATCTGAAAGTTATTATAGATGAGATGGAGTCTATCAAAAAAGAAGTTATTAATGTCGAAGAGGAAATTGGGAAGAATCCCAAAGAAGAAGATATCAAGGTTAAAGAGGAAACTGGACAAAGTCCAAGCGTCTTATCCGGTCCGCCTCCATCTCCATCATCATCATCAGCTCCTCCTGCAACTGTTGAGGCTACTACCATGGTGGGATTTGATGACTACGTGGATAGGCTTATGTGGGATCTCACCGGACATGATAATGATCAGAAAGTCATCTCAATCACTGGAATGGGTGGGGTAGGTAAGACTACTCTCGCAAGAAATTTATATCAAAATTCACTTACCAAGCGTCATTTTAATGTTCGTGCGTGGATTACTGTCTCACAAAATTCAAATGCAAGAAAAGTATATTTGCAAGCACTTTCTTGCTTAGGAAGAGGCTCTATTAACACAAATACAGCTGATGATCAACAACTAAGTGTTGAATTGCATAAAACATTATTTAATCGAAAATATTTGATTGTATTGGATGATGTATGGAGTATGGAAATTTGGAAAAAGATCCAGCTTTTCTTTCCAGAAAATAGTAATGGAAGTCGAGTTGTTGTAACAACTAGGGAGCAAAAACTGGTTGATTACATTGGTTCCCCTGCAGTTGCTATAAAGTTTCTCGATGACGAAAAGAGTTGGAAGCTTTTTTGTGAGAAGACATTTCCACAAGAAAGCTTTCCTCCTAAATTAGAAAAAGTTGGGAAGAAGATTGTGAAGAAGTGTGGAGGACTTCCACTAGCAATCAGTGTGATAGGAGGGCTTCTAGGTAAATCACCTAGGACACAAGAATATTGGAAGAAAGTGGAAAAAGATAAAAGTTTGATTCTCAATTTGGGAGAAAACAAACCCTTGAACATATTATATTTGAGCTACAAATACTTGCCCGTTTGTTTGAAATCATGTTTTTTGTACTTGGGATTATATCCGGAGGATGCTGATATTGATGTTCACACACTTATCAAACTTTGGATTGCCGAAGGGTTAATCAAAGCAAATAAAGATCTAAGTTTGGAAGAAGTTGGAGAGAGCTACATAAATGGACTTGTTCATAGGAATCTTCTTTTTCTTCGTTCTGCAGATCAAAAGTGGAAAAGTTGTTCCATTCATGATCTTGTAAGAGACTTGTGTATAATGATAGGCGAGAAAGAGAAATTTTATTGTGTTCAAAGGAGCATAGATGGGGATCGTCACTTTATAGTTGATCAAAGATCGGCGAGGTTTTACCCTGAAGAATCTCATGCTTCAAAGGCGCCATCGGTTTTTCACCCTTTAATAGTCCCTGTAGGGGAAAGAGACGCACCATGCAAAACTAGATTGTTGAGAGCGTTCTGTTGTGATGATGAACGAACCCCATATTATGCTCTTCGAGAAGTTAATGTTCGCTTCTTACAAGATCTCTCTTCTAAACAACATGGTTACTTGCTTCCTTCATTGGTATCACGGTTTTGGAGTTTGCAAACTTTAATTGTTTCAACAAGCAAAGGATTCTTAGCACCAGCTGAGATTTGGATGATGCCGCAACTTAGGCATATCAACATTTCGCATCTTTATCTACCTGATCCTCCTCCTTCTCTAGGTGATGATGACATCTGTATTTTACAAAACTTGCAAACACTTAAGACGGTGCAAAACGTCGTTTTCAGCGACGAGGTGTGCAAGAGAATACCCAACATCAAGGAACTCCATATTTTCACTTGGCAAAGCGAGGCATGCCCGTGTTACCATCTGGAAAACCTTGGCTGCCTCAGCAAACTTAAATGTCTAAATTACCAGTGCATCTCATTCGAGCTTGCAGGTGAATCAGTGCCAAACATCAAATTTCCGAGTTCCCTCAAGCAGTTGACATTAGATGGATGCAAGCTCGGGTGGAGTTATATGGCAGTGATTGCTTCGTTGCCTCATCTTGAAACTCTGCACTTAGAAATGGATGCAGTTGCAGCAACCGAGTGGGTTTTTGCTGATGAGAAATTCGTTAGCTTGAAACAAATCGATATTTCTTCCTGTCGTCATGTGACAAATTGGATAGCACATAGCTCCAATTTTCCGGTGTTGGAGGAACTTTCTATTTGGTATATGTCTGAGCTCGATGAGATCCCTTCAAGTATCGGAGAAATACCCAAACTCCAATCAATTTATATGTCTGGCTGCAGCAAATCAGCCAACATTTCAGCAGTTGAGATACTACACGAACAAGAAAGGTATGCAAATATGGGCCTGCGAGTTGCCATCGAAACTGACGAACCAGAACTACTAAGGGAAAAGATTCAAGAATGGGACCTCACATGCGAAAATCTTGTGATTAGCTGTAAGTCTTATCTTATTATCCCCAGCTAAGAGTATTATCAGTTTTTCATTTCTAATTTATATAATGTTAACTGTAAAGATGAATGGTTGATGATGCAGGAAACAAAACATGATGAAAACCTGCAAATATGGAAGGTAGTTGTGTACCCTTGGAGAAGTTGGCTGCAAAAATTCAACTTGCTTATGAAAGAAGTAAAAGACTTTTATTTGCTACATGTAAAACTGTGAGTTCAATAAGTCCAGCAGGGCAAGCAGACTCAGAATGGCAGTAGTAGAAGTATGTTTCATTGTTAATTCCCTTACCTGTATTTCATGCTCATATCATAATCTTCTACCTATTTTAATTTCTTGATTGTTTAAGTAAAATTAGAATATTAATTAGACGTGTCTTATGCACTCATGCACTTCAGTCTGTCAGTAGTAAGACTGTAGCATGTTTCATGTTAATGCTCATCATCATAATCTTTTCGCACTTTCTTGAATATTCTCAATCTTCTAAAAAAGATTAAGGGGATACAGCGTGGGTCTTCAATTTAGATAAAAAAGTTATAGTGGTTACAATATAGCAGAATCATATAATCCACCGTCAACTTCCAGTAGTTTAATAAAGGCAAATACAGCGTGGTTTTCAATTTAGATAACGATATAATAATTTGATTAATTTTGTTAGACGTATCAATAAAAAATTTGAAGGAATATCAATTAAATGGGTCTTATTCTACCCTTATAGTTGCCACATCAAAATATTATTAATACGGACCGTAACAGAGCGGCTTGTATGTACCATATTTGTATACCCTTATATGTACCACACTACAAGAGTATTGGTATGTGAAATTTTTTATTAAAATAGGTGGACCACATTTATCACATGTCAATACCTTATGGTGTGGTACATATAAGAGTATACGAATGTGGTACGTACAAACCTTTGTGGGACACAAACCTCCCAAAAAAATGAGAACTAGCAATTAAATGAGAATTAAAAACTTTTAATTTATGGAAAGAATGTATTCAACACTATTTTCCGCCAAACATTTATCACTGAAAAACCCAAAGAAATAGTAGGAAATGTGTAAAGCTTATTTAAGCTACCAAAAAACTCATTCATACGAATAAAATAATCGACGAAATGTTCAGTGATGGTTTATTACCCTAGTTATTGATTATCTGATCAACATAATTTTTCTTCGGTAAAATACTATATACGAAACCGAGATAGAAAATCTAATGATAGGGGAATTTTTTCTTTTGAATTCGTCCCATCTTTGTTGTTTCATAACTTTTCGGTTCGGTTTTTTAGGAGAGTTGTTAATTGTGTTGTTTGTAATAGTATTAAGTAAGTGGTTCCCTTCCCATTTTCTCTCTCCTCTAATTTTACATTTGTGGGGTAAATGTTTTTTTTTACTTATCTTTAATTTTCTTGATGTAATTTTAGCTTTCTTAATTTGCCGACAATTTACGAAATGTATCCGATTTCTTGATGTACGTTTATTAATTGCAAATGCGGTCTTAATATCAGATAATAACAAACATAAAATATGCAAATTCGACAATTAAATATGGAAACAAAAACGGCAGAATAAGAAACCCAATAAAACTTTATACAACCGCCATTTAGTCCAAATTCGTTCACAAAAAGGGCAGAATAACAAACAAAAGGAAAAAAATACAGTAAGGATAATGAAGAACAGCAGAGTGACATCACTGATGGAGCCAAAATTAATTTAAGGAGGAGCCAAAACCAAATTCTATTCCCTCCATCTAACACACCTATTTAAATACCTTAACACAGGTTTTCAAATTCAAAATCAGAAATTAGCAGTCTGCCAAAATGAGGAAGGATCTCTCAACAGAAGAGAGAAATTCCATTGTCCAATTTCTTCTCCAACATTTGAAGAACGGCAAGCCTGCAAATGGAAAAATAAATGAATAGATTCTGCATAGAATTTGATTCTTGTAAGAATCTCCCAAATATGCAAATTCTGGTCAACAATACCCAAGATGCTACATCAAAATTGGTAAGGTAAATTTACACATAAGTACAGACTATATGATTCAAAATAAGTTACTGCAAGATAGTGAAATTAACAAGTTATGTGTTTAACTTGGTTATCACAGATACTTCCTGCTATTAGATCCAAATGGCCTCCTATGCTAGATAAATTAATATTCATACACCAGGATAATGCAAGGCCACATATAAAGGACACAAATATTGACTTTAAGCAGCAGCAACTGAGGAGGGATTTGACATAAGGCTGGTACATCAACCTCCTAATTCCACTGACACAAATGTGAATGACCTTGGGTGGTTTGGGGCTATTCAAAGCATCCAGATAGAATCTGATTGCAACAATGTGGATCAATTGGTGAATGCAGTTTGTTGTTCATTTGCAGAATTAGCCCCTATAACCTTAAATAAGGTGTTTTTAAGTTTGCAAGGGTGTATGGTTGAGATAATGAAAGTCAAGGGCAATAATTGTTACAAAATTCCTCATATAAGGAAAGAGGCTTTACTGAGACAAAATGAGCTTCCAATAGATTTGGAAGTTTCACTGGATTTGGTTAGGGAATGTTTCTTGTACATGATGGAGAATGGAATGACGGAAGAGGTTGAATACATGAAAAATAGACTTGGAGTCTAAGAAAAGGTAGAATACACGAGGAATACATGAGGAATAGACTGAAGCAGCAAGTAATAAGAGGGTTTTTGTAAAGATGCAGCAAGTAAATAGATGGTTTTTGTAAAGATGCAGTCTGCAAATAGAAGGTCAGGTTTTTTGTAAAGATGCAGCAAGTAAAGATGTTTTTGTAAAGATGCAAATAGAAGTCCTCATATTAATACAGTAGACATGTTTTTGTAAAAATGCAGCAAGTAAGTGTATAATGGAGTATGTTTTTTCTGCATCTGTGTTTTAAGACAGATGCAAGTGCTTTTAGATTAAGACTGTGTTTTACAATCAGTTATCAAAATCAGTTTTTAATTTCAAATTTGAAATGTAGTTGGATCATAAGCAATTGGCATTGTATAGTTCATGTACCAGAACCACAACCCAATAAGCATGCCACAAAAAATCAGAACACATGCTTATCTTACACAATACCAACCACTATGAATGCATAACCTTATCACCCATGCCACACTTTATAAAAAAGAAAAAACATATCATCATCACCAAAGTTTCATAACCAAATAGAAATGTACTGCATACGCATCATCAGGTTAAAATAACCACAAACAACAAGTTACTGCATAACCAACTTAGAGCAGCATAATCAATCCCCACACCTAAAGAACAAATCTCAATTTTTCAACAATAATTTCATTGAATTGTTCTATCTAACCTAGAGTGAGCATGTTCTTATCATTTTAGACCAAATAATACGCATTATCCGCCAAAAGACATTTAATTGCAATCTTCAATATACGTAGTATAATAGACAAAATTTCATTCAAGAGTAGCAGGGATAGATCTCACCCAAGGCCTTTAGCACAAAGCAGAATCTGTAGCTCTCCGTATGTCGTCGATTCCACAGGCGAAGAAAGGGCCACTATCGCTCTCAATCTCCGGCATCGGCAACTGACTCTCAAATTGTGGAATGTCGTAGATTCCGCAGGCGAAGAAAGGGCTAAATTCGCTCTCAACCTCCGGCGTCGGCACCTGGCTCTCAGATCGTGGAATGTCGTCGATTCCGTAAGCGAAAAAAAGGCCCAGATTCGCTCTCAATCTTAGATCTGTACTCGCTCTGGATTTCCGGACTGCATGTCGAATCGTATGGGAAATCGACTAAGGAATTAGAAAGTCCACTCCATCCAGAGCTGATCTCGCTCTCTCCGCCTTCCAACTCAAGTCCGCTCAGAAAATCGCAGCTTTCCGCCATTTCTCCCTCCACCGAAGTAGTATCTGTCCAAGATCTGAGGTCGAGGAGTTGGGTTTTTTTTAATCGACGGTGAATTTCATCCTTGCAGGTGTTGGGTTCCAAATCGTCAGGAAGACGGTGAAAATGGCAGAGAGATGGAGATCTAGGGTTCTAGATCTTGAATGAGGCGATGAATCGTAAGGCCGAGAGATGGAGATAGAGTGTTCGAGAACTTGAAGAACACGAAGAAGAGGGAGGCGGCGAGTACAAGATCTAGGGTTTGGATAGAAGAAGTAATGAAAACATAAATGAGGTGGATATGTAGTAAGTTTGTGTTTTAGGATGAATTTGTTTAGATTGTGTAATTAAGATAATTAGGCAATTAGAAGGTTTTATTAAGTTTGTAATTAAGTTTAATTATTTTCATTTTCGGAAATGGAATAAAAAATGTGGGATGTCCCGAAAAGAAAAGCGAAACAAGATTTGTGGAACGGAGGGAGTATAATTTTATATATTTGCATTCTTCGACTATTTTTTTTGATGAAGATATAGATACAACTTGACCAATTTGACGAGTCAATTCATTATGTTCTATGCAATGTGTCGCTTAATATTTCTTGAGCATCTATTAATTGTTACTGCTATGACTAAAATATTTTATTAGTCGAGTTCCCCATTTGTCGAGTTCCCCATTTTATTTGTCAAGTGACTGCTATCAAATTAATTATGGCCAGGCTGTTTTGTATTCCCTTGGTCCTAGTCGATTTACTTTGTTTAATTTCGATACGAATATTTTGATGAATGGATAATTATGTATAGATGATTGAGTGATTATGTGTAGAAAAATAAATCAAACAAAAAAAAATTAAAATTTATATATTAATTATTTTTATTTTTAAAGAAACAAGATAAATTAAGTCGAACAGAGAAAAAAATAATATAAGACAAGTAATGCAGAAGCGAGGGAGTATAATTATTAATGGACATTTTTGCAAGTTGTGATTAAATTTCACGTGCTTGCGATAAATAAAATAATTGAATTTCTTATTATTTTATTATTCTTAGCAAGCTGTTCTTGACTTCTTGCATTTCTTTCTAAAACTTGAAAAGAAAAAACAAAAATATGATAATGGCAGCTACAGCTTATGCATCTCTAGTTTCTCTGCTGAACACTATGGATCAGATCCGCGCACATCCTCTTGTTTCCACTTTTTTCGACAACAACCAGAACAACAATATTTCCGAAAAGGTTAATTTTTTCATAGATTTTGTGGAGAGATGCTCGGATCCAGACTGGAGAGAAGTGGAAAATTTGGTGCGCCGAATTGCAGATGCAGCTCATGACGTTGAAAATTTACTCGAGGTCCACGCAGCAGATCGGATTTGTGGTAGAGAAACTCCGAGTTTCATACACGATCTGCAGCTGATTATAGAAGACATGGAGTCTATCAAAGAAGAAGCACTTACCACGGTCAAAGAGGGAGCTAGAAAAAGTTCGAGTTTCTTACTCGATCTTCCTCCACCATCATCTGCTCCTTCTGTAATTGACGAGGCCACCACAATGGTGGGATTTGATGACTACGTGAAGAGACTTTTGTGGGATCTCATCGGACAAGATCTTGCTCGTGAAATCATCTCAATCACTGGCATGGGTGGTACAGGTAAGACCACTCTTGCAAGAAGTTTATATCAAAATCCAGTTGTTTTGCAACATTTTGATGTTCGTGCGTGGATTACTGTATCGCAAAATTTCAGTGCAAGAAAAGTATTTTTGCAAGCACTTTCTTGCCTAGGAGGTGGCTTTCTTAATATAGATACAACTGATGAAGAACTAAGTATTCAGTTATATAAAATTTTATTTGGTCAGAGATATTTGATCGTATTGGATGATGTTTGGAGTATGGAGATTTGGGATAAGATCAGGTATTTCTTTCCAGAAAATAATAACGGAAGTCGAATTATTTTAACAACTAGGTTATCCCAACTAGTTGATTCCATTGGTTCCTCTAACGTTGTTGTGAACTTTCTTGATGAGAAATATAGTTGGGAGCTTTTTTGTGAGAAAACATTTCCACAACAAGATTTTCCTCTTGAATTAGAAGAAGTTGGGAAAAAGATTGTAAAGAAGTGTGGAGGACTTCCACTATCAATCACTGTGATTGGAGGGCTTTTGAGAAAATCACCGAGGACGCAAGAATATTGGGAAAAAGTGGAAGAAGATAAAAGTTTGATTCTCGATTTGGGAGGAAACATATTAGGTTTGAGCTACAACTACTTGCCTGTTTATTTGAAGCCATGTTTTCTGTATTTGGGATTACACCCAGAGGACTCTAATATTGATTTGGACACTCTTATCAAACTTTCGGTTGCTGAGGGGTTTATAAAATCAAGTAGGGGCATGAGTTTGGAAGAAGTTGCGGAGAGCTACTTTGTTAATCTTCTTGGTAGGAATCTCCTTTCGCTTGATACTTATCCAACTCAAAGCAAGAAAAGTATTTCCATTCATGGTCTGGTAAGAGACTTGTGTATACAGATAAGCGAGAAAGAGAACTTTTATTGTGTCCAAAGGAGTTTAAATGGGAATCGTCACTTTGTAGCTGATCAAAGAGCCGCAAGATTTTACCCTCAAGAATCAGATGCACCGGTGACGCCATCAATTTCCAACCCTCTAATAGTCCTTGCAGGGGAAAGAGCCGCACCATTTAAAACTAGATTGCTGAGAGTGTTTTGTTGTGATGAACGGAACCCATATTATGCTCTTCAAGAAGTTAACATGCGCTTCTTACAAGATCTCTCATCTAAACAACATCATTACTTGCTTCCTTCATTGTTATCACGGTTTTGGAGATTGCAAACTTTAATAGTTTCAACAAGCAAAGGAGTCATAGCACCGGCTGAGATTTGGAAGATGCCGCAACTTAGGCATATCAACATTTCGCATCTCTATCTTCCTGTTCCTCCTCCTCCTGTCGGTGATGATGAAGTCTGTATTTTACAAAATTTACAGACACTTAAGACAGTGCAACACCTCATTTTCACCGAGGAGGTGTGCAAGAGAATACCCAATATCAAGGAACTCCATATTTTCACTTGGCAAAGCAGGGCATTTCCGTGTTACCATCTGGAAAATCTCGGTTGCTTCAACAAACTGGAATGTCTAAATTACCAATGCATCTTATCATTGGAGCTTGCAGGTGATTGGTTGCAGGACATCAAATTTCCGAGTTCCCTCAAGGAGTTGACCTTGAATGGATGCAAGTTGGAGTGGAGTTATATGGCAGTGATTGCTTCCTTGCCTCATCTTGAAACGCTACACTTAGAAATGGATGCATTTGCAGCAACCGAGTGGGTTTTTATTGATGAGAAATTTGTTAGTTTGAAACGCCTGGACATTTCTTCCTGTCGTCACGTGACAATTTGGAATGCAGTGAGCTCCAATTTCCCGGTCTTGGAAAATCTCTCTATTTGGCATTTGTCTGAACTCGATGAGATCCCTTCAGGTATCGGAGAAATACCCTTCCTCCAATCAATTTATTTGTCTTTCTGCAGCGAATCAGCCACCATTTCAGCCGTAGAGATACTACACGAACAAGAGAGTTTTGAAAATCTGAGCCTTCGAGTTGTAATCCAGACTCTTAAACCAGAATTAGTGAGGCAAAAGGTCAAAGAGTTGGGCCTCACATGCCAAAATCTTGATATTAGATGTGAGTCTCATCTTATTAGCCGCAGCGAAGTATATGATCAGCTATTCATTTCTAATTTATATCTTGTTAATTGTGAATGAATGGTTGACGGTGCAGGAAACAGAACATGATCAAAAGTTTAAGGGCAGAAGCTGATACTCAACTGCTATGGAGTTTGATGATGAAGAGGTATCTCTATTTCTCCCTTTACAGAGTTTCCTATAGCAGTTCTTCATCAAAGGCTGATACCGAAAGTTGACGATTTTATGTAGTTGGAAGAACTCCGAGCGGATATTGTTGATCTCAGAAGGAGAGGTAGAGAGAGCAAGTAAACTTGCTTGTGAATAAGGTGAGGTAGTTTTCTTTCATCTTCAAAGATGTTTATCATTTCATTTATCTCTTCTATTCATTCATCTATTTACAGATTCACATACTAATTAAGTTCATCTATTGCTGCTTTGTGAAAAATTATTACACGGGGTCCTTAGTTTCCTCCTCTTTTAACAGAACTTTTCTTTAATTTTTACATTCACATGCTTGACTTTTAGAGTGTATATCGATGCATAGCACGTTATAAGAGTTCGCAGTTTGGATTTCTTGATGTCAGTTACGTAGAACTATTTTATAAAAGACAGAGAAGAAATTATCCTTCTCATTCTCAAGGCCTCCCACAGCGAAATCCAATGCAACAGAGAAATTAATCAAATCAAATAATATTTCATATGTATATATGCTTTCATTTTGATCCATTTCTTGATGTTGTAAGATGTAGACCATGCTATTCTTGAGAGCTACTTAAGAATCATTGAGAGTCTTGTGTTCAACATGCTGTCGAAGATAGACGACGTGATGCACATCGACTCTGAAGCAAGAAAAGAAGCCGGTTTGGATGAAGGAGACACAACAGAGGAGAAAAAGTGATGAATCTTACTCTTATCTGGATGGATGGATTGCGTAGTAGTAACTCATTGTACGGAAGAATGCAACCCTTTTTGTAATTTGTTCATTATTTTCCTAACACTTCAAATAGAGCAGGTATATGTTCTTTAAATTTTCTATGATTGAAGTAAGAAAATTTGGTTTCAAAGCTAATTAGATGTGAGTCTATAAGTTCAAGATTCAGCCTTTTACTACTCAAGATGACTAAAATGCCTAAAAACAATAAACAAATCATCAGATTGTTCACAAGAAGGTTGCAGATATGTACTTGAAAAGATGTCGAAAATTAAGAAGATTTAGAGTTCTAGCAATTTTGCAGGATTTATTTGGTGAAAACAAATATCACCAAATGCTATCACTAGATAAAATATTTTCTAGATATTTTATGAACAAAAACAATGCATATGTAGTATTTCAGGGGTGCTCCCCTTAGCCCTAAACCGAAGATATTTCAATTATTATTTATTAAAGTATATCACTTTATTTTTAGAGCAATAACTGAATTACTTAAAACTTATATGTTACAAATAATAATAACTAGAATATAATTCACCAAAATCCACAAGGAATCCAATATGGATACAAAAAACGTAAAAAAGAAAAAATAGACAATACAACTGACTCTCCAAACCATCAAAATCCCTCCACCCATTTATCTATCTATTTATTTATTTATTTATAGTGTTCTATAAATTCTTAAATTTTTTATTAGTTAATAAGCCCCAATAAATAATATTTATATTTGTTTTAAGTTATGTAGAATGTTTGCAGAGTCGTGTAAAAGGCTAAGGATCATGAAAAGGGAAGAATAAAATGGTGTCAAAGACCTTCTCAAGAGCTTTCCAAAAAGTAGCTTGTGTGTCCTATTAAAAAGGGTATGTTTGTCCTTTCACCACATAATTACTATATACTACTCCCTTCATTCCTTTTTATATGTCCATTTACTTTTTCACATAAATTAAGAAAAAAATTGATGATATGAAAGTTAGATAAATGTTGGTATTGAAATTTGAGTAAATTAAAATAAATTACTGAAAAGTTAATGTCATAATTATGTTGGCTATTATAAAAGTTGGATAAAATAATTTTTTTCTATATTATCATATTAATTAGATTGATAAAAATTGGTGAAAATTTTAATTAGATACAAAAAAAATTATTAATAAATATATAAAATTGAAACAGAGGAAAAATAAAAGTAGATATATATATATATATTTGAGATGAAGGGAGTATAAATCTTCCAAAAGTGGCCCATCGTCTTTAAAAGTTAAATCTGCATGATTCGGTAAAATTCGAGATTCATTAGCTTTAGCGAATGACGGGCTGAACAGTCTTTTCTCAGTATAAGGCCCAAAAACACGATGCAATTAAATAACATCATACATATTTGTCGTCAATTTCATATTAAAAGCCCAATGCTTGCCAGCTCTTCAGCAAAATAAAATAATATTATCAACGTGAAAATGTTTTTTGCCGAAATAAATCAAAGAACAATAAATTTAAAACAAATTATTCCTCCGTCCCATTATTTATGTCTCATCGGAATTTAGTATATATATTAAGATAGTGGGTGTATAAGTATAAAATTATGATTATAAAATGGTAGGTTTACTAATTTTTTTTTTTAATTTATGAGATATAAATAAGGGGCAAAATTAAAAATAGTCAAATGAAAACTTATATATGCAAAAGTAGGCAAATTATCACATATGCATCAGATAGTCATTTTTTCAATTTTACCCTTGAATTTGTTGTTTTATATTGTAATCACCTTAAATTTAGTGGGGGCCACCAACTTGATAATGAAGTTGTCATTGTCTTCACTTTTTTCAGATTTATTATGTAATTATTGTATATTATACATCGGGAATAGTTTTATAATTGAAGGAATATGTTTATAATTGAAGAAATATGTTTATACATCGGGAATAGTATAATATGTATATTATACATCGGGAATAGATTTATTATGTTTTATAATTGAAGAAATATGTTTATAAAATAATTAAGATAATTGAGGTAAATGTGTAAAGTTGTGGTGTAAAAGTATAAATGGGTGGAGTCCACTTACTTAGATTGATTGTGGTCCATTCATTTATTTCCTTATTTGGTATGGGACATAAATAATGTGACAACCAAAAAAGGCAAGTGAAACATTAATAATGGGACAGAGGAAGTATAAATCAAGAGCTACATCTATGAAATTATTTTAATAAAACATAGTCAATAATTCTCAAATGTATTAAAATATCAAATGTATTAACAACTACATGACTTGAAATGAGAAGAGACCACTCACTGCACAAAGTAGCGTTCACAGATTTTGAAGTCAAAACAGTAGCCAAATAGATTAGATTAGGTGCAGAAAATATAGTACAAGGGCAAAATAGGTATGTTGTCTATTCTATGCATTATGAAAGTAATATGACTATTTCTGCAATTAAACTTTGTCCATTGCCTATTTTTACCTATTTGCACTATAAATAATGAGACATCCCGAAAAGAAAATTGAGACATTAATAATGAAACCGACGGAGTGCTTGGTTGAATGCAACGCATAAAAGAAATAACACACCCGTGTTTGTCATGCATGACCTTGGAGACAAATTGAAATTTGCGGTATATAAAAGAACTCAAGAAATTTTAAATACTGATAATAGTAGCAAATTGAGATAAATGATCCTCAATATTTGTTAGTTTGGATGAATTGGTCTCTAATTTTTTTTTTTTTTTTAAAGTTTATTGGTTTCAAATGTTTGCTAGTTTGGATAAAATTAGTCATTCTGTTAAATTTTAAGTTAGTTAATTGTTTGTCATAGCGTATTTACGGAATAAAAGTATTAGGGATCAATTCATCTAATTTTTAAATTAAATTTAAACTTTAAAAAAATTATTTTAAAATTATAATTTTTTCTAAAACAAAAATTAAATTTTTTTCAAGAATTTTTTTTCGAAAAAGATTAATTTTTTTCAAATAATTTTTTTCGAAAAAAATTCATTCTTGTTCAATAAAATTATTATTTTTTGAATATTTTTTTTGGTAACGAAAAAAATTAATAATAAAATTTAAATAAAAAAATAATTTTAGTGACCAATTCTTTGGATTTTAAAATTAATTTTTAACTATTTTTTCAAATAAAATTTTGAATTAGCTTTTTTCTAATTTTTTTTCATACTTAAAAAAATTTAATTTAAATAAAAAATTAACAAAATCTAGATTAACTAATAATTTTGCGTCTCACGGCAGAGGAGGGGAGCGGGTCAACGCAACGGTTGGTGAATGTGTTATGTTCTTCGAGATCGAAGATGTCGTCAGAGAGGAGCAATTGGATGACTTGGAGGTGGGAGGCTCCTCTCCGACGACATCTTTGACCTCAAAGAAAGTAACACCTTCCCTTACCGCTGTGTCAACCCGCTCCCCTCCTCCGTCATGAGACATAAAATTATTAGTTAATCTAGATTTAGTTAATTTTTTATTTAAATTAAGTTTTTTAAGTATAAAAATTTGAAAAAAAGTTTATTCAAAAAATTACATGAAAAAAAATTTAAAAAATAATTAAAATTTGAATAAATTCGTCCCTAAAACGAGTATTAGTTAATTTTTTATTTTAAAATAATTTTTTCGTTACCAAAAAATCTATTTTAAAAAATAATTAATTAAAAAAGTTTAATCTTTCTCAAAAAAAAATGAAAAAAAAAATAATTTCAAAAAATCTTGGAAAAGATTAAATTTTAAAATGTAAATAATTTGAATTTTTTTCGAAAAAGATTAAATTTAAAAAAAATATCATTTTAAAAAGTTCAAATTTTATTTATAAATTGGATAAATTAATCCCTTAAACTTTTTTTCCGTAAATATCTATATGAATAATAGTGAACTAACTTAAAATTTAACGTTAACTAATTTAATAAAACAACAAATATTGGGGACTAAAAAATTAAAAATAAAGAATTATGAATCAATTCATCCAAACTGACCAACATTAAATACTATTTGTGCTAATTTGCCAAATATAAATAAGTGATGAATTATCAGACTGCACTTACGGGACATTTTTGTAATATGACAAATAAAGTACAATATATTTACCTTTAAAGTACAATATTCACACGTTCACATAATAAGAATATGTTCATATTTGAACATCATCCTATCACCTAAACATGAAAGCATGGCATGATTGGAACTAAAACTGGCAAGAAATAAATGCTAGAAGAATCGATGGATAATGGACAGGAACAAGAAGTAATTGAGAAATGCCATTTCCACTCTAAATGCTAGGAGAATGTCTTCCTATGGGGAGAGCATGCAAACAGTTATGTTTTCTCTCTTTACCTAAACAGGTCAAATATTACAACCTAGTACAAGTTGGGCCAAAAATACATGAAAGTTGGGCCCAAGTATAATGCAATAGCCCAGCAGCCTATAAATCTCTCAAAAGTGGCCCAATGTTCACGAATAATACAGCAATCGTCATCTTCATAGCGTTTGAAAAAGTTTCTAGATTTTAATCCTCTTACATTAAAAAGTGGTTATGATGATTTGAGATTAGGGAATTTGGGAATGTATAGTATTAGTAGGGTTGGGATCACCTGTCCCAGTTTTTGGTGTCCCAACCCTATCCCAGTCGAAACGTCGCCGTTTTATCACTAAATTGAATTTTTTTTATTAAATTACTTTATCTTCACAGCAAATTCAATCGGATCCACTAAAAAACCTTCAAGCTTCTCTCCTCCTACATTCTCTCTCTTCTGGCCAAGCCAAGGCAAACCCACGCTCTCCTCTACTTCAATAATCTCCAATTCGGATGTCCTGCGTTGAATTGAGCACAACCATGAATTTATCGCTCATCTCTAGCCATGGAGGAGAGTAGCCGTCGGGTAGCCAGGCTTTGGCGGCTGGGAAACGAATTTGGATGAGTTGGACTTGTAGGCCAGCTGCGGCGACGCGTTGGATGGTCTAGAATGGTGATGAAGGAGACGATTAGACTGCGGCGTGCAAGCAAATTTTGCGATATCGATGATGGGGGCTCATGTGGAGGGGTTAGGATTCATCGGCCATGCTTATTGATTGGTGCATAATTTAATTTGAAGGTGTTAGGGAAGACGATGTATTTTGGTTGATTTTTTTTAAAAAAAAAACTCTTTAAATTTTGTTATGAAGCAATGACGTTTTTAGCTAGGACATGGTTGGGACACAAAAAATTGGGACCCGTAATCCCAATCCGTATTAGTGGATGAACAAACTTGGGTTAGAAATTAAGTACAATTAGATTTATTTAATTTAGAATATCTATATAATAAACATTTAATGACATCCATAAATTACGGCTAGACAGTATCTAGCCTTGATGAGGATCTCTTAGCACCAACTCACCAAATTAACAAGAGATTTACAAGTGTATTTGAAGATGGTTTCTCAATTAGAAGGTGTACTGAATTAGAAAATATCACTAGATAAAATATTTTATGTATATTAAAGTATTTCGATAATTATTTATTAAAGTATATCACTTTATTTATAGAGCAATAACTGAATTAATGACTTAACACTTATATAAGAAAAATAAGAATAAATAAACTTGAAAAACATTTACCGGAATCCAATATGGATTTTTCTATCCTAGACCTAGTCTACAGCTTAAGCTGTTCTTAAAAATGCCAACTCAACAATAGCAATAGCTATACATTTTTAATGCCAACGAAAATTATTAAAATTATTTTAATCAAACGGTAACTCCGTACGGAATTACCGTTTGGCCACAAGGTCCACAACTTAAGTTGTGGACCTTGTTTAGGATAGATATGGAGCCAAAAGAAAAAAATAGATAACACAACTCTCCAAATTGTTAAATTTCCTCCACGTATTGCCAGGAAAAAAGAATAATATTCGTTACAAACCAAAAGTTAAAGGAAAAAATAACAAAAGTCGCATGTGCAAAAAGCAGCACGGGGCCTATGCTGAACTCTTCATCAAAAGTAAACTCAATTTATTCTAAGCAAGCTCTTCTTACATTCCTTTCTCAACCAGAAAAAAAAAAAAAAGAAAAAGAAGAGATAATCTGAGGTTAGAGATGGCAGCAACGGCTTATGCATCTCTAGTTTCTTTGTTGAATACTATTGATCAGATCCACACTCATCCTCTCGTTTCCACTTTTTTCGACATCGACCAGAATAAATCCCTCTCCGAAAAGGCTAATTTCTTGGTAGATTTTATGGAGAAACACTCAGATGCAGAGAGTAGAGAAGTAGAAGACTTGGTGCGTCGAATTGCAGCTGCAGCTCATGAGGCCGAGGATATGATCGAAGTCTATGTAGCAGATCGAGTTCGTGGTAGAGAAAGTCCGAGTTTCTTACCGGATCTGCAGATGATTATAGAAGAGATGGAGTCTATCAAAGAAGTTATCAAGGTTAAAGACGAAACTGGAAAAAGTCCAAGTGCCTTACCCGATCTGCATCCTTCATCATCATCATCTCCTCCTGCAAGTGATGAGGGTACCATCATGGTGGGATTTGACAACTACGTGGAGAAACTTATGTGGGATCTCACCGGACATGATGTTGGTCGGAAAATTATCTCAATCACAGGAATGTGTGGTAAAGGTAAGACCACTCTTGCACGAAATATTTATGAAAACCCACTTACCAAGTGTCATTTTAATGTTCGTGTGTGGATTACTGTGTCACAAGATTGCAGTGCAAGAAAAGTATATTTGCAAGCGCTTTCTTGCCTGCGAGGGCGCTCTATTAGTAGGGATACAGCTAGTGATCAACAAATAAGTGATGAATTATATAAAGCTTTATATAATCGGAGATATTTGGATGATGTATGGAGTGCGGAGATTTGGAATAAGATAAAATTTTTCTTTCCAGAAAACGGAAATGGAAGTCGAATTGTTGTAACAACTAGGGAAACCAATTTGGTTGATAAAATTGGTTCCTCTGCACTTGCTCTGAAGTTACTTAGCGATATAAATAGTTGGAAACTTTTTTGTGTGAAGACATTTCCAAAGCGAGATTTTCCTCCTGAATTAGAAGAAGTCGGGAAGAAGATTGTGAAGAAGTGCGGAGGACTTCCGCTAGCAATCAGTGTGATTGGAGGTCTACTTGGAAAATCACCTCAATCCCAAGAATACTGGGAGAAAATCGCAAATGATAAAAGCTTGTTTCTCAATCTAGAAGAGAACAATCCCACGGAAATATTACATTTGAGCTACAAATACTTGCCAGTTTGGTTGAAGCCATGTTTTCTGCACTTTGGATTGTATCCAGAAGACTTTAAAATTACAGTGAGTACAATTATAAAACTTTGGGTCGCTGAAGGGTTTATAAAAGCAAATAGAGGCCAAAGTATGGAAGAAGTTGCAGAGAGTTACTTTTATAACCTTGTTGAAAGGAATCTCCTTTTGCTTCATTCTTCTTCATTACCAATCAAGAAAAGGTGTTCCGCTCATGATCTGGTAAGAGGCTTGTGTATAAAGATAGGCGAGAAAGAGAAGTTCTTTTGCATCCAAAGGAGCATAGATGGGGATTGTCACTTTATTGCTGATCAAACAACAGTGCCAAGGTTTTACCCTCAAGAATCTCATGCTTATGAAAGCCCATCAATTCTTAACCCTCGAATAGTTCTCGCAGGGGAAAGAGTCACACCGATCAAAACTAGATTGTTGAGAGTCTTATGCCGCGGTGAACGGATCCCATATTATGATGCTCTTCAAGAATTTAACCTGCGCTTCGTAGAAGATCATTGTTATAGTAAAGAACATGATTACTTGAGATCTTCATTGCTATCACAATTTTGAAGTCTGCAAACGACAATAGTTACAGCAAGGAATGTAGTATTTGCACCGGCTGGGATTTGGAAAATGCCGCAACTTAGGCATATTGACGTTACCATGATCTGTCTTCCTGATCCTCCTCCTCTCAGTGACGACGACGTCTATGTTTTACAAAACTTACATACACTGAAGAGAGTGCATAACCTCATTTTCACAGAGGTGGTGTGCAAGAGAATACCCGACATCGAGGAACTCTGTATTAGTTGCGATTACAGGTCAAAAAGCGGTAAATTGCCGTTTTACCATTAGCAAAACGTTGTTTGTTTCAACAAACTTGAATCGCTACGATATGAATGCTACGTACCGGAATACCGTTTAGGTAATTCGTTGGAGAGCATCAAATTCCCGAGTTGCCTCAAGGAGTTGACATTAGTGTATTGCATGCTCGAGTGGAGTTATATGGCAGTGATTGCTTCTTTGCCTCATCTTCAATCTCTGGACTTTCAAGAGAACGCAGTTGCAGGAACAGAGTGGATTTTTGTTGATGAGAAATTTGTTAGCTTGAAACGGATTAACTTTTTCCGCTGTGGCCAGGTGACAAAATGGATTGCAGAAAGCTCAAATTTCCCGGTGTTGGAGAAGCTTGTTATTTGTGAGTTGCGGAAACTCGATGAGGTCCCGTCAGGTACTGGAGAAATACCCACGCTCCAAAGAATTTTTCTATGGGGCTGCAACGAATCAGCCAACATTTCAGCAGTTGACTTACTGCACGAACAAGAGAGGTTTGAAAATCTTGGCCTCCGAGTTTCAATCTACAGTGATGAACCCGAATTACTGAGTGAAAAGATCCAAGAATTGGGCCTCACATGCTCATCATTACGAAATTGAATTAGAAGTGTTTGATTATGCAATCATTTTGTTAATGTTGCTATCCTTTATCATAATTTGCGATTGGTAGGAGGGGTTCGAAATCAGCGAAATCGAGATTTTAGTAATAAGTCTAAAAAGTGAGTTTCTACAACCACTCAAAGGAGAAAAATTAACTGATTTTGTTATGATATATGAATAGGGGAAGCATTAAAGGAGGATGATAAAGTGTGAGTATGTTCCAATTTATGAGGACAAAGATGGGGACTGGATGCTCCTTGGAGATGTACCTTGGGAGTAAGCCTTTTCACCTATTTATATATTTATTTATTTACTTTTAGTTTTTTTTAATAAATTCTTTAATTTTTAGTATTTAATTAGCCTATTTATTTTTGTTTTAAATTATGTAGGATGTTTGCCGAGTGGAGAATTATGAAATGAGCTGAAGAAAATGGTGTTAAAGACCTTCTCAAGGGGTGGGATCTTCTGTCCCACCCTATGTCCCACTACATGTCTCAATCTCAATGTTGTCTCAATAACTCCGTACGAAATTATTTAAGTGGAACATGTAATAGGACATAAAATAAGACAGAAGATCCCCAACACTTATCAAGGGGCTTTTCAAAGACTAGTTTGTATGTCCTATTAAAAAGGATATGTTTGTCCTTTCACCACTTAATTATTATGAGTTAGTAAGCCTAATGGTATGGTAGGTGAAATGTACGTGACTTTAATGGTAGATTTTACTTTTCTGTTTTTTTTTTTTTTAATTGAAGGGTTTGCTATATATTTTATTGAGAGTGTTGCTATTTTGTTGACGTGTAATTGTAGTTCAATTTCTGACTTTAAGTGAGTTTGTATAAATCTTAATAGTTAAATCTGCATGATTCAGTAAAATCCGAGCATCATTATTTTTAGCGAATGATGGGCTGAATAGCCTTTGCTTAGTATAAGGCCCAAAAAACACAATGTATAGTTAAATAACACCATAGATATTTGTCGTCAATTTCATATTAAAAGCCCAATGCTTGCTAACTCTTCAGCAAAATAAAATAATAATATCAATGTGAAAAATGTTTGGTAATTTGGTAATTTTTAATCCTTTTCTTATCCTGCACATATAATATAGGCCTCGAATTTGGGAATTGGAAACTATCCTTATTTTTAATCATTTTCTTATGCTAAACTTCATGTGACTACACTTTATTTACATATATCCTTATTGGTTGTATATTCTCTTATTTATATTCAATATATCATGTCAATAGTTTATATTACATATACTTTCCCTTATATTGCTTAACTAATCTTGAAGAATCTTATTGATTATTTTTAACCTTTTGTCATCATGGATGTCTCTCTTGTGCAGATGGATGCATTTTTATTCCAACTACTGGCAATTTCCATCAGTATATTTTTAAGTTTTCGAAGTACTCTAGCAGGCAAGATCATGAAACTCTGTTTCACTTGTGTAATGGCTCTTCTCTAGGCAATATCTACATTTCTCTTTGGGAAACGCTTTCCAAAATACAGCAACATATTTTCTGTGTGCCTGTTGCCACATTGACTGTAATTGCATTGATTTTGATATTCTATGAGATGACTTTGGGTATAGGAGCTTTTTCCGGTAAAGATGCTTAACAGTTGATGGGCATGGGTCTGAACGATGAGTACGTTCTAGCAGCTGGTCCAGCACCAAGTGTATCCTCTAACTACTATTCAATGACACTCAGAGCCTTTTGGAAGGGATTACTTGTAACGTTTCTTCATGTTCTGCTGCCGTTATTCGACTACATGCAGCCAGGGAAAGTCAAAAACCCGATACAACATATCTTTATGTTACACTTTAAAGAGAAGTCTTTGCTTATGCCATTGATTTCTTCTTTCCTAACTTAGGAAGTCTGGAAGTTTTTTTTTTCGGGTACCAATCTCAATTTGGAAGTCTAGAAGTTTTTTTTTCTATGATGGGTACTAATCTCAGATTGGAAGTCTGGAAGTTTTTTTTACAATACCAATCTCAGATTGTTCAGGATGTGGAATGACATCCCAAATCGAATTTTAAGGGTTTTTTGTCTCTCTTTCCTGCAGATGGACATTATTGGAGTTTTTTTCCAACTGCTCGCCATTTCTATCAACCTATTTCTAAGCTTTCGAAGTCCTCTCGCTGACAAAATAATGAGGCTCGGTTTTCCCTAGATGATGGCTCTTCTATGGGCATGCTCTACATATGTCTTTGGGAAAAGATTTACAAAATGCAGCAATACAATTTATGTTTGCATCATTGACACCGCTACTGGGATTGCCTTACTTTTTATGTTCTATGAGGGAATAGGAAGTTTTTCAAGTGATGGGCATCGGTTCCAATGATGATCATGCAGCTGCTCCAGCACCATCCCCTAACTACGATTCTGAATACAATTCAATGACAGTACGAAACTTTAGGGTTGTAACGTTTCTTCACGTTATGCTGCCTTTTTTGACTGTTTGTAGCTTGGAGAAGTTAAAAACCAAATAGAACAGATCCTTGAGCAATTAAGAGTGTACAATGAGGATCATAGATCTCTATTCTGAGAACTTTGGTACAAGTTGGATGAAATCCAAAATAAATTCTGTCAGCAAAACCAGTTCCATGTCATAAATCAAGATCTCCAGCAAAACATGAGCTAAAGGCACAAATTAAGGAGATGTAGGAGAAGATCGAGGAACAACTGCAAAACCAAAACCAGTTGAACCATGAACTGAAGACAGAGTTGAACCAAGAACTAAAGACAGAGATGGATAAGATGGAGAACAAGATGGAGATGATGAAGGCAATACAGATGGAGAAGATGGAGTTGCTGACATTTAAGATGCCACCTTCTTAAGATGGAGAACTCTACTATAAAACAGATGACCATTATATCTTCAACTGTCAAGTGCGCGGAATTTCACATGCGGCACTAGCAATTTGACCACCGGCTTGAAGTTTGCTAGTTAGCATACCCTCGAACCTTGAACACACTTAAAGAGAGAAAGTAGAGAAAGAAGATCTTGGATAATGCTTTGTATTACTTGAATACGAATGAATAAGTTGGGGGTATTTATAGCCTCTCTCCTATAATGAACGGCTTAGATCAATTCGATCTAACGGTTCATATCAAGTCTCTAGAACCTTCCACACTAATCTATAGCAATCTATATAATTTGCACAGTTCTACAATATTCTAGAACTCTTCTAGAATCCCCCGGAATGTGGCCTAGGCTAATGGGTAGCCCAAAGTAGTGTAGCATGACCCAACTGGGGCGGAAAAGCCTCCTTGAGTCATGCGGTCTGTGACATTCTCCCCCACTCAATTTGGCGACGCCCACGTCGCGTCCGCCTTGTATGCCTCAATCTCCTTCTTGTGGTTCCACAAGGTTAGCTCGTGCTCCCAACTTGCCTCACCCTCCGGTAGCCCCTTCCATTTGACAAAGTACTCCCAACTTGCCTCAACTACGGCAAGACGATATCTGGGCCTCAATGACCAACTCAACAAATTAAAAGGTGTTTACTCTATGTTAACGAACTCTGGCCCAATCAACTGAACAGGTTGTGTCGAGACTGAATTTGAAATCTGGGTCGGGCATCATCCGTTTTGCAAGTTGACCAGTGCGACCCGGTTCACCCGGGATCCCTCAACCTTATCAACCCAATATTTATATTAAAAAAAAAATACTCCTTTCGTCCCGCTATTAGGGGTTCATTTCTTTTTGGCACGGTTATTAATAAAATAGATGATAAAGTATGAGAGAATAGTTGATAAATAGACTCATTTCTTTTTGGCATGGTTATTAAGAAAATAGATGATAAATTATGAGAGAATAGTTGATAAGAGAGAAGATGAATGAGATAATGAGAGAGTATATGATAAAGTAGGAGATATAGTGTAACGCTCCGAAATTTTCAATATAAGATGCATTGCATATTTATTCATGCATGTTATCAAATGTTTTAGTTCTGTAAGTCACGCCTTAAAAATTAAAATGAAATTAATGCATTTATGTTATTTTTAGTTAAATCATTTTTATTATGTATATTTATTTTGAACTTTGAATGTGTTTATTTATATTATATTATGTTTATATTGTTTATGGATGAGATAAAAATAATGTTAGAATTATAAGGAAAGAATAATATTTATATAGTTTGGATTTTCTAAACCAACTATGATTCATAAAAGGATATAATATTTATTATTATATTAAGTTATTAGGAGATAATTTGAAATTATATTTTATGAATAAAATAGATATTATATTTGAGATATACATGTTTTAGGAAAGAAATCTAGTTCTATTTATCTAAATCCTAATTTATCTAGGATTGAATGTCTTTTATGGCAAGTAATAGAATAAATTCTATATAAAATATATATGGACGAAAATAATTATGGGTAAAATTTATTTGATATCTTATAGGATTAAGTATCTTTAGATAATGATTTCTAGGCCTATAAATACACCCTTAGTCGTACATAATTTAGTTTCATATTAGATTTTCGAATTCTGTCAGAACACGTACGAATTATTTCAAGATTTATTTACACAACTTTCCGTTGTCATATCGTCGTGAAAATTTAGGATCATCTTCCTTGGTATGTCTAGTATACGCATTTAGTTTTGTATAATTTTTCAAGCATGCTAAGTATTTGTTTAAAATTGTTCTTCGTAACCTGCCAGTTTCTGACAGCATGTTCATGATCTTGAAAGGAAAATTGTTTTCCATGTTTTCTTTACATTGTTTTCGACCAAGCTGAATTTTAATAGGATATAATATATGTTAGGTCATTCATGTTAAAAATATAGAATTTTTAGGATACGTTTATTATTTATTTGTTAATTTATTTCATGAGTTGCCAAATTATTCAATGCATGAATGAATTTTCGATAGAAGTAAGATTATTTTTAATATACTTAAGTCTACTACCATGTAAAACCGTTAAAATTGCATGTTAATAAGTAGATTATGTATAGTATACGTTGTTTGATTATTATGATCTAAGTGTATGATCTATGTGTAATTATGAATTATTTGAATAGTTGATGCATGATACTCTATGTACAAGTCATTAAGATAAATTTCCATAAATAGGATCGGCGCGCAAGACTTAAACATTGATATCCATTATTTTTCATCAAGTCAAAGTAAAGGTGGGGAATGTTACCGTTTATCTTTATTATATGTTATGTTCGATATTTCATGTGTTTATGACAGGCATGAAAGGAAGGGTCGAAATCGGGCCCTTGGATCGAAATCGGATCCTAAATGAAAGAAAGGGTCGAAATCGGACCCTAGAATCGAAATCGGATCCTCTATGAAAAATCGGTCAAAATCCGACCGTCGGTCGAAATCGGACTGTTTGAAAAGTTCATGTGGTCTGTGTGGCCAATTACAAATTCATGTGGTCTGTGTGGCCGAGTATCCTTTGCATGATCTAATTTTCCATGTCTTATCGGTGTAATTTATAATCTTGATAAATGTGTACTTCTCCCACTGAGTAGTCGTACTCATCCATATTCTTTTAACATTTTTCATTATTGTATTAAACTCTGTGCATTTATTAGCCATAATTATTTTTATTTAAGACTTATTTGGCATGAAAATTAATTGAGTTTTTCGATGATTCATTTAAATGAAAATGTTTTGAAAGAGTTGAAATATGCATGTTAAGTATGAAGTAGCGTCCCTAGTTAAGTTTTGGAAATTGGGGCGTTACAGATAGGATAAGTGAGATAATAATAAAATAAATGATAAAGTAGAAGAGAAAAAAAGATAAAGGAAGAGAGAGGATATTAAAATTTACTAAAGTTGGAATGAGCCACTTTTAGTGGAATGTCTCAATTAAAAAATGAGCCGATAATAGCGGGACGGATGAAGTAATAATAAAAAAATTGAGCCTCAACTTTAGTCCCCCTTGCATAAGTTTCCTTCCTTCTTGAATCTTAATGACGTTATATACCAGATCGACCCACTGATTCAACCCCATTACGAGAACACATTAAAACAAATGTTACAAACCAAAAGTTATAAGGAAAAAAAAAGTCCAAAAGTCGTAAATTTTTCTCTTTTATTTATGTTTGTAGAGTGAACGCGCTTTCTAATTTCATTTTGTGTTGACTCCTTACGACTTACGCGTTACTTCCAGCCTATAATTTATTTCCACGTTCAACGTTCAACGCTCTTTTTAGATACCGACATCAAAATCTTATCACCTGATTAGTATTACAGGTCCTAACCCTTTTTTTGAGAATCAGCCATTAAATGAGATTTAAAACTTTTAATTCTACCGAAGAATTGCCACTTTAGTACTCCCTCAATCCCATTGATAATGGATCATTGATTTTTCGACACTAGAATTAAGAAAGTAGAATAAATAATAAAGTAAGAGAGAGTAGATGACTAAGATAGTGAGAGAGTGAATGATAAAGTAGATCCGAGAAATAATAAAATACTAAGAGAGTGTAGTATTTTTTTTTATTTTTTAAAAAATAAAACATTTCAAATGGACAAACTGAAAAGAAAAAAAAAAGCCATTATCAATGGGACATAGTATTAGTTAAATTACTGTAAAACTTTTAATCATGATTATTTCAGGCTTGAAATTGTGTGTTTTTCTAGTCATTCCAAAATAAATGTAAAAAGTGAGATGTAACTCGTCGTAGTCCGCCTCAGCCTCGACGAGGTAAAACTTCAAATATGCCTAAAACTTAATTAGGACTCCCTCCGTTTCACTAAACAAGTTTTATTGCTTTTGGGCATAAGTATTTAGAAAGTTGATAGAAAAAAAATGCGTGGTGTAAAAGTATAAAATAGTGGATCCATTTGTTTTCAGTGGTTGTGGTTCACTCATTTCTTTCTATTTATGGAATATGATTTGTTTGGTGAGACACCCTAAAATAGAAAATAGAACTTGATTAGACGTTAGTTTTTCTAAAACATCAATCACCTAAAGCTTTATTTTTTATTTTTTGATAGTAAGATGAGATTTTTTTTCTTTCTTAGATGAAAAGGAAACCCGCGTATCTAAAGATTAATTGCTTCTGTACATATTTTTCTAATGACATACAATGTTTCACATATTATACTCTTTTGTATGTCACATTTCTAGGAGTCTTAATATATGGTACATACGGTCTACCATAATTGATTTTGATCAAACTATATTCTACAGATTAAATATTTTGTAGGGATGACATAGTGGCTGAAGGATATGAAAGGGCAATGCAGAACAATTTTATCACGCTAGATTTAAAAAAAAAAAATGAGAATAATGGAATGTATAAGTAAATTTATGATAAAATAAAATTTAAACTATTAGATAATAGTTCCACAGTCGACTTGTAGTTGTGGTCCTTTTTAACTTCAATAAATAAAAAACAAATATAATACTCCTCATGTTTCTCTATTACCGGCTCCACCCCATTTTAATTTTAATAAAAAAATAATGGATTTTTTCAATGAAACTATGTGCAAAAGTTTTTAGAAGATGATGAATAGATTTCAAATTTGAGTTCTTATTATAGTAATCTAGTTAAATAGTATTGTGATCATATTTAAAATTAATGGTTTTTTTAATTAATTTTTTAATTTTAAATTCTCATTAGTTATCCTGACTGAACTGTTAGGTGTGACATAGAAGGGGAGTTTATGATAAAATAAAATTTAAACTATTATATAGTAGTTCCACAGGACTTGTAGTTGTGGTCTTTTTTTAACTTCAATAAATAAAAAAACTAAAATATAATACTTATGTTTCTCTATTACCGGCCTCACTCCTTTTTAATTTTAATAAAACAAAAATGAATTTTTTAATGAAGTTATATATATGGAAAGTTGTTAGGAGATGATGAATAGAAGAGAAATATTGTAATGATATGATTTTTAATAGTTAACTAGAACAGCATCCGTGCTACACACGAAAAAATATATATTATAAATTCATTATAAACTAAAATTATTAACATATAATTTTAATATATAATTAACATTTTTTAACGTCATTATGCGTAAATTGAGGAACAGTTATTCAATATAAAACTTTTAAAAATTAATAGATTTAAAATTGATTTATCATAAAAAGTTGTGCTTCGAATTTCTTTAATTATATTTTATAAATTATTAAATTTAGCATGATTGGACGTAAACTGAGGGATATTTTAAAAGTATTAATATTAATAATTAATGGACGTAATTTGAAAAACATTCTAAAATTATTTCATGATTGAGCATAAATTGAGGGATATAATCTTATATATTTATCCCTCAATTTAATAAAATTTCAATTGTGTTCAATTGAATTGAAATTGAAATTGATTTAGAATTAAAATCATTCAGTTTTTATATATATAAGAATGGTGTTATGATCATATTTAAAATTAATGATTTTTTTTTAATGATTTTTTTTTAATTTTAGAATTCTCATTAGTTGGGTTCCAGTTGAGAAATCTTGATTTAACTGCTAGGTGTGACATGGAAGGTAGTATAGATATGGTATAGCAAAGTCCATCCATTTCTAGCGGCATAGAAAATTACCTCCTCCTCCCTTTCAATTTGTCTTTTTTTCAGCACGGAAATGTTTGGTGAGTGGGTGATTGTATGTGAATGAATGGGAGATTGTGTGTAGAAAGACAGATTCACAAAAAAATAATAAAATGGAAATATATATAGTAATTATTTTTTAAAAAAAAAATAAGATTAGTTTGATAGGACGGTTCGGAAATGAATATAAAAAAAGTCAGACATGACGGAGGGAGTAATGAGATTCCAAAAATTGTGGTTAAAATTTCAAACCGAGTTCGAGGAAATTACCTACGAAACTATAATGAAATTTTCATACTTCAATTTGGTCCCACCCCATGCCTGTGTGACATTCATTTCTTTATTTATAAATTTCCCTTTACATTAATTGGTGTTTCATGAGTCATAACCCACTCCCCTCTCTCTCTTTCTCTCTCTAGACATGGCGGAGGCCGCAGTAACATTCTTGCTCGAGCAACTGAAGGAGGTAGTGTTATGGTACCGGGATCTGATAACGGGAGCGGAGAACGAGTTCACGCAGCTGAACCACGAGCTTGGGTCGCTCAACGGTTTTCTCAAGGAGGCGGCGAAGAAGAAGAAGAAGGACAACATGTTTAGGGAGTTGGAGAAGAAGATAACCAACACCGTCTTTGAGGCGGAGAACATCATCGACATTTGCCTGAACGAGACCATGACTTCCCGCAAGCCCTCCCTTTACTTGCGCACTAAGCTCGCCAAAAAGGTCAAGTCCATTAGAGAAGACAAGGTGGTGCCGTTGTTCGCGGAGTTTCCGAGATTGACGGATATGCAGAACGTTGCCGCCGATGCAGGCGGAGGAGATGACCATCCTGCCCCTCAGCCAAACAGGGTAATCCCATTTCATTCCTTTTTTTTCAATTGAAATTATTATTATTTTTTTTAATATACATTTTGTTGAAAATGTAAGCTATACTGAAAATCTTAAATCCTGTCGATTTGTTACTTGTCGAATTCCCATATAACATGTCACTTATTTTTATTATTGTTAAATCGGTCATAACGGGGATTATATATTATGTTAACTCTAGATCAACCACTTCCGTAGAAGTGGGAATATGATGTAAGTGGTTCCGCTCCAAATTGCCAAAACCGATCGGATTGAACCGAATTAAATCAAAAATTGTGCTTTGGTTCGGTTTCACGGTTTGGTTCGGTTAATTTTTTTTAGGAACCGTTTATAATCGGTTCGGTTTAGGTATCAAGAATTTTTAAAAGTTTTGAGCTGGACGGAACCAATATCCTATATATTTTTTTCATATTTGTAGTCATTATATGGGAATATTGTTGGATGTAGATAATAGATTTAAGTTAAAATTAATTATAATTTATACAAGAAGTATTTTCTTGCATTATTTAGGATTTAAAAGAAAAATAAAAAAATAAAAATGAGTAACAATTCTATACTTATGAGTTCGAAACGAGTGATGTCCTATAACTATTATTCTTGCATTATTTAGGATTTAAAAAATTAAAAAATAACATAAAAGAGGTAAACTAACGAATCGGATCGACGGTTTCAGTTCGATTCGGTCTGATATTTAAAAAATACTTCGAACCGAACCACATATATGTATTTAGTTCGGTTCCTAAGATACATGAAAAATTGAACCGAAACGAACTGTTACACCCCTAAGAAATAAGAATATCAACTACACTACATGTTACCCGTAACATACACTTAAATCTTAATTAATGTGTGAGAATAAGGTATTTTCTTTTTTGACTCTCTCGACATCCATATTATCACAATTAACAAAGCTAATGCTAAATATAATTTCCCTTTTTGGACATACTATAATTGCTGATTATTTTTTACATAACTCCTAAAATTTATGCGTAATTTTACACTTTTATCCGTGTTTATATATGGATTATTAATAATTAGTTATTTTAGAGCACATTCAATTTGAAATATCGAATGAGTAGATTAACCCAAAAGTTTGTGTGTATCATTTTCGTATACGCTTGTGTGTACCACATTAAAAGGATATTGACATGTGTTAAATACGATCAATTTGATTTAATGAAAAATGACACATGTCAATACCCTTATGGTGTGGTACACAAGGGTATACAAGAGTGGTAGATACAAACCGCTCCGATTGATTTCTAGTTTTTATGTAGAGCAGGAATTATTATTTTCCAATTGTCCCTTGTTTGCTTGGCTCTTATACTTACATTTTGCAATATGGATACAGGCTATGCCAATCAGGAAAAACAAGATTATAGGCTTCGACGGCGAGGAACTGAAAATAATCGACCATCTCAAGAAAGAAACAGAGAAACTGGACGTTATTTCCATCATCGGCATACCCGGACAGGGGAAGACAACATTGGCGTGGAAGATATATCAGAACGAGAATATCGATCATCATTTCCCCATACGCATTTGGATTAACATATCCCAAGTGTTCAGCATAAGGGATATATTTCTCCAAATACTTCGAAAATTCTCCCCCAGCGAGGACAACTCGAGGCACAACGACCACGACTTGGCCGAAATAGTTCGTTCGTGCCTCGAGAAACAAAAATTCTTATTAGTCTTCGACGACGTATGGAGTGCGGATGCTTGGAGACAAATCAAAGAGGTGTTGCCCGAAAAGAACGGAGGCGCTAAAGTCCTCATAACGAGCCGAGAGAAGGACGTCGGACTACAATCTCGAGTTCGTACAGATCCCCATAATCTGCGTTTCCTAAATGAAAGCGAAAGCTGGGAGCTGCTCAAGTACGAGGTGTTCGGGAATTCGGAGGTGCCGTATAGCCATCAAGATCTAACTGGCATTGGGTGCCTTATAGCCACCAAGTGTGACGGAGTGCCACTCACAATCGTTGTCATTGGAGGCATTCTCGCCGACCAGCTCAACAGGTCTCCAACGACGGCTTCAAGCGAATGGAAGATGGTTTCGGACAATGTGAGTGAGGCCTTACAAAATGACGAGGGGCGCATAACAGGAGTCGTAGAGTTGAGTTACAACAGACTGCCTGAAGATCTCAGAAAATGTTTTGTATACTTAGGAGTATTTCCTGAAGATTATGAGATTCCGACTAAGATGTTGTGCGGCCTGTGGATTGCAGAAGGGTTCATACTGCGTAAAAATATACATCGAAGCTTGGAGCAGAGTGCTGAGGAGAATTTGAATGATCTCATTTGCAGGAACTTGATTAAGGCTGAGAAAACAAATCACATGGGGAGAGTTAAAACATGTCGCGTCCATGACATGATACGTGCGTTCTGCATAGCCAAATCGAAGGAGGATAATTTCTTTCAGGAGGTTAAAAGATCACAGACAGGAGAATTCGAACCTTCACTTCCCGAGCTACGAAATTCTCATCGACTTTCTTTTGGTTCCGATCTTTCTCATTTCCTCTGTCAAAACCCTAGCGGTCCGCATGTCCGCTCGTTTTTGTGCCTCTACGATCGGCCTGTCGAGCTACAGGCGCAACATATAAACACTATTCCGGAGGGCTTCAAAAAGCTTAGGATTCTCGAGTCGAAGTGCATCAAATTCCACCAATTTCCTGGAAAAGTTACCAAACTAATTCATATCAGGTACCTCACACTGAACATTGATACGCTCACAACTCTTCCCGAGCCAATCACCCTGTTGTGGAACCTACAATCTCTACTAATCGAGACAAAGTCTCGTACCATTGTAATGAAAGCAAACATGTGGAAGATGATCCGCCTGAGGTATCTCCGGACAAAAGCGGCTATTGTCCTGGACAAGAAATGGGAAGGCGATGGAGGACAAAACCTTCATACTTTAAACAGATTGTCGCCTGAGTCCTGCACAGAGAGAGTAGCCGAAAAGGCTAAAAACCTCAGGACCCTGGGGATTTCCGGGAAATTAACCACGATTTTCGACAACAGGTTCCTGGAAAAGTTGCATCATCTAGAAAAGTTGAAGTTGGTGAATAGTTTAGCCTACGAACAAACGTATGAAGATATGCTGCACACTCTTCCCCTGCGGAACTGTTTCCCACCGAACCTGAAGAGGCTGACGTTAACAAATACATTCATCGATTGGCAACACATGTCGACGTTGGCAATGATAAAAAGCCTCGAGGCCCTCAAGTTGAGAGACAATGCTTTCGCTGGAGTGTCGTGGAAACTCGGTCATGACAGCTTCCTTAGTCTCCAACTCTTGCTTATTATGAACATCACAGAGTTGGTTCTCTGGGAGGCCACGGAGAATGCTTTTCCGAAGCTCAAGTTTCTTGTGGTTAGGAACTGTGAAAGCCTCATAGAAATTCCAGAGTGCCTGGGAACGCACCTTGAGAAGCTGGAAATCGAGCGCGTGCAGAGCTCGGTAGTGAAGTCCGCGAAGAAGATTGGAGAGATGAAGGAAAGAGAAGGGGTTGTTCAATTCAATCTCACCATAGGTCCTGCCAGTGGGTCCAACTGAATCAACATCTTATTCAGTAAGTTGCAAGTTTTTCTTCTCAACATTCTTCAGTAATTCGCAACAACTTCTTGATTCATGCAGGGGAACAGTGTGCTTGGTCTTGTGCTTTTATTGAGTAATTGAGTTTTCATTTTAGTTCGAGATGAAAAACTTGGAAGTGTTTGTAACATGTTATGTTTAAGCTTTATGCTTGTTTGTTTTATGTATTCAAATACTATGTTCATCTATTGTTGCTTCGCGACGATAATCAAAATTTTATGATAATTCAACGCAACAACATTAACTTGCAGATGCGTTGGATTCACTGCTTCAGAGATAAATTGCTTCCAAACTTACAAAAGATCAAAATTTTACAACGCCCATTGCAAGATACTAATTTTTCACATCAAATATATACTTCAATCTTGATTAAGTTTAATCATTTCGGCATCTAAATTTGCAATCTAGGTTGCACGGACACGGACACGGGACACGGTACGACACGGGACACGGGATACAGCATTTTTTGAAAAATTTAGGACACGACACGGGCGCTGATATAAATAATATTAAATTATTAATATATATATATATATATATATATATATATATATATGATTAAGTCAAGCTTTTCAATATCAAACTCATTGTTCACATGATCAACTCAAAACACATAAGTCATAACTCATAATTTATAATCATAGCATAAAAATATGAAATACTAAGATAAGTAGATAACAACAATAAACATTAGTCTTAAAAGTCATAATAAGTCATAATAATCTAAATAAAAAGTCTAATCTTTCAAGTTTTATAATCGGTGTAGGGTACTTCATCCTACAAATTCTTTTCCACTTCCGGCTCATCAAGGGTGAGATTTGCAATATCTAAAATCCCAACATCACCATTCAACTCAAAACTATCAATTTATTGACCTGTTAAGAGTCTAATTTTTTTTTGCTCTGGCCGTATCCGGAAAGAATCGGACACTTAAATTCCCGTGTCCGGGAAGTGTCCAAATTTTATTTTTTTTTTTAAATTTTGTGGACACGTTTTTCCTGTGTCCGACATGTGTCGGGCGCGTGTCCGTGTCCGACACGTGTCCGACACAGTACGACGGACTTTTTCGGAGTGTCCGTGCAATATAGTTTGCAATTAAAAAAATCAAGAATTAGAGCAGTTGAATCATTTGCAAAAATACATTATAGCTGGGCCCAGCAGCCTTTGAATCTCTCAAAAGTGGCCCAATAGTCCCGTAATCATAATATTCATACAGTTAAAGATATTTGTCGTCAATTTCAAATTCATAGCCCAATGCTTGCTAATCCTTCAGCAAAATAAAATAATAATAACAATGTGAAAATAATTTTGCCAAAATAAAATAAAGAGCAATAAAATAAAAATATTTAGAAATTAACGTAGCGCACAAACTTGTTCCAATATTTGCAAATTTGCTCATCTTTGGCGATGTTCGGATAATTTGATCCAGATATAAATATAATGCGACAACCGGAGGGGCTTGTATATACCACATTCGTATACCATTGTGTATACCACACCACAAGAGTATTGATATGTGTAATTTTTCGTTAAAATAGGTGACCACATTTACCACGTATCAATATCCTTGTGGTGTGGTATACACAAGGTACTGAAATGTAGTACACAAGTCTTTGTATGCGACGACAGTTGGTGTTATTAATCAATAGTTCCTCTAAATTAAAAATTTTAAAATTCAATTATTTTACTTAACGTGTGCCCCCACTTCCAGCCTATCATTTCCTTGCCATCGTTCACACCTGCATGGGCCTGCGTTTCTTTGTGTCCATACAAATATTCAACTCTTCATCACAACTTCAATTCTCAATCTATTCAAACCAAGCTCTTATTGCATTCCTACCTCAAACTTGAAAAAAAAAGGAAGAAGATAATCCAGGTTAATTAGAGATGGCAGCAACAGCTTATGCATCTCTAGTTTCTCTGCTCAATACTATTGATCAGATCCACACTCATCCTCTCGTTTCCACTTTTTTCGACATCAACCAGAATAACTATCTCTCCGAAAAGGTTAATTTCCTAGTTGATTTTGTGGAGAATTACTCGGATGCGGACAGCAGAGAAGTAGAAGATTTGGTGAGTCGAATTGCTGATGCAGCTCATGAGGCTGGGGATATGATCGAAGTCTATATAGCAAATCGAATTCGTAGTGGAGAAAGTCCGAATTTGTTATGCGATCTGCAGCTGATTATAGAAGACATGGAGTCTATCAAAGAAGAAGTTATCAAGGCTAAAGAGGAAATTGAAAAAAATCCCAAAGAAGAAGTTATCAAGGTTAAAGAGGAAACTGGAAAAAGTCCATCATCATCTTCAGCTCCTCGTGCAACGGCTGAGGCTACCAGCATGGTGGGATTTGATCACTATGTGAAGAAACTTTTGTGGGATCTCACCGGACATGATGTTGATCGCAAATTCATCTCAATCACTGGCATGAGTGGTATTGGTAAGACAACTCTTGCAAGAAATCTATATGAAAATTCACATGTTGTGCGCCATTTTAATGTTCGTGCGTGGATTACTGTGTCACAAGATGCTAGTGAAAGAAAAGTGTATTTGCAAGCACTTTCTAGCCTAGGAGGAGGCTCTGTTGACATGGATACAACTGATGATCAACAACTAGGTGTTGCACTACATAAAGCTTTATTTAATCGGAGATATTTGATAATATTGGATGATGTATGGAGCGTGGAGATTTGGAATAAGATCACGCTTTTCTTTCCGGATAACAAAATGGGAAGTCGAATTGTTGTGACGACTAGGGAATCAAAACTGGTACATTACAATGGTTCCTCTACAGTTGCTGTAGACTTTCTTGATAAAGAAAATAGTTGGAAGCTTTTTTGTCAGAAGACATTTCCACAACAAGGTTTTCCTCCTGAACTAGAAAAAGTCGGGAAGAAGATTGTGAAAAAGTGTAGAGGACTTCCACTAGCAATCAGTGTGATTGGAGGACTTCTTGGGAAATCACTTAGGACGCAGGAAAACTGGGAGAAACTTGCTAAAGATAAAAGCTTGATTCTCAATTCAGGGGAGAACAATCTCTCGAGCATATTATTTTTGAGCTACAAGTACTTGCCTGTTTATTTGAAGCCATGTTTTCTGTATTTGGGATACTATCCAGAAGACCCTCACATTGATTTGGGCCAACTTATCCAGCTTTGGATTGCTGAAGGGTTTATAAGAGCAAATAGAGGCCAAAGTTTGGAAGAAGTGGGAGAGAGATACATTGATGACCTTGTTGATAGGAATCTCATTTTGTTTCATTCTGAAGGTCCATGGTGGAAAGGTTGTTCCATTCATGATCTCATAAGAGAAATGTGCGTAAATATTGGAGAGAAAGAGAACTTTTATGATGTCCAAAGGAGCATACATGGAAATCGCCACTTTATAGCTGATCAAAGAAGCACGAGGTTTTATCCTCAAGAATCTCATGCCTCAAAGACGCCATCAGTTTTTCACCCTCTAATAGTCCCCATAGGGGAAGGATTTGCACCGTGTAAAACTAGATTGTTAAGAGTGTTGTTTTGTGATCACCAAAGTGCATATTATGATGCTCTTCAAGAAGTTAACATTCGCTTCTTACAATATCGTTCTTCTAAAGAAGAACATGATAACATGCTTCCTTCATTGTTATCAGGACTTTGGAGTCTGCAAACTTTAACTGTTTCAACAAGCAAAGAAGTCGTAGCACCAACTGAGATTTGGAAGATGCCACAACTTAGGCATATCAACGTTTCGTATCTCTATCTTCCCGATCCTCCTCCTATGAGTGACGACGGCGTCTGTGTTTTGCAAAACTTACAGACACTCGAGACCGTACAAAACCTCATTTTCTCCGAAGAGGTGTGCAAGAGAATACCCAATATCAAGCAACTGAATATTAAGTACAATTTCAGTCCGCAAAGCGAGGCATGCCCGTGTTACCACCTCGAAAACCTTGGCTGCTTCAACAAACTTGAATCTCTAGATTACAAATGCAACTTATCAGGGCATGCAGGTGATTCGTTGCAGAACATCAGATTTCCGAGTTCCCTCAAGCAGTTGACTTTAGATGGATGCAAGCTCGGGTGGAGTTATATGGCAGTGATTGCTTCGTTGCCTCATCTTCAATTTTTGAACTTAGATGGGAATGTATTTCCCGCAACCGAGTGGATTTTTGTTGATGAGAAATTCGTTAGCTTGAAACAGCTGGATATTACTAGCCCAGGTATTTTAACAGAATGGATTGCACAGAGCTCCAATTTTCCGGTGTTGGAGGAGCTTTCTGTTTCGCATGTTGAGCAACTCGATGAGATCCCTTCGGATATCGGAGAAATACCCACACTCAGAAAAATTTATATGGTCGGCTGTAGTGAATCAGCCAACAAGATGGATTGCACGAAGCTCCAATTTCCCGGTGTTGGGGAAGCTTCACGTTTGGGATTTGTCCAAACTCAATGAGATCCCTTCAGGTATCGAAGAAATATCCACACTTCAATAGATCGTTTTGCGCCACTACAGTGACAAAACCAACATTTCAGCAGTTGAGATACTAAAAGAGCAAGACGAGGTTTGTAAATCTGGGCCTTCGAGTTGGAATCGATAGTGATTTACCAGAACTATTGAGGGTAAAGGGGCTTCACATGCCAAAATCTTGAGATCAACAATGAGCCTTATCTTATCAGAAGATCAATTTTCATTCCCACTTTACTTTTGTTACTTATATTGTGAGTTCAATTTGCTGCATGCTGATGGGCAGTAGTATTAATATGTTTCATGTTAATTAATGTCCTTATATGTATTTCATGCTCATCATGACATTCATTTATTTCTTGAATATTTTCAATCTTCTGAAAAAGCTTTAGGGGATGATATAACGTGGTTTCGAATTTACATAATGATATAATAATTTTTGTTCCTTATACAGATTGAAGTTGGGGTTAAATTAAATCACTAAATGAAAGAATTTTGTTTTACGTTGCTATTTGCTGTCCAATATTATCTCTTTAAAAAACCTTATCAAAGTAATGTCAAGTATAATTACCTTTACACTTCCTAACTCCACTTTTTTACATTTTCCACAACTCCAGTGGCGGAGCTAGAAATTTTTATTCACAGGTGCTAAATAATGATGTTAAAAATATTGATAGTGTCAAACATAGGCAGCGCCACCACCAAAGATTTCATTTTTTTTTATTATAAATATTGATCATAAAAGCAAATATAAATTTTCTATTGAGACTGTCTCACTTGAAAAAAATTATTTTAATCCTAAGGACATTTTAAATACCCTAAAATGAAAAAATGTTAAAAATTAGATATTGCACTCACAATAATCAAATATAAATCCGAAATTCAAACTAAGGAGAAAACTTGCAATTGATATTAGAACAATCAACATAAAAGATGGTAATTTGGGTCGAGAATAGTGGAAAAAATAAGAGGGTTCAAGAAAATAGTAATAAGAGGGAATAAAGCGAAACATGCAAGTTTTTTTTTAAATGTAAATAGAAAAATAATGAGGAAGATGCATGGTAATTTGGCTATAGGCAAAAAAATGTTCATTACCGCTGAGACAAGCCTTGAACGACTACCAAAAAATATATTTGAACATTTCCACAGGTGTAATTGGCTCCTTTACTGCACAACCCACGCAACACATTTTTTTATTAATGTAACATCGTATAAGTTCTTAAAAGATCACATAATTAAATATAAATGTTTATTACAAACATTACAAGAAAATTAGCATCTAAAAGTCATTGCTGGCCAGCTACGCCAAAGCTACTAGCAGTATACTGTATACATGTATGAATGAATGGAAAGAGTTAATTTTTACCGCTCTAATTGGTTTGTATTTCAACATTTGATCCATCAACCCAAGTTTCATAAAAGCTGACGGAAATTAGTGATAGAATACATACCTGCAGCGGAATCAAAGAGTAGATGAATTCTTACTTTAAACATGATACTCCAGATCACCAATAATCACAAGGATTATGGTTTGTTTACACAATCCAAATGCTTGAACTTTCCAGTGAAGAGAAGAATGAGAATTGAATAAATATTGCGTATGGTTTTTTTGAATAATGATTTCTCTCCCTTAACCGCTTTTCATTCATCATATATATATATATATGTAACTTATTTCATATAAGTCCCTTTTTTATATGTTATTACAAAATAACCCCATATGGGTGTATTTATATATATATATATATTTCCAACAAAAGCCCAAATCGCTATCATCATAATAATCCTTTGTGCTCAAACTCTACATCTTCCTTAGAAAAAATATCCAATCTTCCACGCATTTTCTTTTACAACGAACACACAAAAAAAAATACGGGTTATTACCATAGCTACTTATGAATTTTTCGAAATTAGGTGGATTATTGACTCGTTATCTGATCGACAGAATTTTCGTTGGTAAGAAACGAGAATTCTGTAGTGATATTTGCAATTTTCGGCTATGTTTGGATGAAGATATAGATATAATGTGTGGTGTGGATTAGGTGAGAACCCACATTTATTGTGAGAATTACGAATCATGCATCTTTTTATATATTTTATGCAAAAAAAAATTATATTTTTATCTTATGCATAAAAGATATAAGGGTTATATATAAAACATATAATAATTATGCATGATTCACATTAAATGTAAGTTCTTACATAATTCACTCCCTATAATGTGATCAATTTGACAGGATCATATTTGTCGTATGAGGTTGTTGGAAGGGCGCATCTACCAACTGTTCCTGCTTTGGATCCGTAGTTAAGTCTTAATTATAAAATGCTTTGACTAAAGTATCTTTTTAATGAGTCCCATTCATGGAAATTGCGCATGAGATTTGGCTGACAGAAATCAAAAGTCAAATTAATCAGGGCCAAGTTGTTTTAAATAAAATGCTTGAAGAATAAATAAATAAATAAAATACTTGAATTTCGTAATATTGTAATCAAGGGTAACGTCTCATGACCTTCTTTTCATTTAGAAATGTTCAACTCTTCATCACAACATCACTTCAATTTATTCTTAGCATTCCTTTCTGAAGCTTGAAAAAAAAAAAAAAAGATAAAAGATGGCTGCAACGGCTTATGCATCTCTAGTTTCTTTGCTCAATACTATTGATCAGATCCACACTCATCCTCTCGTCTCTACTTTTTTCGACATAAACCAGAATAAATCTCTCTCCGAAAAGATTACTTTCTATGTAGATTTTGTGGAAAAACACCCAAATGCAGAAAGCAAAGAAGTAAAAGATCTGATGCGTCGAATTGCAGATGTAGCTCATGAAGCTGAAAATATAATGGAAGTCCATGCAGCAGTTCGAGTTCGTGGTGGAGAAAGTCCGAGTATCTTATCCGATCTGCAGATCATTATAGAAGATATGGAGTCTATCAAAGAAGAAGTTATCAAGCTTAAAAAGGAAATTGGAAAAAGTCCAAGTTTCTTACCCGACCTGCCTCCACCATCATCATCAGCATCATCAGCTCCTCTTGCAGCTGACGAGGCTACCACCATGGTGGGATTTGACGACTACGCGCGTAAACTCTTGGATGAACTCATCGGACATCATGATGGACGACAAATTATCTCAATCACCGGCATGGGTGGTATAGGTAAGACCACTCTTGCAAAAAGTTTATATGAAAATTCACATACCAAGCATCATTTTAATATACGTGTGTGGATTACTGTGTCCCAAGATTCAAGTGAAAGAAACGTATATTTGCAAGCACTCTCTTGCCTAGGAGGCTCCATCGACAGGGATATGGTTGATGATCAACGACTAAGTGATGAATTATATAAAAGTTTATATAATCGGAGATATTTAATTGTATTAGATGATGTATGGAGTGTGGAGATTTGGGATAAGATCAAGTTTTTCTTCCCAGAAAACAACAGTGGAAGTCGAATTGTTGTAACAACTAGGGAATCAAAACTGGTTGGTTACATTGGTTCCTTTCCCATTGCCCTAGAGTTTCTTGATGAAAAAAATAGTTGGAAACTTTTTTGTGAGAAGACATTTCCACAACAAGGTTTTCCTCCTGAATTAGAAGAACACGGGAAGAAGATTGTGAAGACTGGCATGTAGTAGTAGAAATATGTTCCATTGTTAATATTCTACCTCTTTCTTAATAAGCTGCAATATGTAGTACAGTTGGTATTCTCACTTCTATGTAAGTGGTTGATGTAAAGTTGATTTAGTGTTCAGTTTGAGTTGATTTAAATTAATAATATAAATTATTCTAATTATTCATAGAATTGGCAG
Organism: Lavandula angustifolia; assembly: GCA_028984105.1. Lineage (NCBI taxonomy): Eukaryota > Viridiplantae > Streptophyta > Magnoliopsida > Lamiales > Lamiaceae > Lavandula > Lavandula angustifolia. The sequence continues at coordinate 6,906,429 of CM054821.1, read as the reverse complement.
TATAATAGAAACTTTCATCAAAGTAATACTTTTTATTTTATTTTTTTGGCAAATTGGTATGGAAGGAAGGTCCAAAAGTTTAGGATTTTAGATGAATTGGTACCTTTAGCTGTTAGTCAACGAATTTTTTTTAAATAACAATAAAATAATATAAGTATTTTTTATAATAAATTTTGTTGAGATCAAAATTGTCCAACTATTGGAATTTTCTTAAAAATAATAATAAAATAAAATTTATTTAAAAAATAATAACATAAACGTTTAAATTTTAAAAAAACTGGACAAATTGTATTATTTCAGAATAAATTTAAAAGAATAAAAAAATAAATTTAAAAATGGAACATATGAAATAATTTTTTCGAAATAAAATTTTAAAAAATAATCAAAAAAAAAATAATGCACAAATAAATAGACAAATTGGTTCGTAAAAATTTATTCTAGCAAAAGCCCTTTATTTTGTATTATTATTTTAAAAAAATTGTTGATTGAGTAACGAAAAAAAAATAATGGAAGTATCAATTCATCTAATCAAGCATAGCTTTGAGATTAATTGGCTAAAAAGAATGATTAGTGAGTGACCAATTCATCCAAAACTCTAAAATTTGGGTTTTTCTCATGCCAATTTGCCTAAAAGAATCTCATGTTGGGTGCATTTCAACAAACATCATCTTAGTTTTAGAGCAAGAATTAGATGAGTTTAAAAGATTTCAAACATACAAAGAATTCATTATATCATTCACTAAAGATTTTACATGAAACCCAATGTTGAGCCAAAAAAGAGAAGGTTAATAAGAAATACAACTGTTCTCTCTCTGGACCATTAGATTTCCTCTACACATCTCAAGAAAAAGAATAATATACTTTAAAAACCAAAAGTTAAAGGAAAAAGAATAAGCAAAAAGTCGCATTGTTTTTCTCTATTATTTACATGCTCCTCTACACTTAGGCATTCACATACTAGTCACGACCTCGATCCTCGATACGAAGATTAATCAATCAAATAACCCTTTTCCCAATCTATCCACTACTTACCACTTGTTGTTTTTAACCGAAATTAATCTAGGATGATCAATTATAAACTAATTACCTTAAAAATTCTATTATCATGTGAAACTTTAAGAGTCAATTATGAGAGCAATTAGGTTTCACGAGTCGATGAAATTAGCTACTCATTGCCTATGAAACAAGGATCACCGAAACATGAAGGCATAGCATGATGGGAACTGAAAATGGCAAGAAACAAATGCTAGAAGAATTGATGGATAAAGGAGAAGAACAAAAAGTAATTGAGAAATACCATTTCCACACTAAATGCTACGATAATGTCTTCCACAAAGTCTTTACAAATAGAGAGAGAGCATGCAACAGCTTATGTTTTCTCTCTTACCTAAACCGGCCAATTATTGCAACCTAGTACAAGTTGGGCCAAGAATACATGAAAGCTGGGTCCAACTATAATGCAATGGCCCAGCAGCCTATAAATTTCTCAAAAGTGGTCCAATTTTCATGAATAGTCCAGCAATCATCATCTAATATATAGTGTTTGAAAAGGTTTTGGGGGTGTTTGCAAACACTTAAATTTTTAAACTTATGACTTAATTTAAGGAAAAGTTGATTTTGAGTGTTTTCAACAACTTAAATTCTTCAAAATTCTCTATATTTAAGTTGAATAAGTTGAAGTTGGTTAAATTGGTTTTAACCAACTTCTCCAACTTAATGTCATATTTGTAATTTCGGATAAGTTATGATTTGACATCTTACTTATAAATCTCAAAATAAGCTACTATAGTATAAATTTTGCAAACACTATTTTTTCAATTTTTTCTTCTTTTAAGCAGTTTTTGCAAACACACTCCAAATTCTCTAATAAGCCACTTTTACCAACTTCTCCTTAATTTAAGCACTTAAAAAAAGTTTAAGCTATTGCAAACACCCACTTAGGGGGTGTTTGCAATAGCTTTTGCAATCAGCTTATAGCTTTTAGCTGCCTCGATAAATGAAATAAGTGTTTGCAAAATCCAGCTTATAGAGGCAGCTGAAAGCTATTTTGGTCCGAGATAGAGAATTTTCGAAAGCTGGTATTAGGCAGCTGAAGCTGATAGCTTATAGCTTTTATAATTTTTTAACTTTTTTAATTAATAAATTATATTATAATTTTATAATTATTTTTTTAATTAATGATCGATATTGCTTATTTATATGTATAATTTTTATTTATCATTTAATAAAGAATAAGTAAATTTTTTTTATTAATATAATAAGTAAATTTTTTTTTCTTGATTTTAATTAATAATATTAATTATACTTAATTTTTTTTCTATTTTTTATTTTAATATTTTTTATTAAAATACTATTTTATATGAGTGGAAATAAATTTTAAATTTTATTTGTGTAAAAATTTGAAATTTATTTAATAAGTGAGAAATAAATAATATTTTTACTTTATAAGATACTATTTTATTAATATTTTCAAATATTAATTTTTGACTTTCAGCACTTTTTGCAAACACTTACAAATTATCAAAATCAACAGCTTTCAGCTGCTTTCAGCCACTTTCAGCAGCTTTCAGCAACTTTCAGCACTTATCGATAAGCTTCAGCTACTGCAAACACCCACTTAGTCCTCTTACATAAAAATGTGGTTATGATGAATAGCCTTTTCAACTACTACCTCTATCCCGCTATTTCTGACACATTTCATTTGGGCACGAAAATTAAGAAAGTAGATGATTAAGAATGAGATATGGATAGATGATAAAGTAGGAGAGAGAAGATAAGTGAGAGTAGATGATAAAGTAAGAGAGAGAAGATGATAAAGTAAGAAAAAATATGAGAGATATGATGGTAAAGTATTAGAGAGATGATAGTTATTTCCAAATTAAGAAGTGTGTCAGAAATAGCGGGACGTCCATTTCGGGGAAAGTGTATCAAAAATAGCGGGACGGAGGTAGTATTTATTTATTTACTTATTTATAGTGTTTTATAAAGTTTTTAGTTTTTTTTTACTGGTTAGTTATCCCCAATAATATTTATTTATAAATATGTAGGATGTTTGCAAAGTCGTGTAGAAGGTCGAGTTTATATAATGTGCTCTTCACTTAGAAGGAAAATTCCTCCGCATATCCCAAGAAAAACAATAAGATAACATACTTTAAAAACCGAAAGTTAAAAAGAAAAGAAGAAAAATCCTTGTGTGCATGTGCGAAAAGCAGCATGGGTCTGCGTTTTGAGTTTCTCTATAACTTGATAAAAATAAATAAAAGAAAAGGAAGATAGATCGAGGTTAGAGATGGCAGCAACGGCGTACGCATCTCTAGTTTCTCTGCTCAATACTATGGATCAGATCCACACTCATCCTCTCGTTTCCACTTTTTTCTACATAAAACAGAATAATTATCTCTACGAAAAGGTTAATCTCTTTGTAGATTTTGTGGAGAAATACTCTGATGCAGAGAGCAGAGAAGTAGAAGCTTTGGTGCGTCGAATTGGAGATGCAGCTCGTGAGGCTGAGAATATACTCGAAGAACACGCAGCAGATCGAATTCGTGGTGGAGAAACTCCGAGTTTCGTACACGATCTCCAGCTGGTTATAGAAGACATGGAGTCTATCAAAAATGAAGTTATCAATGTTAAAGAGGAATTTGAAAAGAATCTCAAAGAAGAAGTTATCAAGGTTAGAGAAGAAACTGGAAAAAGCCCGAGCGTCTTGCCCGATCCGCCTCCACCATCATCATCAGCTCCTCCTGCAACTGCCGAGGCTACAACCATGGTGGGATTTGACGACTACAAGCATAAACTCTTGGATGACGTCATCGGACATGATGTTGGTCGGCAAATCATCTCAATCACAGGTATGGGTGGTATTGGTAAGACCACTCTTGCAAGAAATCTATATGAAAATTCACATGTCGTGCGTCATTTTAATTTTCGTGTGTGGATTACTGTGTCGCAAGATTCCAGTGCAAGAAAAGTATTTTTGCAAGCACTTTCTAGCCTAGGAGGAGACTCTGTTCACATGGATACAACTAATGATCAACAACTAGGTGTTGCACTACATAAAACTCTATTTAATCGGAGGTATTTGATTGTATTGGATGATTTATGGAGTGTGGAGGTTTGGGATAAAATAAAGTTCTATTTTCCAGATAACAAAAATGGAAGTCGAATAGTTGTAACAACTAGGGAATTAAAACTAATTGACTGGATTGGTTCCTCAGTAGTTGCTATAAAATTTCTTAGTAAAGAAAACAGTTGGAAGCTTTTTTGTGCGAAGACATTTCTACAACAAGATTTTCCTCCATAATTAGAAGAAGTTGCAAAGAAGATTGTGCAAAATTGTGGAGGACTTCCACTAGCAATTAGTGTGATTGGAAGGCTTCTAGATAAATCACCTAGGACGCGGGAACATTGGGAGAAAGTTGCAAGAGATAAAAGCTCGATCCTCAATTCAGGAGAACACAAGCCCTCGAGCATATTATATTTGAGCTACAAGTACTTACCTGTTTATTTGAAGCCATGTTTTATATACTTGAGATTATATCCGGAGGACTCTGATATTGATGTGTCTGAACTTATCAAACTTTGGATTGCTGAAGGGTTTATAAAAGCAATTAGAGGCCAAAGTTTGGAAGAAGTTGGAGAGAGCTTCATAAATGAATTTGTTGATAGGAGTCTTTTGCTATGTTTTAGAGGTCCAAGTGGGATATCATTTTCCACTCATGATTTGGTAAGAGACCTTTGTATAAGGATAGGCGAGAAGGAGAACTTTTTTTCCGACCAAAGGAGCATAGATGGGAATTATCATCTTATAGTTGATCGAAGAACAACGGAATTTTGCCTTGATCAAAATCCTCATACTTCATGGACGCCATCAACTCGCCCTCTAGTAGCCCTACAGGGAAGAGGCACCACACAGGTTAAAACTAGATTGATGAGAGTTTTGCGTTGTGATCGTGAAATGGCACATTATGATGTTCTTCAAGAAGTAAACAATTGTAGGTATTACAAACTGCTATTACAAGTAAACTGTTAAATAACAAAAGAAAATAAACAACACAAGAACCGTCGAGTCGAGGGAGTCCTCTCTCCGCAAGACGAAAAACGCCCCGGTAGTGCTCTCGGTTTTGGCGTTTCGTCCCCAAAGATGAAACGACGACGTCTCGAGGATTGCGGCACCGCGAGATCTTCGAGCTCCGTGACAACGGACTTTCCGGCGAGAAGCTGCTGGACTTGAGCTAAGATCGGCTAAGATGAGCTAAGAGCTAAGAATGGAATGCAAGCTTTGTATGGAAGCTTTGTTGTTGCAAGTGTTGGTGTGTTGAGAATGAAATGCAACCGGCCTATTTATAGGCGGTTCCACCCAGTGTTGATTGCGGGGAATAACTCCCGCCCATTAAAGCGAGCGCCCGATTACGGGGAGTGGAGACATGGAAGGTTGGGAGTTCGGCAGCCACACTCCGGGATCCTTCCAAAAGTACCGCCTTAGGTGTGGCGGGTGCACAGCACCACGAGAGAGGAATCCCGGTGCAGCCGGTCCACTGCACCGCCCGACCCGGCACCCGACCCGGCGAACGACCCGACGGACCACCCAAAGGATCAATTGCCAAGATCCAAGATCCAAGTCCAAGTCCAAGTCCAAGTCCAAGTCCACGGACACGGACCGGAATCGGAACCGGAACCGGAACCGAAACCGGAGCCGGAGCCGGAGCCGGAGCCGGGCCGGGCACGGGCACGGGCACGGGCGCGGGCGCGGTGCGTGGCGCGGGCGCGCCGCGCCGCTTGTGAGGCGGTCGGCGAAAAGGCTCGCGCGCATGAGCATGTGTGGCCCAAGCCCACCACATGTCACTTAGTTATCTCCTACAATATTGTAGAGACTTAAATACCACACAAAACATTATTCATTAATCGATGTGGGACATGATTAATGTAATTCTCTCCAAAACCCGAATAAGGTAAGTTTCTCCACTTTAGGTAACATATTAGTTTTGTCCCCCCCAAACTTCGAGCCACTATTTCTCACTCACCGAAAATCGGAATCGAGAAATTAAGAACACTATAATTATCTACTCGAAACGTAGATCGACGTCATATATCTCAAAATATTAATCGGTTAAATATCGAGGCTCGAAAATACGATCGAAAAGGGCTGAATTTTGCCCAAGCCAAATTAGCATTTAATGCTAATTGAATTTCCATAATAACTAAATAATTTATTTATATATATATAAATATATATATATATATATATATATCGATTCCAACAATCCCCCACATGAGTGGAAATAGCCAAATGCATGCATGCAGACACACAGCTCTGTCCTCAAGAGACAATAAAGCATCAGGGTAGGTGGCTTGTGACCTTGAACCTTCCTTAGTCAGTGCTATCGAGCATACCGGCGGATTAGTGGACACGTGGCCTTGAACTATTCCTCCATGGTGTATACTTAGACAATAGCACAAACACTATAAAGTCTCAACCGCGTCCGTTCTCACGTTTGTGTCCTTTACTGGCTATGGACAACCTCTTTGGATTCATAAGTGTTACGTAGAAGCGGCCCTCACTTCTCACTTACATAGGTGATTCTTACTCGAGTATCCTGTCATACTCCACCTTCTCAAGGCATCCAAGAATCATTAAAAGTCAAAGACTTAACCTCACCACTTGACGAGTCACCAACACTCTCGAGCTCTTTTAGGGAATAGACTATTTGAGTGTGGTATCACGTACTCATATAGCTTAGTTTTCCCATTGAACCAAGTTCATGGGATCTCCAATCTACAAGGTTGGGTATCCACTATAATCGTCTTTAACGTGTGGATTTAACTCCCATTCCCTCTACGAGCTTATACATTTGATCTCGATTCAAACTCTTAGTAAGCGGATCCGCTAAGTTATCTATAGACTTGACATAGTCTACAGAGATAACCCCACTCGTGATCAAATGTCTTACGGTATTATGTCGACGACGAATATGTCTCGACTTACCATTATACAACCCACTCTTGGCCCTACCAATAGCTGCTTGGCTATCACAGTGAATCATCACAGGTGGCACGGGTTTCGTCCCAACATGGAATATCTTCAAGAAAATTACGGAGCCATTCGGCTTCCTCACCGGCTTTATCTAAAGCAATAAATTCAGATTCCATGGTGGATCGGGCTATGCATGTCTGTTTCGTGGATCTCCACGACACAGCTCCTCCCCCTATAGTGAACACATAACCACTAGTTGACAACGAGTCTTTAGTGTCGGATATCCAATTTGCATCACGGTACCCTTCAAGTACGGGGGATGTCGCGAGTAGTGCGGCCCAAAGTTAAGAGTGTATTTCAAATACCTCGGAACTCTTACAAGAGATTTCCAATGTTCTCTACTAGGATTACTAGTATAGCGACTCGCCTTGTTCACCGGACAAGCTAGATCGAGCCTCGTACAATTCGTGATGTACATAAGACAACCAATGACTCTAGCATAATCCTCTTGAGCAACGGGATCACCCCTATTCTTGCTCAAGTGAACATTAACTTCTAGAGGAGTCTTTGCTAGGCACACTATCAAAGGCATTAAACCTCTTAAGCACTTTCTCAATATAATGAGATTGAGACAAAACAATCCCTTTGGGAGTTCTTTGTATCTTTACTCCAAGAATAACATCAAGCAACTCCCATATCTTTCATATCGAAATTCCTTTTAAGCATTCGCTTGGTGTCATTTATGACTTGAAGGTTTTGTCCCATAATTAACATGTCGTCTACATAAAGACAAACAATTACAAAACCATTCTTTGTATTCTTTATGTAAACACACTTGTCACATTCATTAATCTTAAAACCATTCGACAACATAGCCTCGTCGAATTTCAAGTGCCATTGCAAAGGTGCTTGTTTCAAACCATATAGGGATTTCACCAACTTACATACCTTTCGCTCTTGGCAGTACTACAAACCCTTCGAAGTTGTTCCATATAAATTTCCTCTTCTAAATCTCCATTTAGAAAGGCGGTTTTCACATCCATTTGATGAATCTCAAGATTGTGCAAAGCAAAGAATCGCGAGAAGCACACGGATAGACGTAATTCTCGTTACGGGCGAATAAGTATCGAAGAAATCATATCCTTCAATTTGCTTAAAGCCTTTAACCACTAAACGAGCTTTATATTTATCAATTGACCCATCTCGCCTTATACTTTCTTTTTAGGATCCATTTACATCCTAAGGGCTTGCAACCTTCGGGTAAGTCTCGCTTAAGACCCAAGTGTGATTCCGCATAATGGAATCAATTTCACTTTGGACTGACTTCTTGCCAAAGTGGACCATCGGGTCTAGAAAGAGCTTCTTTTATAGATCGCGGCTCTTCATCCAAAAGAAAAACAACATAATCGGGACCAAAGTCCTTAGCAACTCTTGCTCTAGAGCTACGTCTTGGTTCTAAAGTTTCAAGATCGGGAGCTTGCCTTTTACGCGTAGCGGGTTCTACCCCCCACATTTCTAGAACTACTAGCAACTTCTCTTGCTTCACCACTAGAGCTTGACCCAACTTTATCATCCTTTTTACAAGGATAGATATGCTCAAAGAATATAGCATTCCTTGACTCAATAGTAGTCCCAACATTCATATCGGGCACGGCCGACTTATGAATGACAAACCGATATGCACTACTATTCAGGTGCATATCCTATAAAGATACAATCGACAGTCTTAGGTCCGATAGTAACTTGCTTAGGCAAAGGCACTTCTACCTTAGCCAAACACCCCCACACTTTGAGGTATTTATAGGAAGGTTTCCTTCCTTTCCACAACTCATAAGGAGTTACATCTCTACCTTTCGGAGGTATTTTGTTTAATAAGTAGTTAGCCGTCAAAACGGCTTCCCCCACATGTTCGCAGGGCAGTCCGAACTTATTAACAAAGCATTCATCATCTCCTTTAGAGTTCGGTTCTTCCTTTCGGCTACACCATTTGATTGAGGCGAATAGGGGGCGGTGGTTTGATGTATAATACCACTTGTCTTACACAACTCTTCAAAAGGAGCTACGTATTCTCCACCTCTCGTCACTTCGTACCATTTTGATTTTGCAATCAAGTTGGTTTTCGGCTCACTTTGAAGTTAGTAAAAGCTTCAATCGCCTCATCTTTACTCCTTAAAAGATAAAGAGTACAATACTTAGTGCAGTCATCAATAAAAGTAATAAAATACTTTTTCCCACCTCTAGTTTGTACAAACTTTAAGTCACATACATCAGTGTGAATGAGTTCTAGAGGTTTAGTGTTCCTTTCTACAGAATGAAATGGCTGTTTAGCCAATTTTGCTTCAACACAAACTTCACACTTAGTTTTGTTAAACTCATTTACTTTAAGTAGATCGAGATTAACTAATCTTTTTATAGCATTTAGATTAACATGTCCTAATCTAGAATGCCATAAATCGGAACACTCAAGCAAGTAAGAGGAAGTGGCTTCATTATCATTATTCTTGGCCTCAACGGCCTCTTGGCGTAACGCCATTACACTTAGCTTGAAAAGGCCCTCAGACAGGTAACCTTTTCCTAGGAACATACCAAATTTAGACAAAATAAATTTGTCTGACTCAAAAACTAGTCTAAACCCTCTCTTGACTAGTACAGAGCCGGACACAAGATTTTTCCGGATGTCGGGGACATGCAGCACCTCTCCAAGAGTAAGGTTCTTGCCGGAGCTCAACCTTAGCACCACAGTACCATAGCCAACCACCTCAGACGAGGCTTGATTACCCATATTGAGCTTCCTCCCTTGGCAGCTCTTGTACTTGGTGAAGCGGCTTCGGTCACCACAAACATGTGCCGTGGCGGCGGTATCAATATACCACTTCCCCTCATTCTCCACGACGTTAGCTTCTTCAGTGACAACGGCCGCAAGGTCGGCTTCAGTGAGGTCAATCTCCAACATATTGGCTTGACGAGCCCTCTTCTTCTTCGGCTTTCGGCAGTCCTTGGACATGTGGCCGGATTTGCCACAGTTGTAGCAGTCCCCTTCAAACTTGCGGGATTGCACCTTGCCCTTCCCTTTGGAGTTGCTATTTGGACGCCCTCTCTTTGCATTGTTGGAGTTGCCACCTTTCTCAGCAAGGTTGACTCTTGGCTCCACGGGTGCTTTCCCCTTCCCATCTCGAGTCCTCATGTCGGTCTCGATGCGGAGCTTAACCACAAGATCCTCAAGCGTCATTTCCTTTCGCTTGTGCTTCAAGTAGCTCTTGAAGTCCTTCCGGCTGGGGAAGCTTCTCAATCACGGTTGCTACAATAAAAGCATCGGGCAAAAGCATACCTTCGGCGTGGACATCATGGACAATGAGTTGGAACTCTTGCACTTGGTCCATGACTCGGTCGAGAGTCCACCATTTTGTAGTCCAAGAACTTGGCGACTACAAACTTCTTGGTACTGCATCGTCGCACAGTATTTTCTTTCAAGTGCCTCCCAAATTGCCTTGGAGGTCTTTACATTTGCATATACACCGTACGTACTATCATCTAGTCCACTAAGCAAGAAGTTTTTACGAAGTAGTCGGAAGTTAGCCAATTATCATAAAGGCTATGCGGACTTCCAAGTTCTCTTCGTTGTCACTTGGAGGGCGGGAGCATTCTCCATCAGCACGGTTGTAAACCCTAATGTTGTCGAGATAGAACAACATCTTACGTTGCCACCTCTTGAAGTCGGCTCCACCAAACTTGGCCGGCTTCTCGGCGCAAGGCAAGACTCTGCAGACGAGTGCGAGAGGTGCCGTCGGGGTTGGGTTCGAACCCCCCCACCACTCCATGGTGGTTCACACTCCCAAATGGGACGTTGCTCTGCAAGGCAGAGGACATAGCAGTGAAGTTGAATGCCGTGTGAGCGGCATTAGCACGGTTAAGTGCTATCCTGGCGTCGGTAGCGGCGGAAATGGCAGCTAGGGTTGGATTAGCAAAGGCCGGAGCAGGTGTAGGGACAGACGTCGGTGGAACAGTGTTGCCGGAGGAGGCAATGATGTCGAATCTGACGGGGTTGGTGGCGGCGAGAAAGCGCGGCGGTAGCATCGGAGAAAGCAAAGACTTGAGGAAGACATCTTCTTAGTTTACTTGAAGCAGATATAGTTTATTTTTTCGTCTTGCGATTGTAGGTATTACAAACTGCTATTACAAGTAAACTGTTAAATAACAAAAGAAAATAAACAACACAAGAACCGTCGAGTCGAGGGAGTCCTCTCTCCGCAAGACGAAAAACGCCCCGGTAGTGCTCTCGGTTTTGGCGTTTCGTCCCCAAAGATGAAACGACGACGTCTCGAGGATTGCAGCACCGCAGGATCTTCGAGCTCCGGCGAACAGGACTTTCCGGCGAGAAGCTGCTGGACTTGAGCTAAGATCAGCTAAGATGAGCTAAGAGCTAAGAATGGAATGCAAGCTTTGTATGGAAGCTTTGTTGTTGCAAGTGTTGGTGTGTTGAGAATGAAATGCAACTGGCCTATTTATAGGCAGTTCCACCCAGGTGTTGATTGCAGGAATAACTCCTGCCAATTAAGGCAGGCGCCAGTTACAGGGGAGTGGAGACATGGAAGGTTGGGAGTTCAAGACCACACTCCGCATCCTTCCAAAAGTACTTGCCCAGGTGTGGCGAGTGCACAGCACCACAGAGAGGAATCCAGTGCAGCCGGTCCACTGCACCGCCCGACCCGGCGAACGACCCGACGGACCAATTGCCAAGATCCAAGTCCAAGTCCAAGTCCAAGTCCAAGTCCAAGTCCACGGTCGGCGAAAAGGCTCGCGCGCATGAGCATGTGTGGCCCAAGCCCACCACATGTCACTTAGTTATCTCCTACAATATTGTAAAGACTTAAATACCACACAAAACATTATTCATTAATCGATGTGGGACATGATTAATGTAATTCTCTCCAAAACCCGAATAAGGTAAGTTTCTCCACTTTAGGTAACATATTAGTTTTGTCCCCCCAAACTTCGAGCCACTATTTCTCACTCACCGAAAATCGGAATCGAGAAATTAAGAACACTATAATTATCTACTCGAAACGTAGATCGACGTCATATATCTCAAAATATTAATCGGTTAAATATCGAGGCTCGAAAATACGATCGAAAAGGGCTGAATTTTGCCCAAGCCAAATTAGCATTTAATGCTAATTGAATTTCCATAATAACTAAATAATTTATTTATATATATATAAATATATATATATATATATATATATATATATATCGATTCCAACAGTAAACATGCGCTTCTTTCATGATTACCGTTCTAATGTTGATGATTACTTTCTTCCTTCATTGGTATCTCGATTTTGGAGTTTGCAGACTATATTTTTTACAGCATGTAAAAAAGTCATCGCACCCGTTGAGATTTGGAAGATGCCACAACTTAGGCATATCGACATTAGGTTGATGGTCACTCTTCCACATCATCCTCCTATTCACAGTGATGACGATGTCTATATTTTACAAAATTTACAAACACTTAAGACAGTAAGAAATCTCATTTTTACGGAGGAGGTGTGCAAGAGAATACCCAACATCAAGGAACTCAATATGTATTACGAATTCCTTTTACGAGGTGGGCCATACCCGTATTTCCATTTGGAAAATGTTGGCCGCTTCAACAAACTTGAATCGCTAAAATACACTTGCTTCTTGGCAGTGTATGCAGATGATTCGTTGCAGAATATCAGATTTCCGAGCTCCCTCAAGAAGTTGACATTATCCAACTGCAATCTCGAGTGGGATTATATGGCAGTGATTGCTTCCTTGCCTCATTTTCAATATCTCTACTTAGAAGAGAATGCAGTTCCAGCAACCGAGTGGGTTTTTGTTGATGAGAGATTTGTTAGCTTGAAAATCCTGCATATTATGTTATGTAGTCATGTGACAATATGGATTGCAGAAAGCTCCAATTTTCCGGTGTTGGAGGAGCTTCATATTAAGCATCTTCCGCAAATAGATGAGATCCCTTCAGGCATTGGAGAAATAGCCACACTCCAAAGAATTGATCTGCAGTACTGCAGTGAATCGGCCAACATTTCAGCAGTTGAGATGCTATACGAACAACAGAGGTTTGAAAATCTGGGACTTCATGTTACAATCCAGACCTATGATAATCCAGAACTACTGAGGGAAAAGATCCAACAATTGGGCTTCACATGTCAAAATCTTGTTATTAAAGGTAAGCTCATCTTATTAGCTCCATCTAAGAAGATTTAAGTTTTTCATTTCTAATTTATTTCTTATTTGCTGTGAATGAATGGTTTGATGCAGGAAACAGAATATAATGAAAACCTGCATACATCTGCATACATGAAAGGTAGCTGTAAGTTGGCTGCTGCAATTCAACTTGCTTCTTGAAGAAGAAAAGAGCTCAATATGCTACATGTAAAACTGTGTTCAATAAGTCCAGCATGCAGGGCACTGGGCAGACTGGTAGTAGTAGAAATATGGTCATTGTTAATGCTCTTAAAACTTATCTGTATTTCATGATCATCATCATAATATTATCTTTCTTGATTGTTTTCGATCTTATCAAAAAGATTTAAGGGGATACAGTGTTTTCCAATGTATATACGTAATGATATAATATATTTGTTCCTTATTGTTGGGTACTTGCTCCGCCAATACCGTCAAGGTTGACGTCTTCGTTCCGGCTCACATTCTGAATCAATCGGGTTCCACACACACCATGTTCCACCCACGTACAATCACCACCTTAACTCGGTGGCTCCAAGTTCCTCCTCACCACTAAGCAGCAATCTCACAAAAAGAAGATGGAAGAGGAACAACAAGAGACACTCGATTGCGCAACTCGGCTCATCATTCCTTCTTGCCCTAGATGCCCAATATATACATCAAGGGTAACACAAGAAGAGGAAATAGAGTTTGGGCCTCCAAGAAGTTAATGGGTCGGACTTAAACAATGGTTGGGCCTAATAATATTAACAGTTATAAAGACAAGTTGGGGTTGCATGAAAGAATTTTGCTAGAAATTATAACAATGAAGATAAAAGTACAAAAAACTTTAACAAAAATGATAACAATGAAGATAAAAGTACAAAAGTAAAACTGTAATGTTTGCAACAACTTATAATTTGTAATTTGCCACTTAACTGAAGAAAAATCTAAAAATTAGTGTATGCAACAATTTACTATTCAAAAAATTCTCTTAAGTTGCAAAAGCATAAGTTTGGTGGAGTTGGTTCAACCCAACTTATCTAGTTTATAACATTTTCGTAATTCTACTAAAGTTAAATTTTACGATTTTACCCCACATTTATTTTAAATTAATTTAAACAGGGGCAAAATAAATTTTTTGATTCTACACCCTCAAATAAGTTATCAATCTACAAACACTATTTTCTTAACTTTTTCTACTTTTAAGCAATTTTTCAAACACCCCATAAATTCTCTAATAAGCCACTTTTCAACTTCTCATTATTTTAAAGGGGTTTTGGCGAAAAAAACATTAACTTGTCCGAATTTACAATTTTAACACTTTTTTAAACTCGATCAATTAAATCACGAAGTTTCAATTTCTTGTAATTTAAGACACGCTCCGACCCCAATTTTTTTTACCACCGGAATGCTGAATTGGACTTCCACGTGGCCATTCCAAAACTATGTCATTTTGAATATGAATGTATTTGCAGATTAAATCACCACCTTTCAAGTTTTTGCAAATTAAATCACCAGCTTTCATTTTTTGCAATATAAGACATATAAAAGAAAAGCAGAATTTGTACCTAACTAAATTTCACTAGATAAATAAAATTAACATTACTCAATTTCATATTTTCAATAGAAAATAGATTCTGAATATAATGTAGAAACATCATAAACATATTTCAAAACATCATAGTATCGAGTATTATATCAAATTCAAAATTTAGAAAATTTATAATGTTTCTAAATTATATTAGATTCTAAATATTGTCAGAAATATGAAATTGAGTAATGTTAATTTTATTTGTCCACTGAAATTTAATTAGGTACAAATTCTGTGTTGGGTGATGATTCTATCCTCAGCACTGTTTCACTCAGTGGGAAATGATTACATGCCGCTATCTTGAACCAAGCTCGCAGCCTAGGTGCTCGAATTGTTGAGAAGATTTGAAGATCCCAAAACCCACTATCGATTGGTGAACCATTCCGTTGTATATGTTGTTTGTCTCCGAGGTTTCGGACTCGGTAGACACTCGCTCCGGTCAAGGCGCTCGGCAGCTTATTTGCCTCGGCACCTGTGTAGAAGACTCGGTGATCTTGGACTCAGCGAGAGCAAGATATCGAGAGAGTCGATTGAACCGAACTCGGCGAGAGTAGTTCACTGGACTCGTAGCTAATCTTCGATAGACTTATCTCACTGCCTATCTATCGAATACAAGGTCGGACCCCAGCATCGGCAGATAGTCTTCGGGGATCGTCGGAATCTTTTGAAAGACAATCAGCATTGTCATATACGAGGATGAGAGAAGTCAGCTTCAGTTTGTCTCGAAGTTTGTGCTGTCTCAACCACTCTATTCACCTCGACAAATGACAAGAATACACGTGTCTTCTCACCTGCTAAAGCTGCAGTCAACCTTTTACCTAAAAAGGTGGGAAAGTACACTGTTACCTACGCCAAAAGAGTCGTTTGCTACCAAAAAGAGAGAGAAAGTAGAAGATCGTCTCCAACGGATCTTTCTCAATCTCCTCTCTATAAATAGAGGGATCATTCAAGATTTGAAGTTCACGGAGTTCACGAGCTAACACGAGAAAACAAGCCAACGAACATTCAAACGAGCGAATTCAAAAGAACAAAGTCTTAGCAAGAACTTGAAGAACAATCTTCCGGCGAAAGACTACATTCTAGCTCATAGGGAATCACGCTGAACCGACATATAAAGCCTCTAGTATCCAAATCGACGTTACACGAACTCAAAGCTTACCTTCAGCTGTTCGTCGATCTAGAAGCTACTCTCTCATATTCCCTATCCCTCTAACCCTAAGCTCAACTGTTCTTATCCATAGCTTAGACGAAGGAGTTCACTTTTGAACCCAATCCTTATTGTATAAGGACTCCTTCACTGTTGGAGAAGTTTGTCAAACACTTTAAGTTTGATAGTGTTGTAAACTGGGACTTGCTCAAGTATAATCCCCAAGCCACGGCTTTGTCACGTGCACAAGCCGACCGAGACTAACTCGGTATAATAAATAGCCTCCCCGATCTATCGGGACAAATGGACGTAGGATTGTTGATATCCGAACCACTTTAAAAATCTCTCGTGTCGTTTACTTACCGTTACATTGATTTTACCGTGCATCCGAACATCTTATTTAAAATCAATTAACTGTCTCAGTATACTGAACTTCTTATCTACTGAACTGAGACTTAAAACTTTTTCTCATAAAAACTGATTTTGGCCTACACTATTCCGCGCACTGAACTCTTACTGATCGATACTGAATTCTGACCTAATCAGTTAGCAGATCTCAGCTGAGTCAGTACTCTTTTAGCCTTTAACACGATTCGAACGGTTATGCCGGTCGCTGAATCATTTCAAGACGGCATCTTCCCGAATAGGACTTTGTTCGTGTTCGAAGTTGAGAAATTCGGATTCGAGTGTATTCACCCCCCCCCTCTACACCCGAACTCACTCTCGGGACCAACATTCTGTTTTTTTTTTGCATGTCTTACGTTGCAAAAATATTAAAGATGATGATTTAATTTGCAAAAACTTAAAAGGTGGTGATTTAATCTGCAAATACATTTCATATTCAAAACGACGTCGTTTTTGAATGGCTACGTGGACGTCAAATTCAGCATTCCGGTGGCCCGAAAAAATTGGGGGTCAAAACGTGTCTTAAATTGCAATAAATTGAAACATCGTAATTTAATCGATCAAGTTTTTAAAAAGCGTGTTAAAATAGTAAATTTGGACAAATTTGTATTTTTTGTCGCCAAAACCCCAATTTTAAACAAAAGTTTAAGCTATTGCAAACGCCCCTAACTTCTAATCTCCACATAAAAATATTATGAGAATTAGCAATTGAATAAGAATTGAGGAATTTTAATTTATGGAATTAGAATTACCTATTTATTTTAATAAATTACTGTTTTCTAGGCAAGACCACTAGAATTTCAATTTTGTGAGGCTCAATGCTTCCCAGGGCCCCACTAGATTTCATCAACGGTTCTTGTACGTTTTGTGTTGACTTGTTTATTACCCGTTATGAACCTAAAACTTGAGCCTTACTTTAAGCCTATCAATGATTTCCATGTGCAAAGTTATGTCCACAGATATATTCAACTCTTCATCACAAGATAAACTCAGTTCATTCTAAGCAAGCTTTTGTTGCATCCCTTTCTCAAACTTGAAACAAAAAGGAAGAAGATAATCGAGGTTAATTAGAGATGGCTGCAACAGCTTATGCATCTCTAGTTTCTCTGCTCAATACTATTGATCAGATCCACACTCATCCTCTCGTTTCCACTTTTTTCGACATCAACCTGAATAAATCTCTCTCTGAAAAGGTTAATTTCCTTGTAGATTTTGTGGAGAAATACTCGGATCCAGACAGCAGAGAAGTAGAAGATTTGGTGACCCGAATAGCAGATGCAGCTCATGAGGCTGAGAACATAATCGAAGTCCACGCAGCAGATCGAATTCGTAGTAGAGAAAGTCCGAGTTTCTTACACAATCTGCAGGTGATTATAGAAAAGATGGATTCTATCGAAGGAGAAGTTGTCAAGGTTAAAGAGGAAACTGGAAAAAGTCCGAGTTTCTTAACCGATCTAACTCCATCATCATCATTTTCGTTGTCGTCGTCGTCGTCGTCAGCAATGGACGCAGCTCTTCCTGCAACTGATGAGGCTACCAGGATGGTGGGATTTGATGACTACAAGCATAAACTCTTGGATGACCTCATCGAACATGATGATGGTCGCCAAATCATCTCAATCACTGGTATGGGTGGTATAGGTAAGACCACTCTTGCAAGAAACCTTTATGAAAATTCACTTACCCTACGTCATTTCAATGTTCGTGTGTGGATAACTGTGTCGCAAGATTCAAGTGCAAGAAAAGTATATTTGCAAGCACTTTCTTGCTTAGGAGGAGGCTCTATTGACATGAATAGAGTTGATGATCTACAACTAAGTGTTGCATTACATAAAACTTTATTTAATCGGAGATATTTGATTGTATTAGATGATGTATGGGGTGTGGAGATTTGGGATAAGATAAAGTTTTACTTTCCAGAAAATAGAAATGGAAGTCGAATTGTTGTAACAACTAGGGAATCAAAACTGGTTGATTACATTGGTTCCTCTGCACTTGCTCTAAAATTCCTTGATAAAGAAAATAGTTGGAAGCTTTTCCGTGAAAAGACATATCCCCAACAAGCTTTTCCTTTTGAATTAGAAGAAGTTGGAAAGAAGATTGTGAAGAATTGCGGAGGACTTCCACTAGCAATCACTGTGATTGGAGGGCTTCTCGGAAAATCACCTAAGACGCAGGAGTATTGGGAGAAAGTGGCAAAAGATAAAAGCTTAATTCTCAATTCAGGAGAGTACAAACCCTCAAATATATTGTACTTAAGCTACAAGTACTTGCCTGTTCATTTGAAATCATGTTTTCTGTACTTGGGATTATATCCAGAAGACTCCGTTATTGATGAGTCCAAAGTTATCAAACTTTGGATTGCTGAAGGGTTTATAAAAGTAAAAAGAGGTCAAAGTTTAGAAGAAGTTGCTAAGTGTTACTTTAATGACCTTGTTGATAGGAATCTCCTTTTGCTTCGTTATATAGGTCCAAGGTGGAAAACTTGTTCCATTCATGATCTCTTAAGAGAGGTGTGTATAAATATCGGAGAGAAAGAGAACTTTTATAGTGTCCAAAGGAGCGTAGATGGAACTCGTCACTTTATCGCTAATCAAGGAACGAGGAGGTTTTACCCTCAAGAATCTTTTGTTTCAAGGAAGCCGTCAATACTTCACCCTCTAGTAGTCCGTGCAGGGGAAAGAGCCGCACCGGTTAAAACTAGATTGTTGAGAGTGTTTTATTGTGATGAAAGAAGCCCATATTATGCTCTTCAAGAAGTTAACATGCGCTTCTTACAAGATCTCACTTCAAAAGAACATGGTTACTTGCTTCCTTCATTGGTATCACGATTTTGGAGTCTGCAAACTTTAATTGTTGGAGCAACCACCGACGTAGTTGTTGCACCGGTTGAGATTTGGAATATGCCACAACTTAGGCATATCATCATTTGGAATCTCTCCCTTCCCAATCCTCCTCCTCCTCTCAGTGATGACGATGTCTGTGTTTTACAAAATTTGCAGACACTTAAGAGAGTTAAAAACCTCATTTTCACTAAGGACGTGTGCAAAAGAATACCCAACATCAAGAAACTCCATATTAAATACGATTTGAGTTCGCAAAGCGGGGAATGCCCATGTTACCACCTGGAAAACCTCGGCTGCTTCAACAAACTCGAATTCCTCGAATACGATTGCAACATATTGGATCATGCGGGGGATACATTGCAGAACATCAAATTTCCGAGTTCCCTCAAGGAGTTGACATTAGGGAATTGCAAGCTCGAGTGGAGTTATATGGCAGTGATTGCTTTGTTGCCTCATCTTCAATATCTAAACATTGGATGGGATGCAATTCCAGCAACCAAGTGGATTTTTGTTGATGAGAAATTCGTTAGCTTGAAACACCTGAGAATTATTCACTGTGATCATGTGTCAAAATGGATTGCACAAAGCTCCAATTTCCCGGTGTTGGAGAAGCTTTCTATCTGGCATTTGTCCGAACTCAATGAGATCCCTTCAGGTATCGGAGAAATACCCACGCTGCAATCAATTTATCTATCCGGCTGCAGTGAATCAGCCAACATTTCAGTGGTTGAGATACTACACGAACAAGAGAGGTTTGGAAATCTGGGTCTTAGAGTTGCAATCCGGACTGACGAAGCTGAATTGCTGAGGGAAGAGATCCAACAGCTGGGCCTCACATGCCAGAATCTTGTGATTAACGATGAGCCTTATTAAGTCAGCCCCAGCTAAGAAGATCAACTTTCATTCCTACTTTGTTGTTTGTTATTTATATTGTCAGTTCAATTTGCTATATGTGAAACGGTACGTATGTTTAATAAGTCCAGCATTCAGGGCAGATCACAGTAGTAGAAAGATGTTTCATTGTTAAAGCCATACCAGTGGAGACGGGATGGGGCCAGTAGCTCAAAGGATTAGAGCACGTGGTTCAAAAATAATTATATTTTGTTCTTAGTGTTATTAAATAATTATAATTTATAATAAATAAGTAAAATTCAAAAATGGTTCTATTCTATATTTATTTTTTTGATAGAGAGAGGAAGAGACACGACTAATATGTTGAAGAAAAAAAAAGAATTTTAATAAAGATTAAGATTAGAGATATTTTTAAAATTAAATTAAGTTTTTAAGGGTAATTTAATCCGGAACGTGGCTACAACCACGGTGTCGGGGGTTTGAATCCCTCCATATGTATTTCATGCTCATCATGAAGCTTACCTTTATTATTTTCATTTTATTCGAAATCTAATTTCTCATTTCTAGCTTTCTGACTAGGGCTAGGGTTGGCAGCTATATTCAGTCTTCTAAACCCCATAAGAGTGGAAAGTCCTTTCTTTAGTGCGAGATTGCTTCACACCTCGCGCTAACTATAGATATGATGCCGGAAATAGACCGATTTTATATCCTCCTTCAATTCGAGTTCGCAAAAGCAATGTCTCCCTGTATAATATGGATTCCAAACATTCATGATTTGGATGTAAATGAGTCGAATTACTTATCCCTCGATCTATTAGTGACCCATCTCTCTGAAAGATGTTCCACTAGAAATATTCTTGTTATTGTTTCGACTCATATTCCCCAAAAAGTGGATCCCACTCTAATAGCTTCGAATAAATTAAATACGTGAATTAGGATACGAAGGCTTCTTATTCCACAACAACAAAAGCTCTTTAAATCTAATCAAAAAGATTAAGGGGATACACCGTGGGATTATTTTGTTTCTTAGATATAGAAGTTGGGGTTACATTAAATGATTTTGTTAGATGTAGCAACTAATTAAATAACATAATTAAATATGAATATAAAATGTTATTTCAAACAATACAATAAAATTAGCATCTAAAAATCATGATGGGCCAGCTACACAAGTTATGGATCAATTGAAAAGAGTTAACTTGCAAAGCTCTAATTGGTTCGTAGGATCAAATCACTTGTCTCAAAAACTCTGTCCCAATGTTGTCCCATAAAATAAACATTTAAATGTCTACTATACAAGTCGTAAAATTATACAGTAGTCATTTAGATACTTACCTTATGGGACAACATTGGGACAGGCGAGACGTGATCTTGAGCCTTTTCGTATTTGATCCATGAATCCAACTTCCTTGAAAGCCCAAAAATCACTTTCATCATAAATTCGCCCACCGACGCTTCTGCGGTGAAAAATATTCGATCTTTATATAAATCCACGGAATTTGCGCTCAAAATCTGCGATCCAAATTGGAAAACCAAAAATTGTTCGGAAGAATCTCACTCGGAAAGAAATCCAATCTCGATTCTCCACGCTTTTCTTCGCATTGAAAATCTCCATTTTTCCCTCATCGGAGATCTGTTGGCTAGGTAAACAATTCAACATTTGTACGAATTAATCTAATCTCGCTACCGAATCAGTTTTTCCAAATTTTCATTCATTTTTCTCAATTTCCGTGCAGATTCGGAGCTT
Organism: Lavandula angustifolia; assembly: GCA_028984105.1. Lineage (NCBI taxonomy): Eukaryota > Viridiplantae > Streptophyta > Magnoliopsida > Lamiales > Lamiaceae > Lavandula > Lavandula angustifolia. The sequence goes on along the minus strand of CM054821.1, from coordinate 6,884,658 downwards.
TTAACCGAGAATCAATGTCGAGATCCGGAGCGGAACCGCACCATTCAAACGGCGTTTCGGCGAAGAGCTCGATCAACGGCAATGCGAACGGCAACGGTACGAAATTCAAAATCTTCATAGGTTACGATCCGCGAGAACATATCGCTTACGAAGTCTGCCGCTACTCCTTACTGAAAAGATCTTCGATTCCGATCGAAATCCATCCGATTAAGCAGTCGGAATTGCGCGAGAAAGGCCTCTATTGGCGCGAAAGGGGGAATCTGGAGAGCACAGAGTTCTCATTCTCCCGCTTCCTAACCCCACACCTCGCCAATTTCGAGGGTTGGGCGGTTTTCGTGGATTGCGATTTCCTATACCTAGCTGATATCAACGAATTATTCAAATTAATCGACGATAAATACGCGATTATGTGCGTGAAGCACGATTACACCCCCAAGGAGACCACAAAAATGGATGGAGCTGTTCAAACTGTTTATCCAAGGAAGAACTGGTCTTCCATGGTGCTTTACAACTGCAGCCATCCGAAGAATCGCGTGCTAACGCCCGAGGTTGTGAACAAGGAGAGTGGAGCTTTCCTTCATAGGTTCCAATGGCTGGAGGATGATGAGATTGGGGAAGTTCCCTTTTTGTGGAACTTTCTAGTAGGGCATAATAGAGTGGTTGAGGGCGACAATAGCACGTATCCGAAGGCTATACATTATACGCTTGGAGGGCCGTGGTTTGATCAGTGGAAGGATTGTGAGTTTGGGGATCTTTGGTTGGAGGAGTTGGAGGAGTTGAAGAAGGAGGAGGTGGTATAGGCAATGTAGTATGATGAATGAGGTTTTTTCGCCTCGTTGAGATTCGTTTACACGGTGTTGTAGTAGTTCTTGGTGAGGAGGAGGAGGAGGAGGTATGTTGTAATGGTGGCTGTCTTCTTTGTTTGGTGTATGGATTTGTGGTATGGAATGTGGGATTTGTTTGAAGGTATGTGGAGGTGTTTTGGTGTAATGTATTCTTGATATGCTAATTTATGGCGTTTGTGATGGTTATTGTTTGTTGTTCTAATCTGTTTCAATTGTTTCTCTCTCTCTCTCTCTGCAATTCATTGTGCTACCCTCTACTTGATCAAACACTAATCCAAAGCTTTGCCTTCAAAACAAAATGTAAATTGCTTATAAGGGCAATTGAAAAAAAAATTGATGGTTTAATGAGTTTCAATTGTTGTCTTTAAACTGCAGTTTCTCTCTCTGCAATTCATCCTCTTCTTGATCACACACTAATCCAATCCAAATGCTTTGCCTTCAAAACAAAAAGCAAATTGCTTATAAGGTAGGGGTGAAAACGGGTCGAATACGAACGGATAGTGCTCTTCCTATATTTTTTTTCTCGGATTCGGAGTCGAATACGAAAAGGCCAGATATGAATACGGATTCGGAACATTCGGGATATGAATACAGGGCGGATATATGACGAATTCGGATCGAATTCGAATAACAATAATCGGATAATATAATTCATAAATAACTATCTATTTGTGATTGCAACACATAAAAAAATCATGTATAAAATATTTAATAGAAGTTTTAATGCAAACTATAGTTAACATACTATCCGCACGCCGGTATGGTGAGTTTTGAGGGAGAGACAACAATAATCGAATAATATGATTCATAAATAACCATCTATTTTTGATTGCAACACATGAAAAAATCATGTATAAAATATTTAATAGAAGTTTTAATGCAAACTATAGTTAACATACTATCCGCACACCGGTATGGTGAGTTTTGAGGGAGAGACATCATATGAGAGTTTTTTAGGGAAAGATGAGGTTTTGAGGGTGAGCTGAGACAATTCTTTTTAAATTTTTTTTTTTAATTTTAATTATTATTATATTAAAAAAATTATTAAATAATTCGAATATCAAAATTTATAATTCGAGAAAAATCGGATACGGACAAATAATATGAAATCCGAATACGTATCCGTCTAATTATAAGGGCAATTCGCGAAAAGGTTAAATGCTCTCTCTCTCTACCCCCTGATCAAACAGTAATCCAATACCTAGGGCAATTGGGAAAAAAGTAAATTAATGGGGAAATTGGGGAAAAAGTAAATTAATGGGGAAAAAATGAATTGTGGGGTGAGAGAGGCTCGAACTCTCGACCTCAGGATCACTCAGAAGCTATGAGACCTACGCGCTAGCCAACTGCGCCACCACCCCTTGTTGAAATCTTAGTTAAATCTTCCTACTAAACAGATGCTTGAAATAGTTTAAATTTTTCATATGTCATCAAAGCAGTGTTTGGTAGGCAGAGTTTTAACTACTATAGTTAAACCTCGATAAAATAATATTCGATAAAATAATAATCTCATGAAGATAATAATTTATTTTGATTTAGATATGGGTCAATGCACTAAAATAATGTTCGATAAAGTAATAACCTTTAAATGAATATTTTTTCTTAGTCTCAAAGTTATTACTTTATCGAGGTTTAACTGTAATGTTAAAAGTTTCTTTTAATTAAAAATTGTTAATATTTGTAATATTATTAAAAATAGCTTAATATTGTAAAAAAAACAGTAATGCAAATATTCTCATAAGTTGTTTTTAAGTTTTTTTCTTCTACTTTTTAAATGCATCCCATAACTAGCTTATGAACATCTGCTTAGACTGGTTTATTTTAAGCATTAAAAAAATAGAAACTTACATTTCATGCATTACTTAAGTTGTTCTAAACACTACCTAAATTAAGAAGAATTTATATGGTGTTTGCAAAAGTATAAAAATTGCAAAAAAAAATGTTTGCAAAGAATTTTAATCTAATAACTTATTTGAGGTGTAGTATTCACTCTTAAGATTAAAATAATCATATCTATTACTCCCTCTGTCCCATAAAAAAGTGTATTGCTTTCCTTTTTGAGTCATCCCACATATAAAGTGTTTTGTTTCTTAAAAAGACAAATAATATGTAAACCAAAATTAAAAAGTCAAAAAGTCAAATAATATACACCACACAATCACATTGTCTTAATCTCCATACCTCAGGAATGAGACATTTTCTATGGGACGGAGGGAGTATAACATTTTTTATTTTAATCTTAATACATGAGTTATATAAGTTTCAACTTTTTTTAGTAAAAGATACACTATTTTGCAAAACTTACTGCTATAATACTAAAAATCACTATATATTAATACTTATAGAAAGTTAATATTTATATATAGAAACTAGCGTTTATAATACTATTAGTGACAGTAACACATTTAATATTCCAGTTACAAATTGCCATAATTTTTTTAATTTGGACTGGAGGGACTTATTTTCAAGTTATTTTACTTAAATTTAAATATTCTTTTACACTTTTAATCTCACCAAACACTTTTTTAATTTGGACTTTTCCTAAATTAAATTAAGCTACAAGTTACAAATCAAAAGTAATTGCAAACATCCACGGGACTGAAACAATCTCTAATGGAGTAGTTTGATTAGATTTCTATTAAATGGTGCATAGTCATTTTCGTATAAGAGGAGTTGCTGCTTATCTACCTCATATCTGGATAGATAAATGTTTGGATTTTTACGATTATTTTTTAACCAGAAAGGCTTGTGTGTACCATAATTGTATACTCTTGTGTGTACCACACCACAAGGGTGTCGACATGTGACGTTTTTCATTCAAAATAGTGGGTCATATATGCTACATGTCGATACTCTTGTAGTATGGTATATACAATTATGGTACACATAAACCTTTGTGTTATTACACGAAATCCTATTTTTTTAACGAGTTGAAGTATTAACAAATTAACCAGCTAAGAAAATGAAATTAATTTGAAAATCATTGGATAACAAGCCGAAAGTCATGTGCCTTTGCTAGAAAACAGTCAGCTTTTCTTGACTTTATTAGGAGGATATTTGTTGAGTATTTAATCTCTTCCACGCAAAAAATTGCGCACGAGACTGGTTGGTGTGTAAGGAAATCGAAGTACGTACGTTTCTAACTCTTTATCAATTTTTTGATTCAATTCAGAACACAAAAATAATTCGGAAAATTAATGAAAGGGATTATACTTAATTAATTTCAAAAGTGAATATTAGATAAACTCAATTTTTTTTAATGACGAAGACCCACATCGCCTACTTTTCGTGCGCGCGTGATTATACGAGAAAAATTAAACCACCAAAAAATCGATTTCTATTAAGCGGCATGGCAACTGCTATATGGCAAATTTGATAAAGAGTGAATTATTTATATAAGGTAGGTGAGAAAACGCCAAGATTCCAATTTTCTCGTACGGTAAAATAATTCTTATTTATTCTCTTACATCTCTGCTTGCAATTTTGTGGGTCTGAAAGAGAGAAAGAGAGAAGCTAGAGGAAGATGGGTTCTAAGATGCTTTCAAAAAGGGCTTTGCTTACTGAAACTCCAGTTATGGTTCAGGTAATTTCTTCTATAAAATATGGGATCCCTTTAATTTTTTTAGTTAATTTATAATCATGCATATGATGCTGTACAAATTGTTGTTGTTGTGTAAAAATCTGTGCTTTATGTCTTCAGATACAGAAGCTGATGGGAGGTGTGAAGGATTGCGTTTCTCTAGCTCAGGTTTCTTTAATTTACTCCTCCCAATGTTTAAATTTGAGAAATTAAATCTATTGAGTTATTACATTCTGAGCTATCGAGGAATTGGGCTTTGTGATTTTGTTTTAGTTGAGCTATGAAATTTGTGCTGCCTAATTTCTTGGGGAATTACATTTTCTTGAGTTGCTCTCTGTTCTTCGTACTTTGCTTAGTTTTTTATATTTGTTTTTTATTAAAAGGGTTTGATTTGGGATTAGTTTATGGTTCCTAAAAGTTCTTGAAAATTGCATTCTTGAATATGGGCTTTGTATATAACTGCTGAATTTCTCATATGACTGCAGATTCTTGGTGTTTCACTTTTCCATTAGCATGTTTATGCCTTAAATTAGTCTATGAACTACGGGTCGATTCGGATTCTCTTCGTTTTTCGCTAGTTTCTATTCCGAAATTGTTTTCATTATCTTATAACTTGGTTTGAGAGCCTAAATTCAGCATATTCATGATTTATCGAAATGGGTATCTTGGAAAGTTGGATCATTTAGTTTTACATTTGTTTTTATCGAAAGGGTTGATGAGGATTAGTTTATGGTTTCTAAAAGTTCTTGAAAATTGCATTCTTGAATATGGGCTTTGTATATAACTGCTGCATCTCTCATATGACTGCATATTCTTGGTGTTTCACTTTGCCATTTAGCATGTTTATGCCTTAAATTAGTCTATGAACTACGGATCGATTTGGATTCTCTTCGTTTTTCGCTAGTTTCTATTCCGACATTGTTATCATTATCTTATAACTTGGTTTGAGAGCCTAAATTCAGCATAGTACTTGTTCATGATTGTGAACACTCTTCCTAAAATTAAGCAAATGGGTATCTTGGAAAGTTGGATCATTTAGTTTTACGTAGCAAACATAAAAAGGAAGTCCATGAACTACGAACTGATTCGGATTTCTCTTGCTTTTCGGCTTTTCGCTAGTTTCCATTCCGAATTTCTTAAATTGCTGTTGTTATCTTATAACTTGGTTTGAGAGTATAAATTGACTACTTATTCATGATTGTAAATTTTTAGCGAATGGATGTCTTGAAATTTTATGTTAGATCGTTTCGTAACGACGATATTTGCAGGGGGTAGTGTATTGGCCACCACCCAAGGAGGCACTGCAGAAAGTTCAAGAACTTATATGGGAGCCTTCCGTTAGTCGTTATGGTGCCGATGAAGGCCTCCCCGAGCTGAGGGAGGCCTTAATTAAGAAGGTCATATTTTGTTTTAACAGTTTTAAGTTTCTTCTATTTCTCTAAGAAATTGTTTGTTGTAAAGCTTCATTCTTTAACTCAAGAACCAAATTATTTCTATTTCTGTTCTCAAACTAATTGTTCTTGCAGTTACATGATGAAAACAAATTGAAGAAATCGTTGGTGATGGTGACTGCCGGAGCAAATCAGGTGAGTTGTTCCGATCTGATTCTTTCTTAATCAAACTGCGAAGAAACAGAGTGTGTGATTTAAAAAAAAAGGGCTTCTTTTATGTCATGATTAAATTAAAAATAAAAATAAAGAAAAGTTAATCTGTATAAGGATGGGAAAAGGGTAACCGGTTAGATTTATACGTTGTGTAAATAAGCGTGGATTTTACGAATGTTGTAAATAACCTTTTCAATTGATCTCAGCTTCCCATCTTTCGATTCTTCTTTACCGAAGGCTATACGTTTCTATAAAATTAAGTGGTTCTTCTTGTGTGAGATTTACATGCTCCGAGCAAGTTCGATTTGCAGTTTGTTTTAGTACTTGAAGATGTTTCTAATTTGTTCAAAAAAAAAACCATGCAGGCTTTTGTCAATGTTGTCCTCGTACTATGTGATGCGCACGACAGCGTTGTCATGTTCGCCCCGTACTACTTCAACGCTTACATGTCGTTCCAGATGACCGGGGTGACCAACATTCTCGTTGGCCCCGGCGACGCCAATCTTCATCCGGATGCAGGTTGGCATCTCATTATGAAAAATTGATCAAAAAGAAATCTTCAACTACTTATAAATATGAATTGATCCACATATTATTGTCGGCTTTGTTACTAGATTGGTTAGAGGAGAAATTACAGAATACAAAGCCAACTCCAAAGCTTGTAACTGTCGTAAATCCCGGCAATCCGTCGGGGACCTACATCCCCGAACCTCTTCTTCAGGTTCGTCTCGCCTTCTCTCGTTTCTTTCTCAACCCATAAAAAATGCTCGAATGCGTTTAGCGAAACGTGTTTGTGTCGAAGCTTTACTTGCTTCTTTCTATTTACTATTTGAGCAGAGGATATCAGACATTTGCAAGAAAGCTGGATGTTGGCTTGTCGTAGACAACACATATGAGTAAGTAAAATGACGAAATTAGACACAATTGATAATTTTAGTGATAAAGAGTAAATTGATGTGTAATGAATTTGTATATAGGTACTTCATGTACGACGGTCGTAAACACGTCTGTCTCGAGGACAACCACATTGTCAATATATTCTCCTTCTCCAAGGCTTATGGGATGATGGGATGGAGAGTTGGATATGTAAGTTTGTTTTGATCTTATGAAAAAACGCTTATTTAAGTTGTTTTCTCGAATCGGACCTTAAAGTCTTGAAAATTGCTATTTATATGCATTTAGAACTTTTAATTTGAAGTAGATTAACTATGGCTGTTCTTATTAGGCTCTTCTCTTTAAATCTGATTTGCATTTTTCACTTCTTGATCGCGATATAGATCGCGTACCCATCGGGAGTCGAAGGATTAGCCGATGTCCTACTCAAAATCCAAGACAACATTCCCATCTGCGCAACCCTAATCTCCCAAAAGCTCGCTCTCCACTCGCTCGAAATGGGACCGAAGTGGGTGACCGATCAAGTCGAAAACCTCGTTCCGAACCGCGAGTTACTCATCGACGCGTTGTCCCCTCTCGGGAAGGATGCCGTTAAAGGAGGCGAAGGCGCGATCTACTTGTGGGCGAAGCTCCCGGACCAGTATCAGGACGACTTCGAGGTCGTCCGCTGGCTGGCCCGGAAGCACGGGGTCGTGCTGATCCCGGGCTACTCGAGCGGGTGCCCCGGATACGTGCGGATCTCGTTCGGTGGGCTCGTCGAGGAGCGGTGCCGCGAGGCGGCGGAGAGGCTCAAGAAGGGGCTGAAACAGCTGGTGACTGAAGGCATGGTGCCTTGATTTCTCATTGCTATTTTTGTCTTAGCAATGAATTGCTACAGAAACAAATATTTGTCATGCTCAATTACATGAATAAATGGTTGAATAAATTTTAGCATATGTTTGTGCAGTGCGGATTTAAGATTAAGAATAAGGGCTGAAATTTGCTAAAATAATACTTATATATCAAGAATAAATATAGCTTAATAAATATCGATAAGTAATGTATACATTTACTTGTAAAAGAATTAATTTAAATCCAAATCATATACAGTTAAACATCAATAAATAATAACCTTGGGACCAAGAAAAAATATTTAATTAACGAGGTTATTACTTTATCGAATATTATTTTAGTGTATTGACCCATACCGGGACCGGAAGAAATTATTATCTTAACGAGATTATTACTTTATCGAATATTAGTTTATCGAGGTTTACCTGTAACTTGTGATTTCTAATTCTGGACATATTAAGATTATTTCTAACAATACACATCAAGAATTAAAATATATAAAAAAAAAAAAAAAAATCTTGTTCAGTCACTCTAGTGTTAGAAGTACATGCAATGTTACATGACGGGTTGGATTTTCATTCAACATTTTTAAAGATTTAGATCACTTAAATGATGGGGGAGCCACCATAGACAACGCTATCCAATCGTATTGTGGAATTTAAATATTCGGTTCGAGTGTGCATTGATTTACATGGGGAATGTTTAAATTATGTTTATTTGGTCGTGTAAGTGTTGGGCTAATGTCAAATTTTTAGATTTTTTTTTTTATTATGAAAGTCATGCTATTCAGATTGTTTGAAATAACTTTCAACTGCAGTTTGAGTGTTTGGAACATGCAGTTTTCAGCAGAAATTTCCGATCAAATATAGGCAAGATAAAGAAGTTGCTTAAACTCAGCTTATATAATTTATTGGACTATTTTATATCCTAAATATTTTTATAATTCTCAAAAAATCATTAACTCTAAAATTAATAATTTTTTTATTAGTTATAAATTTAATATATTACTTAGCAATTTAATAATAACAATTATTTTTTATTTATAATTTATAAATTCTTCAAGTTAAATGAAATGGTTTTTATTAAAATTAAATATAATTAAATATAAATTAATTGAAATTATGTGTCTTGAGAATATTGACTTTTAAATTAATATTTTTTAATTTTTACTTAATGATAATTATTTTTAGCTACGTAATCATTAAAATTATATAAAAATATTATTACTATAAATTTATGCAAATAAATAATATTTAAAATATAATAGTATCATATATTTATGTTAATATGATATACTAGAGATTTATGTAATATATAAATTAATTTAATTTAATATTTTATAATACTATAATGAGGAAAAAAATTCTCAATTTTATTTATTTATTATAAATTATAATTGTTTAATAACATTGGGGTTAGACATACATTTTATCTAAAAAGTTAAAATAAGCTACTGCTATAAGCAGTATTTTCAAAACTATTTTCCCACTTTCAGCACGTTTCAATACTTCTTTGCAAACTCCAATCAGTAGCTTTCAACACTTATCAATAAGCTTTAGCTATTCCAAACACCAACTCAATGCTTTCTCTCCATTAAATGATCTTACGTTTTTGCGAAAATCTAAGTTTTCCGAGAGAAAAATAGTTCGAGTCGGGTCAGTACGACCTATTTGTGGAGGCACCCCTTTTCCTGAAGTTACGATGTTATTTTGCCAAGTTCGTTATTCTCTATCTACCCACTTATGTCGATTTCGGGTATAAGTACCCTTTTGTGGCGTCGTTTCGACTAACTATATAGTCGTTTCGTTGTTCAAACGAGTCTTCAATTACATAATCATAGTCGATTTTTTCCGTACAATTTTGCTAATAGACCTCAATAAAGGTCGTCACCATAAAATACGCACACGAAATCCTCTATTCCAAAACACCTTTAAGGACTCCCAAGTAGTCGATCTTCGCCACCCGAATCCGAATCCGAACCCGACCCGCAGTTCATCTCTCGCAGCTTCAAGAGCAAATACAACAAAATCCCACAAACAAACCCTAACGCAGCGCTCGAGCCAGTCATCGACACAGCCGCGCAGATCAACATCACGAACGACTCCTCCTTCGAGTTCATATCCTTCGACGCCATAGCTAGCTCGATACCCGCAAAGAGCAGCAGCACACCAAGAATCCCAACCGGGAAAGTGCTCAAAATCCTCACAAAAGAGTTCCCAAACAGCAATGCAAGCACAAGCTTACCGACTCCGAGAAACACGACGGATAATCCGCTTCTACCCCCGAATCTATATTGTCCGGCTAACCCACCGGCCCCGTGGCAAATGGGCATCGCTCCGAACCAACATCCCACCAAGTTCATTACACCAACACTCACCGAAACCTTAGTAGCCGAAAGCTCGGTACCGGGGAAAAGATCGTCGGAGAGCTTACAAACCGCGATAACGGAGTTGAGCACCGATAGGGGGATTTGTGGGACCGCGCCACGGATAAACCCAACTTTGAAGTCGTCCCACGTGAGGTTCAACACGTGGAACGGGGAGGGCCCGAGCTTCAAGTCTTGGAAGATCGAAGGGTCCCGGATGAAACAGAGGACTAGTCCGAGCACGAAAACGATCAGTGCGGATGGGATTGCTGATAAGATTATGAGCCTTTTTTGAACTCTTCTTCGGTTGATTGGGACTTCTTCGAGGGCTCTTTCGTCGCCGCTGCCGCTGCCGTCGCCGGTTGTGAGGACGAGGAAGAGGAGGGAAACTAGGGCGAGGATTAGGCCGTCTAGGCCGAGCCAGGAGCGTGCGTTTGATGTTGAGGCTGACGTCGTTTTGCTGAAATCTTGGTTGTAGCGGATGTAGTTGATTGCTGAAAATGCAAATTGGAGTCCCTATGAACAAAGTAAAAATTCATTGAGGCATTTTGTCGATCAGCTTGAGAGCAAAAACTAAGTGCATCTCTGTTCATCACGATTTACTCAAAAATCACAAATTATAAACGAAGTTAAGATTTTCTTCAAAAAAATTAAATTCATTGAGGCATTTCGTCGATCATTTTGATAGCATAAAGAAAAGTGCATCTATGTTCATCACGATTTACTCAGAAATCACAAATTATGAACAAAGTAAAGATTTTGCTCCAAAAAAATTTAAATTCATTGAGGCATTTCGAGCTCATCATGAATTTTACGGAAATTCCAAATTTGTAGCAAAATTCATCATCCACTGGATTCTTTCCAGTTATAACTTGCAATGAATTCTACTAAATTCTTGAATTCAAAAACCAAGATTTACTCAAAAATCCTGATTTCGAAATCGAAATCATTCGATGCAAAATTGCAGTATTTGCAGCAAAAGAGTCACCTGAGATAGCTGGACCCCACGGACGACGGGGAGGGGTAGATACCGGTAGAGGACGGACATAAGTCCGGTAACCCCAAGGAATAGTAGTACGACGGCGGTGCAGATTCCGGCGGCGGCAATCTGCTCCACCGTCAAATGTGCCGACTCGGTCACAGCAACGGCTGCGATTGACTTCATCGGCTGGACGGGCATAGGCGTGCCGAAGATGACGCCGGTGGCGATGTTGTAGAAGGCGGTGAAGATGAGAGTGGTGGAGAGATCGAGATTGACGACGAGCGTCAGCGCGAGGACGATCGGGATGTAGGTCCCAAGATCGCCAACGGCGCCGCTCAGCTCCGAGTAGATGGACGTCTTGGGATGAAGCGAGGTTGTGACGCGTCGGCGCCACCCGTCGATGTGCCGGTTGAGGAGATGGGTGGTGGCTTCCGACGATTCGTCGGCCATGTTTGTTGGTACTGTGTGTTGTGTGTGTGTGTGAGAGAGAGAGTGAGAAGTGTAACAACCATTAACGAAGTAGCAGGTGTCGTACTTTAAAAATAATTTTACATTTTGTGGTTTTTTGTCTTTTAATTAATTAATTGATAGGAAATATCTTGAGAATATATTATTTGTGAAACTTTTCTACATTAATATTTTAGTAATATTTAATATTCGCATATTCTTTTTTTTTTTAAAAGAATAATATGAAAAGGTCTTGAAGGGGTGGATAAAAAAATTGACAGTTGGCTCTTGAAGTTTGTGATGAGATGCCATAACGTGCGTCCATTAAATGAACGTAAATACTTCGAATGAGATTTTTTTCCAATTTTTATATTATGATAGAAATATGTATTGATTATTGATGTGTGTATTTGATAAATCTTACGTTCTTATTTAATAGTCTGTAGCTATACCTATACCAGAGAAATAAACTATCCTAAAGTGAGTTTGCAAATGTATATTTTAAGCACTTATCTGTTTATTGATATCATAAATATTTTTTTTTAATTTAAAAAATTTGTTTATCGCAGCAGCTTCTTCAAAATTAAATAACTAAATTGCTTATTTAAGTAATTTTTTAAGCATCTTTTGAGATGTTTTTGTGTTTAAAGTACTATAATTTTTGAAATTATTTAATCCAAAACCTTTTTATTTTTGTTTAAAAACAATTATTTTCAAACTTTAAGAAAAAAAAAGTGCTTTTGGTAGGTGACATGCACATAATAATATATTTGTAATTATATTAATATATGAATTAGTATAACTGAATTATAATAAGTAATAATATATCAATATACTCTATTTAGCTATTATAAAAAGGTCATATAATAATGTCATAAAAGTGAAATTGACAGACTATTCCAATATTATAATATGTGTTGTTGCGTGTGTATTTGTTACAATGATATGTGTCACCTAATAATTTATTTGGGTGACATAAGTGAAATTGACAGACTATTCTAATATTATAATATCTGTTTGTTGCGTGTGTATTTGTTCCAATGATATGCATGTCTATATATGCGTAATAAGAAAGAATCTTGGAACCGAAAGTTCATGAGTTCAACTCCACCGAAACGCTATGTGTAGCAGTTGATGTACACTTTGCCTCCTAAACTGTTTAATTTATTGTAGATAATAATTTCCGGCAGGGGCGGAACTAGAATTTATAGATGGGGGGGAGGGGGGGGCGAGATTTATCGGGGGTTCAGGGGCGGAATCCCCAAATTTTTTTTTGAGAAAAAATAATATAACAATGAGTATAAGGAAGTCAAAAGTACTTATAACATATACAAATGAAAAAATAATGAGTCTAAAATGATATATAAAAACGATAAAAATAGCAAGTCTAAAATTGTGATCTACGCTTTCTCGTGTTATTAAACTCATCAATAATTGAGTCAATATCAAAGCTCTCAGCAATTTCATTCTCAATGCTCATTATCATAGAACCAAGTAGAAAATCATCTTCCATTTTATTCCTTAGCTTTGTCTTTACGAGCTTCATTTTAGAAAATACTCGTTCAGATGTCGCAGTTGAAACTGGAAGAGTCAAAATAAGACGAATCAATCTGTAAGGAAAAAAAACGATAACTTCAATATATGTTGAAATTTAAGAAAAATATAAATAAATAAAAGAAATCAACCTGTCTGCAAGATAGTACTGAGCTGACTTTCCAGTCTCTGACAATACTTGACATAATTGAGAAAGTGTCGAGACTTGTTCAAGCGAGAGTAATTCCGGATATCAATTTCAAAAATCTCTTACTATATAAGGTATCAAATATATTTTATCCATATTTATTTTCGTACTTATATAAATTATATATAATTTAGTGTATCACTTACCATTTAAGAGATTCAATCATAGATAAATTATGATATGGATAAATAAAACTAGATTTTTTTCCCTAAAACATGTATATCACACATAAAATATTTTTAAATTCGCTTCCATATATTAAATTTTCATAAAATACGGGGGGTGCGAAAATATTTTTTTTATAAAATTTACACATGAATTTCGACTTCGACAAGAAAAATGGGGGGTGTGGTCGCACCCACCCGCACCCCCCTGGTACCGCCACTGATTTCCGGTCAAATTTCCAACTAAAATCGAAATGCCAGACGCTTTTTCTGTTAGTTTTTTAAGTTTGGGAGCTTTCTTCTTTTACCCATTTTTACCTAAAAAAACACAAAAATACCCATCCCTTAAACTTATATTCACCAAATACCCAAGATTACCAATTTGCCCTCAAATTTTCGTCAATTTTTTTTTTAATCTTTCAGTCCCGATGGAGTGCCTATGGCACCCTTAGGCACTTTGTTATTTAAATTTTAGTGCCTAAGGGTGCCGGTCATTTTATCGGCACCCATAGGCACCATAATTTATTTATTTTTTATTTTAAAATCAACATGTTCCCTCTATCGGCCTACAACTTCTTCGACCGATAGAGGGACTTTTTTTCTAATTATTCTATGAGTGCCTATGGGTGCCGATATGGGTGCCGATACATGATCGGCACCCATAGGCACTATGTTTTTTTTTTTTTAAACCAACATGTTACGTCTATCGGCCTACAACTTCTTCGGCCGATAGAGAGACTCTTTTTCGTATTATTCTATGAGTGCCTAAGGGTGCTGATACATAATCGGCACCCATAGGCACTATGTTTTTTTTTTTAAACCAACATGTTCCGTCTATCGGCCTACAACTCCTTCGGCAATTGGAGGGCCCTTTTTCGTATTATTCTATGAGTGCCTAAGGGTGCCGATACATGATCGGCACCCATAGGCACTATGTTTTTTTTTTAAACCAACATGTTCCGTCTATCGGCCTACAACTTCTTCGGCCGATAGAGGGACTCTTTTCGTATTATTCTATGAGTGTGCCTAAGGGTGCCGATACATGATCGGCACCCATAGGCACTATGTTTTTTTTTAAACCAACATGTTCCCTCTATCGGCCTACAACTTCTACGGCCGATAGAGGGACTCTTTTTCGTATTATTCTATGAGTGCCTAAGGGTGCCGATAACCGATCATGTTATCGGCACCCTTAGGCACTTGTAATTTTTTTTAAAGAAATCAACATGTTACGGATCAATTGTTTTATAAAAAAAAATTAAAATTTGAAATATCTAGTGCCGATGACAATTTATCGGCACCCGTAGGGTCCTATCGGCACTCATTGCCAACTGAAAAAAGTAAGGGTAAATGAATAATATTGGGTATTCTATAACTATTGTTATAGTTAGTGGGTACTTTTGTGTTTTTTTAGTGTAATGGGCTTCTGCATTTAGAGTTGTCACTTCTTCGATTTCGATTCTGCAAGTATGCATGGAGAAGAAAACGAAACTTTACATTGAATATATCATTTTTTTTATCGAAAATCAGTGTGATATCGTTATTGGATAGGTGAAATTGACACAAGTTGCCATAAATTGATTTTGGTTAGTAGTTTTGGCCGGAAAAAGTATTGTCCTTAACAAATTAATAGATCAAGAGTAAAGTCCATATTTTTATAATTTAGGCGACAAAATGAAAAATATCCATAGTTGAGGGGTTTCAACGTTTTTAACCCTATTATTTTTACATAATTTGAAACATATTATATTTATTAATTATAATCATAAAATCTCATGCATGCAAATTCACGACATAGATTTCCTCCAATCGTTACTCCTCCCTCGTACAACCACCTTACTCTTACCTTCATACGGGCTTTCCGGCCCGAACCCGGCCTCACTCTCCCCCTCCATCTCCGCAATCCTACTCCCCTTAAACCCCGAAATCCCGAGCCGCTTCCAACTAAAATACGAGCCCTTCTTCTTCTCCACGAGCTTCTCCATCTGCCTCTCCATCGCCATGCACCGGCTCTGCAGCCTCAACACGTCTTCCTTCAGCTTCTTAATCTCCATATGCTGCGCCCCATTCTCGCGCTTCGAGAAGCACCGGGCCGAGAGCTCCAGCCCGGACGGAAGCGGGCTTCTCGGCCCGCACAACGACCCGCTCCAGTCGATGTGTTTGTTGACAAGCCGAGACTGTTCTGTAAGGAGGACTTGGATCACGGCCCGAACCGGTAGCCGCTCGTTTTGGGCTGCGTGGAGGCAGGCTTCTTGGGAGAGTTTGATGCAGTCGATCAAACTGCAGAGTGTCTTCCTTTCTTGCTTCGGTAGGGTTGGATGGGCCTGCGAGACTTGCAGACTAGATGATGACTAAAATCTTGGACTAGAGATGAAATTACAATTATAACTTTTCCTTTTTGTTTTAATAAAAAAATTACCTTGGTTTATGTCCTAATTAAATGCAAATAAACACTCTTTGTTTGGATGAAAATGCGTAAAATTATATACATACATGTATATGCTCCTTTTTTGCAAAATAATGCTCCATTCATTCAGCTTACGGTATGATTACTAAGAAGAGTTGTTTCTTATGTGTAAAAGTAGCGTAAATTAGTATGACAAAATGTTACTCTCTTCGTGCTATTAATAGTGTCTCATTTCTAAAAAAAGTAAAAGATACGTGGCCAAGAATCAATCATTCAAAAAATCAAACTGTGCACGTCATAAACATATTATTTTTTTAATAATCGTGCAAAAAAGAAATAGGACACTACTAATGGAACAGAAATAATATGTTAGAATATAATTTTAAATTAAGAAAAAGTCAAATGAAACAAATGTAAAAAAAAATAAATATCAAGTCAAGCGGGACGGGGAGTAAGCAAGAAATACCTTCAACCAAATTTTAGGGATGAGATCACTTGTCCAATAAATTCCTATCCAATTGATGTTTGATTTAAAACGACGTAGTTTTGTATTAAAAAAATGCACTCTTTAATTATTTTTTATTTTTTTTAAAATATTATCTTTTTAATTTATAATTTCTCAATACAAAACTACGTCATTTTGAATCAAACACCAATTGGACAGAGATTTAATGGACAGATGATCTCATCCCCAAATTTTACTATGCATCGATATCAACCCCTCATTTTAACTCTTTAATTCCGTTAATTTTTCAATAAAAATATGTATTTTCCCTTTATTTACATAACTTAATTTAAAATCAGTAAAATTAATTTTATTTTATATATACAATATTGTCAAAAATTAAAGTTAGTAAAAACATAATATAATCTAAATCATATAACTTCTGATCTATAAGTTTAGACATTTTAAGGCTACTGGAGCATTTAAATCAGCAGAAAAAAGAGGAAAAAAAAGCAGAAAAAGCCAATTTTGGACAATAACTGTCTAATTTTGTCAGGATAAAATATTTGTATCGTACTCCCTCCGTCCCATTGGAAACGACGCGTTTCCAATGGGCGCGGGAATTAAGAAAGTAGATCAAGTAGGTGAGAGAAATGATAAAATATGATAAAGTAGGTGAGAGAAATGATAAAGTAGGTGAGAGAAAATAATTAATATAATGAAAGTAGATAAAGTAGGTGAGAGAAATGATAAAATATGATAAAGTTATTTCCTTTTTTGGAAACGTGTCGTTTTTAGTGGGACGGCCCGAAAAGGAAAACGTGTCGTTTCCAGTGGGACGGAGTGAGTACTTGCTAACATCTTTTGCAGAAGAATCTTATTTTCATGTTCTAAAAATAAAATAAAATTTAGTGATTTTTTTTTACCTTAAGGTAAGTATCAATAGCTCGATAGAGTCCATCATCTATCAACCGGGAATTCGCCGGAAGAGCGCCGGCAAGCGCCATAAACTCCGACAAACCCAAGTACGCATCCAACGCCGCCTCCGCAAGGTAAGAATCCACAAGCTTCGCCACCTTCACCACGGCCGCGCCGCCTCTATCCGCCTCCTCCATATTCACAAAATTCCTCACAAGACGAAGAACTAATCCAACGTCGAGCAATGTCGAGCTCGTGTGGCTAAAATTCGGTATCATCAACTCCTTCAAGGAAGCCTCGTCGAGCCGCCGGGAAACGCGTTTTTCAAGATCGGACACGAGCACGTGCTCGACACGGACGGTGTTAGCGGCGCGTAGAAGCCTCAGCAGAAAATTGCAGGGGATGGGAGTGGAATCCTTGGGGAGGACTCCGATGAGAGATTCGATGACAAATCTTTTTTTTGTCCACGTGGCGGTCGCACTTTCCGATGATGAGTTCCCCGAGGTGACCGGGTCCTCGGCCAGCTCGGGGAGCCATTGGGAAGCGGAGCGGGTGATGATTGGGCCGATGAGATCGGGTAGGATCTTGTTGCTTTTGATTTCGGAGAGAGTTTTGATGAAATCATCCATGTTGGAAATGAAGTATGAAATTTTTCCAAGATTCTATTTTTTTTAATTTGTTGAGTGATGATCAATTGGGATATCATGTGAATAAATAGTGGTAATATATAGGTTGGAAAAAACTATGTTAAAAAGGACAAAGTTGTGCTCCAAAATTCTATCCTTGCATTGTTTTTTCTTGACAAGAATGCCCTTCTAAAAAACTAAACTTGTCTAGCAATGACGTTTTTTTGTCTTCCAATTTGTGTGGTTAGAAAAGAATCATATCAAGGTAAAAATGGAGAGAGAGAGAGAGGGAGAGAGTGAGATCACTTTCATGGCTCTATCATTTTTGTTGTTTGGTGCTATAATGAATTTTGTCCATGCAAGAAGGAATAAGGCATGCTCTCTCATTGGAAGGAATATTTGCATAACTTTTCATTGTCTTACTTTCTTTTTTAAAGCTTGACAAGTTCGATGGGACAGTTCGAAAAATAATATTTGATAAGTTTGGTGGGACAGATGGAGTACTACACTTGGTAAAAATCTCAAATTCTTGCAAATCTAACCGCAAAGTTTTGAGAAAAAAATAAAAAGTCACAAAATAATGAGATATATTTATCATTTTAGAAAGAAAAAAATATTTCTCAAACGCATAAATCTCAAACATCTTAGATGAATCATACTAAGTGGGTGTTTGTAATAGCTGTAGTTTATCCGTAAGTGCTGAAAGTTGCTGAAAGCTGCTAAAAGTTGATAATTTGAGAATCAGTAAGTGTTTGTATAAAAGTGCTTAAAGTTGCTTAAAGTTATGAAAATAGTGTTTGGAAATGCTGCTGATAGCTGTAGTTTATTTTTACTTTTTAAATGTAACGACTATTTTATCCCTAATATGCATAAAACTGAAAAGTTATTTCTTATTGTATGTTTTTAATTTTACTTTAAAATTTCGATCTCATCCT
Organism: Lavandula angustifolia; assembly: GCA_028984105.1. Classification (NCBI taxonomy): domain Eukaryota; kingdom Viridiplantae; phylum Streptophyta; class Magnoliopsida; order Lamiales; family Lamiaceae; genus Lavandula; species Lavandula angustifolia. Next base: position 6,865,874 of record CM054821.1, on the reverse strand, counting down.
ATTTATAAATATTAAATTATTAAAAAAATTTAATATCATATTAATATAAATATTATATTGTAATATCATATATTAAATACATATATTAGTATTAAAATATCGTCACATTTTTTACGAGTAGAAATTGTAAAGGGTAAAATTAGAATAATAATTTTTTTAAGAAGATAAAAAGGTCCGAAAATTTCAGTTCAGCATCAACTGGCAGCTGAAAGCTGCTATCTACCAGCTGCCCAATAATTTCTATCTCTTCATCCCATATAGAGAAGCTGCAGCTTTCAGCCAGAATTTGCAAACACTTATTACGAGCTTTCAACTAAAAATTGAGATAGAAAAGCTCCCCTTAAGTCATTTCATTAGTTTCCATCAATGAGTGTGAAGCTAAGAGAATCTCAAGGTACAATTTGGCCGGTTGGTAAGGAGCCAAAAGGGAGCTGCCATTGATAGTTCCATTCAAATTTTACATAAAAATTTTATATTATATTGCTAATTTTCACAATCCCATATCCCTGCAAGAAACTTAAAATTCTTGATTTTATGTGTTAAAAGACAAAATTGTTGATTATATCAAAGCACAACACACTTTCAAGAGCCATGATCTAAGTATATTATATCTATCAAATCCCATTGCCAAGATCAAGAATTGTTCCTGGTTCCATTATTTCTACAACTAAATAAAAACCCTACATCCTACCTTATTAATCCTACTACCATCCTTATGCAATCAAGACGACGATCCGAACGAAGAACTAGATGAATCGCCTCGATCCGAGCCTCTAACCGTAAAGCTTTCGCCTTTTTTGTCCGAAGACACAACGGGGACTTTTACAGCCGTTCTCTCCATCTCCTTCTCGATCTCCTCTTCCCTCCTCAACGCGGTAAACTGGCCGTCTAAAGATTTAGCCGCGCCTAACCAAGCAAGAACGATCACGAGTAGTATCCCACCAAGATACGGAGTCGAATTGGCAAGCGATCCGAAGGTTAAAATCATGAACTGCTGAATTAAAGCACCACCAGATTTCCCTAATGGATTGCAGACAACATCAATTGCTGCCTTCCCTTTAACCTTAGTGTCCTCATCCAAGGGTATATACGCCATTTCCTTGCACGGGTCGAACAAGCTGTATTTCGCGCTCTTGCTGAAGATATTTTGCATTGCTCCGACGTAGACTGCTGCTAAGAGTGGAGTCATACCGTACGTGGCTAGAGCCGGGGCTAGAGGCTGACCGAAGAGGATCAAGGAGAAAAACCCGACACCCGTTAGAAGCAAGACGGTTGGGGTAATCTTGGCTGCAGCCCCCCAACCGTACTTGTTGAAGATCCACTGACTCAACAGCATCATTGTGAATGTCGCGATTCCAGTTGCGGTTGAGAAATCGCCCATGAAAGATGAGTACTCGTTCGGCGTCGGAAACTTAAGGAATAAGATAGACGAATAGATAAACAAAAAACATTACAATAGTCGAATTAATGATATGAATGAAGCTTAGCTTTGAGCTTTGATTTTACCTGAGCTTTGAGCTTTGATTTCCAAGTAACTTCGACAAGATTGATACTGATACCGTACGCGACCACTAAAGTGGCGAGATCCCTAATGTATCTTGAAGAAACCAAGAATTTCAAGCTTTCCATCGTCCCCATCTTCGGTTTTTCCTGCAAGAAAACGCGTTAACAAACAAACCAACTCAGAGCATAAAGGGAGTGTTTCTTGAAAGAAGTTTATTACCTTCTTCTTGAGGCTTCGGCTGGGGAGAGGGACGTTGCGATTCACCCACCAATAAAGGAAACAAATGGCGAGTCCCATAAGCACAACAATGCTCATCATTCCCTTTAGAGAGACGGCCCAACCATCAACACCCGGACCCAAGTTCGCTCTCATTTTGGAGAAGTATTTCACAGTTCGACCGGAGAAAATGAGTGCAACATTTGCTCCGAGACCAAAAAGGGGATAGAATTTCTTGGCCTCATCAACAGTGGTGATCTGAGACACAATACATTTAACCAGATGAGAAGGTAAAATACGCACAAATTAAGCCTCTACTGCTAATGAAAAAGATTAGTACTTTCAATGTTAAGCTGATAAAAGGCAATTGCTTAAACCGTCAGTAACAAATGCAACTACAAAATAAACGCCAAAGGTAAAATCGAAGCAAATTAAGCCTTCATAGCTACAAGTAGGGTTTTGATCCAATACGATATTCGTATTCGACATTTTTATATTCGAGTTCGAATATAAATATTCGAGTCGATTCGATTAGTACTCAAATACGAATACAAAATCATGATCTTCGATTCGATATTCGAAAATATTCTATTAAATATAAATATACAATACATTTACAAAAATATTTATATATTTAACATATTTTTTAAAACTTATTATAAATTTTGTTCTTAAATATATAATTTTGAATTGAATAGTTTCGAATCGAATCGGAATAGTATTAAGTATGTACCGAATTCGAACCGAATATTCGAATAATGTTGTTTATAAAATACTCAGTAAAAAATGAATCGAATAATTCGAATATCAATAACAAATCGAATACGAATCAACTTTAATATTCGAAAATGAATCGAATACTATGTTATTCGATTCGATTCGTTTACAACCCTAGCTACGAGCACCGTTAATAAAAGATCAAGATCACTAATCTACCAAAACAAGTTGAAAATGAGCAACATCGCTTTGGATCTATACTAAATTCCCTCACAAAAAGTTAGTACTTTCAATGTTAAGCTAATAAAAGGCAATGGCTTTATAACATTAACAAATGCAAATAGAAAATAAGGTTACCTGATTAGCAAAGCCCCAAAACAGAACCGAAACAACCACACTCCCCCAGAGCTCAGCCATGACATAGAACAAGCAGAAACTCCATATCCTCAAAATCGCAAGAGGGCCGAGAAACCTCGGACCAAGAACATCCAAGAACTTATCAGCAAGGGCAGTGGGGTGGATATAACTGCTCATGGGGTAGAAAACAAACCCAAACGCCCCAAAGAAGGCGATGAACGGAAAGATAACAGAGTAAAACAGAGCCTGCTTCGACAACACGTTCGCCATCTTAGTGTACACCAGCATGAAGCCAATAGCCATCGGCAAATTCACCCACGTTTTCAAGAAGGGTATGATTTCGGCGCTCGACCCTTTCGCCGTCACCACCAAGACATCCTTGGTGTCTCTCAAGATTGTGTAGTTGAACAGAATGCAGAAAAACATTAAGCCAAGAGGAATGATTTTCTTGAGAGTGATTAATTCAAGGCCCATGAATTTGGGCGGCGCTCTCTCTCCTAAGAGAGGCTGCTCATCAGATGAGGATGCAGCAGCCTCAGCAGCTCTACAAACATGATTAATTCTATTGCTTTGAACAATCAATTGATGTTTTGGAACAATTCTCGAGAGAGAAAGAGAGGTTTTGTTTAGTGTTCTTGATTTGGACAAAGGGTTTATGGGTTTGAATCTGTTCCTCAAATCACTTGTAATGAAAGCTCTGGTTTTGGGGTATGATGGCAAGGAAATTACCCCCCTTGATTGTAAAACGCCTTGCATCTCTGCAATCCTTTTTCCCCCTCTAATTTCCACACAATTTATTGAAAAAGAAAAAATCAAAAAAATTGATTTGAGGAAGAGAGGGGTGAGATAATGAAGATAAGGTGTATGATGATTTTCCTCAGAGAGAATCAAAGAAAGATAAACATAAACCTTAAGCTACACCAAAGAGAAATCCAAACTACAACTTTTCTGAGAAAATCTAGAGAGAATATCTGAGAAAATCTAGAGAGAGAATTTGGGGGCGCGGAGTGGAACAGCTCAAGGAAAGTGAGATCTGCAGCTAATTAAAAGTGCGAGAGAATCATGTGGGAGAGAGAGAGCGGAGATGCAGCCAACGATCAAACATTCAATTGACCAAGCAATATAAATCTGTACCTTTGAATATTTTCTGTCAAATTTTGTTCTTGGAATTTAGCAAATTGCGTGCACGTACTTTTTTTCATCATACGAAGATTTTGCCACTAGGGTTCTGAGATTTGAGAGTAGGCACAAAAATTCTCAAAGCGTGATGTATTGAAAGATCCAAAAATCACACATTTGTCATGAAAAGGAGATCGCTCCGCTCGTGAATTGAATCAAAAAGCCCCGCGCGGAAGCCGTTGAGCTTGACACGTTAGCTATTGATTTTTTGATATTTTCTTCCTTTCCTTTTTAAGCCATCTTGTTAAGGCCCCGTTTGGTTGACAGAAAGGAATGGAATCGGAATCAGGAATCAAACCAGGGGAATGAAATGAAAGGAATGATTCCTGAAAAACCTGTTTGGTTTGCTGAAGGAATGAACTTGATACCATTTCCTGTTTGGTTTAACGAAAGGAATGGAATCAATTATTTTTTCAATTAAATATTTTTTTATTTAAAAAAAAATGTATATTTCATTTGATATTATTTGAAAAAATAAAATATATTTTTTTATATAATAATTTAAATCCAGAAATCCAGTCGGCAAAGCAGAGCTATGACTAAACAGTTTCAAAACCTAAAAACACAAAGCAAGCAAACTCGAATCCAGCACAAGACAACACAGTTGTAAATCCAATTATTTTCTCACCTCTTTTGGAGAAAAATGATAAGGTTAATAGGTAGTTCAGCATAAACAAACAAAAAGGAACAAAAGAATAAAGATAAGAAATGGGGAAGGGGTTATGGCGGTGTCGGTGATTAATGGAGGAAAGGATGAGAGACAAAGTTGGGTCCAGTTTGGGGAGGAGTATCAAACCCGCCTCCAACCACCGAATCCAAAATTCAGAGCAAATCCAGTCGGCAAGTGAAAGTGAGGGATATTACTTTAGATCTGCGACGGCGGTGGCGAATCAGTGAGCGGCGACAGCGACGTTCGACGGCAGCGGCGACGGCGAGCAGTGAGGGGCGACGGCAAGGGGAATTTTTGGGGAAGAAATTTTGGAGGAGAGAAAGAAAAGAAATGTGGGGAGGGAGAGGAAGTAGCGGGAGTGAGAGAGTGGGGGGAATGAAATTCTCAACCCCTCAATTTTGAGGGGTTTGAGGAAAGTCCCCAAGAGGGGGATGAGGAGGGGTTTCCGATTCCATTCCTTTCCGAAATTTAACGAACCAAACACCGAGAATGGAATGATTCCTTTAATTTGATTCCTCATTCCATTCCTTCGCCCCAACCAAACGGGGCCTAAATACTCAATCCGTAATGTCTTGTTTTCTTTTTCGAGCCGTTTCATAGAAAATATTTTACTTTCCTTTTCGAGCTATAATATAGAAAGTGTCTTATTTCTTAAAAAAATAAATAATATGTGGACCAAAATTAACAAGTTAAAAAGTCAAACAATATACACCACATAATCTCATTTTCTTAACCTCCATGGCCCATAAAAAAGAGACAATTTCTATGGGACGGAGTGAGTATTTTCCCATTCTCTAGTAAGGCCTTGGATTATTAGGAAGTCGAACAAATCACGTTTATTATTTCGGAATAAACAGGAGTGGATCTAAAATCACGAAAGAAGGGGACTAACGCGGGAATTTTGGGAGAGGAGTTTTCGAGGGCGAAATAAAATAAATAGAGAAATAAATATGAGGGATTAGCTAAACTAACCAAATCTACTAAAACAAATACAAAAATACCCAAGTATTATAACTATATTTACAATATACTCAATTTTACAAAATTAATCCCACCTTTTCTTAAGACTCCCACCAACACACCTCAAAAGACTCCCATGAGCACACCTTTTTCATCCGGACCCCACACATTTTTTGCACTTGATTAACATCGAAAACCATGTAAAAAAAAATAAAAAAATAGTTTTGACAAAAAAATAAGGGTTTTTTTTTGGTAAAATTGAGTATATTCATATATTACCACAATAAATATTGTCCAATAGAGAGAAAAGACGGATATATGCAATGCAAGAGGCCCATTTCCTTCACATGGGCCAACAATAAAATCCGGGTAGCCCATATGGGGCTGGTGTTATGAATCTCAAGTCCAAAAGATAATTTCTCCTGATTTTTGGCTCTATCTTCTTCGATCTGATTTCCATCTCTCAACTCTTTCAACGAGTAGATTTGAGTATGGGCAGCACGATGGTGGCATCATCGAGTTCGTGGGCGCAAGCGCTGCTTCGGATCTCTCCGTATACTTTCTCCGCCATCGGAATAGCCATCTCGATTGGCGTGTCCGTTCTCGGCGCCGCCTGGTATCTGTTTGACGACAGCTTCTTTTGTTTGTTTGCATCTGAGAAGTATGAGTGATTTGTATTTTGTGAATCTCCGGCTTAATTTGGTGTATTTCGTGTCGATTTTAGGGGAATTTATATAACGGGGAGTAGTTTAATCGGTGCTGCGATCAAAGCTCCTCGCATTACCTCCAAAAACCTAATCAGGTATTGGCGATTGTTAACATTTGGATTCGTTTTTGTTTTTTTTTCTCCAATTGTTGATCCGTGAAGATTCCTACTTGCACAATCTCTCTTTCTCGAGATTGATTGATTGAAGCTATATGAAAGAACTGAAATTCAAGTGAAAATTTTGCATATTTAGGTTAGATGTTACCTTGCTCCTCTTATAACCTGTTTGCTGCAATTAACTAGTGACGAGTGCTTACAGTAATTGTTGATTTGTAGTATCGTTTTTAGAAATGAGTGAATAAGAAATTGATCCAAAGTAATGAGGATTGGATTTTCCATTTGAGTTCTTGACATTGTTTCTGGAAAATTTTGAGGTTTAGTTGAAAATTAGCCATGTATCACTTGCTTACTGCTATTGGTTTAATCAGTGTCGACGCTGATTTTCTCTAGCGGTTGATGAATGTTTGCTTAGGGCGAGTTTCTAGTGAAGATATGTTAATGTCTTAAAAGTTGCTCTGTTTTCCATTGTATATATAATTGCTGAAGATCCAAGATTTAGAAGAATACTAGATTATCTGAATGTCGAATGCGGGCATAAAAATCCGAATTCACACAAAGTATTTGTGTCATAGTATTTTGTTTGGCTACATGAAGGTTTTGAATCTTGTACCTTAAGAACTTGAGGTTGGCAAAGTTGTGAATATTGGATTTGTTGTCTCTCCGTCTTTATGATCCTATTCTTATTTTATTCCTAGCTCTTCCCGAGATAATGTTTGGGGTTCTTCAGTGAAGAACATTAATGTGGAGAGAAACTCCATATAAGACTAGTGATAAGTTTGGTTGCACATGTGTGATTGACATGCATAGTAAGGTCGGAGCATTTCATACTACGCTAAACTGTTTAAGGTGTTTGCCGAGTTTTTCATTCTTGCACTTCAAGCTAATTTTTTCTCGAGCAGTTGGGAGAACCCAGTTTTAGAATTATCTCTATGTTGTGGGCCTATGCATGATGCTTATTTAGGGTCGACGTGAAGATTTCTATTTCTCTTCTTTTTTTGGGGTTAAGTCGACAAACTGGTTGAGCATGTGAGAAACTTGAGCTAGGTGCAATTTAACCCCCCATGGTTTCGACAAGGTGTAATTACCTCCCTATAGTTTAAAAAGGTGCAGTACCCCTCCCTGTAGTTTTTATTTCAGTGCACATTGCCCCCTACATGTTATTTTACCCGATTTTCGGCTTGTTTGGACAAATATACCTCGAGCATATAATACATATGTTAAGATGATACCATAAATATTAAGATAAAAATTTAATTGTAATTGTATTTCACCATATTTAAGCGAGGGGGTGGATTCCACCAATTTACAAATCACAAGGAGACTTAGCGCACCTACGAGAAATGATAGGGAGGAATTTGCACCTATGTAAAACCACAGTGAGGTGAATAGCACTTCTGTGTAAACCATAAGGGGGTTTGGTAGACCTTCTGAAACCATAGGGGGGAATTTGCACCTAAGTAAAACCATAGGGAGGTTAGCTGCTATTAACCCCTGAGAAACTTACCAAGCACTGTTTCTATAATGCACGGTCAAGGCCTTATGTTAACTGTTTAAGTAATCTCATTATTGCTGCTCGATATTTTGATTATATCCTGCAAACATTCTATACCAATTGTGTCTTGATGAGGAGAAAGACACTCCAGTTGGTATCTCACTGAGCCTATTATCAATGTCACTGACATAATTTAGCGTTTCCCACGTTATTCTCTCAGTGTGATTTTCTGTGAGGCTGTTGCTATATACGGAGTGATCGTTGCTATCATCCTCCAAACAAAGCTCGAAGATGTGCCTACTTCAAAGATATTTGATCCCGAATCCATGAGAGCTGGCTACGCAATATTCGCATCTGGAATTATCGTGGGCTTCGCTAACCTTGTTTGTGGGTAAGCTTTATCTCTCTCCCTTCAAACACTTTAAACTTGAAGCGATTTCATCTCATATTTATATTCTCTTGCTTTCATGAAGACTATGCGTTGGTATCATAGGAAGCAGCTGTGCCTTATCCGACGCCCAAAACTCAACCCTCTTCGTTAAGATTCTCGTTATCGAGATCTTTGGCAGTGCGCTCGGATTGTTCGGTGTCATTGTAGGCATTATAATGTCTGCTCAAGCTACATGGCCAACCCAGTGAAATTTGCATCCATTGTCAGTCTCCCTTCCTGTGTTTGTATCGCTTTCGAGTTACCCTTGTTGTGTAGTTTCTTAAACCACTTATGCTTTATATTCTTCTTTTGCTGCCATGCAACCTTAATTGGCTGAACATTTGGAGTACCATAATCTTCAGTATGTGGGTTTCTTGTCTGTAATTACCCTCAAATCAATAAAAATTATGCTAAATTTGAATTATAGTCGAAACAACTTTGTCTCATACATGCCATCCCACAATTTGAAAAGACTAAATCAGCAGAAATGGACTAAAGAAAAGCATACAACAAGACATGTTCCAAAAATATGAATCCCTCTAAACATAATCCAAAACTATCAACACGACAAACACCCTTCACCTCGGTTAGCAGTTGCGGGTTCACCGACAAATAGCGCGTTCTCCATCTGCCTAGCAATGTCGTTCACCCCAGCCTTCGCGCCGTGAGAGGGTTCATTGGCAGTGGGCCCCTTGTTAAAATATTTTAAGTGTATAGATGTTACATTTATTGCTTATAGTGGTAATCCTTCCTCATAAGGGTTTGTAGACCCAACTTCAATTCCCACCAATGCTTATTTTACTTTCTTTATTATTTACTTTTTTTCTTATTTATTTTTTAATTAAAATGCAAAATAACTAAAAATTCACTACTATAAATTAGATCCATATACATATAATTAGTTGTACACTTGAAGGAAGTTTCTGGCTCCGTCCCTGACTGTAAATAGATGAATACGTACTGGTTTGCATCCTAGAACTTGACACTTGACCCGCAGCAGTGGTTATATAGCGTTCGTCTTGACTCACTTCAGCGCCGGTCACCAACGAGTTCGTCTCAAGTGTTCGGACAATTGTGCCGGTTCTCACATCCCATAACCTATGAGCATCATTTCAAGAACCAGAGCATTTTCAAAATTTAGAAATGCTACATAGAGGAAAGCAAGAATCAAGCTCTAAACAACATACTCCCTCCGTCCCATAATTTATGTCCCACTGGACAACGTAAATTAAGACAGTGGGTGTAAAGGTATAAAGTTATTTTGTAAAAGTAGGGGTGGAATCCACTAATTCAGATTGATTGATGTCCACTCATTTATTTTCTTAATTGGTATGAGACAACGAAAAAAAGCAAGTGAAACATTAATAATGGGACGGAGGGAGTATACTGGGGTTAAAATAGTAATTTAAAACAATTCTACATTCTCTGGACATACCTTACCCCACCCATGGCAGTACAAGCCCACAAGATCTTCTATCTCATTTTTTTTGTATCCCACTCGTATTCCACTGTCATTTCTAACTGTAAGCATCTAAGTGCTCACGATTTGAATTTTAGAGTTATCGTAAGCACCTAGGTGCTTGCAGTTAAAATATGAGTGAGTCACAAGAAAGTGGGATAGAGGATCCGGATTGCAGTACAAGAGCCTACAATGATTCGATCACTGTGTAGCCAAGCAAGATTGATATTCTTATTATCATTAATAATAATAATTCGATGAAGCTAAGTGAATTTGTGAATAACATTGAATTTAAGGAGCAAGTAAAATTCAAAAAGGGCTATTTGCGCAATTCACTGCACTTTTGGGGTCAGAATGATATTATCGTGAAACATTGGGAAACTTTCATAATTACGTAGAAATATTCCAAAGATAGTAGGCGGTGGCATCCTATATAACTTGGCCGAAACGAAAACCCAATTTTGTATTCCCCCATCTGCTCCGACATCAAACTGCGACATATAAATGGCGACGGCGGCGACAGACGTCAGGCAGGCTGATGAATCGAAGCGTCAACACCAGCAAGGCGCCGGAGGCGGCGGCGAAGGGCTGCGGCAGTATTATCAGCAGCGGATACAGGATATGCAGCTGCTAGTCCGTCAGAAATTCCACGATCTCCAGCGTCTTGAAGCTCAGCGCAACGATCTTAATGCTCGAGGTTTTATACAATTCGCTTAAGGATTTAGTTGAGATCTGATTTTTTAATTGTTGCCCCCCTTTTGAAAACCCTAGGGTTTGACAGTAGTTTCGTTTTGTTTTTCCCGTACGGAGCTTGCAATTCGTGAAATTGTTGCACTGTCGATGAACTCTAGCTTTTTGTCATCGTGGGAATGCTATGTTTTGATTTATTTATTCTGAATTGTGAAAAAGTAGGAAGTTATACTTTTTGTGGAGTCGAGTAGTGCCTAAGCTGTCTTCTTATGGTCAATGTGCAAGGGAAATTAGCAAACAAGGTTAACCGACTAATTAACAGAAAGTGATTCTGGACAGGAGTTCAGTGTCTCTGTTGATAATTACATTCTTTTGGATGTGTAGTTTATGTGATTATGTTTTGCCAGATTCTTTTGCCTTATTTACACGTTCTTTAACTGTTTGCTTCCCTAATGGCAGTGAGATCATTAAAGGAAGAGTTGCAACTTCTTCAGGAGCCTGGATCATATGTAGGCGAAGTTGTCAAAGTTATGGGAAAATCAAAGGTCCTTGTTAAGGTAAGTTGTTAACAGCCACATTGTCTCTTTTCATTATCGTCTTCCTCGTTCAGGTGGTTTTCTTTAATGCTATAAATCAGTAAGAAGAGAACATGGTGTCATGTGGTTCAGTTTTACATTCGAAGTGAAATGGTTTACGGGTTTTTGCCATGGAAGTTAAGGTTAGAACTATTCATTAGTAATGAAGGAAACTAAAAAACCAAAGTAGATATGTGAATATCTTATGCATGAATCTGCATAATTAGGTAGTGACCTTTTGTTTTGTGATGTCTTGTCAATTTTTTGGGTGGGGATTTGGGTGGCTGAGTTTGGGAATGTGACAATTAATTCACAAAAAAGTAATTTCTATTTGAAAATCTGCCTTCTTCATTATAAAGATAGGGATTAGGTTATATTTGTTTCAGATGTTGAATCTTTTGATCTTATAGGTCTCAACCTGATATGTTTGTCTTACTAAAATGTAACTCCAGTTTTTCTGCTTTATGAAAATCTTAGTGTTGATTTGGTGCTATCTTTTGCATAGGTCCATCCTGAGGGCAAGTATGTAGTTGACATTGACAAGAGCATTGACATCACTAAGATTACTCCTTCAACAAGGGTTGCTTTACGCAATGATAGCTACGTGCTCCACTTGGTCCTGCCTAGTAAGGTTGATCCGTTGGTGAACCTTATGAAAGTTGAAAAAGTTCCGGACTCCACTTACGACATGATTGGTGGCCTCGACCAGCAAATTAAGGAGATAAAAGAGGTAATTACCCTGGATTTATATGTCTTTGTACATCTCAACTGTTCACCATTATCATTGATTAGTAATTCACTGCTAAGTGTGGCTTTCTGTGGGTTTCCCACATTCTTATATAGTAGATTGTTGTTTGAGAAGTTGCAATTGTCCTTTTATTCTTATATATATGTTCTCTTCCGAAGTATGCATCATAGAAAGTAACCTTTTACATTTCATTTTATATTCTAGTCCCAGACTGTTGAGTTCATTTCATGATTTTGAAGTTGAAGTAGATTGTACAGATAATAAGAAGCCTTGAAACATAATTTATGACTGAATGATTTTATTAAGGGAGTTTGTATTTTCAACTGTCCCATTCAGATATACATGTATATTATTATATATAGTGGTTGTGTACATTCTTTTAAAGTTCGGTATCTGCAGTAGGTTCATTTAAAATAGAGGTGTGGCTTTGGCCTCATTGGATAAATTTAAGCTGAAAAAATTCAGTTCTCATTTTCCTGCTGTATTGTGTTGTAGGTGATTGAACTGCCAATCAAACATCCTGAATTGTTTGAGAGCTTAGGAATAGCCCAACCTAAGGTAATTTCCTCGACTTGGTATTGATTGTTCCTTGCTTTTTTTTTTTAAATTTCCTTTTTGGTTTTCTAATTTGGTTATATCCTTGGATGGCTGAAGGGAGTGTTGCTATATGGCCCTCCTGGTACAGGTAAGACACTGCTTGCAAGGGCAGTGGCTCACCATACCGACTGTACTTTCATAAGAGTTTCGGGCTCTGAATTGGTTCAAAAGTACATTGGAGAAGGTTCCAGGATGGTTAGAGAACTTTTTGTGATGGCTAGGTTAGTTTCTTTCAGCATCAACATGTCAGTACATTTTATTGAAATTGTGTTGTACATTACTGGTATCATTATTTTGATAGAGAGCATGCTCCATCCATCATCTTCATGGACGAAATTGATAGCATTGGATCTGCTCGTATGGAATCTGGAAGTGGAAACGGTGATAGTGAAGTTCAGCGCACTATGCTGGAGCTTCTTAATCAACTCGATGGTTTTGAAGCCTCTAACAAGATAAAGGTTCGTCCTTTTATATCTAAATCTTGTTACGATCTTCTGATTCTGTGTAAGATCTGGCATTTTCATGATACCGAGTTCAATGGGAATAAATATTGTTTCATCTACTGTTCTTTACAGGTCTTGATGGCTACCAATAGAATTGACATTCTGGACCAAGCTCTTCTTAGGCCTGGACGAATAGACAGGAAGATTGAGTTCCCAAATCCCAATGAAGATGTTAGTGACATTTAAATTACCAATCTATACCGTTTACTTAATTCTCTGAACTTTTCGTTAGTAAATTGTTTCAAGATCTTCAGATGTTGAACTTAATGACTTTATGGCTGTATTATGTTGGATTTGGCTTCCAAATACTAATTTGTTGAAACTCCTGCAGTCTCGGTGGGACATCTTGAAGATTCATTCAAGGAGAATGAATTTAATGCGAGGGATTGATCTGAAGAAGATCGCTGAGAAGATGAATGGCGCATCTGGTGCAGAACTAAAGGTATGACAACTCTTTGCATTAATGAATAACATAGAAGTAATAAACCTCGATAAAGTAATAACCTTGGGACCGAGAAAAAATATTCATTTAACGAGGTTATTACTTTATTGAACATTATTTTAGTGCATTGACTCGTATCGGGATCGGAAGAAATTATTCTCTTAGCGAGATTATTACTTTATCGAGGTTTAACTGTATTTAGCTTCTTGTCGCGCCTGTTTGGAGGATGACAAACCATAAATTAGTTATGCAAGTAACGTAATAACATGCTTACTCTCTCTCATACTTGCATTAATAACTAGTTCAGTTTATTTGGTTTTATGCTACATCTCCTAGTATCTTTCTAAACCGAAGTAATCGGACAAGTAAAACCGCAAGATTGATGGTTTTGTTTTGGCAGGCTGTTTGCACTGAAGCCGGTATGTTCGCGCTGAGAGAGAGACGTGTTCACGTTACTCAGGAGGACTTCGAGATGGCTGTTGCGAAGGTCATGAAGAAGGAAACCGAGAAGAACATGTCTTTGAGGAAGCTTTGGAAATAGATTACTCATGTAAGAATGGCACTACTTTTGGCCACTTGGGCTATAGACCAAGTTTATGCTCGAACTCCAGACTAATTTGTGACTCATAATTCATATGTTTTCATGTATTTGTCACATCTTCTTAACTCTCTTGTGCTAAAATTCTTATAACTTTCAATCCGAGCTCTCTTATTGAATTGCTTATTCAACGAGCATTCTCAATATTATGCCTTGAAGAGGATTCGAACCTCCACTTTCTTATTCAATTGATTATTCAACTAGCATTCTCAATATTATGTCTTGAAGAGGATTCGAACCTCCACTCTCTTATTGAATTGCTTATTCAATGAGCATTTTCAATATTATACCTTGAAGAGTATTCAATGAGCATTTTCAATATTATGCTTTGAAGAGGACTCGAAACTCCACACTCTTATTGAATTGCTTATTCAAGCATTCTCAATATTATGCCTTGAAGAGGATTCGAACCTCCACTCTCTTATTGAATTGCTTATTCAATGAGTATTCTCAATATTATGCCTTGAAGAGTATTCAATAAACATTCTCAATATTATGCTTTGAAGAGTGTCTATCATTTCACCACCAAGACATCTTGAAAGTGCATCCTGAAACTTTTAAACTACATGAACAGTTTAATTCACAAACTATGACCGGAACTAAAAATGTGAATATTTTGGCATGCGAAGGCCAACTCTTCAACTTTCACCCTACACGTTTCTGCTTCACTCTCTTCGCTGAAATCCAGTTGAAGGCGAAGGATCAAATTCCCAAGATTCTCTTGTTCCTCCAGTATCTCAGCTGCAGACATGTTGGCTGATTCGCCGCAATTCTTCATATATATTCTCTGGAGCGTCGGAATCTCTCCGATACCCAAAGGGATCTCATCCATCGACGGTAAGAACCGAAGAGAAAGCGTCTCGAGCACGGGAAAATTCAAGCTTCCTGCAGTCCACTTAATCAGATCTTCACAACGGTCAATGTGAAGATGCTTCAAGCTAACGAATTCTTCCTCAAAACAATCCCACTCCTCTCCTACAACTGCATTCTTCTCCAATCTCAGAATTTGAAGAAGAGGCAACGAGCTTATCGTTATCATATCACTCGAAGCAAGCTGGGATCCGGATAACGTCAGCTCCTTAAGCGAACTCGGCAGTTTGAGTTGCCGCGACAAGCCGCCGGCATATTCAACATCCAAGCAAGAGTAGTATAGTCTTTCGAGTTTGTCGAAGCGGGCAACGTTTTCCAAATGGAAACGCAAACCCGCCTCGCCTTTTTGGAAAGAGTAAGACACATCCATCTGCTTGATGTTGGGTATTCTCTTACAGACCTCCTCGGTGAAAACGAGGTTCTCGACATTCCCAAGTGTGTGTAAGTTGTGCAGAAGGAAGAAATCATCGCTCGGGAGAGGGTCGGGAAGGATGATCGAAGATACTTCGATATGCCTAAGTTGTGGCATCTTCCAAATATCGGACGGTGCAGCAACGTCGGAGTCCTCGTTAACGATCAACGCTTGAAGACTCCAAAGTAGGTATATCGACGAAGGGAGGTCGTAAGTGTGAAAGTAATCGCGAGGGTCGAATTTTAGAAACTCAGCATCCTCGCTCGGATTGTGGTATAACACCCGCAAGTTAATGTCCGGAGAAGTGTAGTCTATGCGACACATATCGCGGACCAATACTCTCGAGGGCGACGCCTTTTGGCGTCGGAATACTCGAGGGCGGGCGATTGGTGTTAGGTCGCTGTAGAACCTCGTCGCTTTTTCGTCGACGGAAATGTGACGCCTCCCGCGTTCGTCTCTCTCTACGCGAAAGAGATCTGTTTTCTCGGCCATCGTCATGCACAAGTCTCTTACAAGATCGTGAATGCCGTAACTGTAGAAATTTCTCATTTCTCCAGTAGCACGGAGAAAGAGGAGATTTCTATCGACGAGGTCCTTTATGTAGCCCTCGGCAACTTCTTCCAAACTTTGGTTTGCGTTTGGTTTTATAAATCCCTCCGCAACCCAGAGTCTGATGATTTCAGACACACCAAAATATTCATCTTCCGGAAATAATCCCAAGTAAACAAAACACGACTTCAAATGAATAGGCAAGTGCTTGTAACTCAAGTACAATATGCTTAAGGGTTCATCGCCCTCTCCCGATTCAAGAACCAAGCTTTTCTCTTTCGCAATCTCCTCCCAATATTCTTGTGAAGCGGGGGACTTCCGAAGAAGTCCCCCAATCACGACGATTGCGAGTGGAAGTCCTTTGCACTTCTTGAGAATCTTCTTCCCAACTTCTTCTAATTCAGAAGGGCAAACTTCTCGCCCAAATGTCTTCTCGTAGAAAAGCTTCAAACTATTCTTTTCATCGAGAAAATCCACTGCAAGTACCGAGGAACCGAAGCAATTAACCACTTTTGATTCCCTAGAAGTTACAATGATTCGGCTTCCATTTCTATTTTCGGGGAAGTAAAACTTTATCTTCTCCCAAGCCTCTACAGTCCATACATCATCCAATACGATCATATACCTCCGATTAAATAAAATCTTATACAACTCGAGACTTAGTTCTTTATCATCATGTCCATCCCTGCCATTAGAGGATACTCCGAGGCAAGAAAGTGCTTGCAAATAAATCTTTCTCGGACTAAACTCTTGCGATACAGTAATCCAAACACGAACATTAAAACGGCGTTGGATAAGTGAATTTTCATATAGATTTCTAGCAAGAGTGGTCTTACCAATACCGCCCATGCCACTGATCGGAATTATTCTCCGATCAGAGTCATGTCCGGTAAGGTCATCCAAGAGCCGCGCCACGTAGCCATCAAATCCCACCGCGCTAGTAGTCCCGACAGCTATCGGAGGAGATGTTGCCGATAACGGAGGAGGAAGAGGCGGCGGCATCGAATACGTCGGCTCCTTAGTTCCCTCTTTAACCATAATAACACCTCCCTTAATAGAATCCATGTCTTCTAGAATCTTCTGAAGATCGGGCAAGAAAACCGGACTCTGCTGAGTGGATGCAGCTCGCATCCGATCAGCTGCATGGGCTTCGATTATATCTTCAGCCCCATTAGCTGCAACTGCAATTTGCCCCACCAAATCTTCTACTCCATGTGAATAATGCTCCACAAAATCCATAAGAGTATTAACCTTTTCGTTAAGAGATTCAAACTGCTTCAAAGAAGTGGAAAGAAGAGGGTGATTGTGGATCAGATCCATAGTGTTCAACAAAGAAACCAGAGCTCCATAAGCGGCCTCCATTTTTTAAATTTTTTTTTCAAGGTTGAGAAAGAAGGCAGCAAGGTAGGAAGAAATTTGAGTTGATCTTATGATAAAATAGGAACTTTTTTCTTGTTGTGATCATATAAAATTATATAAAATATTATCGTAACAAACATTGTAACGACTATAATTTTGTTTACCTAACGCGTATTACCAACCGAAGCTTCGACTCACGTTCACACTACACATATATTGACAAACAAGTGAAGCCTAGGGTGAAGGTGGGGTGCCCAGACCGATAGGTCATGGGTTCAATTCTCATTGAACCGCTATGTGTTGCCTGTCACCTATGGTTAGCTTAGGGTGGTTGAACTCTCCTGTGTGGTTTGCAGGCTATTGTACAGGAGCAGGTTTACTCAGTGCGCACTTCGATAGCGGTTGCGGGTTACCTCGTCATCCAAAAAAAAAACAAGTAACATTCAATTTATATATAACACAAAATAAATAAATAAATGTTTTAGATATTAAATAACGATAAATAATTTTCAATTTAGAAATTAAATTTAAGAATTTTTTTTAATTAAATCCTGTTATGTTGTTCAAGCACGTTAGTATTGTCTGGTTTCAGTCGGTGTGATATACTTCAGCCTGAATTGCCTAGTTCGTTCACTTATTGCACATGCTATGTAATTAAATATCGAATAATATCACCCACGTAATAGGGACTTATTTAATTTATTTATTATAACTAGGTGTGTAAGTGGTTCCGCTCCGAACCGCGAAACCGATTTGACCGAACCGAACCAAACCGAAAAATGTGGTTCGGTTCGGTTTCGTGGTTTGGTTTGGTTTATTTTTTTAGAAATCGTTTACATTTGGTTCGGTTCACAGTTTCAAGAATTTTTGAATGGTTCGAACCGAACCGAACCAATATCCTATTTTTTTATTTAATATTTGTCTTTCTTATATGAGAATATTGTTGAATTTAGATATTAGATTTAAGTTAAGATTAATTCTAATTTATAGAAAGGAAGAAAAAGGAGTAACAACTCTATACTTATGAATTCGGAACGAGTATAAACTATTATTCTTGCATTATTTAGGATTTTAAAAAAAAAATATGAACCGATGAACCAAACCGAACCAAACCATTTATAAGCGGTTCGGTTCCGATATTTAAAAACTCATCGAACCGAACCGAACCAAATAATTTCTATGTGTTTGGTTCGGTTCCTAAAATACATAAAAACCTAAACCGAACCGAACCGTTACACCCCTAATTATAACCCCCAAACAATTAAAAAAAATGTAGTTTGATCGTGACTATAGTAACAATTACTTTCTCAGTCCCACTAAAATTATACATTTTCGTTTTCGTTTGAGACGTTCCATTACAAATGACACATTTCTAAAAATGACAAATTATATTGACCACATTTAACTATTAAAAAATAAAATAATCTATACACCAAATAACAACACTTTCTTAATTCCCGCATTCAAAAAATTGTTTCTAGTGGGACGGAGATAATATTATTTAATTATGTATTCAACCAAATGCACATGGGCTCCATTGTATCACTATTCAGATCTTGAATTTTCATTCAGCTTATTTTGAATCACGATTTAAATAATGCTGCGGCTTTTCAGCTGACACCTCGCATGATAAATTGTGTACATGCTTTGTGTTCAGACGAATAATTCAAGAACTAAAATAACTAATGAGGTTAAAGCTTTAAATCCCCTAAACCACTGAAATTACACAAAGCTTTACGATATTACCCGTAATTTTATCGGAATTTCATATATGGCAACATATTTAGATACTAAAGTCAACATCTTTAAAGTAATTATCGTAAAAAATTACTCACTGCGTCCCATAAATCTTGTCTCCTTTCTTTTCGGCATGGTTATATAGAAGAGTTGTTAGTTGTGAGTAAAGTTGTGGATCCCTCAAATTATGGGTGAATCTTAGCCACAAATTATTGATGTTTTAGGAATCGGGACAAGATTTATGGGACAACCTAAAAAATTTGAGGGAGTATTTATTAAACGAGGTGATTACTTATCAAACATTATTTTCAGTATATTGATCCAAGTCGGGACCAGAAGAAATTATTATTTAAACAAAATTATTATTCTATCGAACATTACTATATCAAGGTTGTTGGAAAATCTGCATTTAAGCAGAATATTAGTTACCGGTCAGCGCATCTTTGACCGAGTTTTCTAACCACATATGTCGTTATTTTGACAAAGTAAAATATACAGCAACGAACTACGTTCCGAGTAAATGATCGTAGTGTATTCCGTTTCTCAATTTTGATTTTTGGTGAGTGAGAAATAGGTGCGCGAAGTTTGGTGCATGATAAAGTGGGAGTTAAAGTGTTAGCAGTTGGGCTTTGTTCGTCGGGCCGGCTTAGTGGGCTTGAACAAGATTTCGTTTATGCTTAATCGTTTTTTGGTATAAAATAAAATATGTCATGATATATTTATTATACATATAATGAAATAATATATACATATATGCATGCTGCATGCATGAATTTGAAATAATTCAAATTCAATTTATCATTACTCCCACGTTTTGTAACCGTGCCATGATGGTGATGATTATGAGAAAAGTATGTGGTTTAAATGAGTGATTATGATGATTATAGTGTCCTCAAGGTGGTATAGTCTATAAATAGTGGTCATATTATTTTTCTCAACTCACTCAAGCATATCATATCATTCCCATATTAGCTCTAAGTTCATCTAGCTCTTGTCATTGCCATTCGTCTAGTTCGTCGGAGCTTGTTATATTGCGTTGCTGCCTATAAAAAGACGAAAGTCGTTTAATCTTTGGGGAGACCACACCTAAATCGAGAGCAGTACCGGGGCATTTGTCTCTTGCAGATAGAGAGATCTTCTCGACTCGGCTTTGCATTTGATTATATTTTGTTTATTGTTCAAGTTGTAATTTCCATTTTCATTTCACGATTTTTTTTGTGTTCGGCAGATTACAATTACGTATATTTTGTAACAAAGGTTTAGTGTACAAACAAGAATGGATTGAACAAGCACGATATTTCATGGGTTTAAAACTTTTCCCCCTTAACAAATGAAATCCCCGCAGATCGAGAGGAATAAGAACCGTCTTTTATTGTTTCTTTTTTAATCAAATCTTGGATATAATTTTTTAGGTGATCTAGCCGAAGGGGGGGCGCCCGGCGCCAGGCGCCCCCCAACTCATGTCAAAACGCGATTTTATATATGTAATTTTTAAGAAATTTCATATTTCGCCTCCCCGAATGTATACTTTACCCTCTTCTTTATCGAATTTTTAAGTTTCGTCCCCCTCCCTTGTAATCTTGGATCAGCCCTTGACGGTAAGTCCTACAACTTAGGGAAACGCATAAATAGCCTTCCTAATCCGTATAGCATTATTCATAAGCAAGCACCTCTCCCTCTCTCTCTTTGAATCATCACAAGAAAATGAAGAGAGAGATGAAGATAGCGCTACTGCTATTCTCAGCAACTTTTAATATCACGTTGTCTCTAACTCAAGACGCAGGGGCAGATCCAGGATTACGAGGGAGGGCGGCGAAACTAAAAAATTCGATAAAGAAGAGGGTGAAGTGTACATTCGGGGGTGTTGGGGGAGGAAATACGAAATTTCTTAAAAATTGCATATATAAAATCGCGTTTCGACACGAGTTCCGGGAGGCCGCCGCCGCCGGGCGCCAACGTGAATAATTTCCCAATAGGGGACAGGAAAGTGCCGTATGAATCTAAGGGGAAGGGAGGGTTTAAAAGGGGTAAGCTTAGGTTTAAGGCGGATTCGGATAGAACTAGGGTTAGGTTTTTGAGTGATTATTATCACATGAAGAGTGATAACTCCGGTTCGTTGTGTGGACCGGTGATTGACGATATAAGATTGGTTCGTGTTATCCCGGTCGTGGTTAGGGTTTTGATTTGGTGGTGATTATGTGTTTGTGGTTTGAGGGTTTTTTTTTTGGTAATATTGGGAGAGACGAGGCTTGGAGTTTTTTAACGTTGTATACTAACTACAAGCTATTTGATGTGGTTTTGTATGAGTTCATGTTTTTTTTGTTTGGAATTAATGTCTTTTTTTTTTCTTGAAATTTTATGAAGTGAGTTTAGCAAATAACTTAATTCGAAGAGTATTGTGAAACTCCAAAAACATAAGCATCGAGATCTAGAAAGTACGGATAATACTTCGAAAAGCTTAATGTACTGTGTCGGTTATGGGTTGTACCCTCCGACACGAGATAATACTCTCTTTGTGTCTGATAAATGAGGTTGAGATCACTTATCCAATAAAATCCATGTGCAATTGGTGTCCGATTCAAAACGACGTAATTTTGTATTGAAAACTACAAATTAAAGGATAAGATTGAAAAAAAAAATTATTTAATAAATAATTAAAGATTACATCTTTTCAATACAAAACTACATCATTTTAAATCAGATACTAATTTAAGAGAAAATTATTGACAGATGATCTCATCCTCGTAATTGAGCATGTTAGTAATAATAATCATTGTAAAAAAATATATATATACAAGATAAATTTTGTAATTTGGAGACCAAAAGATAACTAAATTGCAATTACTACAAAGAATGTTAAGTTTAATTTGATTTCATTTATTTTTCTTTTTTGGAAAAATAAAATAAAATAATATTCTCTCTCTCCAAGCCGCCCTTCTCGGCCAAGGCCTACTCAGTACTCACTCCGACTCGGTCCGATTTCGCTTCTTCATCTTTCCATTTGAAGAAATTCCTTAGAGAGAGAGAGAACACGACTATTGTCGTCGAAGGTGCAATCAATTCCGGTACGACATTGGTCAGAATCATGTGGAGAAGGCTCGCGATCCAGATACGAACGCTCGCCCCGGCCGGATCCGTGTCCAGGCCTCTGCGATCCGTCGTCACATCTTCCGGAGCTCCGAGGAGTCTCCTACGACCAGTCGCCGCCTTCTCTCGTCATTTCTCCGCATCTGGTTTGTACATCCGCCCAACCTTTTTATTTATTTATTTTTAATTCAAAACTCTTTAGGTAAAAAATTATTTAGGTTCATTATGATTTCGTGGATTAATCATTAATGATTGATTTCCGTGTAATAGATGTGTTTATTAGGGATCTCGAATACATTAAAAGTGGAGGATATAGTTCCTATTGCTACTGGCCATGAGCGAGAAGAGTTGGAGGCTGAGCTTCAGGCTAGTGCTCTGCTATATTCATTTTTGAATCAATCAAAGAATTTTTTGGTTTGAGTTTCTTACCATTTTTATTGAATTGCTTGATATTAGGGAAGAGACATTCTGGAAATCAATCGGGTCCCTTTGGAACCAAGTTAAATATTGTATCTTGTGATTTTCTTTTGCAATAAATTTCGTGTTTCAAGTACTCCCTCCTTCCCATAGATTTAGTCTAGTATTCCTTTTCGGACTGTCCCATTAAAATCCGCTTTCCTTGTTTGGTAAATTATTGCACATACTTTTTTTGAGGACCCACCACTTTATACAACTCTACACACATCAATAACTCTCCTTAAAAACCGCACCGAAAAAAAGTGGACTATATATATGGGACGGAGGGAGTAGATATTAATGTAGCTTAGTTACTGAAGCATTTTGAGAATCAATAAGAAGCCTATTTGATTGTGGTTTATTGAGTTTGATTCTTTTGCTTGTACCTTTTTGGTGTCTGATTACTAGCATTTATTTTTGACAAATATAAGTACAAGAATCCAATTCAAAAAATCTGAAAGTATAAATGCTTAAATATGAATTTGATCCACTATCTGGTATCTACCTTTGTGAATTTGTGGAAGTTATTTGACAAGTCTTCTCTCTTAAAATGAATGCTGCTATTGGTTGCTGATGCTTCTTCACTCATTCATCTTCTTCACTTTCTATTATGTTTAGGGTTATTGGTGAAATAAAGTACGAACTATAGTTCATTTGCAATTTTAACACGATCTGTAGACCTTGGCGAATTAATGCACAAACTTTCTAATTTTTGCAATTGAAGACATGTCTTGATCTCATCAAGGTTTTAAAAAACCCAACTGAGGCCCGCCTTGAGGCGCGCCTCGAATCGAAATGGCGAAAAAACGCCTTTAGGCGTACGCCTCAGTCCGTGCGCTTCTTCTGAGCGCCTCATTCCGGCGAGGCGCGCCTCGAGGCGCGCCTTTGAAGTATTTTTTCATTGAGGCGGTCCCTTTTTTTATCGGGCCATAATTCGAATTCTTATTAAATTAATGTAATTGAGCTTAAACTCAATTACATTAATTAGATTTTCAGTCAGCCCAACCCAAAATATTTAGATTAAAATAAAAATTGAGTAGAAAACAACGTGAATTGTGAATTGCATTGTCGCGCCGCTCCTCCCTGCGGCCGTGAAATTGCATTCTCGCGCTGTGAAATCGTGAATTGCATTCTCGCGCTGCTCCTCCCTGTCGGCATCGCCGAAACCACCGCCGCTCCTTCCTCCGGGTCGCCGCCTCGAAATTACCGCCGCTCCTCTCTCGAAATTAATGTCGCTCCTGCACACCCGTTATTAGTGCTGCTTCCAAAGAGGTTATATTAAATTAGACATTTATTTATGTGATTAGTTGCCTAAAGTTTTATTAGATAGTTGGGTATAATTAATTATTTAACTTAATAAAACGAAGAGGTTAGCTATGAGCTAGTAAGATTCATTGTATTCTTCTTCAAGAAAAGACATTTTGGCCACCAATTCCCATGTATTTCACTAAAAAGTTAAAATCCTAGTTGTGGAGAATATCGAATCCCATGTATTTTGAATTTGAGAGTATTTTGGACTTATGTGTTATTATATATTTATTAGGGGGAAAAAAATTAAATTTACGACTCAATTTTACGCCTCGTTCGCTTTCGAGGCTTACGCCTCGTGAAATCATGGAAAACGCCTCGAAACCCGTTTACGTTTTTTAAAACCTTGGATCTCATATTGCCGAAAATGTTAGAACGACATTGTTTTGTTGAGTTGGACGTCTAGCTGGGCGAACTTGAGTTGTGTTGTGATTTTTGGATGAAATTATGAACAAATTAATGAACTACGCTTCAGTTCGAGATTATTTGGGGTCTTAATTTCGTCTAGGAATCGTAGTTGGTTTTGGAGAAGTATGTTAGAAAGAGAGTCAGATAGTGATGTGTCATCTAATGTTTCAATTTATATGATTGTGTCAAGCAAAACAATGTCGTTTTAATATTTTCCGACGTCAGAAAAATTGAAGATCACAGTATGTCTTCAATTGCAAAAATTAGAAAATCCGTGCATTAATTCCCCAAGGATTGAAGTTAAGGTTAAAATTGCAAATGAGCAATGATTTATGTTTTATTTCACCAGTAACCCTTATGTTACCCTCTTTCCTTGAGATGCATACTATAGATGATTTATTGATCTACTTTCTCTTTGCCCTTAGGATGCCCCTGCTATGTTTGGTTCTTATTACGGCAAAAGAATTGTGGGATGCCCTAGTGGTGAAGGCAGTAAGTCTTTACTTGCCTCTTTATTAGTTATATATTTTTTGGCATCATAACTCTTTTACCTTTGTTCTGGTTTTTGCTCACTTTTTATTTGCCGAAACTTTAACATAGGATGAGCGCGATGTTGTATGGTTTTGGCTGGAGCAGGGCAAGCCACATGAATGCTCAGTATGCTCACAGTATTTTGTGGTAAGTTAGTTTGTCGAAGGTCCATATGTTCTTGGAATTTGACTATTATACCAACTAAGAGAGAAATGCTTCATAAATCTGTATAACTACTTATGATCCATGTTTGTAGATTCTGATGGTTCTTGTATGTTTTTCATCCCTTGATATTGTGCAAGTTTGATAGATAGGAATAGGGTATTTGGAGAATGTGCAAAATTTTGGTATTTATGCTAGTATAGATAAATCTCTTTAAAGTAATAATCTTGGGACTCGGAAAAAATACTCGTTAACGAGGTTATTTCATTTAAACCTCTTTAAAGTAATAATCTTGGGATTGGGGAAGAATATTCGTTTAACGAGGTTATTACTTTATTGAACATTATTTTAGTCCATTGACCCAAGTCGGTACCAGAAGAAATTATTATCTAAGCGAGATTATTACTCTATCGAACATTACTTTATCGAGGTTTGACTGTAATAACTTATTTTTGCAGTTTTTTGGAAAACAAAGGGTGTTATCTATACTTCGCTTAACTCAACTCAAATTATAGACTAAGTTTCATAAAAATCCTATAACTTTATATTGTTTGACAGTTGGACGTAGTGGGCCCCGGCGGACCTCCGGACGGACATGGAGATGAAGATGATCACCATCATCACTAAAAAAAGTTGCCAATAACATTCTTCAGGTTTCGAAGCTTACTTATTTTCGAAACTCAATTTTTTGTCTATGGAGTTTTTTGCTGGGAAGCTGATCCGGAGGAATTAAGGATACAATTCAATAATTGTTGATATGATTTTGTTCAGTCTAGTTTACGTTTTTGTTGTTCTACACTTCTGAAAACTTTCACTCGCAGTTGAACATTTCTTTGTTGGATTGTGGTTGGGATACTTTTACAGTTGAATTGCATTATGTGAGCATCAAACTAGAATTGATTCATAACTGTCTAAATCCTTACCAGTAAATGGAAAAGGACAAGAGTTCATATATTCTGTGATAATATAAAAACCATGCTAAAATATACTCCTCAAAAGGAGGGAAATCACTTTCAAAAAGTCTCTGTCAATTGAAAACTAGATTGGACAGTTAAGCTTAACATTCAAGAAAATGAGCATCAATCTATCAGATCGTGAAATAAATAAACATATGATCGAAGAGATATTTCCTTCTTCTTGCCCAAACTGAATTATTCTTTTGTTGTTTTATAGTAATATTCTTGAAGCTGTAAACATATACTTGTAGGTCTGCTTTTATTTCTAGCCACTTTCAAGAAGCATATTTTCTGTTCTCCAAGCTGTTTTTAATTATGTGTCTTGCTCTTTGCTGTTGAAAGATTGTCTACTTTTTGCCCTTTTCCTTGCCTCTACTTATGCTAGATAACACCACCCCACCCCACCCACCCACCAACCAACCTATATCTTCTTGGGGTTTTAGGCATTGTGCAGCTGGTCCACACATGCATTTTATATTTCATTTTTAACAAACATTTGAGTATAAATAGGGGAGTGATGGTTTTTCTTCATTACATATCTAATCCTTGAATTCTTGAGTAGTTGAATTTTATAACCAAAATGAGCAATTCAAATTCCTCAATGGGCTCTGGTTAGTGCAAATTCTTTCTCCCTCTCTTTGCATTATCTTTATTTCAATATTACTATAGATATAAAGGGGCTGTTACTCTGCTTTAAAAATGCAGGTAGAAGAACATTTGAGTTTGGAGCTACACATGTGGTTAAGCCTAGAGGTAAACACCAAGCCACAATAGTTTGGCTCCATGGTCTTGGTGACAATGGGTCCAGGTAAAAATCTCCGAAAAATTAGTCTAACATTTTCCGTATACTACTATCAATACTCATCACGTGTATATTAAAGGTGCACAACTTTAAGACTTCTACTCATTATCATTCTTGGATGGTAAAATTAGACCATCTCACATTATACAGTTAAATCTCTTTAAAATAATAACTTTGGGACTTGGAAAAAATATTTGTTTAACGAGGTTATTATTTTATTTAACATTATTTTAGTCCATTGATCCAAGTTGGGACCGGAATAAATTATTATCTAAGCGAGATTATTACTCTATCGGACATTACTTTATCGAGGTTTAACTGTATATGACAAGGACTAAATACTCTCTCCACACACTTATTATAGATAGAAATCTTGCTGATAATTTCTTGTCTGAAAATAGGAATATACATTATGCAAATCTTGATTAATGATAAATTGTTTTTCCATTAAGAGAGGCAGAAGAAAAGTTCCACAATACTGAATATAAAGGCTAGAGAAAGTCCTCATCATGCACAAACTCATCCAATCTTTACTATTTAATGACTACAGTTAAACCTCGATAAAATAATGGTCGATAGAGTAATAATCTCGCTTAGATAATAATTTATTCCGGTCCCGACTTGAGTCAATGGACTACAATAATGTTATAAAAAGTAATAACCTCGTTAAATGAATACTTTTTCCAAGTCCCAAGGTTATTACTTTAAAAGGTTTAACTACACACAATTTTCTGCTAATTTCGATCATGCATTTCTAACTGCAGATGGTCACAGCTCTTGGAAAGCCTCCCTCTTCCAAACGTAAGCATTTCGCCCTATTCGTATTCCAGTTACTCATTCTGAAAATTTGTCCCATCTTCTAAATTTGAGTTTATGTACTGATGCAGATAAAATGGATATGCCCCACTGCTCCAACTCGCCCTGTTGCTATACTAGGTGGATTTACTTGCACGGCATGTAAGTGCGAATAACATCTCAAACTAATCAATCTCTCCCTCTTAAGACTTAAATGTAATCTGATTTTTGTGTGTAATAAGGGTTTGACATGGGAGAACTGTCTGAAGAAACATCAGATGATTTCCAAGGCTTGGATGCCTCAGCAGCACATATAGCTAACTTGCTATCGACCGAGCCTTCCGGAAGTAAGATGTTATGATACATATTTAGATTATCTAATTTGTATATTAGTTGGACATCTCTACATTATTTTTTGATCTTTTGGTTGGGCCTGCAGCACATTTATTTTGTTGTAGGAGGGGTATTTATATGTGAATACTTTGTTTAACGAGGTTATTACTTTATCGAATATTATTTTAGTCCATTGACCCAAGTCGAGACTGAAATAAATTATTATCTAAGTGATATCGAACATTATTTTATCGAAGTTTAACTGTAGTCCATTTGATCCTTAATGTTAAATTCACTCATTTCATCCATTTAGTGAAAGATCAAGATTTTTGGAGATGTTCATCACCTTATGCTATTAGTCCATTTGTAGTAAAACTTGGAGTTGGAGGCTTCAGCATGGGAGCTGCAACAGCCCTCCACTCTGCAATTTGCTTTGCTCGTGGGAAATACGAAAACGGACTCTCTTATAATCTCAACTTGAAGGCCGTTTTAGGCCTAAGCGGATGGCTACCCGGAGCAAGGTTTACCCAAAGCGCACTAAAACTCGTCCTTTACATAAGATTCTTGTTCTTTTTTTTTCTTGCAAGAATTTGATTTTTTTTTTATAAAATTGTTGATCAATCTCTCAAACTTATTCAAGTGAATACAAATATTACAACCTTGTATATAAAATTCTTGCTTTTTTTTTTCCTTGCAATAATTTGATTTTGTTGTTAAATTCTTGACTATTTTTGTCATGCAGAAGCATAAGCAGCAAGATTGATGGCTCAGAAGAAGCTTCGAGACGTGCTGAATCTCTTCCCATCCTTCTCTCTCACGGGCTTTGTATGTTAATGAAATCTTGAAATCAAGAAAAGGGTAAAAAAGGAAAAGACTATTAACTCCCTTGAATTTTTGCAACAGGTGATGAAGTTGTTCCGTACATACATGGTGAAAGATCCTACCAAGCTCTAAGCATGTCCGGTTTTCGGAATCTATCGTATAAAACATACGAAGGGTACCTAAAAAATTGCTCGTAAATCTTGACTATAATCAACGATGTGAAGGGCTTAGAAGTCATTAATTAACCTAAGTTGTTTTGTTCTTGATTTTGTAGGATCGGACACTATACGGTGCCTAGAGAGATGGATGATGTTTGCAAGTGGTTAGATACGGTGATGAGGATTTAGGGTTCATCGCTATAAAGTTGTAACTCGACTCGACTCAACTCAGCTCGACTTATCGAAGTAGAGAATAAAAAGTTTACTTCGCATTGCAGTTTTAAATTAGGTGTTTTTTGATTGAAGTCTACTTATGCAAGTGTGTGCTATTTTCTTAGCTTCGATTTAAGTGTTCCGTATTTTATAATTGCAAAAATTTCAAAAGTACAAAGCGGAATTTAAAAATAATACTCCCTCGGTCTCATAAAAAGTGTCAAAAAAAACAAAGAATGTGTGAATCAAAATTAACAACCCAAAAGTCAAACATTGTACACCACACACTACAAGTTTCTTAATCTCCGTACCTCATAGAACTTTCTTGCTTAAGAAAGTGCTTGTTTTGTTTGGTTTCGGTACGGTAATTTTGGTAAGTGGGTGGTTGTGTGTAGATGAGTGGTGATTGTGTATAAAGGTAGTTCCCACCAAGAAAAAGTGAGAGTTTATATAGTAACTATTTTCATTTTTAAGAAACAAGACAAGTTGGGTGGGACGAAAATGAATAAAAGATAAGTCGGGCGAGACGAAGGGAGTAAAAAAATTTGGACTTATATGATTGTAAAAAATTTACATCAAATATACTACTATCTTGAGTGAGTTTAGCGTATCGAAATCAAGAATTTGAGAAGCTGAATTAACAAGCATGAAAATAAGAGGAAAAATATAAACATATAATAATAATAATAATATTATAATAATAATAATAAT
This sequence comes from Lavandula angustifolia, assembly GCA_028984105.1. Taxonomy (NCBI): domain Eukaryota; kingdom Viridiplantae; phylum Streptophyta; class Magnoliopsida; order Lamiales; family Lamiaceae; genus Lavandula; species Lavandula angustifolia. The sequence continues at coordinate 6,836,242 of CM054821.1, read as the reverse complement.
TATAATAATAATAATAATAATCATCTGATGATCGTAACAAATCGCTTTCCAATAAAGTAACAGGCTTTCGGTAATAAGTAACACCGCTTTCGGTAGTGGAAGACGAATCGATTATTTATATGAAAAAGCAAAAGAATGTAAAATATTTCAATTGTATTTTAATAAACTAATATAAGTATTTACTCTCTTCACAATGAGCTGTAACGAGACAAGATAATATGAAAACTAGCAAATTTTTAAAATTTATTTACATTTGATGACTCGATATTTCAAGCAACTTCGTTACATTCATTAGTCATTACTTGAATTTTGTCATGCATGTATATATGTGTTCTGGTTATGGATCTGGATCAATTTCCCTAAATAACTTCAATAAGATTTAAAAAGATTATTTTATCATTTTCACCTTTACCTTTAAGTTTTATTTATTTTAAATATATAAGTATGCAGAATTTAATACAAAATTTATTATAGGCAATCCAAAAGTTAATTTTCAACATTTGATTTTCATTCCAATTAAACTTTTCATTTTTTAAATTAAAAATCATTAATTTTGAATTCTTAAACTAGTGAGCTTTAATTAATACAAAGTTTCATTTTTATTTTTTGAATAAATGTAATTTGATTTTATAATTTTATTATTAGTAACCTGATCATTTTTATTTATATAATTACATTAAATACATTTTTTTAGTAATTTGAAAAAGTAAAAAAAGTAAAAAAAGTAAAAAGTGTATATATTATAATTTTGATAGGAAACTAATTCTACCAAAAAAATTAAAAAATATAGCTTTAGTTTATCATTATATTATAAATAAGTAAAAGAAAGATTCCAATAGGAAGTATAATAAATATTTCCTTATTTTTATTTTAATTTGCTTATAAATAAAACAAATTTTTAATAAATTGAAAAAAATAAAAAAAATGAAAAGTGTATATAAATTATTTTGATAGGAAACTAATTTTTAAAAAAAAATAGCTTCAGTTTATAATTATTTAATAAATAAGTAAAGAAAAGTTCTACTAGAAGCCTTGTACATATTTTTATTTTTTAAATTTGCTTATAAAAAAAATTACAAAATAATAAAAATACACTTGTTGCAAAAAAATTCTAAAGAAAGTTATTATAGAATTGATATATTATGAAAAAAAGTTAAATTTGTAGAGTTGAAATATTTGTCGGCTTATATTCGGTTCAAATCTTCAAATTCGAGTCGAGCATGATTGAGCTTGAGCCCGAGCTATTCAGATAAAGCATGGTTTGTTAACAACCTAATGACATAAATGTCAAAGATTGTCTTATTATCATATGTTTAGTGTTCAGATTTTAGTGATATCTCTATTAGTATTCAAACAGGCAGTGGATTTAGAGAGGTCAAGAGGGTCGATCGACTCATCGGCCACCAGATTTTTTACATAGAAGGGTATACCATCATAATGTAACAATAATTAAAATGAGTAATATGTCTAGTTTAATGGTTAGTGCCTCTAATAATTCTTTTAAAGGTCTCAAGTTCAAATCCTTATTGAAACAATTTTTTCATTTCTTTTGATATTTTCAACTTATTATAATTTCCTCTATTCAATTTTTACAATTCGTAACATTTGCTTAAAGATTTTTATTCTATTTTTTTTAAACAATTTTTAACATTTCTTTTAATATTTTTTTCAATTACATTATATCTACATATTTTTTTTTTCATATTCATTGAATCATGCATAACTCTACATTTTCTCATAATAATATATGCATGAATATCCTTAAATATTCTATTTATGAAGAGTTATTTTTTCTCTTATATGTATCTTTAATCATAAAAAAAAAATTGCATAATTCTTAAAACCAAAATCTAGTAAAGATCTTAGAAATGTCCATAAATTAATTCATTTTTTTTACAGTGAAGGGGATTAACTACAGTAGTATTAGATACTGTCAAAATAATATTAGGATGAAATTAATGTGATTTTTTGATTCATTTAATTTTATTAATTAGATTAATGTTAATAAAAAGTAGGAGTATTAATTTTAATTAATGGATGTTTAACCCATATTAATTTACCTATCTAATTGAATTAACTTCTTAATATATTAAAATTAAAAGGGTAGCAAAATCTTTTCATGTTTGATTGAAATTATTTAGGGTAATTGATCCATTTAGCATCACCCTTTTGCTTAATTGTGTAGTAGCTTAAGCTTTTTCTATTATGTACGGAGCGGGAGAATTAGATTTGTCGGTGCCTTATATTGTGTTGCGCTTAGGGCCCTACTTCCACGGAAAATTCTATGCTAGACCCGGTCTACAACTAATGTTGTAGACCGGGTGGTCCAAAATCGGCCACGTCCCTCACCTCTCCCTCTCTCTCTTCACCTTCCAAGCGCACTATCTCTCTTCTTATTTATCAATGCTAAATCTATTTTGGATTTTATACATTCTTCATACTCATAATCGTGCTAAATCTTCAACAAGAATCAATTTTTCTCTTGTATCTTTAGAAGTAAATTAAAGAAAAGAAAAAAAAATTAAAAATACATACCTGCATAAGATTTAGTGGTGTGAAGCTTGAGGAAGAGAACAAGAATATACGAACATTAATCAATGATTTATGTCTCCCATTGATTTTTGCAATTCTTCACAGTGCTGAAAGAAAGAAAGGTGGAGGAGAACTTTTGGAGGGAAATGATGTTTGCTGGAGGAAAAAAGGGAGTAGGTGTACAAAAGGTGAAGAGAGAGAGGGAGAGGTGAGGGACGTGGCCGATTTTGGACCACTCGGTCTACAACATTAGTTGTAGACCGGGTCTAGCATAGAATTTTCCCTACTTCCACCCTATCATTCATTCATTTGTCTGCCTGCGTTTATTTATGTCCATACAAATAATCTACTCTTTATCACAACTTCAACTCTCAATTCATTCTAAGAAAGCACTGATTGCATTCCTTTCTCAAACTTGAAAAAAGGGAAGAAGATAATCGAGGTTAATTAGAGATGGCTGCAACAGCTTATGCATCTCTTGTTTCTTTGTTGAATACTTTGGATGCGATCCGCACTCATCCTCTCGTTTCCACTTTCTTCGACATCAACCAAAATAAATCTCTCTCCAAAAAGGTTGATTTCCTTGTTGATTTTGTGGAGAAATACTCGGATGCAGAAAGCGGAGAAGTTGAAGATTTGGTGCGTCGAATTGCAGATGCAGCTCATGAGGCCGAGGATATGATCGAAGTCTATGCAGCCGATCGAGTTCGGGGTTTGGGAGAAAGGCTGAGTTTGTTACCAGACCTGCAGATGGTTATAGAAGAGATGGAGTTGATTAACGAAGAAGTTAAAGAGGAAATTGAGAAAACTCTCAAAGAAAAAGTTGTCACCATGGATAAAGATGAAATCGTAAAAAGTCCGAGTTTCTTACAGAGTCGGACTCCGTCATCGTCGTCGTCTTCATCGTCAGCTCCTCCTGCAACTGACGAGGCTACCACCATGGTGGGATTTGAAGACTACGTGGATCAACTCTGGGATGACCTCATCGGACCTGATGATCGGAAAATCATCTCAATCACGGGCATGGGCGGTATTGGTAAGACTACTCTTGCGAGAAATCTGTATGAAAATTTGAATACCAAGTGTCATTTTAATGTTCGTGCATGGATCACTGTGTCTCAAGATAGTAGTGCAAGGAAAGTATTTTTGCAAGCACTTTCTTCCTTAGGTGGAGGCTCTATTGACGCGGATGCAGCTGATGATCAACAACTAAGTGGTGAATTGTATAAAACTTTATATAATCGGAGATATTTGATAGTATTCGATGATATATGGAGTGTGGAGATTTGGGATAAGATCAAGTTTTTCTTCCCGGAAAACAACAATGGAAGTCGAATTGTTGTAACAACTAGGGAATCAAAACTGGTTGGTTTCATTGGTTCCTCTTCACTTGCTCTGAAATTCCTTAGTGAAGAAAATAGTTGGAAGCTTTTTTGTGGGAATACATTCCCACATCAGGGTTTTCCACATGAATTAGAAAAGGCCGGGAAGAAGATTGTGAAGAAGTGTGGAGGACTTCCACTAGCAGTCAATGTGATTGGAGGTCTTCTACGAAAATCACCTAGAACGCAAGAATATTGGGATAAAATCGCAAGAGATAAAAGCTTGATTCTCAACTTAGGAGAGAACAAACCGTTGAGCATATTACATTTGAGTTACAAGTACTTGCCTGTTTATTTGAAGCCATGTTTTCTGTACTTGGGATTATATCCAGAAGACTCTTTTATTAGTACCAACGAACTTATCAAAATTTGGGTTGCTGAGGGGTTTATAAAATCAAGTAGAAGCCAATGTATGGAAGAAGCTGCAGAGAGTTATTTGCGTGACCTTAATGATAGGAATCTCCTTTTGTTTCAAAACGAGATACAATTTTCCATTCATGATTTGGTGAGAGATCTGTGCATAAAAATAGGTGAGAAAGAGAACTTTTATTGTGTCCAAAGGAGCATAGATGGGAATCATTACTTTATAACTGATCAAACAACAGCGAGATTTTATTATCTGGAATCTCATGTTTATGAGACCCCATCAATTCTTCGCCCACTAATAGTTCCTGCAGGGGAAATAGCCTCCCAGTTTAAAACTAGATTGTTGAGAGTGTTGTATTTTGATGTTGAGAGCCCATATTATGATGTTCGTCAAGAAGTTAACATGCACTTCTTATGTAATTATCGTGTAGTTGATAAAGATGATTACTTGATTCCTTCATTGTTATCAAGATTTTGGTGTCTGCAAACTTTAATTGGTTCAATAAGCGATGAAGTTGTTGTGGGGGTTGAGATTTGGAAGATGCCACAACTTAAGCATATTAGGATTCCGAGAATTTGTGTTCCTAATCCTCCTCCCACAAGTGATGATGAAGTCTCTGTCTTACAAAATTTACAGACACTTAGGGAAGTAGAAAACCCCATTTTAACCGAGGAGGTGTGCAAAAGAATCCCCAACATCAAGGAATTGAGTATTAGTTACACGTTCCGTCCGCAAAGCGAGGCATGGCCGTGTTACCATCTGCAAAACCTTGGCAAACTTGAATGTCTAGTATACAATTGCAACGTACCAGAGTACTATGCAGGTGATTTGTTGCATAACATCAAATTTCCGATTTCCCTCAAGGAGTTGAATTTAAATGGATGCAGGATGGAGTGGAGTTATATGGCAGTGATTGCTTCCTTGCCTCATCTTCAACGACTGTTCATTCGTAATGATGCAGTTGCAACAAGCGAGTGGATTTTTGTTGATGAGAAGTTTGTTAGCTTGAAAGTGCTGAGTTTTATGGATTGTCATCGTGTGACAAAGTGGATCGCACAGAGCTCGAATTTTCCGGTGTTGGAGCGGCTTACCATTTATCATATTCCACAACTCTATGAGATCCTTTCAGGCATCGGAGAAATACCTACACTCCGAAATATTTTTCTGTATGATTGCAGCGAATCAGCTTACATTTCAGCAGTTGAGATACTACAAGAACAACAGAGGTTTGAAAATCTGGGCAGTATGATCAGTTTTTCATTTCTACTTTATTTATGTCTTGTTCAACTGTGAATGAATGGTTGATGATGCAGGAAATCAAAAACTGCTAATATGGATATGGGAGGTAGCGTTGTCCTCTGGGTGGCATCTATTTACAAAACAAAAATCCATCTTTACCCATCAAGAGGTTGGCTGCAATAATTCCACTTCTGTATAAATATATTTCTTTATATGCATATTTCATGCTCATCATGATATATATTCTTCTCTTTCTTGGTGATTTTTTTCAATCTTATGGAAAAGATGAAGGATAAAGTGTGGCTCTGAAATTAGATAACCAGATAACCATTTTGCAGTGAATTTGGAATGTTTGACGCAACAAGTAAACTTATTATACATGGCGACACAATAACACAGACTACACAGATATATCCTTATCCGTTCTCGATTATGAGGTCATACTTGTTATACTTCGGATTTACACCATTCTTCTATAGTTGGTGTTTCCACTCCGATGTTTTTCATATCATACATATTTGCTGCAGAACAAGAGCATAAATTAGTAGTATGTGAGGAAGCCAATTAATGTTAACTGAAAACTATATATGTGATGCCTTGAAACAACTGAATATTTGTATTTATGGTCATGTGACAAAATGGATTGCACGAAGCTCCAATTTCCCAGCGTTGGAGAAGCTTCATATTTGGGATTTTTCCATACTTGATGAGATCCCTTTAGGTATTGGAGAATACCGATGCTCCAAGAAATTCATTTGTCCCAGTGCAGCAAACCAACCAACATTTCAGCGGTTGAGATACTACACGAACAAGAGAGGTTTGAAAATCTCGGCCTTCAAGTTGATATATGGGTTGGTGAAGAGGAAGCAGAACTGTGTTCAATAAGTCCAGCAGGGCATGCAGACTTGGCAGTAGTAGAAAGACATGTTTCATTTCGTTGTGTGCTTAATGCCCTAACTGTATTTCATCTAATTTCAGGAAATATAATTGATTACGTTCGTTTTTGGAAATATAGTAAAAAGAGTTTTTGGAAACAAATGACAACAATCAAAATGCTAATTAACTATGCCCAAGTTGTTTTAATATCACTAGATGAGCATCTTCATTCAATAGAAACACGAAGAAAACCATGTTTCTTGATCATGTGAAGATCATTGAAAGAAGCCAAACTGCTTATTCTTCGGATTTACGCCATTCTTGTAGGATTGGTGTTGCTACTCCAACATTTAGCCATATCATGCATATCTGCTGCAAAACAAGAGCAGTAATATCAATCAGCTAACTAAGATTCTAACAAATAGTCAAGTATGATTTGTAAGCTATTACATACCCATGTGTACATCGGGCGTGGCAGCAACAGTCGCATTAGAAATAACCGTAACTTTATGATAATTGTACGCAACAGCATCAAAACGCAGTCTGCCTAATACAATTTGGAGTTTGAAGACCTAAATTGAAAAACCAACATATTAAAAGTTTATAACACATACTAAATCATAAAAGGCAGAAGAAACCAAATGCATTACCGGTGATGACTAAATTCTCAATTCCAGCACCCTGAAGATACGAATGAAGATGCGTGTTGAAAAACGCGCTAAACCTTGTCTTCACAAGCTTATAGTCACCATCTTTTATGACTACTCCATCAACTAATTCTGCACCCGTGCTACCCTTTGAAGCCGGTTTTAGTTTATCAGCAGCATATAAATGCCTTCGCAACAACTCAATATCTCCCCCGAAAGGATCGTGCTCACGCAAAACCTATAACCATTTTATCATACTTCCAACATTATATGATCTTTCTGGACCTCAAAATCCCAAATGCAACAAAATTTTCAACAAATGGTGTTGATGTTATGCATGCATTTGCACATACAGGTGTGTGATTGTGAGTCATTCATTTGCATACGTAGACGTGGATGTATCATATGTATGTTACCTTCCGCAAACTAAGGAGAAAATAGATTTTTTTTTTTTTCAACTTAGTAACTCATTCTTTAAGCTGAATAGATAACAATTAACAACCTTAGTAACTCATTCTATAATTTTTTTTAACAAACTTAAAAAGATCAGAAATTTTAAAGGCTCATTGAAAGATACTAAAAGTTTACATAAAATATACTTCGATCTTGGGTAATTTATATTCATTTCCATAGCGAAGGTATCTAAATTTGGAATTTGAGCAGTTAAATCAACAAGAAAGAAAACAAAAAAGGTACCCAAATAATGGGGATATCACGGCATCGAGCTACTTCAACCGCCTGAACAACATTAGGAACAAAAATAAAATCTATCTACAAAGAAATTCAAAAAGAAAGTGTGAATTTTATAGAAACGCAAATTATGGACGGAGAAGAGAAAATCAGAAGAAGTTGCATTTCATGAAACTATATACCTGCATATCGATAACAAGAAGGCAATGTTCTTCCACTTCAACTCAACTTCACCCATTTCTACAACTATTAAGTCTTGATGTTTTTGCCACCAGTATTTTGTATATCATCTTTGATAGCTAACTATAACTATACATATAAATTTATATTTATATAAAAAAAACTTGCATGTGCACTGTTCACTATGGTCATTGTCAATGGACAAACCATCTTCTTTTCTTTTCTGTTTTCTTGTTGCTTCCATTTTTCTATTTTCTGTTTTATTCTTTTTATTTTCCTTTTTTACTCCTTTTATTCTGACCAAACATCACTATTTATGCCTTCCCCCGTTTTTACACGACCTTCTTGCTCTGCCTTCACACACAGCCTCGTTGAACCATATATTTTTCTGCTTTTGAAATTGACATGCTCCCACAATTAGATAACACTCCGAAAATTAGATATGTTATCTAATTGTCGGAACATGTCAATTTCAAACTTATTGTCACACACACACACACACACAGAGGGAGAGACCAAATAGACATTTGTATTGCTAGGGAAAAAAAAGCTTTAGTCTTCTATAAAACAGTGCAAGATTCCAACTTTCACGTTACATGTATTCATAAAGTGAAATACGTAAAGATAACAGAAGATTTTTTTGGTGTACCTTGCTAGCCAGCAGCCAAACGGCTTATTTTTCGGATAAACTCCATTCTTCAAGAGTTGGTGTTGCCACTCCGATGTTTGCCATGTCATACATATTTGCTGGTAAAGAAGAGCATAATAATGAGCAAACCTAACTAAGCATCTTTCAAAGAACCCAATAAACTACACAAACAAATAGTCAAGTATGTTTTCTAAGCTATTACCAATGTGTACATCGGGTGTAGCAGCAGCAGTCGCATCAGAAATAAACGTAACTTTATGATAATCCAACGCTACAGCATCAAACACAGTCTGCCTGATACAATTTGGAGTTTGAACACCTTAAAATAAAAAAAAACAAAAAAAAACAACGCATGTCTATATCAAACATACACAATCATAAAGGTAGAACTCAGAAGAACCCAAAAATATATTACCACTGAAAACAAGATGATTAATTCCAGCACCCCGAAGATACGAATGAAGATGCGTGCTGAAAAACGCGCTAAGCCTCGTCTTGACCAGCTTATAATCAACATTTTTGATGACTAGCCCATCAACAAATTCCACACCCGTGCTCCCCTTTGAAGTTGGTTTTGGTCCATCAGCACCATACAAATGCCTATGGAACAGTTCAACATCTCTCCCCAACGGATCGTGCTCGCGCACAACCTATAACCATTCATCACACTTCCAACCTTATAATCCCTCTCCAACTAAAAATCCCAAGTGCAACAAGTTTTTCACTTTCCACACAATTTAAGTGTTTATACATCCATTTACGATATGTCGATATCTATCATTCTTTTGCAGATGTACACATGAATATATCATACACTCCCTCTGTCCCACTTGACTTTTTTTTTTGTGTGTGACCCATTCATCTACACATACCCAATCACTTATTTTAATCTCAGTGCCGGAAAGCCCATTGAAAGATACTAAGCTTTACATCAAATATATAATTCAATCTTGAGTAAGTGTAATCATTTCAACATCAAGCGTATCCAAATTTGCAATAAAAAAATCAAGAACTCGAGCAGTTAAATTAACAAAGCAAAAGGTACCCAAATAACATTAGGGATTTGACGGCATCGAGCTACTTCAACCGCCTTGATAACATTAGGAACAATACAAGTTATAACGGGGAACTGGGAAGAGAAGAGGAGTTAAATTAAAGAAATATTATACCTGCATATCAATAACAAGAAGGGCAGTGTTGTTCCACTTCAACTCAGCTTTACCCATTTCTGCAACCACTGTTTTTTCTGCACTTTTTAACTATTATCGCTAATACACCTGAAGTTGGAGATGATGAGTTTTGAATTTGATTGCAGGGCAGGGCCGGGCCATTTGAATATGTGATTATTGAGATGGGTCAGGATTATATGGGCCTTGAATTTTGATCCATTAATCGATAATATTTCGAATTTGAGATAACAAAATTACATCACAAATTATTGACAGAATAAAATTTAAAATTAAATAAGGAAAATGACATGAACTGCTTTATAAAATATTTCAATTATATTTTAATAAACTAATATAAGTATTTACTCTGGTTATGTGTTCTGGTTATGGTTAGTCTGATGTACCATCTAATTTGCCATGCTTAATTAAGAAATTGCTTAACCTTTTCTATTGTATTGCGTTTTTTTATACTTGTTTAGGGTCCTTCAGTTGTTTGCCTGCGTTTCTTTATGTCCATACAAATATTCTACTCTTTATCACAACTTCAGCTCTCAATTCATTCTAAGAAAGCACTCATTGCATTTCTTTCTCAAACTTGAAAAAAGTGAAGAAGATAATCGAGGTTAATTAGAGATGGCTGCAACAGCTTATGCATCTCCTGTTTCTTTGTTGAATACTTTGGATGCGATCCACACTCACCTCTCGTTTCCACTTTCTTCGACATCAACCAAAATAAATCTCTCTCCGAAAAGGTTGATTTCCTTGTTGATTTTGTGGAGAAATACTCGGATGCAGAAAGCGGAGAAGTAGAAGATTTGGTGCGTCGACTTGCAGATGCAGCTCATGAGGCCGAGGATATGATCGAAGTCTATGCCGCAGATCGAGTTCGTGGTTTGGGAGGAAGGCTGAGTTTGTTACCAGATCTGCAGATGGTTATAGAAGAGATGGAGTTGATTAAAGAAGAAGTCGTCAAGGTTAAAGAGGAAATTGAGAAAAATCTCAAAGAAAAAGTTGTCACCAAGGATAAAGATGATATCGGGAAAAGTCTGAGTTTCTTACAAAGTCGGCCTCCGTCGTCGTCGTCGTCTTCATCAGCAGCAACTCCTGCAACTGATGAGGCTACCACCATGGTGGGATTTGAAGACTACGTGGATCAACTCTGGGATGATCTCATCGGACATGATGATCGGAAAATCATCTCAATCACGGGCATGGGCGGTATTGGTAAGACTACTCTTGCAAGAAATCTGTATGAAAATTTGAATACCAAGTGTCATTTTAATGTTCTGTATGAAAATTTGAATACCAAGTGTCATTTTAATGTTCGTGTCTGGGTTACTGTGTCTCAAGATTGTAGTGCAAGGAAAGTATTTTTGCAAGCACTTTCTTCCTTAGGTGGAGGCTCTATAGACGCGGATACAGCTGATGATCAACAACTAAGTGGTGAATTGTATACAACTTTATATAATTGGAGATATTTGATAGTATTTGATGATGTATGGAGTGTGGAGATTTGGAATAAGATCAAGTTTTTCTTCCCGGAAAACAACAATGGAAGTCGAATTGTTGTAACAACTAGGGAATCAAAACTGGTCGGTTTCATTGGTTCCTCTACACTTGCTCTGAAATTCCTTAGTGAAGAAAATAGTTGGAAGCTTTTTTGTGAGAATACATTCCCACATCAGGGTTTTCCTCCTGAATTAGAAGAGGCCGGGAAGAAGATTGTGAAGAAGTGCGGAGGACTTCCACTAGCAATCAATGTGATCGGAGGTCTTCTACGAAAATCACCTAGAACGCAAGAATATTGGGATAAAATCGCAAGAGATAAAAACTTGATTCTCAATTTAGGAGAGAACAAATCGTTGAACATATTACATTTGAGCTACAAGTACTTGCCAGTATATTTGAAGCCATGTTTTCTGTACTTGGGATTATATCCAGAAGACTCTCTTATTAATACCAACGAACTTATCAAAATTTGGGTTGCTGAGGGGTTTATAAAATCAAGTAGAAGCCAATGTTTGGAAGGAGCTGCAGAGAGTTATTTGCGTGACCTTATTGATAGGAATCTCCTTTTGTTTCGAAACGAGGAAGAATTTTCTATTCATGATTTGGTGAGAGATCTGTGCATAAAGATAGGTGAAAAAGAGAACTTTTATTGTGTCCAAAGGAGCATAGATGGGAATCATCACTTTATAACTGATCAAACAACATCAAGATTTTATCCTCAGGAATCTCATGTTTATGAGACCCCATCAATTCTTCACCCTCTAATAGTTCCTGCAGGGGAAATAGCCACCCTCTTTAAAACTAGATTGTTGAGAGTGTTGTATTTTGGTAGTGGGAGCCCATATTATGGTGTTCGTCAAGAAGTTAACATGCGCTTTTTTTGTAGATTTTTTCATAAAGTTGCTTTAGATGATTACTTTATTCCTTCATTGTTACCCAGATTTTGGTGTCTGCAAACTTTAATTGCTTCACCAAGCAATGAATTTGTGCGGGCTGAGATTTGGAAGATGCCACAACTTAGGCATATCAGCATTCCGAGAATTTGTCTTTCTAATCCTCCTCCCACAAGTGATGATGAAGTCTGTGTCTTACAAAATTTACAGACACTTAGGACTGTAGAAAACCTCATTTTAACCGAGGAGTTGTGCAAGAGAATCCCCAACATCAAGGAACTGAGAATTAGATACATGTTCCGTCCGCAAAGCGAGGCATGGCCGTGTTACCATCTAGAAAACCTTGGCAAACTTGAATCTCTAGAATACAAGTGCAACATACCAAAGTACTATGCAGGTGATTTGTTGCATAACATCAAATTTCCGATTTCCCTCAAGAAGTTGATATTAGATGGATGCAGGATGGAGTGGAGTAATATGGCAGTGATTGCTTCCTTGCCTCATCTTCAAAAACTGTCCATTCGTAAAGATGCAGTTGCCGCAACCGATTGGATTTTTGTTGATGAGAAATTTGTTAGCTTGAATGAGCTGAGTTTTGGATTTTGTCCTCATGTGACAAAGTGGATCGCACAGAGCTCGAATTTTCCGGTGCTGGAGCGGCTTATCATTTTGCGTTTTCCACAACTCGATGAGATCCCTTCAGGCATCGGAGAAATACCTACTCTCGAATTAATTTATCTGTATGATTGCAGCGAATCAGCTTGCATTTCAGCAGTTGAGATGCTACAAGAACAACAGAGGTTTGAAAATCTGGGCCTTCGAGTTGAAATCTATACTTCTAAAGGAAAATTACTGAGGGAGAAGATCCAAGAGTTGGGCTTCACATGCCAAAATCTCGTGATTAACGATGAGCCTTATCTTATCAGCCCCAGATAAGAGTATGATCAGTTTTTCATTTCTACTTTATTTATGTCTTGTTAAACTGCGAATGAATGGTTGATGACACAGGAAATCAAAATCTGCTATTATGGATATGGAAGGTGGCGCTGGCTTCTGGTTGGCATATATTTTCAAAACAGAAATCCATCTTTACCCATCAAGAGGTTGGCTGCAATAATTCCACTTCTGTATAAAGATATTTCTATACATGCGTATTTCATGCTCATCATGATATATATTCTTCTCTTTCTTGGTGATTTTAAAATCTTCTGGAAAAGATGAAGGATAAAGTGTGGCTCTCAAATTAGATAACCAGATAACCATTTTGTTCTGAATTTGGAATGTTTGACGTAACAAGTAAAGTTATATACATAAGGAGACAATAACACAATAACAATCTATTAATGTAGTATTACTATAAAAATAAGATGACGTTACCAGCGCCTACGCACATTTATTTCATCATGAATTGTTGACCAAGTCATCATCTCCGGTTCAAAAACTAAAAAGTGTTTGGAACAGCTGGAGCTTATTGATAAATACTTAAAGTTGTTTTAAGTGATTGATTTGATAATCTTTAGGTGTTTGAATATAAGTGTTAAAATTAGAGAAAATAGTATTTGTAAATGATGCTGACAACAATAGTTTATTTATATTTTTTAAATAAAATGTCTATCTTGCCCCTAATGTAATCATATTTATATTTTATAATTTCGATCTCAATATTATAAAATATTAAATTAGTTTATATATATTATATGTAAATTTATATTATATCAAATTATTATAAATTTACAAATATGATATTTTTGGTTGTTGAAGAAGAAAATTTTACGGGAAGAAGAAATTTGGAATCAAATATATTTTTGGGTAAAATTATTTTTGGAATTAAACAAATTTATTAAGGATAAATTTGTCTAAAAAAAGTTCACATGCCATAAGCGGTAAGTTGTTGAAGCGGTAAGCAGAAGCTGTTGAAGCTGTTAATTAGCAGCTTATGTAGCCTCATCCATTCTCGATTATGAGGTCATTCTTGTTATTCTTCGGATTTACACCATTCTTCTGTAGTTGGTGTTTCCACTCCGATGCTCTTCATATCATAAATATTTCTAAATACATGCTCTGCTTCATATAACCAAAAAGTCAATTACACAAATAAAAAGTTTAGTATGGTTTTCGAGCTATTACCAATGTGTACATCGGGTATAGCAGCAACAGTCGCTACATGAAATTTATTTATCGAGTCCCGTCCACTGAACTTCTACATGAAATTTCAAAAACAAATGACAACAATCAAAATGCTAATTAACTATGCCCAAGTGGTTTTAATATCATTAGATGATGTAGCATCTTTATTCAATAAAAACACGAATAAAAACAATAGTTCTTGATCATATGAAGATCAATGACAGACGCCAAACTGCACGCTTATTCTTCACATTTACGCCATTCTTCTAGAGTTGGTGTTGCTACTCCCACATTAGCCATATCATGCATATTTGCTGCAAAGCAAGAGCAGAAATATCAATCAGCTAACTAACTAAGATTCTAACAAATAGTCAAGTACGGTTTGTAAGCTATTACGTACCCATGTGTACATCGGGCGTGGCAGCAGCAGTCGCATCAGAAATAACCGTAACTTTATGATAATCGTACGCAACAGCATCAAATGCAGTCTGCCTAATACAATTTGGAGTTTGAACGCCTAAATTGAAAAACCAACATATTAAAAGTTTATAACACATACTAAATCATAAAAAGCAGAAGAAACCAAATGCATTACCGGTGATGACTAAATTCTCAATTCCAGCACCCTGAAGATACGAATGAAGATGCGTGTTGAAAACGCGCTAAACCTCGTCTTCACAAGCTTATAGTCACCATTTTTTATGACTAATCCATCAACTAGTTCTGCACCCGTGCTACCCTTTGAAGCCGGTTTTAGTTTATCAGCAGCATACAAATGCCTTCGCAACAACTCAACATCTCTCCCGAAAGGATCGTGCTCACGCACAACCTATAACCATTTTATCACACTTCCAATATTATATGATCTTTCTTGACCTCAAAATCCCAAATGCAACAAAATTTTCAACTTAAAAAGATCAGAAATTTAAAAGGTTCATTGAAAGATACTAAAATTTTACAAAACGTGCTGATGTTATGCATGCATTTGCAATCTTGGGTAATTTATATTCATTTCCATAGCGAAGGTATCTAAATTTGCAATTTGAGCAGTTAAATCAACAAGAAAGAAAACAAAAAAGGGTACCCAAATAATGGGGATTTCACGGCATCGAGCTACTTCAACCGCCTGAACAACATTAGGAACAATAGCTGCGCCGCCTTTCACATGCACCGGACCAAAAATAAAATCTTTCTACAAAGAAATTCAAAAAGAAAGTGTGAATTTTATAGAAACACAAATTATGGCCGGAGAAGAGAAAATCAGAAGAAGTTGCATCTCATGAAACTATATACCTGCATATCGATAACAAGAAGGGCAGTGTTCTTCCACTTCAACTCAACTTCACCCATTTCTACAACTATTAAGTCTTGATGTTTTTGCCACCAATATTTTGTATATCATCTTTGATAGCTAACTATAACTATATATATATATATATATATATATATATATATATATTTATATTTATATAAAAAAACCTATATAAAAAAACCTGCATGTGCACTGTTCACTATGGTCATTGTCAATGAACAAACCATCTTCTTTTCTTTTCTGTTTTCTTGATGATTCCTTTTTTCTATTTTCTGTTTTATTGTCTTTATTTTCCTTTTTTACTCCTTTTATTCCGACAAAACATCGATATTAATGCTTTCCCCCGTTTTTACACGACCTTCTTGTTCTGCCTTTACACGCAACCTCGCTGAACCATATATTTTTCTGCTTTTGAAATTGACATGTTCCGACAATTAGATTTTATCTAATTGTCGGAACATGTCAATTTCAAACTTATTGTCACACACACATGCATGGGCGGAGGGAGGGGTTAGCTTACCTGGGCTCAAGCCCAGTGCACATTATCTCGAGAGCCCATATATTTTTAGGCTCAAGTATAATATAGACACAACTATTTTTACTCCAGCCCACCCCAACAAAATTTATTATGTAAAAAATGAGCCCACATGTTTCTCCAGCCCACCCAAATAAAAAATGACTTGAAAGGCTGATAGGAAAAAGAAAGGTTGACCTGCACGTGTTTTCTACACTCCAAATCCGTGTCCCACTCAATCCCCTTCTCATTGGCTCGCACTTTCGTGAAAAGTTCACTAATAAACCCAAAACTCATAAAGCTTAAAGAAGAATAAAAGTTCGTCCATTTCCGACAGACTTTAATCCCAAAGTCTTGACAACTCTGCTTTCATGGGCTCGACCATCTTTATTTCTTGGGATTTTAGCCTTAGATTCTGCTGAAAAATCGATTTGATTTGGAGGTAAAGGGCTTTTGGTTAGATATCATTTTAGATTCATTATTTTATCATTTGTATATATTATAAATACTTTTGACTTCCTTATACTCATTGTTATATTATTTTTTCTTTAAAAATTTTTCCGGGGGCTCTGCCCCCGAACCTCCGGTAAATCTCGCCCCCCATCTATAAATCCTGGTTCCGCCCCTAAACCCACCCCACTATGATTTTCTGGCTCCGCCCCTGCACACACGCACACAGAGGGAGAGACCAAATAGAAATTTGTATTGCTAGGGAAAAAAAGCTTTAGTCTTCTATAAAACAGTGAAAAGATTCCAACTTCCACGTTACATGTATTCGTGAAGTGAAATACGTAAAGATAACAGAAGATTTTCCTGGTGTACCTTGCTACCCAGCAGCCAAACGGCTTATTCTTCGGATAAACTCCATTCTTCAAGAGAGGAGTTAAATTAAAGAAATATTATACCTGCATAACAATAACAAGAAGGGCAGTGTTGTTCCACTTCAACTCAGCTTCACCCATTTCTGCAACCACTGTTTTCTCCCCACTTTTTTAACTATTTTCGCTAATACACCTGAAGTTGGAGATGTGAGTTTTGAATTTGATTGATGGGCTGGGCCGGGCCTTTTGAATATGTGATTATTGAGATGGGTCAGGATTATATGGGCCTTGAATTTTGATCCATTAATCGATAATATTTCGAATTTGAGATAACAAAATTACATCACAAATTATTGATAGAATAAAATATAAAATTAAATAAGAAAAATGACATGAACAGCTTTTTAAAAGACGAACCATGTTATAAACTATATGGAATGAGAGAATAATAGAGAAGACGGAAAATAGATGTGTATTATTATGAGGGTGGAGACCTCTATTTATAGAGTACAAGATGGGCTCATGGGCTTTTAGGGTTTACATGGTCATCACAATATATGGTAAGTATATATATAAAATATATTTACAACACTCCCCCTTGATTGACCTTCCCTAAAAGAAACTGCTGCCTCATTAAAACCTTGCCAGAAAAACCCATTGGGATAAAAACTGGTCGAAGGAAAAAGACTACAGCTGCTCCACCTCAATATAGTCATTCTTGTCCTTGAGTCGGCGCATATCGATCTCATGTACCAATTTCTTGAATGTTGATGTTGGTAATGCCTTTGTAAAAGAATCCGCTAGGTTGTCACTTGAGCGAATTTGTTGGATGTTGATGCCGCCACTCCTTTGGAGATCATGTATTCCATTGTCTCTTTTATGAATCAATCTCAATGATTCATTTACTCGTGTGTTGCATTGGATGCCTCGTTAAAAACCTTAACTAAGAAAACCCTTTAGGAAAAAACTTAGAAAGGAAAAAAGAGTGCAACCATTTGACCTTCAGGGTCTTTGACCTTTAGGAGTCAGTCTAATCTTCAGGATTATTTACAATTTGTTACTCCCTCTCAAGATAACAATCTTCAAGGTTATCTTTAAGGTCTACACTAATATGTGCAACACACATTTAATTATCATCAAAGATAATAACATGTTTGTCTCGAAGATAACAAATGATGGTCAATCCATTTTAAATTTTTCAATTGCACATAAGTAAGGAACTTCTGGTCCTCATTTTTGTTATCTTCTATAGGTCTAAATGAGTCTACATCCACTTCAAGTGATTGAAGCAACCATTAGGTAGCTATGTGGGTGCAATAAAATAAAATCTCTTTAAAGACCTTCAGGTAGGTCGACTAGCATAACTCCATTAGGGAGATGCTCGATCTGCAGGTCGAAACAATTATTAGTTCAACCCAAGTATTTAGATTCGAACTCCGTCTTTAGGCATGAGTTGATTTCATCAAGTACTTTTGTACATAATAATTCACATATCCTCTTCAGGAAAAATTTTGGAGTGATATGTTCTAATTTTGTATTCCGCGGACTTCTTATCTCTTAGCACCAATAAATCTCTCACGCTTCTGGCGCTGATGAGAATCAATTGATTTATAATTTCTATGAAGAACATCAGTTCGTTCATGGTGCATATACAACAAGTATATGAGATTTTAGTCACTCCTTTTGCACTAAATAACTTGATGAACTTCTGGTTCATAGTGCGTGAATCTAATAATTAATCCAACGAGATATTGCGGCATTCTATCATTTATGTTTTATATCTCCCCCTAATGCCGACAAGCATGTGAGTTGGATTATCAATGACTAAAATAATTCATAATCATAATTACTTGTTCTATGTAAGTCATTTTGACGGAGTATACATATAAGTATTATGTTCTTGAGGAGTTTCAATCAAACTCAAGTCATCATTTATGTACCCTTCTGTCAAGGAATTCTCGTCGTTATGATTATATCATATACGGCTGTACTATTTCAGCCCATACAATGACTTTTACAGTCTGATTGAAAATATCTTTTTGACTTACATGCTTTGAGCAAGTTAAATCCTTCAGGGATCTTTATATATATGTCACTATTTAGTGAATCATATTGATAAATATTTACTACATCCATAAGGCGCATAGCAAGCCTTTTGTGACATAAGTAGATTAATCAAATATAATGGCGTCTAATAAGGGAGAGTACATATTTAATTCCCTGTCTTTGAGAGAAACATTGTATTACGAGTATTGCCTTAGATCTCGCAATTTTTCATTTCTGTTTGTAACAAAGACACATTTGTATCCTTCGGGGATATACTTTCCGGATTTTGGAACAACAGGTCCAAATATTTCCGGCTTTCTAGGGAATATTAATTCACCTTATATGACTTCGTTCCTCTTTGGCCAATTATTTCAATCTTGACAATCTCTTATAGATCGTCGTTGAGGATCCTCTTTCATCATTTCAAGAGTCATATTAAAAGGCGAAAATACTATCGTGCGTCCACGACGATATTTGATCTCTCCAATATTTTGAGATCTCTATTTTCAGACGCTTGTAGTTCTTCAGGAACTTCATTTGATTGATTAATCATTATGGTCATTGTTTGGTTCATATTTTGTGCTCCTTTTCTTAGACACAAAATTTCTTTTAGAACCAATTGGTCGACCATATTTTTGACGAATTTTTAATGCATTTCTTTGTCATTTATACTTGTCCTTCAGGGGACATGAAATCTTACGGGGTATTTACTGACAAATGTATAGTATTGTCACTTCTTTTATATACAAAAGCATCAAGAAGTTGGTTTGCAATCTTTTGCAAGTGAATCTTTCAACTTCTTATTCACATTGATTACTTCGGGAATCCAAATGTGGCTAGTTTGTTCTTATGCTTTTTGTTGGATGTAGATATCACATTGATTACTTCAGGAATCCAAATGTGACATATGTTCCATCTAATGATGGGAACGTTATTTCATCATAATAACAATTTTAATGTGAGATGCATTTTTATACGGACAAATACCATTTTGAGTATGGATATTAGCAACTAATTACTCGATCTCAATTCCAAAGCCATATGATATAAATCCTCTTCAGGAGGAATTGGAGTTTAATAAACTCACTCGCTTTATCAAGACAAATCTTCTTGATGGAATTGAGCTCTTTATTTTTGAAATTGTAGTTTTACCAAGTGCTACATTTCTTATAGAAATCGAGCATTCATGGAAATTAAGAGATTCTTCAGGATCTCTCTGCAACGCCCATATGAATTTTCAATTATCTTGCCCATGATAGTTGCTCGTGAATGTCCAAACCTCTCATGTCAAAGCATATAGCTCTTTTGAACTTCAGGTTCATGACATATTTTGTCTCACTTATTTTTATGAATGTGTAGTACATTCAAGGTGGTAGTGTGATAACTTTTCTTTTGTTAGCTTCTGGCTAAATACAAAAGAATCACTACCTTTATATATTATTTCAGTATGGTATCCATTTAATCCATTATATATGTTGTTAACGTCTGTCGTCAAGATCAAACAATCTTATTTTAAAATTAAAAACCAATGCAATCGATCAACATATTCAAACATGAAAGAACAATATGGACAAACAAAACCGTGAATCGTGAAAAATAAACAATTGATATTCATCCATTTAACAATCAAGAAGGTTGAGAATTAAATGACGCATGTACCTCAGTTGGTTAGAGAAGCCTCGTGCTGATAACGTGTTATAAACTATATGGAATGAGAGAATAATAGAGAAGACGGAAAATAGATGTGTATTATTATGAGGGTGGAGACCTCTATTTATAGAGTACAAGATGGGCTCATGGGCTTTTAGGGTTTACATGGTCATCACAATATATGGTAAGTATATATATAAAATATATTTACAACAAACCAGATAATCTCGTCTGATTTTTTGTTTAATTTATAAATGATGATAATAATAATAATATAATCTAATTGAAAAAAGAAAATTAGATCATTTTTGTGATCAATTTGCAATTGAAAAAATTTCATCTTCAAATAAATTTTAAAAAGTTTGGAAAAATAATAAGACTCGATATAAAAAGAGAAAAAATTTCTAAAAAGAAATATGACGAAAAAAGGAAGAAGAAGTATAATAGAGCCCAAAATAAATAGAAAAAATTGCAGAAAGTAGTCTGTAAAAAATGTGAAAAATATGAAACTAATAAGCTGGTGGAATAATTATTTATCACAAACAGATAAAGATAATATTTTTGATACAATAAAAGTTGAAAATAATAATAATAATAATAATAATAATAATAAAAAGTAGTGGAAGACGAATCGATTATTTATATGAAAAAGGTCATAAAGTAACACCGCTTTCGGTAGTGGAAGACGAATCGATTACTTAAATGAAAAAGCAGTTGTAGCAAAAAGGAAAGCATTAAATTAGATTCCACCATTACGAGTATAATTTAATCTCTTCACAATGAGCTGTAACGAGACAAGATAATTTGAAAACTAGCAAATTTTTAAAATTTATTTAAATTTGATAACTCGATACTTCAAGCCACTTCGTTACATTCAAGCCACTTCGTTACATTCATAACTTGAATTTTGTCATGCATGTATATACAGTTAAACCTCGATAAAGTAATAATTTTGGAATTAAGAAAAAACATTCATTTAACGAGGCTATTATTTTATCGAACATTATTTTAGTATATTGGCATGCTTAATTAATTAAGAAATTTTGCTTGCGTTTTTTTATGCCCATCACTCATTCATTTGTCTGCCTGCGTTTATTTATGTCCATACAAATATTCCACTCTTTATCACAACTTCAACTCTCAATTCATTCTAAGAACGCCTCATTGCATTCCTTTCTCAAACTTGAAAAAAGGGAAGAAGATAATCGAGGTTTATTAGAGATGGCTGCAACAGCTTATGCATCTCTTGTTTCTCTGCTCAATACTTTGGATGCGATCCGCACTCATCCTCTGGTTTCCACTTTCTTCGACATCAACCAAAATAAATCTCTCTCCGAAAAGGTTGATTTCCTTGTTGATTTTGTGGAGAAATACTCGGATGCAGAAAGCGGACAAGTAGAAGATTTGGTGCGTCGAATTGCAGATGCAGCTCATGAGGCCGAGGATATGATCGAAGTCTATGCAGCCGATCGAGTTCGTGGTTTGGGAGAAAGGCTGAGTTTATTACCCGACCTGCAGATGGTTATAGAAGAGATGGAGTTGATTAAAGAAGAAGTCATCAAGGTTAAAGAGGAAATTGAGAAAAATCTCAAAGAAAAAGTTGTCACAAAGGATAAAGATGAAATCGGAAAAAGTCCGAGTTTCTTACACAGTCGGCCTCTGTCATCGTCGTCGTCTTCATTAGCAGCAGCTCCTGCAACGGACGAGGCTACCACCATGGTGGGATTTGACGACTACAACCATAAACTCTTGGATGAGCTCCTCGGACATGATGTTGATCGGCAAATTATCTCAATCACAGGCATGGGTGGAATAGGTAAGACCACTCTTGCTAGAAATCTATATGAAAATTCACATGTTGTACGTCATTTTAATGTTCGTGCGTGGATCGCCGTGTCACAAGATTCAAGTGCAAGAAAAGTATATTTGCAAGCACTTTCTTGCCTAGGAGGAGGCTCTATTGACAGGGATGGAGCTGATGATCAAAAACTAAGTGGCGAATTACATAAAACTTTATATAATCGAAGATATTTGATAGTATTGGATGATGTGTGGAATGTGGAGATTTGGGATAAGATCAAGTTTTTCTTCCCAGAAAAGTACAATGGAAGTCGAATTGTTGTAACAACTAGGGAATCAAAACTGGTTGGTTTCATTGGTTCCTCTGCACTTGCTCTGAAATTCCTTAGTGAAGAAAATAATTGGAAGCTTTTTTGTGAGAATACATTCCCACGTCAGGGTTTTCCTCCTGAATTAGAAGAGGTAGAGAAGAAGATTGTGAAGAAGTGCGGAGGACTTCCACTAGCAATCAATGTGATCGGAGGTCTTCTACGAAAATCACCTGGAACGCAAGAATATTGGGATAAAATCGCAAGAGATAAAAGCTTGATTCTCAATTTAGGAGAGAACAAACCATTGAGCATATTACATTTGAGCTACAAGTACTTGCCTCTTTATTTTAAGCCATGTTTTCTGTACTTGGGATTATATCCAGAAGACTCTTATATTGATACCAAGGAACTTATCAAAATTTGGGTTGCTGAGGGGTTTATAAAATCAAGTGGAGGCCAAACTCTGGAAGGAGCTGCTGAGAGTTATTTGCGTGACCTTATTGATATGAATCTCCTTTTGTTTCAAAACGAGGAACAATTTTCCATTCATGATTTGGTGAGAGATTTGTGCATAAAGATAGGTGAAAAAGAGAACTTTTATTGTGTCCAAAGGAGCATAGATGGAAATCATCACTTTATAACTGATCAAACAACAGCGAGATTTTGCCTTCAAGAATCTCATGTTTATGAGACCCCATCAATTCTTCACCCTCTAATAGTTCCTGCTGGGAAAAGAGCCGTCCCGTTTAAAACTAGATTGTTGAGAGTGTTATATTATGGTGATTGGAGCTCATATAATGATGTTCGTCAAGAAGTTAACATGCGCTTTTTATTAGATATTATTATAAAGTGTATGAAGATGATTACTTGCTTCCTTCATTGTTATCAAGATTTTGGTGTCTGCAAACTTTAATAGCTTCAATAAGCAATGAAGTTGTTGTGCGGCTGAGATTTGGAAGATGCCACAACTTAGGCATATCAGCATTCCGAGAATTTGTCTTTCTAATCCTCCTCCCACAAGTGATGATGAAGTCTTTGTCTTGCAAAATTTACAGACACTTTCGAAAGTAGAAAACCCCATTTTAACCGAGGAGCTGTGCAAAAGAATCCCCAACATCACGGAATTGAGTATTAGTTACACGTTCCATCCGCAAAGCGAGGGATGGCCGTTTTACCATCTGCAAAACCTTGGCAAACTTGAATCTCTAGAATACAATTGCAAAGTACCAGAGAACTATGGAGGTGGTTTGTTGCATAACATCAAATTTCCGATTTCTCTCAAGGAGTTAAAATTAGATCGATGCAGGATGGAGTGGAGTTGTATGGCAGTGATTGCTTCCTTGCCTCTTCTTCAACGACTGTCCATTTACCATGATGCAGTTGCAGCAACCGAGTGGATTTTTGTTGATGAGAAATTTGTTAGGTTGAAAGTGCTGAGTTTTATGACTTGTCATCGTGTGACAAAGTGGATCGCACAGAGCTCGAATTTTCCGGTGCTGGAGGAGCTTAGCATTTGGAGTTTTCCAGAACTCGATGAGATCCCTTCAGGCATCGGAGAAATACCTACTCTCCGATCAATTCAGCTGTCGTATTGCAGCGAATCAGCTTACATTTCAGCAGTTGAGATACTACAAGAACAACAGAGGTTTGAAAATCTGGGCCTTCGAGTTCGAATCAGTACTTATGAAGCAGAATTACTGAGGGAGAAGATCCAAGAGTTGGGCTTCACATGCCAAAATCTTGTGATTAACAGTGAGCCTTATCTTATGAGCCCCAGCTAAGTGTATGATCAGTTTTTCATTTCTACTTTATTTATGTCTTGTTATACTGTGAATGAATGGTTGATGATGCAGGAAATCAAAAACTGCTAAATATGGATATGGAAGGTGGCGTTGGCTTCTGGTTGGCATCTATTTTCAAAACAATAATCCATCTTTTGGCTACAATAATTCCACTTCTGTATAAAGATATTTCTTTAAATGCGTATTTCATGCTCATCATGATATATATTCTTCTCTTTCTTGGTGATTTTTTTTCAATCTTCTGGAAAAGATGAAGGATAAAGTGTGGCGCTCAAATTAGATAACCAGATAACCATTTTGTTCTGAATTTGGAATGTTTGACGTAACAAGTAAAGTAATATACATAAGGAGACACAATAACACAGACTACACAGATATATCCTCATCCGTTCTCGATTATGAGGTCATGCTTGTTATTCTTCGGATTTACACCATTCTTCTATAGTTGGTGTTTCCACTCCGATGTTTGTCATATCATATATATTTGCTGCAAAACAAGAGCAGAAATTATTACCTAGCAGCAATATGATACTGTCTTCATGTTACAAAATGCTAAGACATTAAATAGGGAAAACAGTTGCTTCAAGTATTATTATGATACGAAGCCAAATAATGTAACTGAAAAATATGTATGGTGACCGGTTAGCAAAAGAGTCGATACATAAGACGGATAGCATTGAAATTGAGTCTCACACACATTTCTCAATTGAATCCTCTGTTTGCTAAATTAATCAACCAACTAACTAAGCATCTAATGTAAAACCTAATGAATTGCACAAATAAATAATCGAGTATGATTTGCAAGCTATTACCAATGTGTACATATGGATAATCAGATTATATGTGTTAACTTCAGCATAGAAAGGCAAAAAGATAAAATTTCCAACTTAGAACCTCATTCTTCAAGCTGAATAGATATCAAAAAGCCTCAATTCAACAACTTGAGCAATAAATTCTTTCCAAATATTAAAAAAAATATTCCCTCCGTCCCAGCCGACTTGTCTTGTTTGATTTCGCCACGGATATTTTGGTGAGTGGGTGGTTGTGTGTAGATGAGTATTGATTGTGTGTAGAAAGATACGTCCCACAAGAAAAAGTGGGAGTTTATGTGGTAATTATTTTCCTTTTTATGAAATAAGACAAGTCGGGTGGGACAACATGAAATGGAATACAAGACAAGTAGGGCAGAACGGAGGGAGTAAAAAATTTGGACATATATGTTTGTAAAAAGTTTACAACAAATGTACTACAATCTTGAGTGAGTTTAATCAATTTGGCATCGGCGTATCGAAATCAAGAAATGAGAAGTTGAATTAACAAGCATGAAAATAAAGAGGAATCCATATAATAGGAACTTGGCGACAGCGAGCTACTTCAATCGCCCAAGAAAAATATGAACTTTCAAAAATTCAAAAAGAAAGTGTGAATTTTATAGAAATACGAATTATGAACGGAGAGGAGAAGATGAAAGGAGTTCAATTCAACGACTATTATACCTGCATATTGACAACAAGAAGGGCAATGTTCTTCCACTTCAACTCACCTTCACCCACTACTGTTTTTCTTTCCACCTTTTAATTATTCCTTCCGTCACATTCATTTTGCAACATTTTTTTTTACTGTCTTACTCATCTTGCAATATTTCTTAAAATAGAAAAAAATGATTGGACCACAATCAATCCAAATAAGTGGGCCCCATTATGTTTTATTTTACCACTACTTTACATCGTTACTTACCCCACTATCTTAAACTCCACATCCAACCCCAAATGTTGCAAAATGAGTGGGACAGAGGGAGTATTATGATTCATCATATCAGAAATTGGAGATGATAATTTTGATTGTTGGGTTGGGCCTTTTTAATATCCTATTTGCATACCTAGACGATTGATCAATGAAGCTATCGCGACTGGCCAGATTCGTTGATAGTAGGCTTTGTACCGCGTTTTTTGAACAGATGGCATTGCTGATGCCTCGAATCAAGCTTTTATTGCCTAATTCTTGAGATGGGTCACCATTCTGGCGGGATTATACATAGGCCTCAAATTATGATCCGTTGATCAATAATAATTTGAATTTGGGATGACCAAATTATATTACTCCTTCCAAGGGTACAGAGATTAAGAAACTTGTATTATTTGGTTGAGATTGTTTGACTTTTAACTTGTTAATTTTGGTACACATATTATTTGTTTTTTTTGTAGAAACAAGACACTTTCTATGGGACGGTCTAAAAAGGAAAATAAAATACTTTCTATGGGACGGAGAGAGTAACAAAAAAGGATTTTTATATAATATTTTTCGTCGCCATATTTTGCATCTAACCACCATTCAACTTCACACAAATTATGAAACTAAATCTAATACTATTATCGTATCATAGAAAATGTCTTGTTTTCCTTTTTGAGGTGACATATTAAAGGTGTCATGTTTTTAGTTAATGAAGTGGATCACACACCTTCACTAACTCAAATTAATTTAAAAAAATTAATTAATTAAATGAGTCTCACATTTCTATCTCACCAATCAATTTTAAATAATTAATTCATTGTATAGATTTCACATCTTTACCAACTAAAATCAACTCCTCTAAATTATGGTTCCGAAAGAAACAAGACAATTTCTATAGAATGGAGTGGTAACTTCTCAATGTGATATGCTTTCATTCAATTGAAATCAACCCTTTTGTAGCTAGAATCTAAAATTTACATAAAAAACTTCAATTCCCAAACTGAAACCATACTTTATCGTCAATAATTCTTGAAAATAAAGGATCGTTCTTTACATTCTTTCATCTTGGGAGGTGCCACATGGAGTCTAGCTTGGATATGATGGTTCAAATTATAATTCAAATTATCAAAGATTATGATTACTATCCGTGTCTAGGAGTTTATGCATAAAAAAAAATTGTCTCCCCCATTGTAAAAATACAGAGCATGAGTGAAAATTAATACTCCCTCTGTCCCATTATTTATGTCTCCTTGGGACTGACACCGAAATTAAGAAAGTGGATGTAAAAGTGTAAAGTTGTGTTGTAAAAGTATAAAGATGTGGGATTCACTCATTTATTTTCTTATTTGGTATGGAACATAAATGTTGCTTGGTCCCGCTTATGGGGTCAAATCACTACGTTCTAAGAAGAAATATTTGAGGATCAATCTCATCAATCTCATATCAAATCCCGCCAATCGAATCACTTTTTCGAGAAATACGTAATGGAACAGTCAAAAAAAGTAAATGTGACATTAATAATGGGAGGGAATACAATTTTAGTGCGATAGTAAATGTAGATTATATGACCTAACCGTCTAAATATTGTTTCCTTTTTATTCTTGCTTTTGTTGTTTTCAAGATCATTTTGTCCCCGTCATGTATAAAACAAATGGCGGTCGCTTTCCGTTGCGTTGTTTATGTTTATTCAATTATATGTGATTTTAAAAGGGAATATAAAGTTGATTGAATGTGAAGGATAAAAAAATTAAAGCAGCCGCGTTTGTGTCGTGCATGACCAGAGATAAACTGTAGGGTCCACCTTCAAGACTCATTTTGTTTAAAAAAACTAAAAAGCCACCGAGAAAAGAAAATTATGGCAAAGTGATTAATTTGTTATCAAAAGATTCCAACAGAAGCGTCCACGTTCAAGACTCGTTTTGTTTGCTAAGAGTTGTTTTGAGTATAATTAATTAGTATTTTATTTGCAATGGATGCAGATCAATAATTGAATTTAGTAAATATTTTAAGCAAGGGTAATGTTTACCAGCCGATGCTCCTGACCTTCTCATTTTGAAATATTCAACTCTTCATCACAAGATATCTTCTCAAAGCAAACTCTTTGTTTCATTCCATTCTAAAACTTGAAAAAAAAAGAAAGAAAGAAAGATAATCGAGGTTAGAGATGGCAGCAACTGCTTATGCATCTCTTGTTTCTTTGTTGAATACTTTGGATGCGATCCACACTCATCCTCTCGTTTCCACTTCTTCGACATCAACCAAAATAAATCTCTCTCCGAAAAGGTTGATTTCCTTGTTGATTTTGTGGAGAAATACTCGGATGCGGAAAGCGGAGAAGTAGAAGATTTGGTGCGTCGAATTGCAGATGCAGCTCATGAGGCCGAGGATATGATCGAAGTCTATGCAGCAGATCGAGTTCGTGGTAGGGGAGAAAGGCTGAGTTTATTACCAGACCTGCAGATGATTATAGAAGAGATGGAGTTGATCAAAGAAGAAGTCATCAAGGTTAAAGAGGAAACTGAAAAGAAAGCCAAGGAAGCTATCCAGGTTATGGAGGAAGCTGGAAAAAGTCGGAGTGTCTTACCCGATCCGCCTCCATCATCATCATCATCAGCTCCTCCTGCAACTGCCGAGGCTACCACCATGGTGGGATTTGAAGACTACGTGGATCAACTCTGGGATGACCTCTTCGGACATGATGATCGGAAAATCATCTCAATCACTGGCATGGGCGGTATTGGTAAGACTACTCTTGCAAGAAATCTGTATGAAAATTTGAATACCAAGTGTCATTTTAATGTTCGTGTCTGGGTTACTATGTCTCAAGATTGTAGTGCAAGGAAAGTATTTTTGCAAGCACTTTCTTCCTTAGGTGGAGGCTCTATTGACGCGGATACAGCTGATGATCAAGAACTAAGTGGTGAATTGTATAAAACTTTATATAATCGGAGATATTTGATAGTATTTGATGATGTATGGAGTGTGGAGATTTGGAATAAGATCAAGTTTTTCTTCCCGGAAAACAACAATGGAAGTCGAATTGTTGTAACAACTAGGGAATCAAAACTGGTCGGTTTCATTGGTTCCTCTACACTTGCTCTGAAATTCCTTAGTGAAGAAAATAGTTGGAAGCTTTTTTGTGAGAATACATTCCCACATCAGGGTTTTCCTCCCCGAATTAGAAGAGGCCGGGAAGAAGATTGTGAAGAAGTGCGGAGGACTTCCACTAGCAATCAATGTGATCGGAGGTCTTCTACGAAAATCACCTAGAACGCAAGAATATTGGGATAAAATCGCAAGAGATAAAAACTTGATTCTCAATTTAGGAGAGAACAAACCGTTGAACATATTACATTTGAGCTACAAGTACTTGCCAGTATATTTGAAGCCATGTTTTTACGTACTTGGGATTATATCCGGAAGACTCTCTTATTAATACCAACGAACTTATCAAAATTTGGGTTCTTTGAGGGGTTTATAAAATCAAGTAGAAGCCAATGTTTGGAAGGAGCTGCAGAGAGTTATTTGCGTGACCTTATTGATAGGAATCTCCTTTTGTTTCGAAACGAGGAAGAATTTTCTATTCATGATTTGGTGAGAGATCTGTGCATAAAGATAGGTGAAAAAGAGAACTTTTATTGTGTCCAAAGGAGCATAGATGTGAATCATCACTTTATAACTGATCAAACAATATCAAGATTTTATCCTCAGGAATCTCATGTTTATGAGACCCCATCAATTCTTCACCCTCTAATAGTTCCTGCAGGGGAAATAGCCACCCCTTTAAAACTAGATTGTTGAGAGTGTTGTATTTTGGTAGTGGGAGCCCATATTATGGTGTTCGTCAAGAAGTTAACATGCGCTTTTTTTGTAGATTTTTTCATAAAGTTGCTTTAGATGATTACTTTATTCCTTCATTGTTACCAAGATTTTGGTGTCTGCAAACTTTAATTGCTTCACCAAGCAATGAATTTGCGCGGGCTGAGATTTGGAAGATGCCACAACTTAGGCATATCAGCATTAAGAGAATTTGTCTTTCTAATCCTCCTCCCACAAGTGATGATGAAGTCTTTGTCTTACAAAATTTACAGACACTTTCGATAGTAGAAAACTCCATTTTAACCGAGGAGCTGTGCAAAAGAATCCCCAACATCAAGGAACTGAGTATTAGTTACACGTTCCGTCCGCAAAGCGAGGCATGGCCGTGTTACCATCTGCAAAACCTTAGCAAACTTGAACTTCTAGTATACCATTGCAAAGCACCAGAGTACTATGCAGGTGATTTGTTGTATAACATCAAATTTCCGATTTCCCTCAAGACGTTGAGATTAGAAGGATGCAGGATGGAGTGGAGTAATATGGCAGTGATTGCTTCCTTGCCTCATCTTCAACGACTGTCCATTTGGAATGATGCAGTTGCAGCAACCGAGTGGATTTTTGTTGATGAGAAATTTATTAGCTTGAAAGAGCTGAGTTTTGTATCTTGTCATCGTGTGACAAAGTGGATCGCACAGAGCTCGAATTTTCCGGTGTTGGAGCAGCTTTTCATTTTTCATTTTCCACAACTCGATGAGATCCCTTCAGGCATCGGAGAAATACCTACACTCCGATCAATTTATCTGAATGAATGCATCGAATCAGCTTACATTTCAGCAGTTGAGATACTACAAGAACAACAGAAGTTTGAAAATCTGGGCCTTCAAGTTGAAATCCTTACTTCTGAAGCAAAATTACTGAGGGAGAAGATCCAAGAGTTGGGCTTCACATGCCAAAATCTTGTGATTAACCATGAACCTTATCTTATCAGCCCCAGCTAAGAGTATGATCACTTTTTCATTTCTACTTTATTTATGTCATGTTAAACTGTGAATGAATGGTTGATGATGCAGGAAATCAAAAACTGCAAAATATGGATATGGAAGGTGGCGTTGGCTTCTGGTTGGCATCTATTTTCAAAAAAAAAAATTCATCTTTACCCATCAAGAGGTTGGCTGCAAAAATTCCACTTCTGTATAAAGATATTTCTTTATATGCGTCTTTCATGCTCACCATGATATATATTCTTCTCTTTCTTGGTGATTTTTCAATCTTTTGGAAAAGATGAAGGATAAATTGTGGCTCTGAAATTAGATAATCAGATAACCATTTTGCAGTGAATTTGGAATGTTTGACGTAACAAGTAAACTTATATATACATGGCGACACAATAACACAGACTACACAGATAAATCCTTATCCGTTCTCAATTTTGAGGTCATGCTTGTTATTCTTCGGATTCACACCATTCTTCTATAGTTGGTGTTTCCACTCCGATGTTTGTCATATCATACATATTTTCTGCATAACAAGAGCATAAATTAGTGGTATGTGAGGAAGCCAACTAATGTTAACAGAACATGAATATTTGTATTTATGGTCATGTGACAGAATGGATTGCACGAAGCTCCAATTTCCCAGTGTTGGAGAAGCGATCATATTTGGGATTTGTCCGTACTCGATGAGATCCCTTTACGTATTGGAGAAATACCGACGCTCCAAGAAATTCATCAGTCCCAGTGCAGTAAATCCGTCAGCATTTCAGCAGTTGAGATACTACACGAACAAGAGAGGTTTGAAAATCTCGGCCTTCAAGTTGATATCTGGGTTGGTGAAGAGGAAGCAGAACTGTGTTCAGGGCATGCAGACTTGGCAGTAGTAGAAAGACATGTTTCATTTCGTTGTGTGCTTAATGCCCTATCTGTATTTCATGCTCATCATGATACGAAGCTAATTTCAGGAAATAAAGTTGATTACGTTCGTTTTTGGAAATATAGTAAAAAGAGTTGTTTCATTAAAAATATAGTTGATTCCGTTCCTTCAGTTAAACCAAACAGGTTTCGAAATCAGATTCATACATGCTGCAAACCTAATGTCGATTTCATAAAAAATCTTAACAAAAGCAAGTTGACTTAGGTGGTGTTTGGAACAACTTTCAGCTGTAGCTTATAATTAACTTTCAGCTGTAGTCAAGATAGAGAAGTTGCTTAAGCTCTTATGACCCAGCTTTCAGCTGCAACTTATAGCTTATCTAATTTATTGGACTATTTTATCATTTAAATATTTCTATAATTCTTAAAAAATTATTAATTTTAATTTTACTATTTTTCTTAGTTACAAATTTAATTATAATTATTATTTAGTAATTTGATAAAAAAATATTTTATATTTCTTATGTATAAATTCTTCAAGTTTAATGAAATAATTATTATTAAAATTAAATATAATTAAATATAGATTAATTAAAATAGTGGGTTCTAATAATTTTGAAATTTAAATTGATATTTTTTCTATTTTCATTAAATGATAATTATTTCTTAACTATGTAATTATTAAAATTATATAAAATATTTTTTATTATGAATTTAAGCAAATAAACAGTATTTAAAATATAATGCTAGTATGATTTTTTTATGCTAATATGATATATTATAAATTTATATAATATAAAAATTAATTTAATTTAATATTTATTTATTATAAATTATAATTATTTAATAACATTGATGGTAAAACGGATATTTTATTTAAAAATTTGAAATAAGCTACTCATATCAGCAGTTTTCCAAATACTATTTTCACCACTTTCAGCACTTATTTACAAACACCCACAAATTCTCAAATCAACAGCTTTCAACACATATCAATAGCTACTTCAAACGCCAGTTAATACTCCCTTTTTTTTAACAAATTTGAATTAAATGTATTCAAAATCTCCATCAATCAATCAATTAGCTAACTCAATAAATCATTATATATGACACTACATAAAACTTGCTACCTAACTTTACCAATTGGGATTTTCAGTTAACTGTCTCACCAAATATCAACATCACTTGAGATAAAACTCAGCATTAAAGCATCATACTTTTTGCACAAAAATGATTTACAATAATCCGAAATCTAAAGTCTTAATGTTGACCGGATCAAAAGACTCTAACCTTAAATCCCTCCAACTCAAAAGTCCAAATCATAGAATCTTGATCAACCTGGGCCACGTGTATATAATCAAGACAAAATGGATAGACAAAGAGTAATCTTCATACACAAACTAAATCAAACAATGTGGCTTCTTGGTTTCTCCACATCAAACCGAAGAAGCTTCTTGATCATGGGTGCAATAGCATTGGTGATCATCCTCACCGTTATTCTAAGAAAATGGGCTGTCTATCTCGAGTCGATTAATCTCGACCGTAGATTATCAATATCGTCGGATAAAGATGATGATCACAAGCCACCTCATATCAATCAAAAGCCTATCCGTCCTTGCGCTTCCTCAATAAGGACGTACGGCCTCGAGGAGTTGAAGGTGGCGACGAGCGACTTTAGGATTCGGATTGGAGTTGGAGCGACGTCGTATGTTTATCTTGCGGAGCTTGGAGATGGAAGATTTGGCGCGGTGAAGCGCGTGATGGAGGAGAGGGGAGGTAGCCAGAAGATGTTTCTTGATGAGATTTCTGTTTTGTTGAGGATTTCTCATCCGAATCTCGTCGGGTTGCTCGGTTTCTGCCTCGAGAGGGGTAGGGTTTTATGGCCCGATGATCGATTTTCTTGCACACATCACGAAATAATCATTAGCGGATTTAGGGGGCGTATGGGAGTATCCGACCTCCAAAATTGTGAAAATTTGCTCTTGATCACAAATTTTATTGTAATTTTTGAAAATTTACGATTTTGCCCTTCTACATTATAGATATGCATATTTGAAAACTCACTATTTCGCCCTCTAATTCTAAATTCTGGTCGCAGGAGAGCAACTTCTACTTCTCGAATACGTTCCGAATAAGAGCTTGTTCGACCGGATGCACACGCGACAGGGGAAATACTCTGGCACACTCACATGGACTAATCGGGTAAGCATCGCGTTGGACATTGCGTACGCACTCGATTATCTCCACTCGGTGGCGGACCCACCGGTCATACACCGGGACGTCAAGTCTTCCAACGTTCTCCTCATCAACGACGATCACGCCAAGCTTGCAGACTTCGGGCTCTGCAAGCTCGGCAGTGACGCCCAGAGCGCTCACACCCCGATCGCTATAAAGGGCTCCCTAGGCTACATCGACACGACTTACCTAGAAACCGGGATCGTATCCCCTAAGAGCGACGTCTATAGCTTCGGAGTCCTGCTTCTGGAGCTCGTAACGGGGATGAAGTCGTTGCAGGGGTCGGCAACCCTACCGGAGCTGACGGAGGAGTACCGAAAGAGTGATGACATGGAGGTAATGGTGAAGATGTTGGATCCTCAGCTTAAAGATGATAAGGGTGTAAATGTTGAGCAACTCAAACTTCTTATTGATGTTGCCAATCTTGCTTTGCTTCATAATTGTGAAGCAAGGCCGGATATGACACAAATTGCATATAGAATCTCTAATTGTATGGAAATTCAACCTCAATTGCAACCTCACTTGCCGGTATAGTTAATTAGTATATTTTTAGGTATACGTGTATAAGTAGATTTAGGGGTGTAGTTGTATACTCGTATGTATCGAGATAATATTAACTATAGGATAATGATAACATTAGTTCGATCAAAATATTAGTATATGAATTTCATTATTTTTTTGCATTCCATGATAATGTCTAATAATCACATTAAGCATATATAGACCATATATTAAAAGTATCTACAATTATGGTTGTCCACAATTTGATCAGGCCAACCTAATCAGACAGAATCGAATACAAAATTTAATTCAACCAAACCAATTTTTAGAAAACGAGCTCCGCTTTCAGTTTTCATGATGATGTGTTACATAAATATTTCTACTTATAGTATCCAAGTTTTTTTTAATTAGATCATATTGAAATAAATATGTTTTTTTTAATTAAATAGAAAAAAGAACTAATTCATCTGTTCCATAGAAAGTGTATATTTTCCTTTTCGTACTGTCCCACAGAAAGTGTCATGTTTATAAAAAAGGAAGTGGGTCCCGCACATTTACCAACTCGAATCAATTCAAAATCATTAATTAATTATATAAGTCTCACCTTTTTACTTCATAAAATCAATTCTAAATAATTAATTAATTGTATGAGTCTCACATCTTTACCCACTAAAATTAACTCTCCTAAAACTCCGTGCCTAATAGAAATAAGACAATTTCTATGAGACGGAGAGAGTATATAAATATTTATGTAAATAATTGAGGAACATATATTAAATGTGTTAATATACAAACTTAGCCAAATATGTTAAGTTAAACATAAATATAGTCCATTACTATTAAAAACACAAATATAGTCATAAAGTACACTTTATGGCAGACATAATGATTGGGCAAAAAAGTTGTCAGGGGCTGATCTCCATCGGCCCTCAACATGCTTTTAAAAAAAAAATTAATGAATATGTCTATAGAGGGCCGATGGAAGCATCAATCTCATAACCGATGCAACGACCCTTAACAATTTTTTATTTTTTATACATGTTGAGGGCCGATGGCCCTTCTTTAATTTTTTTTTTTTTAAAATATGTTGAGGGCCGATGAAAATCAGTCATCGATCGATCATCTAACAACTTTTTCGTTCAATCATTATATTTGTCATAAAGTATACTTTATAACTATATTTATATTTTTATATAATAATAAATTATATTTATGTTTAACTTAACCTATTTAGCTAAGAATAAAAATCTCTATATTAAAATCCGGCGCCGCTATTTTATTTCTAAAATTCCTATATTACCCCGCCCACAATAAAGGATCGTCATACAACAAAACGCACACAGAAAAGTCCGCACTCCGCAGTCCAAAGCAGTCGCAGGCGGATGTAGGGGTGGGCTGGGGTGGGCTCCAGCCCAGTGCAACTCCGGTCCAAAAATTACATTTACCCGACCTAAATTTATTTTTTATATATTTCAGCTCATCCCAAATCAATCCAAATGATTTGCAAATTTATTATAATTGAAATT
This sequence comes from Lavandula angustifolia, assembly GCA_028984105.1. Taxonomy (NCBI): domain Eukaryota; kingdom Viridiplantae; phylum Streptophyta; class Magnoliopsida; order Lamiales; family Lamiaceae; genus Lavandula; species Lavandula angustifolia. The sequence continues at coordinate 6,800,046 of CM054821.1, read as the reverse complement.
CATTTCAACACAAATTCTAATCGCAAGTCCAAATCCCAAAATTTAATTTTGATAGCCCCCATTTTTCGTATCGATGCCGAATTTTATGTGTAAATTTTCCAAAAAAAATATTTTTTATTTTATGAAAATTTAATATATTGAAGCGAATTTAAAAATATATTAGTTCAATGACCCAACAACAACTAAATTAAATGGTCCAACAACAACAATTAAATTAAATGGTCCAACAAGTCAACAACAATAATTCTATACAACGAGAATTGAGGATAGTGAATTAACGACACTTTAGAGGACAGAGGAGGGATCAAAGAGCGAGAGTTAAGCAGACTCCGGAGTCCTTACTCTTGACTTCCTTATACTCATTATTACGTTATATTTTATTTATAAAAAAAAATTCGGGGGCTTCGCTCCCAAACCCCAAATAAATCTCGCATCCCCCATCTCTCGCATCCCCCATCTATAAATTCTAGTTCCGACTCTCCAGGCCCCCATATACATTTCTAGATCCGCCCTGAGTCGCACCAAAATCTCACCACCACAACTTCGATTTTCTCCCCCAAATCGAAATCTCACACCTGCACCGCGACAAATCCAGAATTCGTTAATGGAGGGTTTGCAGAGATCTGACATATCCTTCCGGCGACAAGGCTCGTCCGGATTCGTGTGGGACGACAAATTCCTCGCCGGCGAATTCAAAAAGCTCGCCAACGAGCGGAAAGAGGAGAGCAGCAGCAAGGAGAATAAGGAGGATTCAGATGCAGCATCCATCGCCGTGAAGAAGTCGCCTCCGGCCACCGGATTGACGATCGAGAGGAGCCGATCCAACGGAGGGCGGGCATTTCGGACCGGAAAAGTGTCGCCGGCGGTCGAGCCGCCGTCTCCTAGGGTTTCGGCTTGCGGATTTTGCGGTGCCTTTGGGAAGAGTGGGAAGACAAGCCGCCGGCCGCCGAAGTCCGGTAAGCGCGTGAGGTGAGGATACTTGCTTGAATAATTCATCTCCATTGGATTGACTTGAGGAATTGAATCGAGAATCCAGATATCGTGCAATTGAATCTGTTTCACTTTTTTTTTAAGTTCCTTTTCTTCTTTTTTTAATTTTTGTATTTTCCTTCGATATTTTCTTTTTCCACTTTTGTGTAATATATATGTCGATCAGTTGAATTTGATTATCCCTAATTTGCACATATCTTGAAATTAAATAGCATGAATTGAAATCCATATTAAATATGGGTTAAAATGAAAAAATAAATAGAAATTAAATTGAATAATCACATTCTTTATTAATGATCATATTATTGCTATGATAGTGTCGTATGTAGTTGTCTTGATAGTGCCATAATTATTTTATTAAATTAAATAGGTAGTTGTGTTATCAAATTTGACTTTTAACAAAGCCCATCTGTTTAAGAAGATAAAATAATAACAATATAATACATGGTTTGAGAAACTTGGATAAATTAGTTTATCTATGTTGTACGAACACTTTAAAATTATCAACGTATTATGTTGGACATATATCAGATATTCGGATACGACACGACACTTCAATTGTCGTGTCCAATAAATTTATATACACATAACATCTAATTCTAATAAAAATATACACAATTAATTTATTTCATACTTGATTTTATATTTTTAAATAAATTAACCCTTTATCGTATCATAAGTTTTTTTAAAAAATATTGTATTTCGTGTCTTGTGTCTGTATCGAATCGTATCACGTATCCCATATCCGTGCAAGGTGGGGTTTCATGTCACAAGAAAGAATTAGACATGTGTTGGGCCCATATTATTCATCAAATTTTAAATAAGAGCAATCACATGGGAAAAATATGAAGCCCATAAAAAGATTAAAAAGAAATTGTTTTTGTTGTCCCTTTAGGATGGTTCTGCAAGTTCGAACTAATTTTCAAGAGTTTTTGTTCATGAAAAGATATGGATTTTTGTCATGTAAAATGTATAATTTGATCCAAAATTATTACAAGGGACAAATAAGGATTGTCCGATATTTTTTTTTATGATTATACTATTTAACTAGACCCACAACATATCTAAAAATGAAATAAGCCGATTTTCTCCATTACCCTAATACGTTATTCCTATAAAATTATATCCCTGTGAGGAAATTGTAAAATTAGTTCAATAACTTTCAATCACTTGCAGTTTTGATCTCATAACTATGAATGTTGTAGTTTTCATCCTATAACTTTTATTTAATTGTACCTTAAGTTTCTTAACTTCTAATGTTGTGATTTTAGTCACGTAACTTTTACCTACTTGAACTTTTAGTCTATAAAATGAATGAGTTGGAAATGGATGTGGGTGAGGTTGGGGTAAAAAATTGCAAAATATTGAGAAATTATGGGATCTAAACTGCTTTATTAAAAATTACGGGGCTGAAAGTGCAAGTAAGTAAAAGTTATGGGATTAGAATAACAGCATTAGAAATTATGGAACTAAAAGCACAAGTAAATAAAAATTATGGAACTAAAACTGCAATATTCGTAATTAAAGGATAAAAACTATAAGTAATTGTAAGTTAGGGAACCAATTTCTATCATACCACAAAGGTTTAGGCGTACCACAATTGCGTACCCTTTATGTGTACCACACCGCAAGAGTGTCGACATGTGGCGTCTTTTATTCAAAATAGTGGGCTACATACGTCACATGTCGACACCCTTGTAATGTGGTACACACAAGAGTACACAATTGTGATACACACAAGTCGCTCTTGCTATCATACTACGATAATGAGCTAGACAAGGTCAATTAATAACCGTGGTATATGAAGACATGTATTAAAAATATGCAATATTATGTCCTAAATAAAAACATAACTATCTACTGTCCGGAAACATGGTTGAAGCCACATTCGGCAATCGAATTCAAGCAATGCACTAACGGCTTATTTAATTTTAAAATATGTTTCATAAATAATTCTATTAAAGTAAATAATAAAATAGTATAATTATTAAGGGTTGTGTGGATGGCTAGGATGAGCCGAACTATCCGCGCTAGCATTATTGGCGCTGAAGGTGTTCTTGAGAGCATCCGCCGCGCCGGTGGCTACGTTCGCCGCCCCCGACGCGAGGCCGCTGGCGAGGCTGGCGGCGCCGAGCACCGCCCCTTTTCCGACGTCTGTTGCTCCTTGTGCCATATTCCTCGCATGTGTTCCGGTCTTCAATTTATGCCAAAAAAAGTCAAAAATTGAAAAACAATATATATAATAAAAATTATTACTATTATTATTAGGATTGAATTAAAAATTGAAAATAAAAGTAGAAGAATTTGTACCTCTTGAAGGAAGTTTTGGTTTTGGTTCTGGGTCGCTTGATCTTGCACGTCATCCCTCCTCAACTAGAATTAAATCGAAAATAAAAATTAGTAGATTAATTTAGTGAAAATAAAATAAATTAAAAAGAAAATACCTGAGCTTGGCCTGAAAGTGAGTCCGTGGGACCTTGGCTTGCCATTTTTTTTATTTTGCAAAATTGCAGTGAGTTACAAATATATAAAAGCTCTTATTTTTAATTATTAAATTTAGTCGTGAATTTATAGTTGAAAAGACAACCTTTTTTAGTTATTAATTTTGTGCCTAAATATGCGCACCACATAACACATGGAGTGGCGATGCGTAGTATTCGGGCAAGGATTTCTACTTTTACTTGGTCTTTCTATACAATTTGACATTGGAATCTTAAAGGTAGTCCCTCTGTCTCATTGATATTATTTCATTTTTCATTTCGATCCGTTTTATTCATATTAAATTTTTTTCAAAATAAAATAAAATATTATATTTTCTTATATTTTATTATTTATCTGAGACATTTTTTAATCCACTCTCTCTTCATCTCACTCATTTTTTCTCTTATTCTATTACCTGCTCTATTTTCTTAATTTTCGTAGGGATTATAAATTTATTTAACCACAAATCTATGAAAATCGTTTAAGATTTTTCTTTTTTTCTATTTAATAAAATGTAAGTATACCGAGTACGATTAGAGCGGTTAAAATTGACCTAAAATGACATGGACTAACTGCACGTAAATAGGCTGAGTTGGACTCAAATTTTGAAGCCCAAAAAAGTGGGGTCAGATGGCCCTTTGGGCCAAAAAAATCGAGTTGTTTTAGTGTATCCACTAGTTTATTTTTTACTCGAAAAAGTATATTAGACGTAGATAATATCTCAACATATTCGAAAAGAAAACAAGATTCCGCTTGACTTGTTTTTTTTATTTTTTATTTGTCCTATTTAACTTGTCTTGTTTCTTAAAAAGAAAAATAATTACTATACAAATTCCCACTTTTCTTTGTGGATCTACCTTTTTACACAGAATCACTCACTCATCTATACACAATCACCCACTCATTTTAATCTATATGCCCAAAAGAAACAAGACAAGTCGGGACAGAGAAAGTATAGATTAATCTAAATAAATGGGAAGCGTTGTGAAAGCTAGGTTTTCAATTGTCATCCATATACATGCGGGTCCAACACGACACTCGAAAAATGAGGTTAGCTCATTAGACTGGACGGAATAGTCCGGCTCGGACACAAGTCACATGACAGCTCTAAGAACAATTATTTTAACTATATTTATTAATTTAATAATACATGTTTAAATCATAATAACAATGGACATATGCTCAACTTAATTGGATGGAGTAAACCGAAAATATAGGTGTACCAAGATTGTAGAGGGATAGGTCTTTTGACATACTCCCTCCGTCCCATTGAGCACGAAGGTTAAAAAAATGGGTATAAAGTATGGTGTAAAATGTATGAAGTGGTGGGTCCATTTCTTTAAATTAAGTATGGACTACTCATTTGTTTTCTTATTTGGTATGGAATATAAATAATGCGACATCCCAAAAAGACAAGTGGGACATTAATAATGAGACGGAGGGAGTACAAGGCAGCTCAAATAATTAATAGTCCATCCATCTCAATAGAAATGATACATATTCTTTTTGGGACGTTCCATTATAAATAACACGTTTCATAAAATAGCAAAGATGTGTAGAGTACATTTAACTATTAAAAAGTCAATTAACCTACACTGCATAATACTACTTTCTTGATTCACGCGCGCAAGAGAAACGTGCCGTTTATAATAGGACGGGAGGGAATACTAATAAAAATATTACTCTTTCTATCTCATTGAACTTTGCCTCATTTCTTTTCGCTACGATTATTAAAAGAGAGTTAAAAACTGTGTGAAAATGAGTGGGTCCCACGAAGAAAAGGGGATAATAATGTGTGAATAAATTGCTATTTTTTCAAGAGAAGAAGATAGATGAGACAATTTGAAACGAAAAGTGAGACGAGATGAATCAGAAGTAGGGGGTATCTATTTACATTATATACTCAAGAAAGGAAAAGAATAATAAATATCTTTATACACCATAATACATTAGGCCCTTTATCTTAAAACTAGTTTCTATTATTTCCGGCCCACACCCTAAATGGAAAATTGGCTGAAATTACGATCGAGGACACGTCAAATACATGAACACAGCACAACCGCTTCAGCACGTCACGGGAAAGAAGTAAGGCCAATCCAGTAATTTTGCGGAAATATTAGCTATAAATGCGCTTTTCTACCGTGAAATGTATTTCTCGTTCACCTGCAGCTCTCGCAGTTCCGGAATCTGGAGCCCTTCTCGAGGCTTCGACTGCCGTGATTCCTAACTGAAGCCGGACCGGATCGGGATTAGGTACGTCGAGTTTCGGAATATTATGCGTTTTTGTGTCGGATTAAATTGTTTTCGCTTTGTTTCGTGTGGTTTGGTGGCGGATTTGGTGAGATTTGATTTGTTGAGAGAATTATGCGGGGCTTATCAGTGCTCGAGGTCGAAAACGTAGGATTTAGGGTTTGAGATGCTTGATTTGCACTTGTTTATGATTTTGTTGTGATTTTTTTATTTCTCTCTCTCTGAAAGGTGTTAATGATTCGTAATTATTTACTGTGTACGTCTGTTCTTCGTGAATTTTGAGATTTTGACTGTTCGTTCGGGAAACGTGGTAGAATTTAAGAAGCTTGAAAGTTGACTCGGTCGTTTTGCTTTAATCTTTAGATAAACTGGATTTTTGTGGCTATTTTCAACTTTTTTATTGTAATATTTTGTGTAAACGTGAAGCTTTTTAGTATGTTAATGGTGATTTTCCAGTCTGCGTGATAAATTTTTTAATTACTCGTTCCTTCTCATTAACATGTTATCCATAAATTTTGTACTGTGATTTGAATATTCGGGAATTTAGCTGGCAGTTAGTTGCATTTTGATTTGTTTATGTTGAATTTATTATCATCGAAAGAATCGCCGGCAGTTTTGTTGTGTTTATATATTAATCTGAAGAGAAAAATAGTGATGTTTCATGACTGACAGTTATACCTTTGGATTGAATAGGAAGCAGTTTCTGCGTGCTGAAGAAAAAGAACGTGTAGTTGTTAAATTTCTCAAAATGCCCAAAGATAGAAGGGCGAATTCCTCTTCTTTTGATCGTTCTATGGTGTCTCCTTATTCTTGCAGTTCGAGGTTTTCAGATCGCAAGAAAAGCAAAGCCTCTTCGCCTCACGTTGGAGACGAAAAGGAATGGGAGAAAGTTCGTTGCCCCATTTGTATGGAGCCTCCTCACAACGCTATCTTGTTGCTCTGTTCGTCCCGCGACAAAGGTTGTCGCCCTTTTATCTGCGACAACAGCTACCGACACTCCAACTGTTTCGATCAGTTCCGGAAGTCATCTGCTGCAGCAAATTCACATGCTCCGGTTGAAGAACAGGAACAGCAATCGAAGCTCGTATGCCCCTTTTGTCGTGGTGCAGTTACCGGATGGGATGTGGTCGATCCTGCTCGGAAATTCATGAATTCGAAGACAAGAAACTGTTCTTCGGAGACTTGTGGATTTAATGGGAATTATGCTGAGCTTAGGAAGCATGCTAGGGTTGAACACCCGAGTCATCGCCCATCGGAGACTAATCCTTCCCGGCAGACTAATTGGGCGATGCTGGAGCAACAAATGGAGATCGAGGATGCACTTTTGTACCAATCGGATATCGATTTGTGGCCGAGTTTCGATGAACTGGTGGTGGACGATGATTTCTGGAGTGAAGGAAGCTTCTTCGACTTCCCGAGTGGGATGTCGGACGTTGAAGACGAGGTGCTCGAAGAAATGCTTGGCAACCTCCCGTTTTCGTGCTTTAGCTTGTTCCCTCTTTCCTCCGAGGATGAGATGATGGATTCCAGCAACTCAAGAAGCGGAGATCAACCCGGGTGGGCCACTCCGTCCGGCCTTGAAGATGCAAACGGTCCGAGGCCAATACCCGTTCATCAGAGCGAACGGCGTTCTTGGCATGTAAGTTCAAGATCAGATTATTACAGAGAAAACAATGGAGCAATCTCAAGTAGCAGGGGGGATGATGGTGCAAGTTCGAGGACAAGAAGATCGGGTTTTGAAAACATTCCGAGGCCAATTCCGGTTGAGCAGAGTGACCGGCGATCTTTGCATGTAAGATCAAGATCGGAGTATGAGAGTAGGGAGCTTGTTGATCATGAAAGTTCGAGGACGAGATCGAGTTATCGTAGGGAAGATGAGCAGCGGAATTCGAGGTAGGGGTCGGGTTCGAGGTCGTACACAACGTATGGTTCAAGGAGGGATTCGTCGAGGCAAAGGCGTATAGCGATACTACTAATCGTCGTGGAGAATGAGAATGTAATAATTGTATTCGTGTATTTGTTGCTTTTGCTTTGGCCTTGTGTTTTTTTACCTTTTCTTTGAACACTTGAAGCTTTGAATTTGTTGTTCTTTTGTGGTCGATTTTTTTTTTTTTTTTTTGTAATTCATGAGTTGATTAGAGAGGAGAGAGGGAGAGCATCATACACGTAGCGTGATGTCCGACCGTATCACGAAATTCATTTGTTTTTTTCGAATTTTGAATTTTTGTAATGATGGAAAACAAGAAAAAGAGAATAACAATAAATATCTGTACTTATGTGGTCTGTTTTCATAGTACTAGAGCATCTTCAACATTGCCGATCATGGTAAAAAATCGAATCATCGTAACGAATAACAGATGTTGATTATCCTCGTTAAAATATCTGGGAGTCAGTTAAAATTCAATGAAAGTGGGCAGATAAGGTGCCTAACCTACCGAGCCCTTCCTCAACACTATAGCATCTTTATATGACTATTCTACCCCTAGAGTAGTGTTTTAGAATTGTTGAACTGTTAAACTTAAGGGTATTATGAGAATTAACATAAAATTTCTCTAATATTTTAGGCCTCATTAAAAATCGAGACAACCCTCGATTCAGCAAATCAACAACAGGGCTAAGTGGGTGTTTGTAACAGCTTATTGAAAGTTATTTTCGAACTTTAAGTTTATGGTCTTTGAGATGTTTGGGACATTTAGCTTAAAAGTTGAGATTCTTTAAAATTGAGTCTAAAATAGAGAAGAGTTTTAAGTCGCTCCACCCCAGCTTTCAACTTCAGCTTATTGCTAATGATTTTTTCGGAACAAATTACCCTTAAGAGCTTTATTTAATTTCAAAAATATCTCTAACCCTAATATATATTATAAAAAAAAATTCAACATACTAGGCTTGTCTCTTCCTCTCCTATCAATTATAGTATTATATAACATTTATATTAATTTAATATTTTTAATTATTAGATTAAAATTATAAAGCAAAAAATAAATATAGAATAAAAACAATTTTTGAATTTTATTTATTTATTATAAATTATAATTATTTAATAACACTAAGGGCAAAATAGACATTTCTTCTAAAAATTAACAATAAGGTATTTCTATCAGCAGTATTCCAAACACTATTTTTTCCACTTTCAACACTTATTTCCAAACACTAACTGATTTTCAAATAAGCTGCTTTCAGCACTTATCAATAAACTTCAGTTACTCTAAATACCCCCTAAACCTCCGCGGGACCAATTCCCCGTCCTGCCCAATTCCCCGCCGCTAGCAAGTAGAAGGGGATAAATATACCATACATATCGTACCGAAGAATCTGGTGGTTGATTGTATTCTCTGCTATTGCATTTCTTGGTCGATTCAAATATCTAGACGATTATTTATTATTCCAATTCTAACCTTGGATGGTGGTTTAAAATAATTGATTTCTTAAAAAAATTAAAGGGTAATTTTGGTAATAACACAATAGCTGGGCCGTTTTGCAGACCCAATTCTTTTATGTTACTTAACGGCCCAACTTTCCCATTTTATTATAAATGGGTATGAATTCCTTAAATGATTTGGGCTTAGATTAAATATCCATAAAATGAGCCGTCAAATGGGCCCAATTTCATAAAATACCTAATTATTACCAGAAAATTAAAAAAAAGTGAACTTTATAGTAAATGGGATAAGGATGCAATAAATGCAAATATTATCCGTACTAATGAAACCGTAAATCATTCTTTAATTTTAGAAAAGGTTGGGCAAATATTATTACCACACCATTAGTCATGTATTAAGACAAAAATCGTTTACTTATTAGAATTTCGCACGATTTAGGAAATCTGAATTCTGCACTGTTTAAAAAATCAGATTTCGGCACGACACAATAAATCATGAACTTAGTACTAAATGACTACCTTGTTCCCCAACCTAGATGCAGTATCAGAGTTCTACAGTGCTTCGTTAATCATGAACCCATCCACGTTTTATCTATGAAATGTCCCAAATTTTACATTTTGTATAATATTTACATTAGCAGTAATTTTGTTTTATTGAATAGGAAATATATTTATATTTCCATCCATCACAATAGTACACCTGGATTATCAGTCTCTGAAGAGCTGAGCATCCCACTTAATTTCTTGGGCGCCATATTACTTGAACTTCCATGGTAGCCTGCTGCAGCACAGGTAGTGTTCGGTACCACCACCCGCCACCCTAAAGTAAAAATATATTTGTTAAATCAAAAGAAACTAATTTTTTAAAAAAGAAATTACAATTGTAGTAATCACGATGGAGATGTGCCAGCTATCCGGCTTGTACCCTACCGGACTTCCATCCATGCAGACTGCAAATATTCAAAATAATATCATATATTAAATATTTATTTATATATGGCCAACATTCATAATTCATAGTTGTATATATGCTAATATATACCTGCCCCTTTCCTTCGGTAGTTAAGGACCGGGGTGAACGATACTAGATCCTGGCTAAGCACTCCAGGAAGTATGAGTAGCAAAACGATACGTGCAAATATTATCATTTTGACTGCAGGAGTACATATAGCAAAATGTTAAGTTGATGGATCCGAGGAATTTTGGTGGGCAGCGGAGGCTTCGTGACATTCTTTTTTCTTTTCGTTTCATAAGTGGATGTGTATATATTTTAAAAAAATACGACATATTATATATATATATATATATATATATATATATATATATATATATATATATATATATATATGAAGAGGAGTTCAAATGTGAATAGTTTGATTTACTTATTATAATTTCGCACATTTTAGGATAACAGAATTCAGCACGATTTATATAATATATGAACTAAAACCTCATATTTGTTTTGTCTGCAATTAAAATTTCGTACAACAATAAATTACTAATTTCTTCTTTTCCGATTCCAATTTCCTCAAGCCACTCAAGCTCAAACACTAATTTATTAACTCAATATCGTCGTCTTCATCTGAAGAAGTGCACAAAACTAGTTTCTTCTTTTTCGATTCCAATTTCCTCAAGCTCTGATAAATTGGGCCACATTCCCCTTAAAGAAAGACCAAAAAGACAATGAGTATACCAATAAAACGATGGAAAACGAGGGGCTTGCATTTCATGAGGTTGAGTTGGTGGTGTCATGATAATAAATTAATAATGGTGAGATTGTAATATGTGTAGTGATAAATTGAAAACTTTAATATGTTTTGAATTAATAATCTATTGATTGTAAGTTTATTGTTGTTATTGACAAAAAAAAGGTATTCTGCAACTACTTATTTTAAGTGTTTGACTGTTTTTTTATTATCATAAAAATAATTTTTAATGTTTGAAATAGTTTCTATAGCCACTTTTGGAAAATTCCAAGGTTAACAGAAGTGGAAACAGAACCACACCGTTGACCATTAATTCAGAAGCGGTTCATGGCTAAGCTTAGATCCGTCTTTCCGGTTCAACTACTGTCGTAGACGGATCTACCTTAAGGCAAGGGATGGCAAATGTCACTCTTTTGTTTTGGTCCCAAATTTAATAAGATACTCCAATAATTTTTTTCATTCTTATTTTTGTAGGATAAATTATGTTTGGATATCAAGAAAACCGATATTAGAAGCTCTCAACAAAATCCACCAACACATTATAATTTGAATTAAATCTCGTGTAAGAACATTACTTAAAAAATGCTCAAAATTCGGAAAATCGGACGGTTGGAGAATGAGATTTAATAGTCATATTTCCCATTTGTTTGCGTATTAGCTTCTTAAAGTAGTGTTGAGTGCATTTGGTATTCGATTCGTAATTTATATTTAACACGAATTTGAAAAAAGTAGAAGACAAATCACCGAAAACTCATGTAAATATAATTTCGTGCTCCAAAATTTCTGCGTACAAACATTTGTAAGTGTAAAATTTAATTTTGCTCCCTCTAGTTAAAATCCTGCATACGTCCCTAACTACGGTTGTTGGTTCTTAATGGTCAAAATTAAAAAAATTATCAAGATTATCGAATCACCAGGTCTAGGGTTCAAAAATATTTTGGATCGAAATGCACGAAGGGTTCCAAAACGGTTCACCACGGTTCCGGTTCCAAATCAACTCGGGGTTTTGGTTCGATTCAGTCGGGTTTATATACATGAAAGAAATCCAATGGATTGTTTTTTGTAGTGAATGTTATTTCCAAAATGTGGTTGATGTTAACATAATTACCATTTTCCATTATTCAACATATTCATCACTAATGCATAACACCAACAAGACAACACACATTCCGCATATAATTAAACAAAATTAATATCCCATTTCATCTAATCCAGATGTATCTGCAGAATCCATGCAAAACATCCAAATTTGCTTAGACCTCATCTTAACCAACTTCTTGTCCATTTTACACTGCTTCTTCTTAACATCACGAACCATTGAATTAGTAATGCAGTTTGCATTCACATTTGTCTGAAGATCTTGGCAGCAGACATCGTTCACCATCACTCCGACCGGCATTTCGGTTTCTTGGCACAGAGCATCCATAACTGCATTCCTACACTCTTCGGTCAAGCTATTGTAGCATTCGGTTCCGTTTGGTGGAGGCGGAGCTTCTGATCGGTCGAGGATCGCTCCGTTGATTAGGAGGAAGATTAGGATCTTGGTTATGTCCTTTGATGTTGAAGCCATGATGGGATTTTTATGTGGGATTGTTCATTTGTGAAGTTGTATTAGCTCTTATAGTGATGAGATGAGTTAATTTGTTTGTTACAACTTGGGATTAATGATCTTAGTTGAAACTTATGTCTGCATTTAAGGATGGTAACATAATTAATTTATATTGAGAGAAATACTACTCCCTCCGTCCCTATTTTATATACTCATTTGCCTTTTCACATAGATTAAGAAAAAAATTAATAATATGAAAGCTAGATAGATATTGGTATTGGAATTTGAATAAATTAAAGTAAATTACTAAAAAATCAATGTCATAATTGTGTTTACTATTATAAAAATTGAATAAAATAGTCTTTTTTTATATTATCATATTAATTAGATCTATTAAAATTGGTGAAATATTTAGTTAGATACAAAAAAATTGTTAATTGGCATATAGATTTGGGACAAACGAAAAAAAAAGTAGACATATATATTTGGGACGGAGGGAGTATTAATTTTAAATCAATCCTAACGGAAATCAAACACTAAATCAGCTCTAGATTAATCCACTTACGCAGAAGTGCGAATATCAACTACACTACATGTTGCCGATTAATTTATATGGAGAGAGAGAGAGAGAGAGAGAGAGTGAGTGAGAGAGAGAGAGGGAGGGGGAGAGAGAATTGAAGTGCAGAAAGCATAAAAGTGACCAATTTAAGACCAAAAGATCACAAGAGTAGTTGATATATGTTCTTCAAAAAACAACTGATGTAAAAAATAAGGTAGGGTTCTTCAGAGATATTTTCGAGCGAGGGCTCGAACTTTGGTATCGAAGTGGGATGAGGCGATGCGACTTCCGGGAAGGTAGAGAGGATTAAGAAGAGTCTGTAGATGTATAACACAAAATTCAGTCCAAATATATGAAACAACAAAATTTTAAACATAACTAGCTTGACATGGTGGTTTCTTTTCCTTTTTTCACTCGAACGCAGTCGATAAGATAAGAAGTGTATATAGCTGCAACTGAAACTGTTCAATAGGCAAAGCATTTTTACTTCTAGCATCAAGGCTATATTTACTTCTAGCATCAAGGCTATTGAGCAACAAAATCGGACAATTAAGGCGAATCAATATAACATTCGTTCTCTTAGAAGAACGCAACAGAAGCTAATCTGGCTTCTGTGCAAGTGCAAGCAAATTTAGCAAATTAGTACTCCAAAAGAAGCAGTATCTTTCATTTTTCATCATTTTAAGGTGTCATATCAATCGCTTATCACTATATATAAAAACACGCATAGAGCAGAAACAAGAAAACTAAATTGGAAGAAGCTAATAACTGAAATACGAGTTGAGACAGATGAAAACAAATAATAGAACTTGCCTTGATATATAGCTCATGAACCTCTTGGAAGAAGCTCTTGATTCCATCATCGTTACGAGAATCATGAAGCAACATCAGTCGAGTATGTATGATGATTCAAAGTCAAGGAAACAAATAAGGGCCTAGAAGCTAAACATAAAGTTCACTAAAATAAGATAGTATGCTTGTTCAGCAAAATGTCGCCTTGTTTGAAAATTACATAAATTCAATAGCATATTTCAAATCCAATTCCATAAAACTAAAGATTTTCGTAATCGCAATTCGACACCCAATCTTGTGAAATCCATTCATTGCAAGAAACGAAAAACTTTTGAGCAACAATAGGAATCCATCCTATATGCAAGAGAAATGGAATTCTATCCTTTTCTTTAACACAATATTATATCAACAAACAATTTAAACTCCATCAGTTGGCATATTTAGATACAAGAAAATCACTCTTGGATATACCAATCAAGAAAACTATACGGAAGATTTTCTTCAGAAAAAGCGAGACGTGCAATCGAAATATAAAGAACAAGTGAAAGGATATGACCAGCAGTGACATACACGGATACCACCAAGTCATTGAATCTATCAATTGCTTTCAGAAACCTGATTCAATAAACATAGAGAAAGAATATAATCATACCAAAGCTTATTGCACCAGTTTCTATTGACGGAAAATCTGATCATACAAGAATCAAAATTTCCTAAAAATCAAGCATAAACACACTACCGATGATCAAAAGCAGAGTATAAAGCGAGTGGAGTAGAGATCTCACATAGCACTCGTAGTCCACGCCATATCCTGAACAATGTCTAAAGCGGCGTGTAATATGAACTGGTGCTGATGAGCAGCATCCTCCTTCTAACAAATCGATCGCAAATTCGTTGGTTATTATCACAATCAGACCGAAATGAGGCGAAAAATCAAATCGTAGGAACTCAACAGAAGGATTGGGAGAAACTCACTTTGGGGACTGTACCAACTTCAGCTTCGTAAATCGGAATGTCGCTTTTGCTGACGATCATAAAGCAGGCAGTACTCGCCATCGATCTCCCACTCTTCTTCACCAATGTAATTCCTCAGCGGATCTCGCGATCGATCGTTTAGCTCGATCTTTGGTTAAAACTCAAAACTTTGGATCGACCTATCAAGCCCTAATTTGAATTAGGGGAATGAATTGGGATTTTGTTACTCAGATCCATATCTGTATTTTCCGGACAACAGAGGGTAATTGTGTCATTTACGGATGCACTAATTAAGCTGCAAATAGTACTCCCTCTGTCCCGTTATTTCTGTCCTACTTGCCTAATCGGACTGTCCCGCTATTTCTATCATCTTCTCTAAAATAGTAAAAAATTACTTTTAAACATAAAATGAAGAGGGTCCCCCTTACTCACTACTCAACCCCCACATTCTTATACTCTCTTTCTTCAAAAATCTATCTCCCACTCGATTATGTTCCGCTCCGAACTCGAGAAAATTATGATTTTTATCTTTTTGAAAACTTTAGATTATTTCTTCAAATACAATATAAAAAAAATATAAAAATAAAAATTGATTGCCTTTCACTAGCTTTGCAAAAATTTGGATAATTATCATTTCTTTCCACCAACCACTCCTCGAAAATTGTGTCATTTTCTATATACAATTAAAACTCATAAAATACACACTAAATTAAAATTTCTTAATCTCCGTGCCGAAGTCAACTGGGATGTTTTTAGCGGGACATAGGGAGTATTAATTTGGTAAAACCGAACATACTGAACCGAAATATTTTGGTTCAGTTTGGGATTTTGCCGAAAAACTCCGGTTCAATTTGGTTATAATCGAAATTCTAAGAAAAAAATAAAAATAAAAAATTATAAAATTGATTTTTTCATATAAATATAAATAAAAAACTACTAATATTTTTGATAAAATTTATATTCTAATATAATATCCGGAAAAAAATATATTATTATAATATTAATATTTTAATATAAAGAATTCAAATATATTCGATTTGGTTCGGTAAACACTTGATTAAATCGAAAATAATTGAAAAGTATAAAATAATAACAAAAAATCAAACTGTGATTTCTTGGTTCGATTTGATCGGTTAACCAGACCGATGGACAACCGCAGCTGCATGAGCTTCGATCAAACTATAAACTATGAAAATTAATAAGTTAAAATAATAAATGTAATAAATACTCTACCCATTACGCCTGACTTATTTTTTTTTATCGTTCCATTTGACTTGTCTTGTTTCTTAAAATGAAAAATAAATATTACACAAACTCCCAATAGTTCTTCTTGGGGTCCGCCTATCTACATGCATTCGGTAATTACCTCGTATCGAAAAGAAGCAAAGATAAATCGGATGGAATAAAGAGAGTATATGTTAATTATATAGTACTGCTACTCACTAATAATCTCAGGAATAAGAATAGTACTTCCTCCGTCCCATAAATAATGTCACTTATCTTTTCGACACGGGATTTAAAGAGAATGGTTGTTTGTGAATAAAGGTGGTGGATAGTGACTCTTAAAAAAGAATGATTGATTGTGTGTAATGATTTATTATTTTCGAAAATAAAAGCATTATTTGTGAAACATTTCGAAAGAGAAAAAAAAATATTATTTGTAGGGTGGTGGGAGTATTTCTATAACCGACATATATAAATATAAATAATTAAATATGACACAAAATATACACGTGTAAATACTATATAGTCACCGACAATCACTTCGAATATTTTCTTGAATAAAAAATAGTAATTTTGAAGGAGACATTTCAACAGACATACACTAATGTATTTGGATGACTTTAAATCCCACCTATTTATGAAAATGACAAGAAAATGGCGGAGCTGAAATCTTCTTCTCCAATTCCAAATGCCTTTACTCTTCATTTCAAATATTCTTTTCTTCAAATCCTAATCATCACCATTTATTTCCTCCCAAGCATTGCAGAATCAAATGATTTTGATCCCATAATTCAGCTCCCTTCATCTGGGCTCTCAAGAAACAGCCACAGCAGTAAGCCCAAAACTGTAATTTTCAACATTGACAAGTTTGGTGCTAATGGAGATGGAATCACTGATGACAGCAAGGTATAATTTCCCTAGTTGCAGAATTTTTTAATTTCTTTTAAAGATTTGAACCTTTTGAACTTATAATAGCACTTGAGTCATTCTCTGTCACATTTATTCTGTGTTTTCTTGATTGGGTACTGTTTTAGTGTGAGAAATTTGATGGGAGCTTCAGATTCTTGAAGAAATTCATGATAGTTTTACAAAGACAGTATTTTGAAGTTAAAATTAGCCTGGGATTCTGGGAATTTGTTGTTTTCATGAAGAATATAAGGACTAAGGTAGCTATCAAGTTATTTTACTTTGATTGTGATGCAAAAAGAGTAATTTTAACATTAAGTTTGGTGCTAATGGAGATGGAATCACTGATGACATCAAGGTTTAAATTCTCTACTTGCAGAAGTTTTTTCTTCTTCTTTTTTTGCACTTTTTTAATTTATGATAGCATTAATGCCATTCTCTGTTTTTTTTGGTTAAATTTTATTTAGTTTAGTGTGTGAATAGATTGAGTTTTTTGGGGGGTTTGATAGTTTTTTTTTTTTTTTTTTCCTGGAATGTTTTATATGGGAAATTTGATGGGATTTCAGATTCTTGAAGAAATTCATGATATTTCTACAAAAGACTGTATTTTAAAGTTGATAATAATCTGGGATTCTTGGAATTTATTGTTTTCATGAAGAAGGTAAAGACTAAGTTAGCTGTCAAGTTATTTTGGTTTAATTATGATACAATAATCTATGATTTATAGTCTCTAGATCTTGATTGAGGAGAATTTAGCTTAAAATCATTGATTTTCTACTGAAAATGCTAAGCCTAATCTGTGATTTTAGCTTAAAATCTTTGATTCATTTGAGGCCTTGCTGCTTATCTTGGTTCAGATTCTGCAAGATGTTTGGAAGGAAGCATGTCTTCTATCTTCGCCCGCGAAAATCGTAATTCCTTCTGGGAATTCTTACCTAATCAACCCTACTAGCTTTGGTGGACCTTGCAATTCTAGTGTAATATTAAAGGTGAGACTGAAATGGTTAAATTCCCTATCCAAATACAAACTATCTTAATTCATCAACTTATGAAGTTAATCGGCTCACTCGTAGCAAAACCTATGTAATTTACTGAATTTTGTGCAAATGGTTGTAGATTTCTGGTACTATTGTTGCACCAGAAGATCCTGAGATTTGGGATGATTTTGATCCAAATAAATGGCTCTATTTTCATGGTGTAAGCCACCTTACGGTAGAGGGCGGTGGAGTTATCGACGGGAAGGGCGAAAAATGGTGGGCTCAATCTTGCAAGACTAACACTTCGAATGTAAGTTATATTATGCCCTTGCAAATTCATATAGTGTCATCAGATGGTACATAACCCGCACAAATTGTGAGGCTATGTTGAAGATCAAATTGACGGATAATGGTATGCATGAAGTTGTTCACCATGACACAGAACATATAGATCAAACAGTTACAATTTAATTTGTGCACGTTTCGTTGCCTAAATAATTTGTTACGAAATGTCATGTTTGGTTGTACCGGTATCTCAAAAGAGAAGACGAAGTCTTTTGAATCGTTGTTTGATGTCTTCAGAAGTCAAAATGTTTCTGAATTCTTGAATTGTCTTTTGCAGCCTTGCTCCAATGCTCCAAGGGTTAGTACTTCTTGAATCTTAGCAAGCTCTTAGTAAATTGACCGTAACTCTCTGACCGTAAGTCCAAATTAAGAAATTCTTATTTCCCGGGGAAAGTAGACTCAGAGGGCGTTCCAACGGTGTATTTCGTTAGGCCTATCTCTTCTCGAGTGGAGTCGGTTTTTAATTCCGATTTGGACCATTTGCAGGCTATCACTTTCCACAAATGCAACAACTTGAAAGTAAGGAAGATTACTTTGCTTAACAGCCAAAAAGTGCATATGGCGTTTACGAACTGCAGGCACGTTACAGCTTCTCGTCTCAGAGTTATAGCACCGTATTACAGCCCTAATACGGACGGGATTCACATAAGCGAATCAACTCAAGTCCATCTCAAGGATTCCACTATTGCCACAGGTTTCTTGCTCTGAATTTGTACCTATTAGCTTATAAAACTCAATATTTCGTTCTCTATTTCTATTTCAGATCTAAAAAAAAACAACATGCCGATGTCTCTAGTAAACCAAAATCATCGTTGAATAGTATTTTGCTCCAAATTCTTTTTTGAAAATAAAACTGGAGGATTTAGTTACGATTAGAAATTGACTTTTTATCTTCAGTCATTGATCTTTTACTCATACTTATTGAACTGAAAGTTTTGGTCCAATTCAAAAATTATGTTTCGCAATTTCATAATCCAACTTTTCAATCTGCATTGTTTGTAGGAGATGACTGTGTATCCATAGTAAGCAATTCATCAAAGATTAGTATATACAATATCACTTGTGGACCTGGCCATGGTATAAGGTATATAAACTATTCTCTGCAAGAATTGCTACCAATTGCTAACTGATAATGGTCATATACAGTATAGGAAGTTTGGGAAAATCGAATTCGTGTGACCGAATTCAAGATGTTAATGTCAATGGGGTGACTTTGTTCGATACTGAAAATGGAGTAAGAATCAAAACATGGCAGGTAAACTAATCTTTCTTTACTACTTACTTTCCTCAATAGTACTCCCTCCGTCCCGTTAATACTGTTTCTTTTCCCTTTTCGGGCCGTCCCAATAATACCGTCCCGTGTACTTTAACGGCAAAAAACACTCTACATTCAAAAATGAGGTGGGCCCCTCATTACTACACTCTCTCTCCAAAAAGTTTTATATCTCACATGTATCTATTCCGCTTCAAAGTCGAGAAGATTATGACTTTTCACTTTTTGCAAAAATTTCTTTAATTACCACATGAAGAAAAAAAAAGGGGAAAAAAATTTAAGAGCATGTTAATTTCTTAATACAATTAAAACTTATAAAATATACATTTAAATAAAGTTTTTTAAGTTCCTTTGCGCTTTCGAAAAGAAATGAGACGGTTTAAATGGGACGGCGGGAGTGTAAAGATTCAACCTTTTTCTTGATTTTTTCCCCTAATTGCAGGGAGGCACTGGTTTTGCAAGGAAGATTACATTTCAGAACATACACATGCATAATGTTTCAAATCCAATCATTATAGATCAATACTATTGTGACTCTCCATTGCCTTGTTCTAACCAGGTATTCCCCCGTCCCACTAGAAATTACACGTTTTTCTTATCGGGACGTTCCACTACAAATGACACGTTTCCTAGAAAGTCAAATAATCTATACCACAAAATATTACTTTCTTGATTCCCGCGCCCAAAAGGAACGTGTCGTTTCTAGTGGGGACGAAGATAGTATAATTTTTCCAAAAAGTATTGAATTCTACACAAAATCACAGAAAGAAAGCTTACATTTATCGAATCTTTTTCCCGTACAGACTGCAGCTGTGATCATCGAGAGCGTTTCGTTCCGGGGAATCAAAGGCACAACAGCAACAGAGGAGGCTATCACATTGTCATGCAGTGAAAGCCATCCATGTAAGAAACTACTCTTGGAAGATATTCGACTCGTGTCGTTGGCCGGGACTGCGAAGTCGTTCTGCTGGGAAGCTTATGGCACAAGCTTAGGCCTGATCCAGCCGCCTTCCTGCTTATCATCTGCAGAGACAATCTATCAAGAGAGCACAAAATCCAACTCAACAAGTCTATAGAGTGATTGTCAATTTATCATGCTTGCATTAGGTGTAGCCATTCTGTAAATATTGTTCATTGACACTTCCAATAATGAAAATGAGATGCAAGATTTGTACAAAGATGTGGAGTAGAAGATCCATAATATACAAGTTGAAATAGAATTTCAGAAAATTGCATTAGAAGCTCAGAGATCTGCTGAACTCCCTAGCCTAATAATCTGTTACAAAATTTACAATAACTATAAAATACTCCTCCGTACTATAGAAAATATCTTATTTCTTTTCGGCACGGTAATTTAAGAGAGTTGATTCTGGTCAGTAAAGATGTGAGATCCATGCAATTAATTAACTATTTAGAATTGGTTTGTGAGGTAGAGGTGTGAGACCCTCACAATAAATCACTTCCTCCGTCCATTATTTTTGACTCATTTCTTTTCAGCACGAAAATTAAGAAAATAGATAATAAAGTATGACAACGAATGTAGATAATAAAGTAGGAGAGAGAATATGTGATGAGACAATGAGAGAGAAAATTATAAAATAGATAAGGTACGAGAGAGAAGATGAAAAGTAGGAGGGAGTGTAATGATTTTTTTGCCAAATTCGAACTTGAGTCAGAAATAATGGGACGTCCCAATTTGGAAAACAAGTCAGAAATAATGGGACTGGGGGAGTAATTTTTTTGAATTGGTTCGAGTCGGTGAAGGTGTGGGACCCATTTCATTTTTTAGAAACAAGACACTTTCTATGAAATTATGACACTTTCAATGGGAGTAAAGAGATGTGAAAACAGAGTATTTCTCACCGGACTCCTCAAATTGACATAAACTTATACACCATCTCATGAAATTACTAATCTTTTAGGAAGGAATGCAAAATCAGAGCGGTCTCCTTAGTAACTTCATGACTTGAGTAATCACCAAATATGGCCAAATACTTCAAGGAAACAGCAAGCTCTGCATCAACCGGCTTGGACGAAATTACCCTCTTCCATTCTTGAGATTTCCCTACAAAACAAACGCCATGCAACAAAGCAGCTAAACTCACAGAGTCTAGCTTGAAGCCTTTGTTCAGCATTTTATCAGTTAACTGCAATGCAGATTCAAGCATCTTGTTTACACAAAGACAAGCCACAATCGCGTTATAAGCAGCCGATACGGGGCTCCAACCATCCGATACCATCGTACCGAATACATCAAGAAGCATATGCTTTTGCTGGTCTGAATCTGAATCTGAATCTGAACCACTCTGTTTTCCTTTGATAACAGAAGCATTGCTTGTTAGCCCATTCACCAGATAATGAAATGTGACATCATTAGGGTTACACTTGCTCATCAGCATTTCTTCGAAAAACGAACTCGCTTTCGCTAATTTCCCCTCTTTGCAAGAGCTACCTATAAGCACAGAGTATGTCACAACATTAGGTAGCACGAGATTCGATCGCATCCCTCTGAAAATCGTCTCAGCTCCGTAAAGATTCCCACATCGGCAAAATCCGGAGATAATCGAGGTATACATCACAACGTTCGGTGTATACTTAAGTTTGATAACGATTCCGAAAACAGTCATTGCACCAAGCAAATCATTCTTCTTTACTAATCCATCGATGATAGTCGAATACGTGAATTCATCCGGAGTGATGTTTCTTCTAACCATCGCCTTAACGCAAAAAACCGCATCTTTAATCATCCCAACTCTACAGTAGCCCTTAATCATCGCGTTATACCCTACAAGCCCGACATCTACACCTCTTTCATCTACACCTCTTTCGATTATCTCATCGAAAAGTTTCTTCCCATCATCGAATTTGCCACTTCTTACGAATCCATCAATCAAAGTGGCGTAAACGTATTCATCGGGAGATACATTACGGCCAAGCATCTCTTCGACGAGGTGCTTAGCATCATCAAACCTACCTTTCTTGCAGAGTCCATTAATCAACACATTGTAAATGCATGCATCTGGAAAAACTCCCCTTTCGACCATATTTTCTCGGATGGTTAAAGCAGCTTCGATTTCTCCGGCAACAACTAATCCATGAATAAGACCTCCATAGGTTATCAAATCGGGCTTATGTCCGCTTCGGTTCATCTCAAGAAGAAGGCGCGAGGCTCTTTCGAAATTTCCCTCCCTGCAGTAGGCGTGTATGAGAGGAGTAAAGCTTAGCTTATTGGGAACTAATCCGCGATCAATTACCTCCTCTAGAAGTTTCTCTCCCTCTTGGATCTTCCCATCTTTACAAGCATTAGAAATTAAAGAATTATACGTCACAATATCCATCTTGCACCCAACTTCCATCATCTTTCTTCTGGTCTCAAAAGCTTCTCCAACGGAGTTGTATTTACATTTAGCATCGATAACATTGTTATAGATTACCGTATTTACTTCAACACCGTTCGACTCCATTTCCTTTAACATTTCATCAACCTTCTCAAACTCCCCTCTTTTGCAAAATCCATTAATAATCGCCCCATAAGTCTCATGATTAGGCAAGAAAGCCTTCACTTTCAACTCTTGTACGAGCTCAAGAGCTCGTACAAGATCACCCTTCTTGCAGTATCCATCAATGAGAATATTATAGAACACGATATTCGGAATGCAATTCCTTCCCCACTTATTCTCAATCAACCTTCTACCTTTCTCAACCTTACCATCTTTACACAATCCCTTCACCATTATAGAAACACTATAATTGTCCAAACAAGTAGCTTCACCACCTTCATCTCTCCTCGACATTTCCTCATACACACGCCGCGCAGCATCCACCTTCCCTTCATTTTACAAGTCCGTTAAGCAAAGAATTACAAGCCGGTAACTGAGGCAACGTATTATAATATCTCAAAACATAGTAATACAACTCAAGAGCTTTAGATACAAACTCGGATTCCGCATACGTACGGATAACAAAACCTAACGCCTCATGAGTCGGCCGTTTCTCGTCACTTTCCAAGCACTCCAACAACACGGTGTCGATTTCTGCGAAGAGTCTAGATCGAGCCAAGAGCTTCAGAAGAGACGAGTAAGCGAATCCATCGAGTGCGAAACTGTTGTGAGAGATGAAACCATAGAACTTAAGACCCAATTCGCAGTCGCGAATTTTGTCGAACACTATGTGGGCAACTTCCGAAGGCGCAATTTCCTCTCCAGAGAAACGATTTTGTAACGATTCTTCCCACTGTTTCTCTTCAGATTGGAGAATATCGCAAACTTCAAAGGCCAAATCCTTGATCTGTGGAGTGACGACAATTTTCCCGGCTGGTTTGATTCTGGGCTGGGGCCGGTTTAAGGGCTTGATGAGCCTGAGAATTGCCTTGGACATGTAAATGAAAGTTAATAATATTCAGCAGTTGGGTTGAGTTTTAATAATTACCTATTTATATTCTCTCTCTATATGTCCCTCTCAAGACACATTTAACATTCTACATTTAAACTTCGATAAATTAATAATTTCGCTAGGATAATAATTTTTTTTCAGTCCCGATATGGGTCAATGTATTAAAATAGTGTTCGATAAAGTAATAACTTCGTTAAATAATATTTTTTCTCGGTTTCAAAGTTATTACTTTATCGAGGTTTAACTGTATATTCTTCAAATGTAATTACTCTGTCCCACTATAAATGATACGCTTCATTTTAATTCGGGAATAAAAAAATGGTGTTATATAAGATTGTTCGACTTTTCATTGCTAACAATGATCATTACCGTTAAATCTTTCCAAGAAAGATTGCATTCATATAAGCCTCCATCTTTTCAAGCTTGCTCTCCTCCATCTCCCAAACCTCGCCTTCGTTCATCGTCCCCATTTACCCGATTCCCGATTTTCTTCGACGGGAGTTTGACCAACTAATCTGCACACGAGACCCTCTATTCCAAAATCGTATTGCTCATCCTAAATTCATTGTTTCTTGGAGGTCAATCTTGAAAAACTTAAAGATGAACAGGGCCATAATAATCAAGAGATGGTTATGCCCTTATAAATTCTCGCCCCTAACACGTTTCATGCACTTATTCGGAGGTTCTTGTTGTGGTATATTAGACATTAAATGGGGTGTTTATTACAATCATTCGTAGCTTCATCTACTCTTACTACAGTCGGCCTATGAATTTATGGGATGAGATCGCATGTCAATAAATCATTTGTCAATTATGTCCGATTCAAAATGAGGTAGTTTTGTATTGAAAAACAACAAATTAAAAAGGATAAAATTAAAAAAATGATTTAATAAATAATTAAAGAGTGAATTTTTTTAATACAAAACTACATCGTTTTTAAATCATACACCAATTGACGAGATTTATTGGACATGTGATCTCATCCTCGAATTTATGTATTCACAATGTAATAACTTTCTTCATAAGGGTGGATTTAAGATTACAAGGAGGAGATTTGAAAATTCGATAGAAAAGAGGACGACGTGTAAATTTTGAGGGGGCAAAATACAAAAAAAATAAAAAAATTATACATAAAAAATCAAGTTTCGACATGTCGCCCTCCCTTGATTCGCCTCATAACCCAAAAACTTCGGAAAAACAAGAAAATAAATGAAAGTGATAAAATGGTTTCTAATGTTGACAATTGCACAAAAATTTAAATTTTTGAATTGATTTTTCAATTAAACCCCACCGAATAAGCGAATTTTTTTGAGTATTTAGAAGAAAAGGGAAATACCCCTCGCATCAAATTTTCCGTAAAAATCATGACATTTCACCTTTGAATTAATATATATTGCCCACATTAGGGTGTACATCTTTTTGTTAGGGATTGATTAATAGTCAATGAATTTAATTAGTACACAACATTAGTATTAAGTGGGCTTAGTCCTAACTACCTATTACTCCCTTGTTCAACTCTATTGATTTCATTTTTTTTCGATACAAAAATTAAGAAAATTATTTATTGTGTAAAGTAATAGAAAATTGTAGAATCCGCTATATACATTAGAGTATTATTTAAATTAAAATAGAAAATAAGACCAATAGCATAAGACAATCTAAAAAGAAATACTGGACCAACGAAGGGGTACCAAGAGATTATTCACAAACCCTATGAACCTAATCTCAATAATACAAATATGCCAAATAAATATTTTCTTCTGCATTTATTAATATACATATAATTAAACCTCAATAAAATAATAACTTTTAACGAGATTATTACTTTATTGAATATTATTTTAGTACATTGACCCATATCGGGATCGAAAAAATTTATTATCTAAACAAGATTATTACTCTATCGAATATTACTTTATCGAGATTTAACTGTAGTTACATTGAGGAAAAAATACAATCACAAAACAGCTGGAGGTACACACACTTGAGAGGCATACAAAAAAGTCAATATTTTTCGAGTCTTTTTGCAGAAAGAGAAGAACTGATTGACTCACTATGATTTGCGGCTCTTCTTTTCTTCAACTCCAGATTGTGCAAACCTCAGTCTCAACACTTGAAGAACGTCTTCGATTTCTACTCCTTTTCGAGCAAGCAACACCATCGCGTGATAGAGAACATCAGCCATCTCCGACGCAGTCCCTAGTTTGATCCTCGTTTTCTTCAAGTGTTCGGCATAACTCATCCGCTTCTTCCCTTCGGACAAGCGGACAAGAATTATAAGCATGTAAATCGGAATTAAGTAGAAAATCGTACGCCTTTGTACACAATGAAATCTAACCTTATCTTTGAGCAGAGTAACTTTTCATCAAGTAATAGTTTCTTGGTCCAAGATGGTTTTTGGTCCGGGTTTTCGGATAACTCTTGTTTTCGCTTTGAAATAGTCGATTCCAACGAGTATAGAGTCGTTAACGCGAGTTTATTACCATCAACCTAGAAAAGGAAACAACATAACAAATGACCAACATTCTTGTACTAAGTAAAACATGAAGGCTATTTAGTTCAAGTATGTATATTATTATTACCTTTGAATCATTTATGATTTCATCGACGGATGTATAGTAACATGTCTCGGCCCCAGTATGACACGTTGGCCCATCGGGTTTCCCGAGATATATAATCTAAGAAATGAATGAAATTTTTATTACGATAACAAACGAAACAATTATAATGAAATCAAATCATGAAGAAAGATATATGAAACTTACGGAATCACGGTCACAATCGAGAAAGATGTCGGAGACATTGATGAAATTCATCGAGGTCTCTCCCTTTGTCCACAAAGTTGATCTAGACCGGCTATAGAATGTAGCCTTACGGGAAGAAATGGTTCGTAGAAGGGCATCTTTGTTAACAAACCCTTGCATTAGAATAGCTCCAGTATCGACGTTCTGAGCTATTGCAACCGCTAAGCCTTTGTCGTCCCATTTGACACTATTCAACAACGGATCAACCTATATTAATCTAGTTAGACGAAAATCAAAAGATCGACAAAGATTACAAAGGTAAACAAGCATTGAAACAGATTATACTCGAGCAAACATGCATTCATAAAAAACCACGTAAAGCATTTGCGGAAAAACTCAACATTTTTTCGAGCAAGTATGTCTACTAAAGAAAGAAGTACAAAATCAAATGAATGTTGTGCTCAGATGTAGCTCAGAAATCATTGAAGTTTTGACTATTGAGCAACGATGAACACTTTTTTTAATTTACCAGACATTCAACGGTCTAAGCAACGAGTGAAACATTAGACACCTGCCAATGTCTGGCGAATTATGAAGTTACAGGTCGGGAAGGAAAACTTTGCCTAAAAGTTCTCTCTCTAGTACAAATAAATAAACAAAACGGTACCAGAAAAATAAGATGTTGGCTCAGATGTAGCTCAGAAAGTCATATAACTGTGACTACCGAGGGACGATGAGCACTTTCTTTTAATTTACCAGACATTCAACGGTCTAAGCAACGAGTGAACATTAGACACCTGCCTATGTCTGGTGAATTATGAAGTACGAGGTGGGAAAGAAGAGTCTACCAATACATTTTTACTCTACACAAGAACAAGAAAAGATAATGCCGACAAGAAAAATATCAACCGTTCTACCACAAGTAAGCCAATTCACCTCAATTCATTAGGCATTTAAAATTTTAATTAAGAAATATAGGGTCCAGATGTAGCTCGAGTAATTATAAGGGTGAATTATCGAGCAACGATGAACACCGACAAGAGAAGGTATAACGCTAGATGAAAACTCATCCATCATCTTCCTCCTCTATCGTCCATTTCCCAGATATGTAACAGCATTCACCATAAGAAAATCGTGAGCACCTGACTAACATCTGGTGCTTTCTAATAGATTAAAGAGACTAAAAGTCGAATAATTCAGCTATATTTAACTTCTGATTAAGCATGTAAATTTTCTAATTAAGAAATATAGGGTCCAGATGTAGCTCGAGTAATTACAAGGGTGAATTAACAAGCAACGATGAACACCGACAAGAGAAAGAACAATGCTCGATGAGAAACTCATCCATCACCGTCCTCCTCTATCGTTCATTTCCCAGATATGTAACAGCATTCACCACAAGAAAATCGTGAACACCTGACTTAACATCTGGTGTTTTCGAACAGGTTAAAGTGACCAAGAAGATTAATCTACATTAAGTTTACACATCTTCGAGAAGAAGTATCCAATTGCAGACAAAATAAATGATTAATTAAATTGAAGTTAACACATAGATACATTTACAAAAGAAGCAAACATACAAGCAAAGCCTACCAAAGGCAGATCAAGTTGTTAAAAAATAAATAAAAATAAATAACAAGTAGTAAAACCGAGTTACCTTGGCTTCTAAATGCGAAGCTGAGCCGAAAGTTTTAAGGCAAGAATATACAGTAGAGGCCTTGGTGGAGAGCCCAAAAAGATGGTATTTTGGATTCACTTTTGGGAGTTGAAAGCAATTAGGATAAGGAACTGCCATTGATGGCAAATCAATCTGAAACAAAAAACCATAACCAACAAATAAGATAAGAAGGTTCTTTTGCAGCAAATCACAATTAGAATCGTGGGAAGTAAAACTGCAATGCTTCCTTCAAATTAGAGAATAATGAAAACACCAAAGATACAAAAGAAAGGGGGAAAAGAAACAAAACTACCAAGAAACAGTTCAGCTCAAAATAGTAATGAGATTCTTCAGTTCTAACACAACTTCCTGATCATGACAATGTAATTGAAGAATCGAGACACGCTAGGAATGGATTTTTATTCTCATAACTCAATTAATCAAACCCACTACACTCAATTAAAACGACGAGCGAAAATTGCTCCATACATTGCAATAAAAACGAGTTCTAGCAAAATATAAAGGAATTACCTCACTTCCAGTTATAAATGGGATTGCTTCTGCGATCTTTGATCCTGGCGTTTAAAAATTTAGGTTTCTTGCGAACGTGCATCAGCGTGACTGCGCCATGTGAGTGACGGCGTCTGCTGGTTGTATATTTATAGGCCAAAATTAGGGTTTCAAAGGTTGTTGACCATGTGCTAGCCGTCAAAGTTAGAAAAAAAAGGTGAAAAAGTTATTTTTGGTCGTTTTGTGCGATTCACTTTAATACGTTATTTTGACTGAATTCAAATTTAATCTATTAATTTAATAAGTTACCCGTTTTAAAAATTAGTTAAATTTATTCAATTTTAATCCGATTACTTAAAAAAAATAGAAAATCATATTTTTTTTAATAGTAGGACATATTTGTAAAATCAATTTTCGTCATTTATATTATAAATGTCTAATTTTAACTTATTATGTTTAAAAAAAAATCAATATATAGGGTTGATTATTTTTCTTGATATTTATTTTTACAATTTTTTTAAATATTCGGGTCTATTTTTACTCTGAATTTTCTTAAATTGTTCGACTAACAACAAAAGCAATATTAAGAAAATTAATAAAACCTATTTTTGGATTTTTTTTAAAATATGATAGGTTAAAATTTGACATTTATAATATAAAAGATAAAATTAACACTACAAATATGTTTAAATATTAAAAATGTGAGTTTTTTAATGAACCATGCAGATAAAAAAATTGAATTTGACCAATTTAATAAAAATGAATTAAAAATAAACAATTTGTCAAATTAACGCAATAAACAAAACTTGACCAAAATACGGGCAGAAATTATATTTTTTTAAAAAGGTAAGAATTGAAGTAATAAATAAACTTATAATAAATTGAATACGATTCAAGATTTGATAGAGAATTGAGATCCATCAAAAGTTTCACTCCATCCATCATCAATTCATCATTCGATAAGCTAAGGAAGAGAATGTCAAGGGTAAAGCAGTCATTTCAAAAAGCCAACGGCGCTGCCTACGAACCAACCACCTTAAACTATACGACTGACTTTAACGGTGTATAGTTTTGGATGTCCGTCCGTCCAAGAACGCATATCATAAATAAAAAAAAAAAAATACAACTGGAGGAAAGAGAAATGAACGAATGCGTCCTCCTCTAGCCCTCTATCACCGACGTTCATGCATTTTGTGGCCATTGGGATTGTGACACTTGTCACTATTTCATTGATCACATGATATTAATTTTATTTTAAATTTAATTTGATTATATCTTTTATAGTATATATTAAAAAAAATAAAAATTATATCAAAATTCATGATTTTTCATCATTTATAAATAGACACCAATATTGATATATTTCTTCATATTCTACAATTGTCTCATTTTCTCTCTACATTTTTAACTAATCCTCACTCAACCGGTATAATTCTCAAAATTTTTCCCACTCCGATGATTATTATCCTAGTTTCCATAACTTTCCTAACTCGAGCGAATTCGAATTGCAAAATCATAGGTTGTAATCACAATTTCCTAAAAATCCTATTCTAAAACCGCCGGCTCATCAAAACTGACTGCCCAAACAGCAAGACTTGAATCACTAAACCAGAGGCGGGTGTTTCCAATTGGCCCTCTTCTTGTTCTACCTTTTTACAGCATGGGCTTTCCCTCTATCCCAATTCCACCATCTTTCTTTAAACAACTGCTCCCACTGAATTATATTCTTCTTCTCCAAGAAACCTTTCCCACAAGATTCTTTCTTCATATGCATATATAATTCTATAGTCATTACGAGTTTGATTATTGAGTTTTTCTACTAAAGTTTGCTTCTTGCGAAATGGGCTTTTGAATTTCAACCTTTTTTTCTCTTTCCTTAGTACTTATTAATCGTGGAAATAAGTATTTGATTCTATTTTAGATATGTTGGGAATCCATTCTTTTCTTTTTTGTCCTCATTTCTTAGTCATAATTTGCTTAATTTCTTGCAGAAATTAAGATTTTCAAGCAGTCGTTTTCAGAATCTAGCTATGGGCCTCATTGCAGTTGCTAGTATTAATTCATTAGTTTGCTGACTTTTTATTTCTCTTTTGGAATTTAGACTTTTCAAATCTATCAACACATCATAGTTTTTGCTTCCTTTTCGTATTTCGGCGCAATGTGCAGCGAAGAATACGATGAGAAATCATTTTCTTACACCAAGAACTCGAATTCTTGGGCTCATGCCGTTGAAGATCAATGCCACGTCGATTCTTGCCCTTCCGATTGCGAAAGCGCGGTTTCCGGTGGCGAAAACCAGCAGCAGCATCCGGTTTCCGACAAGGGTTTGTTCGGACATAGTGGTGGAGAAATGATTCATGAGATGATCACGAAAATGGTGGTTGCTAGCTTGAGTTTGGGTGGATTTGATTTGAAAGTTGAGGCGATTAAACGTGTTGACTTCTCGAGTTTCATGAGCAGAGCAAAGCTTCAATCTTTCTGTATATTTTCGAGGGCGGTTGAGATGAAATGTGGAGATGCTAATGTGAAGTATGCTTGGTTTGGAGGTTTGAAGAGTGAGATTAATGCGATTCTCTCTCATGGTTTCACCATTCCAAAAAGCAATAAGACTCATGGATGTGGAGTCTATCTCTCTCCTCTTGAACATCCTCTTGAAAGGTAATTAATATTTTTTTTTCAATAATTACTAATTTGATTATTTCTAGCTATGAATATGGTAGTTAGTATCTAAATCTTAAAAAATATGAGTTTATAGCCAATTTTATAGTGAATTGCCGGATATACGGTTGATTAATTCAGTAACTTATAGTGAATTGCCGGATATACGGTTGATTAATTCAGTAACTACTACTCATCCGTAGGGTATAATGGCCCAACAAGTACCGACAACATGTAGTGTAATTGTATTCTCACTTCTGTGTAAATGGTTGGTCTAGAATTGATATTGCATTCGATTCCTATCAAGGTCGATTTAAATTAATACTCCCTCCGTTCCGCTAAAAGCGGCTCACTTTCCTAATTGAGACGTCCCGGTAAAAGTGGCTCATTCCAAATTTAATAAATTTTAATACAATCTCTCATACTTTATTATATTCTCTCTCCTACTTTATCATTTAGTCCCTTATTATTTTACTTATTTTCTCTCTCCTATTTTATCATATATTTTCTCATTATCTTACTCATTTTCTCTCCTACTTTATAAACTATTTTTTTCATACTTTATCATATATTCTCTTAATAATCGTGTCGAAAAGAAATCAGTCGCTAATAACGGGACGGAGGGAGTAATATAATGGCTCAACAAGTGTAGCTGTGAAAAAAAATTCAAAAAGTGGTGAAAAAAAACTAATACTCCCTATGTCCCAATAGAAATGATACGTTTCTTTTGGACGCAAGAATCAATAAAGTGATGTTATGTAGTGCAGTCACACAATCTTTGTCATTTTTTAGGAAATGTGTCATCTGTAATGGAACGTTCTGAGTAGAAAACGTGTCTTTTTTAGTGGTACGAATTAAATACTATATGTCTTTATTCAAAAGGACTAATTTGTCATTTCTCTTGGTTAATGTTGGTGTAAAATTTGCTATTTTTCTACTCAGTTTGCAGTTGGCTGCTGGTGATGGAAATGGCCTAACGCACATGTTACTTTGCCGTGTAATAATGGGGGAAATGGAGACTATTCTGCCCAACTCCAACCAATACAATCCAAGTAGTGAGAAATTTGATTCGGGGGTCGACGATTTATCTTCTCCTCGAAAATATATAGTGTGGAGTTCGCGTATGAACACTCATATCTTGCCCGAATACGTGGTCTGTTTCAAATCATCCTCGTACCTAATAGGTGAGTTTATGAAGAAGTTAGTTGGATTTTTCACTATTTTGTTTGATTTATTTTCGATTTTTTGTCTGCGGAGAAAGAGAGGAGTTTGCAGCCTGTAAGAGTTCCGAGCTCGGAGTGGATGCCTTTTCTAGCTCTTATTACAGCACTGTCCAAATTCTTGCCTTGTGATGCTGTTGAATTGGTTTCTAAGTATCATAGCGATTACAGAGTAAGTGTTATTGCATATTTCTTGATTTACGATGAGGGAGATGATTGATTTCTTCTTGTTTGTTAACTTTTGAGTCGATGTTTGGTGTGTAGAAGAAGAAGGTAACGAGACAAGAAATGATTGAACGAGTGAGGGATATCGCAGGAGATAAGTTGCTGATGGCGATCATAAAATCTTATTGGGGCAAGGTAAAATATGATAATATCCATTAATTATTAATCTCTTTATTTTTTAATGGTGTGTAACAAGTTTGTCACTTTTATTTATTATCCAAAAGTTCTCCTGATTAAAAGTAATTTGTATTCTCAGAACAAATGAAGAGAAGAAAGAAGTTGAGGTTTTTCTGGAAGAATACTTAATTAAGGGTGTATTTGCAAAAGCTTAATTTAAGAGCATATTTTAGTATTTGAAAAAAATTATTTTCTTCATTAGTTTTCTCTAAAATTAAGCAGCAAATCTGCTTTAATCCATAAACATCTATTGAGATGCTTTTGATGCTTAAAACACTAAAATTTTCAAAATTACCATAAATATCTGTTTTTTAATATTAATACAAAAAAATTCATGCTTCTGATTAAAAACAGCTTTTTTCAACTTTAAGAAGAAGCAACTAAAAAGTGTTTAAAATAAGCAATTGCAAACACACTTTTGATTATAAAATTCCACTTTTATCACAACCGCGGTACTATTAAGATAATAATGACAATAGTTATGTTCAAAGCATAATACACAATCAATGAAAATGAAGGTGGATGAAAGAAAAATGCATGAGATTGAAACAAAAACAATGCACACAAGTATAAAACAGGGGAAAGAAATTTGAATGAAATCTAAGTTTACTAGGATACACTTCTCAGTGTCATCCCGAACTCAATGATATTGATTGTGAGCCCCTATATTTCCAACATTTGAATGATAATCTCCCGATGCATGTCGAGCACAGTAACTTGAACTTGAAGGTCGTCATTGTCCACCTGTTCTTTTATTTTCACTGCTGAAATTGCAGCAGTGTTGCTGCACCGATCCACACGGATGAGTTGAAGTGTTGGTATACAACCGATACCCGATGGGATCTCTTCCAAGTAATTCAAATTTGTGAGGATAAGCTTCTCTAGAACCGGAAAATGAGACTCGTCTCCATCCCAACAAAACATATCACAATTACTAATTTCCAAGAACTTGAGCCGACGAAATTGCCCATCAACAGGACTCCAGTCTCCCCAAGTGCAAGACTGAATTTTCAGCTTGAGAACTTCAAGGTGGGGCAATGCACCGATCGTCGTGAGGTCATCCCAGTGAAGCTTACACTCACTCAATGACAACTTTCTAAGCGAACTCGGGAATGAAGTTGCGATTTTCCTACTCCAGTGAGGATCATGGCAAGCTAGACTCCCATAGGTAGTTAGACAAAGCGATTCGAGTTTATGAAAGCCACCGATATTGCCCACAATCTCGATCAAACTATCACCATCATCATATCCGTGCAGGCAGGGTGAATACTCTAGATGCAATTTCTTGACGTTGGGAATTATCTTACACACCTCCTCACACAATCTCAAATTAATTGTTGTTTTAAGTGTCAGCAAATTCGCCAACATCAACAACTCCTCTTGTTTGTCACTCAGAGGACCAGGAAGATAAATCCTATTACACTCCTGACAAACATGGATTTTATAGGTCTTAGAGAGCTTACATGTTGTTTATTTATCAAGAAAAATCATGATTGTACATGTTGTGTTCGCATAGTTCATCATTTTCGAAGAACATGCTACTTGGGTTGGTTTCTATTGATTTTTCAGGAGGATGAAGACCTATTTTGAAGAAAAGGGAAGTTGGACCTTAAAGTTCAGCTCGTTGGGGTCACGTGGCCGAAAACGGATCGAGATTTGGATAAGAAACGAGTGAGAACGAGTCAAAAGAAGTTTAGAGTTGTAAACTGTGATGACCCCGACGCGACCGCGTCTGGGGCGTTACAGGGAAAAAGGAAAAGGACTTGATGCTACCCCGACGCGACCGCGTCGGGGTCGTTTTCGGCGCAGTTTTTCGCGGATTATCCAGTTTTGACCCGGTTTCGACCCGGGTCACTATATAAAGCCAAAACTTGAAGCCCTAGCCACCACAACTCACCTACCACACGAAATTTCACCCTTTTCACTCTCTAAATCCATCCCTTCTCCCCCAAACACCCAAAATCTCCCATTCTCCCCAAACACCCAAAATCTTCCATTCTCCACCATTGAAGTTGATAATTGTGTGAAAATTGAAGAAGAATGAGTCAAGCAATCAAGATTGAAGACAAGACTTTAGGATTTGTTTGTATTTTCTTTTACCCTTGCTTTCTCATGTCTTTGACTTGCTATGATTTGAGTATTTTTCTAATCAAGAACATGAGTAGCTAAATTCCATATTCTAGGGGCTAGACTTGATGAGTTTGTTTGAGAATTGATGTTTACTATATTTGTTTATGGTTAATTTACTCTATTTCTCTATGCTCTTGCTTTTGATGATTGTTTGAATGATTGATCACCATTTAAACTTATCCATGGAACTAATTCGATAAACGAGAGTTGAGAATTAATTCTAGATTAGGAGCATAGAACACCTCTTTCCAATAGACCGAGAGGTTGCGGGATACGGGTGAGGGCAATAGACTCGAGGGCTTTTGGGAGTTCTAGGTTTCGATGAATTAGAGACGATAGTCTTAATCTAGAATCCACGGTCTAAGTTCACCGAGAGGTAGTTAGACTATATCCGATGTCGCTCATAAATAGATGTAATTAACCGTAGCAAACTCAAGTAAGCTAGATCCTTTTACATATCATTAGTGTCTACCCCTAGAATATCTTCTCTTGGATTTTCATCAATTTAGCTTCTTTATTGCCATTAGCTTAGATTTATTTCAATTATTGCCTAGGATTAATCACCCCGCTATATTTTTATCGTCTAGATAGAGTTTAAGCATCCGAATAGGAGTAGTTACACGATTAACCACATAATCCTTTGGGAGACGACCTTGCTCACCACCTATATTCCAACACCCCATACACTTGTGGGTAGAGGTCTAAGTAGGACACGATCAACTCCACATGCCTAAGTTGTCGCATGTTCCAAAACTCATCCGGTGCAACAACTATCAAGGATTTATCATCTATTGTAATGTTCAAAGTTTGCAGATTCCACATAAGGGATACCGAGGTAGGAAGATTCCACACGCCCAAGAGTTTATGTGAGCATTTGTACGCGAGGTACCTCAAATTAAAATTTCCAAAATAATCTCCTTTTGGATTCGAGCGATCTTCATCCAAAACTCTAAGCAATCTATATTTAACCGGCTGCTTAGTATATGTTCGTGCTATGATAGAGCGTGCAAGTGGAAGTTTCACTCGCATTGGTTCTAAGCACCAATCATCAACTAGGCGATGCTCAATGCCTTGTATTCCGCATTTGCCCACTTGAAAAAGTTCTTGTTCTTCCGTTATTGTGATGCACAAGTCTCTCGAAAGATCATGAATGCCACAATATCCAAGATTTGCATTCTTACGGCGCTTGCCGACTTAGATTAGATTTCTATCAATTAAATCTTTTATGTAGCCCTCTGCGATCTCTTCTAAAGTTTGGGACCCAATTGACTTTATAAATCCCTCCGCAATCCAAAGTTTGATAATTCTTGAGATTTGAATCTTAGAATCCTCTTTGAATACTCCCATATAAAGAAAACATGGCTTAAGATGAGGAGGCAAATGATTATAACTCATTCCTCCAATATCCTAGAGTCCAATGTGACTTTGAAAGAAGCCCTCCGATCACAACAATCGATAAGGCTAGTCCTTTGCATAGTGTAACAATTTCCTCTCCCACTTCAAGTAGTTTAGGAGGACAATCTTCATTTTGGAATGCATTTTATCGAAAAAATTTCCAACTGTTTTCTTCATCTAAGAGATTCATCATAAAGAGAGAGGAGCCACAATCTTTAGCCACATTTGAAAATCTAGTAGTTAGAAGAATGCGACTTCCATTTTGGTTATCAGGAAAGAAGCGTTTCACTTCATCCAAAGCTTTGATACTCCATAGATCATCTAACACAATCAAATATCTTCTACCTGACAAAGCCTTATGAAACTGTAGTCCTACATCATCTACCATTCCACTACTAAATCCTTCTAAGCTAGAAAGAAGTTTCGAAAGAATTTCTTGTGCATTATTATTTTGAGATATGGTAGCCCAAGCACGAAAGTGAAATTGTTCTTTGATGAGTAAATTTTCATACACATTTTGAGCGAGAGTTGTCTTACCAGATCCACCCATGCCAACGACTGAGATGATACGCTGACTTGTTTGGTATCCGGTTAGCTCATCCAAAAGCTGAATCAACTCGGCATCAAGTCCCACCATAGATATCTCTCCAATCTGCACAAAGGGCCCTGCTATATGTTTTGGTTGGTGCTTCACTACCCATGTTCACTTCTCCTTAAATTCGGTAGCCTCTTTCATGACAGCATCCATATCTTCATTTATCTGTTGCAGATCAAGTGATTTTTTGGATTGGCCTGTATAGTAGTAAACAACATATTTAACTAAAAACGCCAGAAAGTAAGGCCATCTGAGGTTTTCTTCATGAATCTGATCCACAATGTGTGATTCAATCAGATCTTCAGCCACATGAGCTGAAGAAGCAATTTTCTCTCCAGATCTTCTGCTTCTTTGCTAGCTCCACCATAATTGTTGCCCTCTATGAATTCAAGCAAGAAACGGGTCTTTCCAACGAGAGGGTGGATTTGATTGTCATCAAGAAAAGTGGAAAGGTGAGGATGGTTGGTGATGTGGTGAACGTTATTGAGAAGAGAAACTAGAGCTGCATAAGCCGCCATATCTAATCCTTCAGATCTTGAAGAAGAAACGGATTAAGTGAGAATGGTGTGATTACGAAACAGTGTAATTGATGAGAAGTAGACGTTTCTGCTTGACAACTTCTACTTGTGATGTTTTGCTACCGTTCCGACAACAACATGACAAAGTCTAACAATAATTGCACGGTTTACCTTGTTTTTAAGTGAATCAATTTGAAGGAATTCATGTTAAAACTAATTTCAAATGCCAAGTTGATATAAGTTAATCTCTTTCTTGGTTGTTAATTTGTAACATTTGATGCTCAAAGTATCTCGAATTGAATATTATGGATTATCTGCCACTCGGTTTCCACCATTACTTGAACTATAGAACAACTAAAATACTTGCTAGAATATTAAAATGTGAAGACCAAAAGATTTATTTTGTAATTACTTCCAGCAAGTACAATAAACATGAGTGAAGAACAAACCGCCATGTATATCCAAAATCAGAAATCCTACCTTTCTAAGTGAAGTATCCATACAACTCACTGTCGTATCCCTCTAGCCGCCTCTACTCCATATGTGCACGTAAATCCAGTGGCGGATCCAACGGGGGGCGGCGGCGGCGGCCCCGAACTCGTGTGGAAACACTTTTATGTAATTTTTAAGAAATTTCGTATTTCCCCTCCCCCCTCTCCCCCCAATGTACACTTCGACCTATTCTCTATCGAATTTTTTAGTTTCTCTCCCCCTCCCTCGTAATTCTGGATTCGCCCCTGTGTAAATCCATAATTGCGTTACAGTTGCTTAAGGTGTGTTTGCAAATATTCTTTTAAGTGTTTCTCTGCAGTTTCTTTTATGTTTGCAAATTCTACTTTATGCGCTAGCTTCTCTAAAATTAAGCAAGAAATATGCCTAAGCTGTAATAAGCTTATAATTACTAATATAGAACATAACACACAATTGAACTGTCCTTAGATGAAATAAAAATGCTTTCATAATATAAAATGGAAGGATGAAAAAAAAAAAAAAAGAACAATCCGTACTCCAACAAAATATTGGAATCAGAAATAACATTCATATCATAGTATGTTGAAATGAATGTTATCGAGCGTCAACCCCTCCGCTTCCAACTTCTTCTTGAAATCCTCCCGGTGTGAAGGAAAGGTCGTGACTTCAACTTTGAGATCGTCGTTCTCCAGCTGATCTTCCTTTATTTTCACTGCTGAGATTGCAGCAGACTCGGAGCACCAAAACACACTAATTAGTTCAAGCGTTGGTATATTACCAATATCCATTGGTATCTCTTGTTAGAATTTAGATTATTAATATACATATATATTCATGAAACATTACCTACATGACTTCAAGTGAAATGGAATGGACACATGCATGCAACGTTACATTGCATGGTGTCGTTACAAATTGTGCATGTGAAACCATGCAATGTTTCATTCTTGATAACTTTGCCAAACGAGGTGGCGAATAATATCTACATGCATGGGAATTCCTTCTTGTTGGATGACACGTCATTTGGAATTGAAGATGCATGAAGAGCCACGAAGGTTGGCATACATGATTAGTATATACATGTTATATTATTGAAAAGTCACGTTACATGAGTTGTGATGATTCGAAGATACAACTCTTCGAAAAGTCATCTCATCTCTTTGAAAAGGCATCTCATGCCTATATATAGAGATGCTACCGTAAGATTACAACAATGAATTCACTTTCTCCAATTTTATTTAATGTTTCATTCATCACATACATATTATCTCTCATTTCCTTAGTCCCAAATATCAAGTAATTCGCCGGAATTACGAGAAGTAGTGCAGCTACTCGTAATTGAGAAGCCGTTGTATATTGGAGACGAGTGCTATAGATCGCTTGCACCGAGTAGCGGAGCATTATCGTCTTGCGGAGAAAGAGTCCAACTCTTGCCTCGGCTAACGTAATAATCGTCATTTCGACACACCCGTAATAACATCTCTGTCAACAGAAACAACTCCTCAAGAATTAACTTCTTCAGAACTGGGAAATGAGAATCGTCTGCATCCCACCATTGCAGATCGCACAAATGAATTTTCAAGAACTTGAGGCGAAGAAATTGCCCGGTAACAGGACTCCAACATTTCCCTTTGAAGGAATGAATGTCGAGCTTGAGAACTTCTAGTTGTGGCAAGGAACCAATCGCTCTCATATCGTCCCATGGAAGTTGACACTCACTCAAGGACAACATGGTTAGCGAACTCGGGAATGAAGTGGAGAGTTTCTTGTGCAGCTCAATATCGAGATATGGCCAACTGCTACTTTTGAAACTCAAATTGAGCGATTCGAGTTTATGCAAGCGATCAAGATTGCATAGACGCTCAATCAAACTATCATCATACCCGTGCAAGTCACGGTCATAAACTAGATGTAATTTCTTGATGTTGGGAATGATATTACACACTTCCTCACTCAATCTAAAATTCACTACTTTTTTAAGTGTCTGCAAGTTCTCGAGCATCAACAACTCATCTTGTTCGTTGCTCGGAGGAGGACTAGGAAGATAAATCACAGAACACCACACATGCCTAAGTTGTTGCATCTTCCAAAACTCAATCGGCGCAATAGCTATCGCAGAGTTATGCAGTGTTTTAATGATTAAAGTTTGCAGATTCCACATAAGGGATACTGAAGCAGGAAGCTCCCACGCATTCTCAATATTGTACGAGCAATCGTTAGCAAGGTATCGCAAGTTGACTTTCCTAAAATAATCTTGCTCATCATCATGATCTTTATCCAAAACTCTTAGTAATCTACATTCATTCATCTTCACACCATTGATATGTGCTATAAAAGAGCGTAGAAGTGGAAGTACAGCTCTCGGACTTACAAATTGCGCATTATTAAACAAACGACGTTCTGTGCCTTCCATTTTGAGATAACCCCAAATATAAAATCTTTGTTGTTTGGCTAATTCTATGCATAGGTCTCTAAGAAGATCGTGAATGCGACAAGATCCAAATTTTCCATTTTTGCGGTGCCTACCAACAAAAATTAGATTTCTGTCAATCAAATCTCTTATGTAGCCCTCTGCAATCTCTTCTAAAACTCGGGATCCGAACGGTTTTATGAATCCTTCTGCTACCCAAAGCTTGATAATTCTCGAGATACGAATATCAGAATCCTCTTCGAAAACTCCCATATAAAGAAAACACGGTTTTAGATGAGGAGGCAAGTGATTGTAACTCAATGACAATACATCTAAGCTCTCTTGTTTCTCTTTTGAGTTTGGAAATGATTTTATTTTGTTCATTACATCCTCCCAGTATTCTAGAGTCCTAGGCGTGTTTAGAAGAAGCCCGCCAATCACAACTACCGACAAGGCTAGTCCTTTGCAAGATTTGACAATCCCATCTGCCACGCCATGTAGTTCGGGTGGGCAAACTTCATTTTTGAATACCTTCTCACAAAATAATTTCCAACTGTTTTCCTCATCTAAAAGATTTTTCATAAAGAGAGAGGAACAACAATCTTTAGCTACGTTTGACAACCTAGTAGTTAGAAGGATTCGGCTTCCATTTTTGTTATCGGGAAAGAAGCGTTTCACTTCATCCCAAGCCGTGACACTCCATATGTCATCTAACATAATCAAATATCTTCTTTCAAATAAATTCTGGTGTAACTTTAGTCCTAGGTCATCTACTGATTCATAAGTTGACTTTCCTAGGCCATAAAGAAGTTGCGAGAGAATTTCTCGTGCATTATTTTGCTGAGATATGGTAGCCCAAGCACGAAATTGAAAATATTCCTTTACGAACAAATGATCATAGACACTTTTAGCAAGAGTTGTCTTACCAGAACCACCCATGCCGACAATTGAGATGATTTGCCGGTTGTAGTTGTTACTAGTGAGCTTGTCCAGAAGCTGATTCAACTCAGCATCAAGTCCCACCGTAACAATCTCCCCACTGTCTCTAAGAGCCCTCGATACTGCTTGATGTGTGGATTTATCCTCAATGAATTTCCCTTTCTCCTTCAGCTCGACAATCTTTTCCATGACAACGTACATGTCTTGAATGCTCTGTTGCAGATCGAGCGAGCACGCAGGACTTCCTTCACAAGCTCCAGCATTAATCTGATCGACAATGTGAGATTCGATCAGATCTTCTGCTGCATGAGCTGCTGATGCGATTCTTCTCTCCAGATCTTCTGCTTCTTCACCTCCATCTTGATTCTTGCGCTCTATAAAACCGAGTAAGAAATCGATCTTTTCAAGAAGGGCTTTCACCTGTATGTTGTGGAGAGAAGTGGAAAGTTGAGGATGTTTCGTGATTGCGTGAATGTTGTTGAGAAGAGAAACTAGAGCTGCATAAGCTGCCATCTCTAATCCTTCAAATCTTGAAGAAGAAAGAGATTAAGTGGAAATGGTGTAACTATGAAACAGAGAATTTTATGAGAAGTATGTATTTTATTTTGTTGGGCTTTATAAATAGTGAGGTTTCGCTGTCTTGCTAAGACAACACGTTAAAATTTGATTGGTTCATTGTTTTATGTTGAATCATTTGGCATGAATTCGTACCTAACGCTAGTTCTAAATGTCAAGTGGGTATAAATTAAGCAATTTCTTGGTAGTTACATTTGAATGTTTAATAATATAAAGTCATATGAGACTAATTCATTTTATGAGAATCTAGTCAATATTGTGTGCATTCAAACGTATAATTAATTGAATCACAATATTTTTTAAATTTCAACAATAAGCTCGATCACTCCATCAATTAAATTTTGAAATGAGTGGATAGTTGTGTTTTATTAACTAATCTATTCCTTGGTAGTTAGATTTGATGAGAAGCAGGTATTTTTATTTTGAAGAGAGAGGCTTAATTCTAAATGTCAAGTGGATATAAATTAATCAATTTCTCGGTAGTTATATTTGAATGCTACAATTGAATATTATGGTTTTTGCCGCTTTATTTGATAAAGGATTATGCATTAAAAAAATATAAGAATTATGAATAATTCATATTTCCTATTTATTTTTCTATCACTTTCTGTTATATAATGCATATCTATAATCTATTGACATTATAAAATGCTTGATAAAACTGGTCTAGGCAAAGATAAAGAACATTACCAATAAAAAGCCTAAAATGCAATATCTTTCTTGATTTATGACGAGGGAGAAGCTTTTTTGTTAACTTTTATCGATGCTTGACGTATAGAAGAAGAAGGTTGTAACATGACAAGAGTGATTCGAAGAGTGATAATACTAATATTAAATTGATCCTAACGAAATCGAACACTAGATCAACTATAAATCAACTAATTATACAGAAGTGGAAAATAGCGACTGCACTACATATTCGTGATTCAAAGAGTGAAGGATATAGTAGGAGATAAGTTGCTAATGGCCATCATAAAATTTTGTATGGGCAAGGTAAATGTATTGAATAGTGGCGAATCCAGGGGGCGCCCGGCGGCGGCGGCCCCTCCGAACTCGTATTGAAACACGATTTTTTATATGTAATTTTCAAGAAATTTCGTATTTCGCTCCCCCCCAATGTACACTTTACCCTATTTTCTAACGATTTTTTAAGTCCCCCACTTGTAATCCTGGATCCGCCCATGGTATTGATCTCTTAATGAATGTACAATTAGTTTGTAATTAAGTTGTTGTTTTACTGTCCAAACATTTTGCAGATCAAAAGTGCCATCTCGGTTTTCTCTTTTTTTTTCTCTAGATATTAATTGCAATGATCTTAGAATCAGTTAACTTACCAATTTAGAACTTCAAACACAACCAATTAGATTCTCCGTGGATGAAAGAAAAATAAATAGTTTGTTTAAGGAAAAATGCAAAAGCCTCACAAAACACAATCTACACAAAAAAAAACAAAAAGGGGAAAGAAAATTACATCACTGTATCACCAACTCGATGTTTTCGATAGTGAGCTCCTCAGCTTCCAACATTTGATTGAAACGACTCAGATCTGTTTTGCGCACGTGCACTTCAACTTGAAGGTCATCATTCTCCAGTTGATCTTCCTTTATTTTCACTGCTGAAATTGAAGCAGTGTTGCAGCAGTGATCCACAAAAATGAGTCCAAGTGTTGATATATCACCAATACTCAATGGAATTTCTTCCAAGTGATACATATTACCAAGATGAAGCTTCTCCAGAACTGGGAAATGGCAAGAATCAGCATCCCAACAAACCAGATCACATAATTCAACTTTCAAGAATTTGAGGCGACGGAATTGTCTACTGACAGGACTCCAGTTACCCTTGTTAACAGATTTATTCAGCTTGAGAACTTCGAGATGAGGCAACAAACCAATCACTTCGAGGTCTTCCTAGTGAAGCCCACACTGGCTCAAGGACAATCTTGTTAGCGAACTCGGGAGTGAAGTTGTGAGTTTCTTATTTAGCTCCCTATTTGGATTTGGCACCTTTCTAATATGCATTCTCAAGCTAAGTGATTCGAGTTTCTGCAAACGTTCGAGATTGCGTAAACACTCAACCAAACAATCATCATATCCTTGTATCTCGTCGTCATAGAGTAGATGCAATTTCTTGATGTTGGGAATGATCTCACATACCTCCTCACACAATCTCAAATTCACGATTGTTTTTAGTGTCTGGAGGTTGTCCAAGATCACTAATCCATCTTGCATGTTCCTCTGAAGAGGATTGGGAACATAAATACTAAAACACTTCACATGCCTAAGTTGTCGCATCTTCCAAAATTCAGTTGGCGCAACAACTACATAACACCCGGAAGATGCTTCAATGGTTAAAGTTTGCAGATTCCACCCAAGGAATAGTGAAGTATGAAGTTTCCAAATATCGGGGACAAAAAGGTTGATTTCGTAAGCAACGTATCGCAGATTAACATTCCCATCATACTTTGGTATTGAAAAACTAAGACGTGCATCCAAAACTCTCAGAAATCTATACTTAACCAGACTTCCAGAATGGAAGTCTACCATGATAGAGCGTGTAAGTGGAAATCGTGCTTTCAATCC
Organism: Lavandula angustifolia; assembly: GCA_028984105.1. Taxonomy (NCBI): domain Eukaryota; kingdom Viridiplantae; phylum Streptophyta; class Magnoliopsida; order Lamiales; family Lamiaceae; genus Lavandula; species Lavandula angustifolia. The sequence continues at coordinate 6,755,441 of CM054821.1, read as the reverse complement.
TTTTGTGCTTATAAGGTGAGCTAAACGACGCTCAGTGCCTTGAGTTTTGTTTCTAACAACATGAAAAAACTCTTGTTGTTGTGCTACTTTCATACAGAGGTCTCTCAAAAGATCATGAATGCTACAAGATCCAAATTTTCCATACCTACGACGCCTATCAACTAAAATTAGATTACTATCGGACAAATCCTTTATGTAACCCTGTGCAATCTCTTCTAAGAGTTGAGATCCAATTGGTTTTATAAATCCTTAAGCAATCCAAAGTTTGATAATTTTGAAAATACGAATCTCAGAATCCTCTTTGAATACTCTCATATAAAGAAAACATGGCTTCAGATGAGGAGGCAAGTGATTATAACTCAGAGTTAACACATCTAAGCTTTCTTCTTTCTCTTTTAAATCTGGAATTGATTGTAGATCTTTCGCTAGCTGCTCCCAGTATCCTACATTCCTAGTTGAGTGAAGAATCCCTCCTATCACAATAATTGACAAGGCTAATCCTTTGCATGATTTAACAATCTCCTTACCCACCTCACATAGCTCGGAAGGACAATCTTCATCTTGGAATGCTTTTCCACTAAATAATTTCCAACTGTTAACCTCATCTAGAAAATTCATCATAAAGAGGGAAGAGCCACAATCTTTAGCCACATTTGACAACCTAGTAGTTAGAACAATCCGACTTTTATTTTTAAGATCGGGAAAGAAGCGCTTCACTTCATCCCAAGTCGTGACACTCCATATGTCATCTAATATAATCAAATACCTATTACATGATAAAATCTGATGTAACTGTCGTCCTAGGTCATCTACTGTTTCTTTACTGAATTCTCCTAAGCTAGAAAGAAGTTTTGAAAGAATTTTTTGTGCATCATTTTGTTGAGATATGGTAGCCCAAGCACGAAATTGAAAAGTCTCCTTGATGAGTTGATTATTGTAGAATTTTTTAGTAAGAGTTGTCTTACCAATACCGCCCATGCCAATGATTGAGATGATACGCCGACTGGGTTGGTCTCCAGTGAGCTCGTCCAGAAGCTGATCAAACTCGGCATCAAGTCCCACCAAGGCACTCTCTCTGTTCTGCACAAGAGGCTTTGCTAGATGTGTTGCCTGCTGCTCCTCTTCCAATCTGTGCCTCTCCTTAAATTGGTTAGCCTCTTTTAGGATAGCATCCATGTCTACATTTATTTGTTGCAGAAGTTTTGTTTCTTTGGATCTTCGACTTAAACGGCAACTCGCAAACTTGAACAGAAGTAGCAAGTGAGAGCGTCCAAGTCTTGCTTCACGAATCCGATCCACGATGTGGGATTCAATTACATCTTCAGCCGCATGAGCTGCAGATGCGATTCTTCTCTCCAGATCTTGCTCTTCTTTGCTAACTCCACCATAATTATTGCCCTCTACGAAATCGAGCAATAAACCTGTCTTTTCAAGAAGGAGTTGGATTTGTGTGTTTTCAAGAGAAGTGGAAAGGGTGGGATGGTTTTTGATTGTGTGAAAGTTGTTGAGAAGAGAAACTAGAGCTGCATAAGCTGCCATCTCTAATCCTTTAAAACTTGAAGAAGAAACAGATTGAGAGGAAAATGGTGTATTTCCACTTGGGTTTTATAATGTGATGTTTTGCTACCTTTCCAACAACAATACGATAAAGGTTGATAAGAGTTGCACAATTTACCTTGTTTTTAATTCAATTGGCATGAATTCATCCAATTCTAAATGTCAAGCAGGTATATATTAATCGATTTATTCGGTAGTTACATTAAATATTCCATTTTTAAATGGTTTCTCGGCAGCTTCGTTTCGACCATTTCTTTGAAAGTCTGCTAGCCTTTAATCTACTCTGGATTTTGTCACGCCTTTTGTCAAACAGATGGCGTGCAGTAAATCTGTTTTTATTTAATCTAATCGAAAGAAAATTTTATAAAATCATACTCCCTCAGTCTCATTATTAGTGGTTGTTTTTCATAATTCGGACGTCCCGCTATAAGTAGTGACATCCCAAATTAGTAAAAATCATATTTTCTATTTAACATTTTATTTCTCTTGTTTTATCCTCTACTCTCATTATTATACTATATCTCATACTTTATTATTACTATCATTATCCGAACTTATCTTCTTTCTCCTACCCTCTCATTATCACACTCATCTCTTTCTCTTACTTTATTATCTATTCATTTCTTATACTTTATCATATATTCTCTTAGTTCTCGTGTCGAAAAGAAAGACGCCATTAATAATGGGACGGAGAAAATATTAAACTAATTTATTTTATGAGAATCTAGTCAGTACAATGTAAAAATCTTAAAACAATTGCACTTTGTTTCATTTATGATCTTTTTTTTTTAATGTTTAACTGTTAACGAGTTCACAAAATAAAGAACACCATTTGTTTTTTGTTTTTTTTTGCAAATCCTAAGCAATTAAATTTGATGAGAAGTATATATATTTTATTAAGAAGAGCGAGGATTTCATGAATGGTGATGTTTCGTTATCTTGTCAAGAACAATACGTTAAAGTTAAATGTTGCAATATTTTTTGTTGAATCATTAGCCATGAATTCATACCTAATGCTAATTCTAAATGTCAAGTGGATATAAATTAATCAAATTCTTGTAGTTACATGTGAATGTTCAATATATCTGCAATTGAATATTATGGTTTCTAGGCGGCTCTGTCACGCCTTTTGTCAAACAGATGGTGTGCGGGTGAGTACTGAATACACATTTGGGTTTTTTATGGAGAAGTTTGGTGAAATTAATATGAAACCAACTGTTGATTTTAGTATCAAAAAATTCTACAGATCAGAAGTGTTAAATTAAATTGTCAATGAAGAAAGAATAATCCTTTACTTTCTTTTATAAAAAATGAAAATACAAACACAAAATACATGAAAACTGATTCAAGCCTATATAATTACTCCCTCCGTCCCGCTCGACTTGTCTTGTTTCTTTTCGGCACAGAGATTCAGATGAGTGGATGGTTGTTTGTAGATGAATGAGTGATTATGTACAGAAAGGTAAGTCCCACAAAGAAAAATGAGGAGCTTGTGTAGTAATTATTTTTCTTTTTAGGAAACAAGACAAGTCGAATAGGACGACCAGGAAAGAAATACAAGACAAGTTGGGCGGGACGGAGAGAGTACAAGATATTTTTCTATTTCCATCATTTACATCACACTATCTGCAACTGAATGTTATCCGTTGTGAGTCCCTTTGTTTCCAGCATTTGATTGAAACTATCCCGAGATTCGTCATGCAAATCGACTCGAACTTGAAGGCCTTCATTCTCCTCCAGCTGATCTTCTTTTATTCTCACAGCTGAAATTGTAGCAGAGTTGCTGCACCTTCCCACACGAATGAATTCAAGTGTCGGTATATCACCGATGCCCAATGGAATCTCTTCCAAATCCTCTAAAAGAAGAAGAATAAGCTTCTTGAGAACCGGGAAATGGGAGTTGTCTGCATCCCAACGAACCAGATTACAGTCATTAATCTCCAAGAACTTGAGGCGACGAAATTGTCCATCAACACAACTCCATTGTTCTCCCTCTTTGACAGAGTCACTTCCTAAGGAGAGAACTTCTAGTTGTGGTAACAAACCAATAACTCTCATATCATCCCAATGAAGTAGACAGTCTCTCAAATTCAGCTTGTTTAGCGAACTCGGAAATGAAGTTATGAGTTTCCTATTCAACTCAATATCGGGAGTTGTCCGCCTACTTCTGATGCCCAGGTAAAGCGATTCGAGTTTATGTAAGAGATTAAGATTGCATAAACATTCAATCAAACTATCATCATATCCCCGATACCAATGGTAATAAAGTAGATGCAATTTCTTGATGTTGGGAATGATGTTACACACCTCCTCCGACAATCTCAAATTCACTACTGTTTTAAGCGTATGCAAGTTCTCAAGAGACAACCCATCTTGTCCATTGCTCGGAGGAGGACCAGGAATATAAATCATATAACAGTCGACATGCCTGAGTTGTCGCACCTTCCAAATATCAGCCGATGTAACGACTAACAAATTTCCGAAACCTACTTTTGCAATCAATACATGCAGATTCCACATCAGGGATTTTGAAATAGAAAGCCTGCACACCTTTTCGAAACTCGTTGTATACCAAAAATCAAGGTATTGGTAGTTAACGTTTTGAAAATAATCGTATCGATTCTCATGCTCCTATACTCAAGTGTCTGCTTAGTATATATCCTTGCCATAACACGGCGTGACCTTCGATGATAGTCGTCCACAGGCTCAAACCACCTATGAGCCAGGGGAAGCTCTACGCCTCGCACTTCACTTTTATTCAGATGAAAAAAATCTTGTTGGTCTGCTACTTTTATGGAGAGGTCTCTCACAAGATCATGAATACCACAAGTTCCTAATTTTCCATTCTTACGGAGTCTACCAGCTAAGATTAGATTTCTATCAATCAGATCTTTTATGTAATCCTGGGCAATGTCTTCTAAAACTCGGGATCCATTTGGTTTTATAAATCCCTCTGCAACCCAAAGTCTGACAATTCTAGACAAATGAATATCCGAATCCTCTTCGAATACTCCCATATAAAGAAAACATGGCTTTAGATGAGGAGGCAAGTGGTTGTAACTTAAAGACAACACATCTAAGCTTTCCTATTTCTCTTTTGAATTTGGTATTGATTTTAGATCTCTTGCTACATCCTTCCAGTATTCTACAGTCCTAGGAGAATTTAGAAGTAGCCCCCCAATCACAACAATGGACAATGCTAGCCCTTTACATAATTTAACAATCTCGTCTCCCACTCCCAGCAGTTCGGGAGGAGGACTCTCTTTTTGAAATGCCTTTTCATGAAACAATTTCCAACTGTTTTCATCATCTAAAGGATTTAACATAAAGAGAGCAGATCCACAATCTCTAGCTACATTAGACAACCTAGTAGTTAGAACAACCCGACTTCCATTTTCGCTATCGGAAAGAAGCGTTTCACTTCATCCCAAGCTTTGACACTCCATATGTCATCTAACACAATCAAATATCTTCTACATGTTAAAGTCTTATGTAGCTTAAGTCCTAGGCCATCTCTTGTTCCACTATCGGGTTCTTCTAGACCCAGACGAAGTTTCAAAAGAACTTCTTTTGCATTACTTTGTTGTGATATGGTAGCCCCAAGCACGAAACTGAAAATGTTCCTTTATAAGTAAATTTTCATAGACGTTTTTACCTGTGAGTTGTCTTACCGGTTCCGCCCATGCCAACTATTGAGATGATGCCGGCTGGATTGGAATCCGGTGAGCTCGTCAGAAGATGAAGCAACTCGGCATCAAGTCCCACCATACCACCCTCTCCACTATGCATAAGCGGCTCGCTAGATGTCTTGGTTGCGGCTCCGCTCCAAATATCCGTATCTCCTTCAATTTACTGGCCTCTTTCATCATAACATCCATCTCTTCATTTACCTTTTGGAGATCGAGTGATTTTTCGGATATATCACTTACATGGCAGTCTACACATTTAATCAAAAAAGCTAGCCATTAAGACCAGCTATGAATTTCTTCAGTGGCTCGAGAATGAGCATCAATGTAATCCAGAATGTGCGATTCAATCAGATCTTCAGCATCGTAAGCTGTAGATGATATTTTCCTCTCCAGCTCTTCTCCTTCTTCGCTACCTCCACCGTAATTATTGCCTTCTATGAATTGAGCAAGAAATCGGCCTTTTCAAGAAGGGGTTGGATGTGTTTGTTGTCGAGAGAAGTGGAAAGGCGAGGATTGTTGGTGATTGTGTGGATGGTATTGAGAAGAGAAACTAGAGCTGCATAAGCTGCCATCTCCGATCCTTCAAATCTATAGAAGTAACTGATAAAGTGGAAAATGGTGTAATTATGAAACAGAGAATTGAGAGGGCTTATAACAATTCGACAAAGTTCGTTGAGAGTTGGCAGGAATTGTTGCCTAACGATAAATTTCAAATGTCAAGTGGATATGAGTAAATTATGGATTGCCGGCCGCTCTGTCTTTGAATTCTTAATATATCTCCAATTTAAAATCAACTCTTTTACATTTTTCTTGATAGTTACATTTGAATTCTTAATATATCTCCAATTGAATATTATGGATTGCCGGCCTTTCTGTCTTTGAAACCCATCTGTGAAGAATTTAGAGGAATTAGATCACCTGTCCAATAAATCCCTATCCAATTGGTATGCGATTCAAAACGACGTAGTTAAAGAGTGTATTTTTTAATACAAAACTACGTCGTTTTTAAATCGGACATCAATTGGATAGGAATTTATTGGACTAGTGATCTTATCTCAAACTTAGAATAATTAATACTCCCTCCGTCCCACCAACATTGGGTCTCAGCACGGATTTTAAGATAATGGGTGTAAAAGTAAAGTAGTTGTTGAAAAATATACAGTAGTGGTGTAAAGTTAAAAAATAGTGGGGTCCATTTGTTTAAGCGAATGTGGTCCACTCATTTTCTTTCTATTTTAGGTAATATTGCAAGATTGATGGAACAATCCGAAAAGGAAATGTTGTAAAATTGGTGGGACAGAGAGAATGATTAATACTTTGCCTTTTGACTGTTCATGCTTCGGTAATTTTCTTACACTAACAAAATCTGCTGAAAATAAATCAGTTATTTATTTCAGTCTTTTGAATATATTTCCAGGCTCAAAGCTGTGCAGGAGAATCCACATAGTTATCTTGATAATGCATGTGGATGAAAGAAAAAGGCATGAGAAACCAAACAAAAAACCCAATCCAAACAAAAATAAAACAGAGGATAGAAAAGTGAATGAAGTCTAATTTTATTAGGATACACTTTTCAGAGTTTCACCGTTCATATCAACGCATCCCGAACTCAATGTTATCGATCGTGAGTCCCTCTGATTCCGCCATTTCACGGAGGCTGACCTCCCGATGGTAGCCAATCACCACAACTTGAACTTGAAGGTCGTCATTGTCCACCTGATCTTCTCTTATTCTCACTGCCGAAAACGCTGCAGTGACATTGCATCCATCGACGCGAATGAGTTTAAGTGTTGGTATATCACCGATACCCAATGGGATCTCTTCCAAGTAATTCAAATTTATAAGGATAAGCTTCTCCATAACCGGGAAATGAGACTCGTCTGCATCCCAACAAACCAGTTCACAATAGTTGATTTCCAACACCTTGAGCCGACGAAATTGCCCTTCAAGCGGACTCCAGTCTCCCCAAGCGCAAGACTGAATCTTCAGCTTGAGTTCTTCGAGGTGAGGCAATGAACCAATCGACGCGAGGTCATCCCAATGAAGCTTACACTCACTCAATGACAACTTCTTTAGCGAACTCGGGAATGAAGTTACGGTTTTCTTACTCCAACTAGGATCAGGGCAAGGTGGACATCCATAGGTAGTCAGGCGGGCGATTCGAGTCTATGAAATAGGCCGAGATTGCCCACAATCTCGATCAAACTATCACCATCATCATATCCGTGCATGCCGGATGCATACTCTAGATGCAATTTCTTGACATTGGGAATTATCTTACACACCTCCTCACACAATCTAAAATTCATTGTTGTTGTGAGTGCAAATCCGCAAACATCAACAACTCATCTTGTCCGCCGCTCGGAGGAGGAGCAGGAAGATAAATCCTGTAACACTCCACATGCCTAAGTTGTCGCATGTTCCAAAATTCAGTCGGCGCAACAATTGTCAGGGATTTATCAGTTATTATAATGTTTAAAGTTTGCAGATTCCACATTAGAGATACTGAAGTAGGAAGTTTCCACAAGCCCCAGAGTTTATGCGAGCGTTTGTACGCAAGGTATCTCAAGTTAAAATTCCCATAATAATCTTGTCGTGGACTCCAATGATCTTCATCCAGAACTCTAAGCAATCTACATTTAACAGACTGGTTAGTATATGTTCGTGCTATGATAGAGCGTGCAAGTGGAAGTTTCCCTCGCATCGCCTCTAAGCACCAATCATCAACTAGGCGACGCTCTGCGCCTCGTATTCCTCTTTTGCCCACATGAAAAAGTTCTTGTTGCTCCGCAAGGTTGATGCACAAGTCTCTCAAGAGATCATGAATACCACAGTATCCAAGATTTCCATTCTTACGGCGCTTACCGACTAAGATTAGATTTCTATCAATCAAATCTTTTATGTAACCCTCTGCAACTTCTTCTAAAACTCGAGACTCACTTGGTTTTATAAATCCCTCCGCCACCCATAGTTTGACGATTTTCCTTACATGAATTTGAGAATCCTCTTTGAATACTCCCATATAAAGAAAACATGGTTTTAGATGAGTAGGCAAGTGATTATAACTCAGAGTCAATACATCTAAGCTTTCTTGTTTCTCCTTTGAGTTTGGAATTGATTTGAGATCGTTTGCTACGTTCTTCCAGTATCCTACAGTCCTAGGCGACTTAGAAAGAAGCCCGCCAATCACAACAATCGACAATGCTAGCCCTTTGCATAATTTCACTATCTCTTCTCCCACTTCAAGTAGTTCAGGAGGACAATCTTTATTTTGGAATGTTTTTTCACAAAATAATTTCCAACTGTTTTCTTCATCTAAAAGATTCATCATAAAGAGGGAAGAGCCACAATCTTTAGCCACATTAGATAACCTACTAGTTAGAAGAATCCGACTTTGATTTTTGTTATCGGGAAAGAAGCGCTTCATTTCATCCCAAGCTTTGACACTCCATATGTCATCTAGTACAATCAAATATCTTCTACATGCTAAGGTCTTATGTAAATGTAGTCCTAGATCATCTACTCTTCCATTGCTAAAATCTCCTAGACCAGAAAGAAGTTGTAAAAGAACCCTTGTGCACTATTTTGCTGAGATATAGTAGCCCAAGCACGAATATGAAAAGTTTCCTTGATAAGTGAATTTTCATAGACATTTCTAGCAAGAGTTGTCTTACCAGTACCGCCCATGCCGACGATTGAGATGGTACACCGATTTCTTTGGTATCCGGTGAGCTCATCCAGAAGCTGAATCACCTCGGCATTAAGTCCCACCATAGCACTCTCACCGCTCTGTGTAAGAGGCTCCGCTCGATGTATTTGTTGGTTCTCCACTACCAATCGAGGTTCCTCCTTAAATTCGTTAGCCTCTTTCATGATAGCATCCATCTCTTCAGTTATATGTTGCAGATCAAGGGACTTTTTGGACTGGCCTGCATAGTAAACAACAGATTTAACAAAAATCTTCAGCAAGTAAGGCCATCTAAGATTTTCTTCATGAATCCGATCCACAATGTGTGACTCAATCAGATCTTCAGCCGCATGAGCTGCAGAAGCAATCCTTCTCTCGAGATCTTGTGCTTCTTTGCTACCTGCACCATAACTGTTGCCTTCTACGAAATCGAGCAAGAAATTGGTCTTTTCAAGAAGGGGTTGGATGTGTGTGTTGTGGAGAGAAGTGGAAAGGGTAGGATGGTTGGTGATGTGGTGAATGTTATTGAGAAGAGAAACAAGAGCTGCATAAGCCGCCATCTCTAATCCTTCAAATCTTGAAGAAGAAACAGATTTAAGTGGAAATTAATGGCATTTCTTCTTCTATGGGGCTTTATAAAGTTGATGTCTTATTTCTTTCCATGTACAATACGACAAAGTCGGTAATTTCGAAGAACTTCGGTCAATGAAGACAATATTTTAGAAAAATAAAGAAGCTCCACCAGACTTTTGGATTAATTAATCTTGAAAATTTGCAATCTTCGAGAAAATGTTATCTTAAATTATTTGAAATTAAATAAGACAACCTGTAATAGCTTAAAGATATACAATTAAACCTCGATAAAGTAATAATCCTGCTACCAGAAGAAAATATTCATTTAATGAGATTATTACTTTATCGAACATTATTTTAGTGTAATAACATATATCGGGACCACAGGAAATTATTATTTAAGCGAGATTATTAGTCCATCAAATATTATTTTATCGAGGTTTATTTATATTACAGTTCAATAGTTAGGATTAGTTTATAAATAAAACATACAAAATTCATAAAGATGACGAGTCGTCAACACTTATTGTAAGGGTAGCAATTGTCGTCACTAAAAATGATAAACATAGACTTGCACATGTAATTAATTCAGCTTGAGACAAACTACTACACGTCAACTATGTTCCCTTCATAAGTAAAATTTTTAAAAGGATATGAAAAAGAATCAATTCCCAAATTAATATTTTTCAAACTTTAATTTTTAAAATTATACTCTTTTAACTTTAATTCTCACACTAGTATTTTTTTGCTATGTAGATAACAACTTGGAAAATATTTTGTTTTTCTTATTCTTTTTCTTTACCTACATAATTGACAAATCGGTAAATAATTAAAGTAATTAAAGTAATATTTCATATGAACCAAATACAAAAATCCTCTTGTTAAATTTTATTGAAGAAAATACAATAATTTATTTATGGGAAAAACAATTGAATTTATCTTTTAGTCAATTCTTACTATTATTATAATATCTTTTTAAACACCTAAATTATTCTTATGGAATACATACACATATAACAAAAAAAATTATTATTGTTATTATAATTGTTGTTGTTATTATTATTTTGTTTAAATATCTAATTTTTACGTAATTTACTAAAGCAGATTTTTTTAAACCAAACTAAAACTTTTTTGCGTATTACACGACATTGAACATTATTACTCTCTCCGTCCCATGAAGTGTCTCACTTTTCTTTTCTAGGCCGTCCCATAAAAAGTGTCTCCTTTCCTAAAAAGGAAGTGGTCCTACACCTTTACCAACTCAAATCAATTCAAAACAATTAATTAATTGCATGAGTCACCTCTCTACCTCACAAATCAATTCTAAATAATTTATTAATTGTATGGGTCCCACATCTTTACCAACTAAAATCAACTCTCCTAAAATTCCGTGCCCCATAGAAAGGAGACACTTTCTATGGGACGGAGGTAGTATAATATTATTTTTATTATTATTTAATGTTTTTGAAAACCTAAAACTTTTCCACCTTAATTTTTTTTTAAAAAGAATTATTTTTCACTTGCCAATTTTGTAGCAAAAGATTAAAAAATGAAAATATTTTTCATGTGGCAATCCTAATGATATTAGTTTGGGAATTAAAGTTGAAATAGTATAATTTTAGGAACTAAAATTTGAGATAATATTATTTTAAGAATTCTCTTTAAAAAAAAACATGCATAAAACAAAGTTAGCAGTGAATTAAACTTTGAGAATCAATTTCTTGTATATTTCTTGTCACTGCTTTGCTTCTGGTTACTCTTTGTAATTTGCTATGATTTTTCTTGTTTAGAGGTTCGCTTTGAGATATTCGTTTGAATTGGCCTTCCTATACTGTTGGAAAGAAAGAGAAAAATGCTTTCACAAATTAAAAAAAAATGAAAACACTATCCAAACAAAAACATAGACTGCAAACAGATAAAGTTCTACCAAATAAGTGCAATGAAATAAAACACATCTGCTTTTCGCCATTTTTTTTTTTTTTGATACGTGGAACCCGCAGCCGCTACTTTCGGTCTTGTGGGGTAAACCTCGCTCATTGTGCAGTAGCCGCAAACCACATGAAAAGTTTAACCACCCTAGGCTAATAGTAGTTCAAGTGGGATTTGAACCCGTAACCTATCGTGCCGCGCCACCCACCTTCACCGGCTATGCCATCCCAAGGGGACTGCTTTTTGCCAATTATTGATCCCCACTAGACAATGTTTATATTTAAAAAAAAAAGAAAATCAACACTCAAACAGGGGAAACAAAAATGAATAAATCTAATTCATTACAACATAACTTCCAACTTAGTCTTCAATCTTATTGCACCCGCCGAGCTGAATGTTATCAGTTGTGAGTCCCTCTGCGTCCAACATTTGATTGAAACACTTCGTAAACTTGTCATGCACCAACACTCGAACTTGAAGGCCTTCATTTCCAACATTCTCACGCTTCATTTTCACAGCCGATATCGCGGCAGATAAGCCGCAATGTTCCACGTGAATGAGTTCAAGCGTCGGTATATCACCGATATCTAATGGGATCTCTCCCAAAGCCCACAAGTTTACTAGAAGGAGCTTCTCCAGAACCGGGAAATGGTATTCATGTACATCCCAACGAGCTAGAGTGCAGTCTTGAATTTTCAAGAACTTCAGGCGAAGAAATTGATCGTTAACGGGACTCCACTCGTCTCCCCAGCCGGAGTAGATTTCCAACTCGAGAACTTCGAGTAGTGGCAGCAAACCGATATTCGTCATATCTTCCCACTCAAATTTAATCCGACTCAAGGACAACTTCTTTAGCGACTTCGGGAATGAAGTTGTGAGTTTCCTTTTCAGCTCCCTATTCGGAAACCAACGCGTGCCACTTAACGTAACTAGGTTAAGCGATTCGAGTCTTTGCAAGCGATCGAGATTGCATAAACACTCAATCAAACTATTATCAAATCCTTGGGAGTCATGATCATAAACTAAATGCAATTTCTTGATGTTGGGAATGATCTTACACGCCTCCTCACACAATCGCAAATTCACTACTGTTTTAAGTGTCTGCAAGTTCGGCAACACCGACAACCCATCTTGTCCGTTGCTCGGAGGTAGTGGAGGAAGATAAATAAGGTGAGACTTCACATGCCTAAGTTGCCGCATCTTCCAAAACTCAGTCGGCGCAATCATCAAAGATTTTGAAGCTTGTTCAATGACAAAAGTTGGAACGTCAGTCGGCGCAATCATCAAAGATTTTGAAGCTTGTTCAATGACTAAAGTTTGAAGGTTCCATAGAAGGGATACTGAAGTAGGAAGCTTCCAAACGCGATTGGAAGCTTCCAGATGGTGGTAAGCAAGGTACCGCAGGTTGACATTTCCATAATAATCCGCTTGTGGATTAGAATAAACTTCATCCAAAACTCTCAGCAATCTATATTCACTCGGCTGGACAATAGGTCTACGTGCCATAACAGAACGTACGAGTGGATTTACTACTCCAATTCTTTCTACATACCAATTATCAACTAGGCGACGCTCTGTTCCTCGAATTCCGCCTTTGCTCTCATGAAAGAATTCGTTTTGCTCTGCTACTTTTATGCATAGGTTTCTCAAAAGATCATGAATGCCGCAAGATCCAACCTTCCCATTCTTGTTGCGTTTACCAACTAAAATTAGATTTCTATCGATTAGATCTTTTAAGTAACCCTCTGCAATCTCTTCTAAAACTCGGGACCCAATTGGTTGTATAAATCCCTCCGCAACCCAAAGTTCGACAATTTTCGAAACATGAATCTTAGAGTTCTCTTTGAATACTCCCATGTAAAGAAAACATGGCTTTAGATGAGGAGGCAGATATTTGTAACTTAGAGACAATACATCTAAGTTTTCTTGTTTTTCTTTTGAATCAGGAATTGATTTTAGATTTTTCGCTACATTCTTCCAGTATTCTACACTCCTAGGTGACTTTAGAAGAAGCCCTCCTATCACAACAATGGATAAAGCTAGCCCTTTGCATAATCTAACAATCTCCTTTCCCACCTCAAGTAGTTCAGGAGGACAATGTTCGTCTCGCAATGCCTTATCACAAAATAATTTCCAACTTTTTTCCTCATCTAAGAGATTCATCATAAAGAGCGAAGAACCACAATCTTTAGCCACATTAGACAACCTAGTAGTTAGAACAATCCGACTTTTGTTTTCACTATTGGGAAAGAAGCGTTTCACTTCATTCCAAGCTTTGACACTCCTCATGCCATCTAATATAATCAAATATCTTCTACCCGATAAAATCTTATGTAACTGAAGTCCTAAATCATATATTGTTCCGTTACCGAATTTTCCGAGGCCTGAAAGAAGTTTTGAAAGAATTTCCCGTGCATTATTTTGCTCAGAAATGGTAGCCCAAGCACGAAATTGAAATTGCTCCTTGATGAGTAAATTTTCATGTAAACTTTTAGCCAGAGTTGTCTTACCCGTACCAGCCATGCCAACGATTGAGATGATACGCCGAATGGATTGGCAACCAGTGAGCTCGTCCAGAAGCTGAGTCAACTCGGCATCCAGTCCCACCATAGCTCTCTCTCCGCTATGCAAAAGAGGCTCTGCTACTTCTCTCTGTTGTTTCTCCACTCCAAATTGATGTCTCTCCTTAAAGTCTTTAGCTTCTTTCATAATAGCATCCATCTCTTCAGTTATCTTTTGCAGATCAAGTGATTTTTCAGATATATCGCTAACGACAGACTTAAGGAAAGACATCAGCAAGTAAGGCCATCTAAGATTCTCTTCATGAATCCGATCCACGATGTGGGATTCGATCAGATCTTCAGCAGCATGAGCTGCGGATGCGATTTTCCTCTCCAAATCTTGTCCTTCTTTGCTACCTCCACCGTAATTATTGCCCTCTACGAAATGGAGCAAGAAATAGATCTTTTCAAGAAGAGGCTGGATTTGTTTGTTGTGGAGAGAAGTGGAAAGGTGAGGATGGTTGGTGATTGTGTGAATGTTATTGAGAAGGGAAACTAGAGCTGCATAAGCCGCCATCTCTAATCCTTCAAATCTTGAAGAAGAAAGAGGAAATGGTGTTGCTACGAAAGAGATAATTTAATGAGAAATTTATTAAAGATGATGAGGTGTGGAAATATCCAAGTAGTTGCATTGGCAGCAAATATTGACTACACCAAGTCAGCCGTAACCATGCCCACTAAGAAATACTAACATCGCTTGTTTGAAGGTGGGTGGCCCGGGACCGATAGGTCATGGGTTCAATTCCCACTGGACACGCTATGTGTGAGCCTGTCATCCTATCACATTAAGGGTGGTTTAACTCTTCTGTGTGGTTTGCAGACTATTGCACAGGAGCGAGGTTTACCCTGTGCGCACCAAAAGGTAGCGAGACTTGGGTTCCTCGTCAACAAAAAAAACAAAAAAAAACATCACTTGTTTTAACGGTCAACCATTTGAAGTCTTCATGAATGTGTGGCTTTTCATCTCTTTCTGTAACTGTTGATTTTTCTACAAGATAATAATAATATTAGTATAGACTTTAGAAGCCAATAGCAATATCATATTTGACCCAAATAATATTAATTTGTAAAGTCTGAAAGAAAATAATACGAAAGCATTTTTCACAATCATTAGTATCATTTTATGAAGCCCAATAGCAATAGCAAATTTGGCCCATAATCTACAACTGCAATCTTCACACCTTCACTTTCAATTCTTTCTGAATCTGCTCGCTCGAAAACTCCAATAATTTCCTGATCGATTTCCCACTTGAAAACTTTATTTTTTAAGTCAATAGTTTTCATTTTTTTATTATTATCCCAAATTAAGTTACTCCCAAAATCTCACCTCCAATTGTTCATTTTCAATTTTCAATAAAGTACTCCCTCCGTCCCATTGGAAACGACGCGTTTCCAATGGGCGCGGGAATTAAGAAAGTAGATAAAGTAGGTGAGAGAAATGATAAAGTAAGTGAGAGAAATGATAAAATATGATAAAGTAGGTGAGATAAATGATAAAGTAGGTGAGAGAAAATAATTAATATAATGAAAGTAGATAAAGTAGGTGAGAGAAATGATAAAATATGATAAAGTTATTTCCTTTTTTGGAAATGTGTCGTTTTCAGTGGGACGGCCCAAAAAGGAAAACGTGTCGTTTCCAGTGGGACGGAGGGAGTAATACTCTATAAATTTAGTGGACTCCACAACTTTAATACTTATTTACTCACAACCAACAATTTTATTAATCACAGAAAAAAGAAATTGGACAATTAGAGTGGGACGGAGGAAATACTATTTACCGTCAAGATTGGGCGGGATTGGTTTCCATTACTAATTCCATCATTATTCGCCCGATTTTTTTTGTAGTAAATTCTTCTTTCAAACCTTTCAAACTCTAAATAGTTAGGAAACATGTATAGTTTGTAATACAATTCAAAGAACTCCGTTATCTTGCAGCGGTTTGTCGTGGAGAGGTGA
The DNA here is from genome assembly GCA_028984105.1 of Lavandula angustifolia. NCBI lineage: Eukaryota > Viridiplantae > Streptophyta > Magnoliopsida > Lamiales > Lamiaceae > Lavandula > Lavandula angustifolia. The sequence goes on along the minus strand of CM054821.1, from coordinate 6,739,488 downwards.
TGAAAGACACATTAGCTGCAAACCAAAGATTTAACAAAATCTGATAAAAATTATCAAGTTGTTTATTAGAATAAGTCCCAAATTTTGGTATGCGCTTGCGCAAATAAATACAATGAATACACATAAGAATATTTTAGATATTTTAAAACCGTGACCAGCGTTTTCATAGAATTAAAATCTTTTGAGAAAAATATTTAAATTAAGAAATATAAATCTCTGTTTGTAATTTTTATTTTCTGGGGCAGAAATATAAATTTCGAAATTCAAGAGTGAATTAAGGACTATAAGCCCCTTATTTTCTGCTTGAACGCTTTCACCTAACAACAACAATCAACTGAAAAACGAGGGAAACATCAATTTTCTCCAAACACGATCAGCCAACATAGTCCTCAAAGATCATCCCGTTTTCCGAAGGCCACCTGTACCAATCTTATGCCCCTCGATAGGCTGTCCGGCACAATTTTAGTTTGCAATTAAAAAACCAATCAAATTCCGGCAAAATCCGGCGCTCAATTTTGATATAAGCGCACGGACTGTCATTAAATCCAACTACCATAAACAATTTAAAACCATAACTACATAACACAAATTATACGAAAAGAAAACTTAACAACTGAAAAGGTGGGTGGGTGGTGAGGGACCGAAAGATCATGGATTCAAATCTCACTGGACATGTTATGTGAGTCTGTCATCCTGTTACCTTAAGGGTGGTTTAACTCTTCTGTGTGGTTTGCAGGCTATTGCATAGGAACGAGGTTTACCATGTGCGTACTAAAAGTAGCGGCTGCGGGTTCCCCGTCATTAAAAAAAAAGGAAAGAAGAAGAGTGTTATATTTGTTCCATTGAGAAAAACTTTTGAAATAAACTCACCTCAATTTGCGGTATGTCAAGAGAATGATTTAGTTCTTTGATTTTTTATTTATTTTTTCAACTGCTGCCGGACTCCTAAAGATGCCCCTGATTTTAGAAACAATCCTTGCAATTTGAGAACCACCCTTCAAACAGAGTTGAGAGTTGCATGGGTTCCTCCAACGAATATTCTCACATCTTCGCAAACCTCGTTTCCGTCGTTGGTCAGGAAATCCTACTAATGAGTAGAATATATATCATTGTTAGTCTATATATACCCAATTATGTACTCGAACAAGAATAACCAAAGGTAGTCATTATTAAAAAAAAAAAATTAAAAAGAATAAGAAGGATTCTTACACACCACTCTCTCTCTAGCTAGTTATCTCTCTCATTATTATATTAATTCTTAGAATTAATATAAAAAAAATATTTTTTGTAAATCCCGTAAATTATAAAAAATCTCAATATGTGCTTTTAAGTTTAAGGAACAACTTAATTTTAGTGAAGATAACGCAGAAAACAAATTTTATAAATAATAAGAAATTGTTTATTCAGTCAAAAAACATAAAAATAATTAAAACAAGACACCCTTAATACGCAATCAATAAAGTATATTTGGCAATATAATAAAACTTCTTCCATTAATAAAAAAAATGAAAAGTTGGATAAAGAAAAATGATTGAAGTATAATTACAATTGCAATTTTCAGTTTCACCCTTCATACCTGCTTATCCGCAGATGAATGTTATTGATCGTGAGTCCCTCTGTTTCCAGCATTTGATTAAAACTCTCCCAACATCTCTTACGCACCACCACTTGAACTTTAAGGTCATCATTCTCCAGTTGGTCTTCCTTTATTTTCACTGCCGATATTGCTGCAGACTCACTGCATCTATCCACACGAATGAGTTGAAGTGTCGGTATATCACCGATAGCCAATGGGATCTCTTCCAAGTGATACAGACTTGTAAGTATAAGCTGCTCCAGAACTGGAAAATGGGACTCCTCTGCTTCCCAACAAACCAAATCACATGAATCAATTTTCAAGAACTTCAAGCGAGGAAATTGCCCATTAACAGGTCTCCAATGTTCTCCCTCTGTGACAGAAAAATTCAAGGTTGAGAATTTCTAATTGTGGCAACGAACAAATCGCTTGAAGATCATTCCAATGAAGTTGAGACTCTGACAAGGACAACTTTTTTAGCGAACTCAGGTATGAAATTGGGAGTTTCCAATCCAAAATTACCATTATCCTTACATGGATCTTCAAATTGTGCGATTCGAGTTTATGCAAGCGATCAACATTGCGCACGCACTCAACCAAGCTATTATTATATCCCAGCAAGTTCCGGTCATAAACTAGATGCAATTTCTTGATATTGGGAATGATCTTACAAACCACCTCACACAATCTAAAGTTCACTACACATGTAAGTGTTTGTAAGTTCACCAGAATCAACAAACTATCCTGTCCGTTGCTCCGAGGAGGATCAGGAACATAAATCTTGCCACACTTCCTTCACATGCCTAAGTAGTCGCATCTTCCAAAACTCAATCGGCGCAACTATCAAAGATCCACAACTTTTATCAATGATTAAAGTTTGTAGATTCCACATACGGGATATTGAAGTAGGAAGCTCCCACAAGGATTTGACATACAATTGTTTGTGAGCAAGGTAGCGCAAGTTAACATTCTTATAATAATTTGCTTCTGAACTGTAACTAGCTTCATCCAAAACTCTTAGCAATCTATAATCAATTGTCTGCTTAGAAAATTCTCGTGCAATGATAGAGCGTGCGAGTAGATGTTCCACACCCGTCCCCTCTATGTACCACTCATCGATTAGGCGACGCTCTGTGCCTCGTATTCCGCACTTATTCACATGAAATAATTCATCTTGCTCTCCTACTTTTATGCAAAGGTCCCTCAAAAGATCATGTATGCCACAAGATCCTAATTTTCCATTCTTACGGAGCCTGCCAACTAGAATTAAATTTCTATCAATAAGATCATTTATGTAACCCTCTCCAATCTCCTCCAAAACTTGGGAGCCAATTGGTTTTATAAATCCCTCCCCAATCCAAAGTTTGATTATTTTCGAGACACGAATCTGAGAATCCTCTTTAAATACTCCCATGTAAAGAAAACATGGTTTGAGATGAGGAGGCAAATGGTAGTAACTCAAAAGACAAAACATCTAAGCATCTTTGTTTCTCTTTTGAAAATGGAATTGATTTTAGATCGTTAGCTACAGTCTTCCAATACCGTACAGTCCTAGGTGACTTTAGAAGAAGCCCTCCAATCACCACAATAGACAAGGCTAGTCCTTTGCATAATTTAACAATCTCCTCTCCCACCTCACGGAGTTCGGGAGGGCAATCATCATTTTTGAATGCGGTTTCATGGAATAACTTCCAACTGTTTTCATCATTCAAAAGACTCATCATAAAAAGAGAAGAGCCACAATCTTTAGCCACATTCGACAACCTAGTAGTTAGAACAATTCGACTTCCATTTTTGTTATCGGGAAAGAAATGCTTCAATTCATCCCAAGCTTGGACACTCCATATGTCATCTAATATGATTAAATATTTTCTACCTGATAAAGTCTTATGTAACCGTAGTCCTAGGTCATCTACTGTTCCATTACTCAATTCTCCGAGGCCGGAAAGAAGTTCTCGACATAACTTCTCCCTGCATTGTTTTGTTGAGATATGGTAGCCCAAGCACGGAATTGAAATTTTTCCTTGATAAGTAAATTTTCGCAGACATTTTTAGCAAGAGTTGTCTTACCAATACCACCCATGCCAACGATTGAGATGATACGCCGACTTGATTGGTATCCGGTGAGATCGCCCGGAAGCTGAATCCAACTCGGCATCAAGTCCGATCATAGTAGTCTCTCCACTGACTATAACAGGCTTTGCTACTGCTAGATGTGTTGTTAGCTGCTCCACTCCCAATCTACGTTTCTCCTTAAATTCGTTAGCCTCTTTCATGACAGCATGCAGATATTCATTTATGTGTCGCAGATCAAGTGATTTTCCGTATCTATCACCTACATGGCAACCTACACATTTAAGCAAAAACATAAACATGTTAGGCCATGCAAAGCATTTCTTCAGCCGCATGAATTTGATCCACAATGTGGGATTCAATTAGATCTTCCGCCGCATGAGCTGCGGATGCGATCTTTCTCTCCAGATCTTGAGCTTCTTTGCTACGTCCACCATATTTATTGTCCTCCATGAAATCGAGCAAGAAATTGGTCTTTTCAAGAAGAGGCTGGATGTGTTCGTTTTCAAGAGAAGTGGAAAGACGGGGATGGTTCATGATCTGGTGGATGTTATTTAGAAGAGAAACTAGAGCTGCATAAGCTGCCATCTCGAGAAGAAGAATAAGAAGAAGAAGTGGAAATGGTATAACTATGAAACAAAGAATTTGATGAGAGAAGTAGGTGTTTCTACATGTAGGAGGGCTTAATTTATAGATGGGATGTTTTGCTTCAATTCCAAGAACAATGCGACAAAGCCTAATGAGACATGACTTTTAACCTTTTCTTTAAAAGAATCATCTGGCAGGAATTCTTACCTAATGACATTTTAAAGTGTTAATATTCACTGTTAGCCAAAAGAATAAATCGAAAAGCAAATGTAGTCTTTTATTAAACAAAAATACATATCTAGCCATTTTGTCATTTTGTGGGCAGAGTGTCGGGGCCGATGAAGGCCGATCTCCATCGGCCCTCAACATGTTTTAAGAAAAAAAAAAATTAGTGAGGGCCGATGCCCCTGCTTAACTTTTTTTTTTTTAAAGTTGAAGGCCGATGGCCCCTGCTTAAATTTTTTTTAATATGTTGAGGGCCGATGGAGATCGGCCCACCTTCGCCTCCATCGGCCACTTTGGTAATTGTCTCCCAGGAATTTAGTGGCTCGGCTGATGAATTTGCTCGACCGACAAGGGGTTTCGGATTTTTTTCGGGGCCGATGGACTCCATCAGCCCTCCGCCGAATAAAGATAAAATGACTACTTTTGTTTTTTTGTTTTAGTTATAGGCTATATTTATTTTTTATTTCTATAGCTAATAAGCTAATAGTATAAATGCCTCTATTTTAAATGTGAGATGATCATCATTAATCACTTTCTGACAAAGCCTAATGAGAGTTACGTTGGAATATGTGGATTGCCGGCCGCTGTGTTTCCACCGTTCTGATTTATATAGTTTGAAACGATGCATGTATAAATTTTTTAAATCTGCAAATACACATTTCTATCATCTTGATACTTTAGATGAATCTCCGGATATTAATTCCAAAAAATAATGTGATTTGTGAATATCCACTCCATATGTCGACGTAATTGTACCGGCAGCTAATTAATACTTAAAACTCTTGCACAAAATAATTGCATGAATGTATGCAATAAAACAAAAACATCAGTCTGAATATTAGGAAACAAATCATATCTATATAATACATATAATTTTTTTGATGAGGAAGTGTGAATATTATGAAACAAATCATATCTAAATAATACTAGAATTTTTTTTTTTTTACGAAGCCACACATGGGGCTGACCACCCTATCTATACTAATCATAGGTGACATGGTCATACTGTTTGGTGAGTTTTGAACTTATGATAGGGCTGACCACCCTATCTATACTAATCATCGGTATGCCATATTTACTGATATTCAATTTCTTGCATCAAGAAAACGTTTGTCTTCAGCAATTCTACGCGACTCTTACACGCACAATCTTCCAACCTTCACTTCCATTTAATAGCTCTATTCTCACTCTCAAATTTGAGCCAGAGTACAAGTACTCCAATAAAAGGTACAACTCCTGCATAACACACATACCTTCAAGTTTCAACAAAGAAATGGAGAAAAGCAGCGATGGATTTGTGAGGGCTGACCAGATTGATCTAAAGAGGAATCTGAACAGTGCGTGGACAATGGAGAAGAACAAGAGGAAGAATCAAGAAGATTACTCCTCCGCCGCCACCACCACCTCCGTCGTCTTCCTCCCGCGGCGGTGCGCACCGCCGCTTCGAGAAGGCAGAGACAGGAGTGGGAGATTGACCCCGCTAAGTTGGTTATCAAGAGCGTGATTGCACGTGGCACATTCGGAACCGTCCACCGTGGCACTTCACGACGGCCAGGACGTCGCCGGTCAGTCGCCGCCCTTTCCCTCTACCCACCTTTTCCTTTTTTCTTGAACAACTTTAAAGTTCAATTCTTTAATGCATGTCAATTCCCTTCTTGGTCCTCCCATTATTTTTAAACTCTTGATGATTTTGTGAATCCAACAGAATGAATAATGCCTAAAAAAATTCTTAAGCCAAAGTGTGTAATGTGTAATTCGGTAGCGTTTGTCGTTTATCTCGTCATAAAAAATAAATAAAATAAAAATAAATCTTAGTTTTTGTATTTGTGTATTTATACTTGTAGGAGTGGCACTTGATAATCAATTTGAATTTAGATTAATCTATTTTTAGTGCATAAGACTTGATATATTTCTACATTAGTTTATTTATTGATGACTGATTAAGTTATATAATTTGTAATCATATAGTAGTACAAGTGTGTGTTGAAGATTTGAAGGCCTAATACAATTTGATCATCCAATATCAGATTAGGCTGTCTGATAATGTCTACTCAATGCTTCATTTCTGGGTCTTGGGTAGTTGTGGGGTGGGGGTGGGGTGGGGGTGGGCGTTTGTAGAGTAGAATCATATAAATGCATTATGATGGATTCCGTGACTGCAAAAATTAGGCTGGTAGTGTTGAACTTTCTTGTGATCAGGGGCGGATCCAAGGGGCGTCCGGCGGCCGGTCGCCCCCGATTAATGTCGAAACTCGATTTTTTATGTGATTTTTGGATTTTTTTGTATTTCGCCCCTCGAAATCTATACTTCGTCCT